>JAVXUP010000181.1:0-679806 GCA_033070095.1 Escallonia herrerae | reverse complement strand
CCCGTTTTCGGGCCGGGCCGGGCCGGGCTTTTTCACAGCAATGGACGGCCTGGTCCAGGCCCAGGCCCCAGGCCCGCTGTGCTGGGGCCGTTACTGTTCACCGTCGGGGCCGGGCCAGCCCGGGCCAGAACCGGGCCGGGTCGGGCCAGCCCGCGGGCCGCCCGGCCCGTTTGACAACACTACCTAGGTTAGAGGTTATCTTGGTTAACTGGATCTCACAAGTCTCTTGGTAAATTCCTTGCGATGAGATTAGATCGAACTTATTGTGATGGTTGCATCAAAGACTATTGGCCCTTTACTTGATAGCGAAATAGTAGCTTTTCGGTAATTTGTACTCCAAATGACTATCCTTAAAAATGGCTAAGCAAAATAGCACATCAGAAGTATACTGACAGGGAGAATATGTTTCCTTTTACGTATATAGCATAATTACCTCAATAAAAATAAACTAAAAAGGTCGATGTGGACAGAGTGACGATTACTTTAATCAAGTGGATAGATGTCTATAACCATGTTTAATAAGAGTGGTGAGGCTATGCATCTTCACTTTTATTTGGTATCTAAAGTATTTATGTAACTTATATTTTTTTCAACGTACCAACTTAGAAAAAAGTTGTCGCAACATGAGTTCCTATAAAGCCGAAGTCTTGGTTTAGATACCATTTTTCATTGTTTCATTATAATGTTTCTGAAAAACTTATTTTTGCTTACCATTTTAAACCTTGTTTGAAAATTCAAATTTAGACTTTATCATCAACTCTTTGCAAATACGTTATCATCGGAATTCACCCCACTTATTTTGATATGTAAACGTTTTAGAAAATGCTATTCCAAAAGCATAAATGTAATTTCTTTTACACAAGTTTTAGAACATCAAGACAAAAACAATGGAGATGGTAGCAACCATGTCGTTCTAGAAGTCTAATTAAAGAATAAACTTATAGCCTTATTCTTCTTACACGTGGGTGAATTTTTATCTTAGTAAATAGTAAAACTGACTACTAGTAAGTGTCAAATTTCACACCTTTCTGTGTGCAGACCAAAATTTTCTCCTGATTGCGCAAGCTAGATAAGGTGTTTGATTTGTAGTCTCTTTATAAAATATGAAATTAAATGTTAGTTCAGATTGCCCATAGGCTTACCACGAGTATAAATTATAATTTGCCTCCCGTGCATCTCTCTCACGAGCATTCTCTCAATACTCCCTCCTTGATACATAAACACACATACAATCATGGGTAACATCTCAACCTCCACCTCCTTCTTTACGTTCGTCATGGTGTTGTTATCTAGCGGATTGATTCACAACTGTTTCTCCTTGAACACTTGCCACCCAATGTACCAAGAGCATGCAATTCCCATATACAAAAATGACATTGACATGATGCAATTTGCGGAAAATCTTGAGCACTTGGAAGCAGACTTTTTCTTGTGGGGTGCACTTGGCTACGGGCTCGACCAGGTCGCACCTTGGTTAGTAATGGGCGGCCCTCCTCCGATCGGTGCCCAAAGAGCAAACCTCGATAATCTCACTCAACGCATCATTGAAGAATTCGCGTATCAAGAAGTTGGTCACCTAAGGTCTATTTTTTTTCTCTCTCAACAACTTTTACTCTATTTTTTGCTCAAGTTTCTTTGTTTGGCTGTGTAAAATTTGTTACATTCTTAGTACTTAGCTTTGTAAATTTGTCTCAGGGCTCTTAAGACAACAGTTGGTGGGTTCCCTAGGCCGTTGATGGATTTGAGTGCTCACCACTTTGCAAAAGTGTTCGATGAAGCGTTTGGTTTCCCGCTTGTACCTCCTTTCGACCCATACCGCGACAGCGTCAGTTATATGTTAGGGTCTTACGTAATTCCTTACGTCGGACTCGTAGCCTATGTTGGCACAAATCCTAATATTAATGGCTACATCACAAAGAGGGTACTCTCTCCCAATTTTTGACCGGAATTCATTGTATGATACTAAGATATTAATGTGCCTATAGGCTAATCAAGTCATAACAAGCATCAACAAATGGATTTTTTGTGACTGCTTCATGTGCCATTGAACTCCCAATCCTTAAATACTCATACTATAATGTTCAAAACCTGCACATAGGGTGGAAATAATTTCCCCTCTAGAATTTAATAATGGCACATTCTTACATTACAAGCTTGCATCATTGAGATAATAATGGCACATTCTATGCATTTGTTGTTGCAGCTGTTGGCAGGACTGTTAGGGGTTGAAGCCGGCCAAGATGCCGTGATCCGGTCATACCTCTACGATCGTGCAAAAGAAGTGGTTCATCCATACAATCACACGGTAGCTGAGTTTACCAACCGAATATCGGAGCTAAGAAACCAACTAGGAATGTGTGGAATCAAGGACGAAGGGATCAAAGTGCCACTAGAACTAGGAGCAGAGAACCGAACCAGGAGCAATGTGTTATCTGCCAACTATGATTCTCTTTCTTATAGAAGGACTCCACGGGAAATACTGAGGATTGTGTATGGCACTGGCGACGAGCATGTACCCGGCGGATTCTTTCCCCACGGAGGAAATGGAAAGATTGCCAGAGAATTCCTAAAAGAGCCATAGAAGATGAATACATGGCTACTCTTCGATGCGTGTCAATAAAGATATTAGTACGACTTTTAGTTGTTACCAGGAAAATACTCTTACATGGAATAAAGAAACAAATGCATGTCATTTATTCATGCATGTTATGTAGTTTTTTGTCATTTGTTAGTTATTCAAATACGTCTAAAATCGTGTGTAAGGTACTTAAGAATTAGATTTTTACTCATTAACTCCCAAAGTTTATTTGTGAGAAGCTGCATGGCTTTAGTAAAGCTTGAATGACATTTATGTGTGGTATTAGACTTAGTAATATCGTACCAATTAATGGCAGGTTGCGGACCAAATGTCCATCTAAAATCAAAGTTTTACCATGGTTTAACTGTGACTAAAATACAAAACCGATATTCGTCATCTCTCTCCAAACCTAGAACCCACGTTCAGCATCTCTCTGCAAACCAGATCCATTGAAGACCAGACCACCATGCCTAGTGTTCACTTCAGGTGACCACCACGGCTGCCTCTCATTCATCTGTCTATCCATGGCACTGCACAACCACCCGCCACCATAAGCACAACTGCACTACCGCCTGCCGCCCATAACAATTGCTGCACCATCACGCCAACTAATCCGACCGCTTTCGACGGTAAAGACCTTACCCATCGGCCATTGGTTTCTCCCACCCACCGCCATCAGTTGGCCCATGCACAGATTGACGCATGACTCACAACAAAAAATACATAAACCGAATTAACCACCGCCCACCACCACAACCTTTATCTCGACCACCCACTCATTACAAGAAAAGACATTTTTGCGACGAATTTTTAGCGACGGAAAAATTTCGTTGCTAAATGTACTTCTACCAACGGATAATTCTGTCGGTAAAATTCCGTCGTTAAATACTATTATCGACGGAATCAACCATCAAAATTTTTTTTCGTGACAACTGTTGTGTGCGGTGTTTTAGCGACGGTGCTTCCGTCGCTAAAACTTTTTTTAGAATTTTTTTAAGGGTTTAATAAAAACTTTTAAGCGACGGTGTTATTCCGTTGCTAAAAATCCTCGATATTAACACCCCCAGATCTGGTTTTTCTCTCTCCCCATTTCTCTCTTCGAAAATCTGGAAAAAACCTCTGGTGTTCTCACCGCCGTTCTCACATCTACGGTGACCCACCTCCGATGACACCCCATCCTCCCCCCAACGCCGCGTGACCAAGCCCTCCACCTCCACTGTCGTCGGCAAGAATTACCCGTCTTCTTCATTAGAAGGTAAGTCCACTATTTTTATTTTTCCTTCCCAAAAATTTTGATTTTGAATCTGTATATAGTTGATTTTTTAATCTGTATATAGTTGATTTTGAGTCCTTCTCAAGACTAGATATTTGAATAAGCATAAGTTTGGTAGTATGGGATGCTGCTGATTGATTAAGCATAAGAATATATTTTCATGGATGTGTATATTTTCAGATATGCTTTCTTTTGTTAAGCAGAGTATGTGTTTTGTTTGTTGACCGCTTGTTATTGGTTTGTGATGTGATATGTTTATTTATTTATTCATCAAACCGGGTTGCTATTCTAAATTGGTATTAGAAGAAAATTCTAGAAGACGGAACATCTCACTATGACTTGGAGAGCATAATTGATTTGATTATGACTTGTAAATAAAAATGGTCCAACTAGGGCAGGGAATTCTTGGAGCATTTGGAAACGAATTTTAAAGTGTGGGGGTCTAACCAACCAGTTTATGAATTGGAGTTTTACGTTTAATTAGATTAGATAACCAAGGCATGTGTAGCTTGTGCTTAGGTATTCTTGGATGATAATAATACTGCACTATAATAATAATAATAATACTGCACTATATTTATTTGTAAGGTCTTGGTTCAGGTTTGGTGACTCCATTTAAAAGCATGGAATGCTGAGCCAACAACACATCACTGTTCTAGAATGTAGGTGGCCAATTAAGTGAATATCTGGTTCACATTTGGAACATGTCAACTAAGGGAATAGTTCCCTTAGTTTTGGTGCTTTCTTCTGGTATGTGATACTCTCAACATTCAGAATATGGTTCACTCTGTGTCTTGGTTGGAGAGGAGCCAAGCCGAGGAGGCATGACCAGTGAAAATGGTACGGGAGAATCTCAGGCTAGCACATAGCTCATGTATCTGTGGTTGAGCCAAAATTTTTTGGCTCATTAACACCGAGAGACCTAAGGTGGGTGTAGAAACAGTCTTCTAATCCGTGGCTGGCAAGCCACATATATCAAGTATATATGACATGAGGTCTTCTAAACAGTATTTATTTTTTGAGCTATTTCCAAAAAAAATTACCCACTTTTCAGATTAGAAAAGATTTTATATATAGTTGGCAGCACTACAAATTGCTTTTGAATTCTCAAATTTATTGAAATTTGGAACTGTCCGGAACACGGAAAGCAAATAACTATTTGAAGGTACTTTGATCAGTCGCTTGAGCACAATTTATAGAACATCTTCAGGGCCATCTCTCTTATGATTCACAGGAGTTGTCAATGGGCCAGCCAAGCCCAGGCCCAGCGAGCCAACTAACAAAAAGGGCCGGGGCCGAGCTCATATTTAAACCTATAAACCCTAATTAGCCTACTTAACCCTAGTACATCCCTAATTTATCCTAATAAGCCCTTGTACATCCCATAATTAATCCATATTGTACAGATGGTTCAATTACTCGTTGTTTATAAACTCTGCATTACGAATATTCGTTGTTATTTTGCGAAGTCTATTGGCAACGAGATGGTTCGATTCGTTGCCAACGAATTCTAATTAAAGTGGAATTGGTAACATATGCAACGATCTTCTGTAATTTTGATATTTTGAAAAGATTCTTGCATATGTTACCAATTTTCTGAACTCATGCATGCATAAAAACCCTTAGTTCCCGTTCAAAGGTACTCATTACAAAGTAATGCTTTGTAATAAGCCTTTGGATGTCCAGTTTGGATAATTTGGAAAAGCTGTTTATAAAACGATGTATCGACTATGCTCTGTGTTCTATGTCGTGGATATTTGGTACACGTTCTCATGTGTTTCTCCGGGTGCATACAGATCTGGTGTTCTAACATCCGTCAAACCTTGCAAGGCAAGATTAGATGAATGTTAGAACACCTAATCGATGTCATGTACTTGGAGAAATGCGGGGATGTGATGCCGAATTTTTCGCAGACATAAGACTAAGCATGAGTTGGTAATTGTTTTATAAACATGTGCTTTTTTGAATGGGATAGGACCACTACCTATTAGAGAACGGAGGGGGTATTTATAGACATGTTGTCACATGCATGCATTCATATTTACATCGACCCTGCCTAATTATTGGTCATAATTGAAGGTGGTATACAGTACGTTATCTCAGATGTCATGTCGGTCGAAGTTGGATGAAAAGGAAGAATAATGATGATTTTGAAGATAACGTTGACAAATTTCTTGACTTAGCTTACGCACATCCTGCGCATGTTGACTTTGGTAAGATACGGTGTCCGATGAATCTAGGGTGCCCCGATGCAGGAGTTGAAGAAGTATCCCCCGCATTGGATATCTCTGACTGTATGGGGGCAGATGATTGATCGGTGGGATACTGATCCAGGCTGGGACGCCAAGAGTAGGAGCGGGGTCGAGAACAAACGTGAGAAAGATCCGACACACATAAGGGGGTCGGTGGCACACGACATCATTCGACACAAGAATGCGGTTGAGCACTCGGACCTGGAGGCAGATGAAGTCATAGCTCTGACATATTATGACATGCACGTGAGGAAGATGGACAAGGATGAGGCGCACCGGGCGGGGGACTATGTTTTGGATATTGCCCAGCAGATCGATGTAAGTGACAGTCAATTTGTTTAATTTTTAAAATTTTTGGCTTTATATCCAATAGTTGTTGCGTTAATGCCTTAACATATCTTTAAATTATTGTTTTTGCAGGCCTTGTATGAACAGCTTAGGGTGTCCGAGTAGGAGTCCGGACAGCCATTAGTGTCCACAAGTACGGGTACGAGTACTGGGGCATTGAAGCGATGGCTGGATACACCAGAGGTCATCAATTGGCCGAAAGGCCGCATATGTGGCCTGCCTAGCACTACTACACGTGCCGTGATAGGAGTGTCCCCACCCCCCGTGCCCCTCCACAGACATCGGCACCGGCTGCACAGCGTTCGTTGGACAAGGACGAGATCTGTTGTATTGCTACGGAGGTGTTCAAGATGATCAGGGCGCAGGATCAATAGGGCACTACTTCTGGACATGCCGAGCCGGCTCTAGATCGACAGGATCTAGATCTAGGACTCGGCAACCCCTGATGAGCCCCCTCTCATGCCCTCCCAGCTTGTACCCCCTCCCGCTCTCGTGCCCTCTCGGCATGGACTCTTCTCCCCTCCCCTAATCGATTATATCCGGTTCCTGGTTTGTACACTTTATTTTTCATTATAGTAAACATTTTGTAAAGTTATATAGTTATTTTGTGTCTGTTGTAGGGTTAAATAATTGTTGTCAGCAATTATTTAAGCCTAATGTGCATTTGAGGGATTGTGCCTTGTTGTTGAGACTTGAATTTGATTATAGGTTTGGACACTAAAAAAATAAAAAAAATTAACTTTTAGCGATGGATTTATTCCTTCGCTAAAGAGTATCCCTAAATCTGCACTTTTAACGATGGAATATTCTGTCATTAAAAAGGATATTTAGCGACGGACAATCCATTGTTGAAAAGTTCATTCCGTCGCTAAATATTTACCGAATAAATTATTTTCAAAAAATAAAATAATTTAAAAAACTAAAAATACAATTAGCGACGGAATTTCCTTCGCTAATGTATAGAACAAATCATCGCTGAAAGTCCAATATTACACAACAAATTATGTAATTCCGTCGCAAAACTTTTAGCTTACGGGCTTTTATACGAGATTTTTTTAGCGACGAGTGTTTCGTCGCTAAATGTTTTAGCGACAGATTATAGGCTTTTAGCGAAGGATTTTCCCATCGTCAAAAGCCTTTTTTTTTCTTTTTCTGTAGTGACTCCCTTCATCCACCACCCAGGACGCCTTACCCCTCTCGCCACTGCCTCCCCTTCCCCCTCCTCTAACCCCTTGCTGCGGCACGGCAAACCACCACGCCCTGGCTCTATCTCACTCACCTTCTCCCTCTATCCTGGTCGCGTTACCCCTTCATAGGCGGCGGCATGGTCTTTTACCTCATCCTCGCTCTGCCTTCTACTTTCAAAATGGAGCTCTTAAGAGATTTAAGAACAATAAATTGTAAGGGAAAAGGATGACTATGATGTTCGCCATTGGCATCACATATCTGGTGTTTGCCTTAAATGGACGAGTTGTCGTGCACACGCGATGCGTGTGCGATTCTTTCTGATGACTTTTTATACGGTTTGAAAAAAATAGGAAACATATTTAACATTAGGGCACCAAATTAACCAACTTAACATGTAAGAAAGTGAAAATGGCCTCTTCCAAAACTTAGCAATTCGACAATACAATAAGTTTGTACCTCCAAATTGACACCAACACAAAACCCTTTAATTTCTTTCCTAAAATTGAGAAACAACTCGGACAGCATTAAATCAACCTTGTACGATATCTCACCACTTGGGTTCCTCTCCACTATTACTAATTGAAACCAAAATATCAAGAAAAACACACAAACACACAATTAAAATGTTTCAGAAATGGTTTGTGTTCCATACCGTAGTATGGAGAAGATGAACAGAGTTTCAACTCTCACTCATACAGATAAAACCAACACAAATCCTGTCTATACTCAAATATGCCTTATAAATTCCAATTCAAGCAAGCCCATGTTAAAACAATTCAATAAAATGATAATAAACTAACCGATAAGCCAATCAAGAACGCTCAAATATTCTCAATAAAAAATGAAAGAAAAACATAAAATAATTAGAAAGAGACTATCCAATTCAAATATAATCAAGGGAAAATTGCGTAAAATACCCCTGTGGATTGGATTGTTGCAAAAAACCCCTAGAGTTACAAATATTGCAAAAGAACACCTAGGATTGTAAAAGTGTTGCACCGTAAAAATTCTGTAACAGAATGGTGAAAAAGGCTAAATTGCCCTCTATATAAATGAGAATGACACCCTTTCTTCTCCAGAATGGCCAATTTTTCTCTTCCTTCTTCACGAGATCGCTTAGTGGATCGATGGCGGGCTCGCGGTGGCGCAAGTGGGAATCGCAAATTGCGGTGCAAGTGGCAGAGCAAACGATGGCACTGGAGGAGTAAATAATTGGTCACGAGTATCTTGTTTAACAGAATTGCACAATCTTAGTCTAGGGTTTCAATCACATATTGCGATTTAAAACCCTCGATCTGAGATTGTGCTATTAGGGTTCGAATTGTTGTGGCCGCAGCGGGATTAGGGTTCGATTTAAGTTTTGGGGTTCAATTAGGGTTTGATCTAAGTTTGGGGGTTCGATTGGGTTTGAGTTGTTGTACGATTGGTTTGGGTTTGATGGCTATAGCAGCGATTAGGGTTCGATTGGATTGGTTTGGGTTTGATGGTTCGATCGGCGATTGGTTTGGGTTCAATTTAAGTTTGGGGGTTCAGCGGGATTAGGGTTCAATTGGTTTGGTTTGGGTTTGATGGTTTGATCGGCCACTAGGCGTACAAGACTAGGGCGCCGGCACCGGTTGTGGGTGGCGCAGGTGGTAGATGGGTGGTGGTTCAGCTCCTCCTCTCCCCTTCCCTGGTCCCCTGCCTTTCCCCTTTCCCTTCTCCTACCTTTCCCCATTTTCCCGTTGTTCTCTTGAGCCAGCCCTAATTAGGGCTTGGCTGCAAAAGAGGTATTCAGGGGCAAAAACGGGTTTCCAATAATTATTTAGCAGTGGCACTTGCTCTCCATGCGCATTTACCACAAATGCGGTTAAAACATATGGTTTTATTGACGTTGTAACACTTTTACAATCCTAGGTGTTCTTTTGCAATTTTTGTAACACGAGGGGTTTTTTTGCAATAATCCCAAACCACAGGGGTATTTTACGTAATTTTCCCTATAATCAATCCTCATCACTGGATCTTGTTGAAAGCAACAAAATTAAAAGCTAGGGGGCGCGCCCGACAGGACTCTGCCACGAAGACGTAAAGACCGTGAGGCAAATGGGGTAGATGAATAATACACCCCCAAACAGAGCAAAACCCTTATGTAAAACTTCAATTCAATTCAATTAGGCAAAGTTTTTGTTTCAAACTGAGTAAAATAATTCGCAGCATTTTGCCTTTTAGTTTTGGGCAAGGTGAGTAATGATCTTCAAAGTCAAAATACTCGAGTGCTGCCACCAGCGTCCATCCACGCCACTGCAAGCACTGTCGATCATCCAAACGCCACGCCACCACGAGCACTGCTGATCAACGCCGCCACAAGCACTGCCGATCCCCAGACGTCACCAATCTCACAAATCGACGGTAATGCATGAAACCCACCACTATGGCCATCACGACAAAACCACACCGCCGGCCACACATAATCTCCAAGCGCCGCTATACGTCTATCACCTTCAATCGCCACCAATCTCACAATTCGCACAACCACGAACCTCCTCACCCATGACCTACAACTTAACGGTGTATTTGCTAGCTATTGATTGCAGATTGTGAGTCGTTAAGGAAGAAGGGAAATGAGAGAGAAGGGGAGGGAGGAAAGCAGTTATGTTACGTGAAACGTGGGGGTCTCTATGGTAACAGAAGGTTTGTGGAGAGTGAGAGTGTTATTTTACACTTTTATCGTCAAAATGGATACTTGTGAGTACCCGACTCACTTCAGTGTAACACCAAAAGGATATTACACTAAAAAAAGACTTCTCATTATAAGTAGTATAGATATGTAAATCATGAATAACAGTGATTTAAATTAACTGCTTCGCCATTTTACAAGATTGTTTAGTTGGCACAATATATGTGATTATGACGCGGTGTTAGACAACCACAAATTATTTTCTCCAAACGTCACCATGTTTTACCCACAATATTTTTAACTTGGTGTTGCCAACATCATTAATTGACTTGGATTTCAAGGACCTAATAAGTAGAATCTTCAACAACGTTTAGACTTTAAGAAGGTAAAGACTGAATATTGGTGTCCAAAATAAGATTCTTGAGAATTTTTACATAATCAACTTCAAAAAATATTGAATAAAATAAATAGGATCATCTTATATATGTTTGCCATTGTCTTGGATGTCTTTTATCTCCTTAAGATGCTGTCAGAGCTCATGTAACCTAAGTCATACACTTGTCTAAATATCACGTACTTGACATAGCAGGACGCAAAAGGCAATGTAGACACCCCATTTTTGTAGTCATTTTATCTATTAAATAATTATTGGGCTATAATATTAGTTAGAGTTTGTTATTGTGGGTGTAGGCTTAATAATATATTAAACTTAATTAATTCAATATTATACTTAAAGTGTGTTGTCCTGTTAGTCATTAATTGGGCTCAGTCCAGTGTTGTTGAAGGCGCAGGCGCACCTAAGGCGCAAAAGGTCCCTGGAGCTTAGGCACAAGGCGCAGGCGCGCGCCTTTTCGAAGCGAGGTGCAATATTAAAATAAATAAATAATAATAATACACAAAAATAATAATTTCAATCCCAATTCAATTCATATTATGCAATCTGCCACTACTGACTACCCAATAACACTCTCCTTTTGTAGCTATGACAACGTATACATCTATATCTATCTACTTATGTGAAAGAAAGAGGGACAGTGTATGAAGAAAAAAGAAAAATTACATAGGCAGACTGAGAAAAATGGGGTGGCAAATTAATGTCTATGGGAAAAATAAAAAAAGATGTTCAGGTTAGGAAAAGGCAAGAAAACCAAGAAAAAGCTATAAAGAAATTTCTACAAGTGTGAGTGAGGGGGAACCGGGGAAGTGATGAGGGCAACCCAAAGCAGAGACTTTACTGTAGGAACTAAAAATGGAGAAAAAGATCACTGCTCACCCGAGAGAGAGCAGCAATGGCGAGGAGGACAGCAATGGCGGTGCCGTGGTGGCTGAACTCCGAAGCAGCGCTAGCGGCTGGAGCAGCTGACGGCCGACGAAGAGGGGAGATGTGACGGTGACGACCGGAGATTCGACGACCAGAGATTCGGCGACGAGCGGAGATTCGGCGAAGAGGGGAGATGCGACTGGCGAGGTGAGACTGTGAGAGTGTGAGACTGAGAAATCGTGAATCAGCTGATTTGGGGGTTTTCATGTTGAAGACAAATCGATGGCCCATGTGAAGCCACGATGTCCAATCGAACGGCTACAAGATAGGTGCCTGGATTTGTGCCTCCACCACCGCTGAGCGCCTGGCCCCCAGGTGCCTAGGCGCGCGCCTTCTTGAACGCGCTGCGCCTAGGCCTAGGCGAGGCGCCGAGTGCAAGCCTAGGCGCGCCGCGCCTAAGCGCGCGCCTAGGCGCACTTTTTATAACACTGGCTCAGTCCAGTCCATTTAGGTGAGTCCCATCCATATGTCAAGAGAGTAATTTACTAAGAAGATTTTTGGATTATTTATGATTTATCCTTGATGCAAGTGATTTTACCCTTGATTTGTATAAAAAATAGAGATAATTTTTGAATCTGGTACATCCCATCTGATTATATCTAAGTTAATTACTGAATTAGGGATAGGTAATGTCTCGAAGTTCAAAAAAACATATTTTTGAATTATGGGATGAAACGGCTAGTTAGTTCACTTTTCTCAATTTGTATTTTTATCAAATATTCTATTTTATTTCTATATCACAGATTGAGATGGTCATTTATATTATTGCTCCGCCTTAGACCTCTATAAATAAGGCCTTAAGGCTACATCTTTGGGGATCAGCTTTTCCCCTAGAGATTTTATACTAAATATAGAAGTGTTAGATCATCTCTTAAGAGAAACTAGCTTTCATATTCATTTCTCTATATTCTCGAGTCACTTACATCGTGGATCCTGCACAAAGGGTTCCCGATTCCTCTAAGCAAGCGAATCGCGAGGTACATTTTATTGCTTCATAGGATAGTATATAGTGTAATAGCCTAGAATAGTTTCCCTTCCATGCAATCATATTTCTATTACAAAAAAAGTACCAAAAGGATATTTTCATTTCATTTCTTAGTTCGATTCTAAGGCTGAAGTCTACGCCACCTCTCGTAGGGTCCGAGTCGAACTACGATGGTGTTGATTTTGGTTTGTCCTATCAGATACATATGCCATTTGACCCCAGTTGTCGAATTCAAACCAATATATAATTAGCATTGTGATTTATCTTATTGCTTGTTTCTATGTTAAAGGCCAAAATTTAATAAAAATAAAGCAGAGATCGAAAGGGTATGATGGGTGCCTAATACAGACCTGTCAAACTTAGCCCTCAAATCCATTTATCTTTTTTTGGTAAATTAGTAGTTAGACGTTTTGGGATCATTTTCAGGTCTTTCTTATTTGCCTTTGTTTAATATTATAAGATGGCGACTCCAAAGATCTTTAGACCCAATTCAGAGTCAAAGGGATTTCTTCGGGCGGTTCTATAGTGCCTTGGGACCAAAAAATAAGAGGACTAGACTTGATAATTTTATATTGCTTCTGGGCATTTAGTATTTTCTCTGTGTTGTTGTACAATGTGCTATTACTGTTGTAATTATGCTCTTACTTTGCTGCCTCAATACACACTCGTACTTTTATCTCTAACCCACCCACTCGGCGGTAACGATTAAAACCCCCGGGCTTCCTCGCTATCATGGCGAATTGGACTATAGTCTCAGATTCTCAACTCGAAGACCTAGTACTAGAGAAACCTTTCAATCTCTTGGTAAATTAGGTGACATTTACACATACTTGTGACATTGCCTAAGTTACGGCTGAGACATATATAGTTCAAGTCAAGCCGACAGAGCGACCTTACACAGGCTTAAGAGAAAAGCTACACATGTGGACCATTTCAATTTCTACCCTTTTCCACCTATTTTGCCCTATGGCATATTGGTAGGCAAACCAGCCAATATGTAAGTTAGCTGGTAATATCGCAAAAAAGGGAAGACTTTGACCACGGGGCTGGTTTGTCGACCTGGTAACTGGACGGTTAATCGACCTAGTAACTGGATGGTTAGTCAGTAAATATTATCCTTATGAAATTTAAATTGGCTGGTTTACACCCTAAACCCATTGACCAACTAGCTGGTTAACCCACTGGGCAACCCGACTATGAGTTAGGAACCCAACCTTCCCAAAATTACTCCAGTCCAAAACTCTAAATCCACTGACCAACCAGTCAGTTAACCCATTAGGTAACCAGACATATTGTAACCTCGCCAAAGTTTGTCCAATCCAAAACCCTAAACGCACTAACCAACCAGCTAGTTAACCCACCAGGTTACCTAAAGCATAGGGAAAACCTAGACTTTTCAGAGTTTTCCAGGTTTACAAACCCTCTGACAAACCGGACGATTAACATGGGTTAACCAGCCAGTTAGTCAGCACCCTAGCATTTCCACAATTTTCAAAAAACCAAAAAACTCGTTGACCAACCGGCCGGTTAACCGACTAGGTCACCAAATGGTTAGTTAGAGTCCCGTGGTTACTCACCTCCCTTTCACTCATAAGGTATAAATCGTCTTGTTTTATGTGAGTGGTCTGTGTGCTTAAATCTCTAAAATGCTATATATGGTCAAGGCTAAAAAAGTTAGTACCGAGATTCATCTAGAAAACTCACATGAACCCCAACAGCCGAAAAATACCACAATTGATAGATTTGGTCCGCATCGTCAGCGTACTGCATAAGGATTTTCTGGACATCTGAGGATATTGAAAACCTTAGGAAGAGAGGCAATTGCAAAAGAGAACAGGAAGATGAGTCTAAGGGTTGAGAAGAAAGACGATAAAAGGAGAGCCGAATTTGAATGACAATATGAGTGTGAAGATGAGGAAGGAAAACATGTAGCCCTGTAATGGAAGGATAAGTTGGCCACACTCTAAGTCCCAGATTGCTCGAATGAGAAGGGCAGATGACCGGCTAGACCTCAAGGCACTCACCCTGATCCAGAAGACCGATCCTCACCCATGTTCAAGATGCCCGATATGGACAAGTTTAATGGAACCACATATTCCAAAATTCACGTCAAGATGCACATGCCTGCTTTGGCCCCTTATGGAGTCAACCGGAATCAGTTAATCCATTTTTTCACCATAGCCTAACAAGAGCTGTCTTTCGATGGTTCCTTACCCTAGAGGAAACCCGAGTCCAGAAGTGAGAGGATATAGTAAGGGAGTTTGTGAATCAGTACCAGTACATTATGCAGATTTGTACATCACCCGTAGAGACTTAGAGACCATCAAACAAGAGCCAAGGGAGTCAGTATCCGCTTTTATCACGAGATGGAGAAATAAACCTGAGTCTGAACAAGTACTATGTAGTTACAGACAACTGTTGAGAAAGCCATAGAGTGACATCTTCTAAGCTGTTGAAACTAACTTATCCGACATCTTAGATTATTCTATAATTGTGTGGCTTACAATGCATTACAGTACAATACTTCCACCTAATTTGTGATTGTTTTTGTGACCTAAAACTATTTTATGATTTTGCGGTTATTCTAGTGGATCATAAGCCACACATCAAGTTAATTGGGAGCATCAACAAAATTTTCACGTTGGAGCCTTGTTATTCATGCAAAATATTAAACAACTTTCCAAAAAGAGCATCTCTGGAAAAAACAAAATTGTTAAACGTGACGGACGCGGTGACTTCCTGGTTCTGGTTAACAGTTCCAACATTATTAAACAACTCAGAATCTGAAAAGAAATTTTGCCACCTATTAGATCATGTAAGCAGTACATGCTAGGTTGACAAAGGCCTTAGATGGACAGGGAGCACCCATGAAAGAAAATTGGGAATCTGCTGCAACATATCAGTTGCATAATTGTGGGACTAAAGTTTGTGCCGAGCTAAAATATACTCAGTCTTGTCCGGGAATAGCAGCTTGAGTCATGCTGAAGATGAAGGTGGCATTTCTTTTATCCATCAGAAGGTTGAATAAAATATTCAGCCTTGTCAAGATAAGGTGCCACAAATACATGGTATCACCACGACCAATATAAATTTGATACAAACCATAGAATGAAATGGCGATAAAAAAAATGTGATCTAGGTAAAACTAGTATGGGATTAGACTGCGAATAGGACTAACTAAAGCTGGAAATGAGGCCTAGTTGCAAAGGTGTTCAAAAGGATCATGTCTGATGATACTTCCATTAGGGATCAAATACTCAGGGTTGAACTTAAAAAATATATATATACACACACACACACACACGGTAAGTACATATACGGGCTTCTTGAGTGATACTCGAGGGACGGGCCAGCCACAACGAGTTTTTGAGAGAACCTCCATTTAACGAAGGGAACATCAAATTTGTTGCAAGTTAGTGCCAAATTAACTAAACTGGGGGCAAAAGTGCCATCAAACGGGTATTGTTTCACTTCCAAGATGAAAATAAACCTGAGAGCCAACTAAATCATCCAAAGGCTTGGTATGATTATAGAAACTACCCACGTGCAACGCACGTGCACCACAACTAGTTAATAGTTACAAATTCTCTCTTCCTTTATTTGGTTTTACAAGTTTCCTCTTCATATATAATCGGATTAGTAATCCAAATCGGGGCTTGCTCTGTAAGCAATTAAATGGGGGAACAACAAAGCCTAATACCTATAGGCATACAGGCACTGCGGTACTCATTCTTTTGCATGACACCCATCCACTTCCACTGAGCGACATAATATTGTGGTGAAATTCAGTTAGGTTTCACCGGTTAATGATGGGAAAGGGGAAAAGTAAGAGCCGTTTGCTGTGTGTTGCAGGGGAGGATCATGGGTCGATACCTGTAGGAAATATGGGTCCGGATTCCATTAGTTTAGAAAAACGGTTACACCATTTTACGAAGGGTTGCAAAGGAACTGTTAATCGTTCCTTGGCATCTCTTCTCTCCTGGCTTATCAACTCCATGTTGGCAGCCTCTCTTCCAAGTTCTTTATCTTCTTCTTGAGTCAAAATTTGCAACTCATTTTAATGAGGGTTTGAAATTCTAACAATTTAGAAGCATCATGCTTCTCTAACTCAGGACACGCAACCGGTAGGCACATATCCCACGGCATGCAATTGCATTAATTTGAAATAGTCTCACAAAAAATCAAACGCCATAGAATTGGCGGCATCATCATTCGGACGGTTGAAGAACTTTGGAAAGTCGATGGTAACAACGTTGATAGTGTCGTCACTGTTGTTACTAACAAGTGCATATACTGTACGGAGTAATTCAAAGTTATGAAAGTATGTACTTAGAAGCAACGATCAGTTAAAAGCTCTGCTGGGCACCAGGTTTCATCAACTCCACCAAAAGAGCAACTGGAAAACTGCTACCTCGTATAGGAACTCCGTTAATCAGCCAAATCATTTTATAGTGTCATCTGAGGTCGATTTGGTAGCAAAATTAAGGTTTATAACTATGTCCACTCACAGAGAAAACATAGCATAAAAGGGATTGTATTGCAGCACCCAGTACTAATGAATCTGACCCACCTCATCTAGCATGTCCGAATTTCAAAAACTAGGGGGGCAAAATGGGCTTGATGATGGGCAATGCGAAGTTAGAAAAATGGTGTGAGAGCAGCATTTACGCGTGTTATATATGCATAGTAGGGAACATGTATACCAAAACAACATGGCTAGAATAAAAAGGGAACTGCTTTGCCTCTTCGAACTTGGTGTATAGTTGTCCCCCTTATGCTGTTGGAAACATGAGGATTGCATGCAATTTCAGATGTGGTGGTGGTTGCTAGTTCCCTCCGGAGAGTAACTTGTGCCCAAACCTATAACAAAGAATCATAATAAATCAAATGTCCAAGAAAAACAACGGCAAAACTGACGTATTGAAGCCAAATTTGGATAAAGACCGGAAAAAATTAGCAAGTTTAAATCGGCAAATGGTGGGCATATATAACCAGTTGATGGCTGATTGCAGACCGTGGAGTACTTTGATTTTGGAGTCATCTTGTATAACTTCGCGTATAAACCCCAATTACTCTGATAGACCACTTGTTTGTTACAATAAAAAAAACCTTTTGTGAGAAGGACCATCTTCTTTGACTTAGATTGGCCCTGCGCTTAACTTAGCTCTTTTAGGATTTAGTACCTTTGACTACGTACACTAAGTGCATAGAAATATGAGTAAAAAAATTGTTTTTAGGAAGAATGTACAAAATTTAGACCTGTAGTTAACTTTGATTCTTCTAAACGCATGGGGGAATCAAATAAACTGAGAGAGTTAAATTAGATGCTATTATCAAAACCAAGTCCTGATAATACAAGATCAGATCAGCTCATATGGACTCAACATCCCAGTGGCATATTTTCCATCAACGCAGCATGGGAAGCTATCAGAACTAAAGCACCTCAGTGTTCCTGGTGAAAATTGATATGGTTCTCAGGCATATAGCTAAGCGTGTTGTGTTGTTATGGTTACTATTTAGAGGTGGCTTAAGAACAAAAAATAAACTGAAGGATTGGAATTTTATACAAGATTACAGATGTGTGCTATGCTGGAATAACTGTGAATCTACAAAGCATCTGTTCACGCAATGTCAATTTGCTCAGGAACTGTGGTCTTTAGAACTAAGGAAGCTGCAAAATCAGCATCAACTTATCATCATGGGCTCAATTCCTTTAGGCAACAAGTAGGATGGTCAGGAGAAAAAGCTTCAAGGCTAAGATGTGTAAATTGGTCGTGGTAGTCACAGTTTATGGTATTTGGCAAGAGAAAAACTCCAGAATTTTTGAGAAAAAGTGTGCAACTATCCAAGGTTCTGCTATGTTATTCAACAATGGATCAAATTCAAGGTTGACCGTTGGAAAAAAGCTATGTCTACACTCCAAAACAGGGAGCTCTGTCAAGCTTGGGAGATTGATGCTCAGAGAGTATTAAATTTCAGAGTAATATTGTTTATCTAGCTGGCTTACAAAAGTGTGTGCTAAGTGTATAATATTGTAAATTGTTTGAGCTTTCATGAAATAAAAGGAATTTTAAACCAAAAAAAATAAATTAATGGCCTTTAGTTTACCAGCATTGAATTACGTTATGACGTCTATATTCATCTCTTCAATTATCTGTGTAGGATAGTGCTACTGATGCATATAGGAGGCTGGTCCATTTTCCCAGCCAACTGTGGATTGTCTGCGTCATCAAATGGGTGATCCAGATCTTTACTTTCTTAAAAAATTAAAGCCCTACCACTGCCATTTGTAGTGGTGGGCATATGTTCAAAAGTGCCCTTTTCATCTTATTTTCCAAAGATACCAGTCATTTGCATTCTTCGGGAATTTCTTCTCTCTAGTTCTTGGCGTCCACCACCACAACACAATAAGAAAAATGACATTTACCGACAAAAACTTATCACTAAAAGTCTATTTTTTGTCTCCTGTTTTCGGGAATTCCTTCTCTCTAGTTCTTGGTGGCTACAAGAAAAAGGACTTTTAACAATGAAAATTTCTGTCGCTAAAAGTTTATTTTCGATCGGAAAAGACACTTAGTGACGGACTTGACGGTCACCACCACCACAGTACAAGAAAAAAGACTTTTAGCAATAGGAATTTTCATCGCTAAAAATCTATTTTCTGTCAAAAAAGACTTTTAGCGACGGACTGTATGTCTCTAAAAGTCTGTTGCAAAAAAGACCATCGCTAAAAGATTAGTGATGGAAATTGGTGATCCATTGGAAGAAGTCTAACTTTTATCGACGGACTTAATTACCTTTATAAGCGACGGGTTGTCCGTCTCTAAAAGTAATTTTCTTAATTCCCATAATCTTTTTATTTTTCAAAATCTTTTAGTGACAGATTTCCAGTTGCTAAAAGTCCTTTTCTATTTCGACTAGTTTTTAACAAGGGAAATTTTGTCGCTAAATTTTCTTAATAGTTTAGTCTAGGGTTATTAGTTAGGGTTCAGTGTTATGGGTTAGAGTGGTTTAGGGTTCAAGGCCTAGGGTTTAAATTTTACAGTTAATGGTTTGGTTTGGGGTTGTTATAATGAGGGTTATGGTTGAGGGTTAGGGTTTATCTTAGAGTTTGGTTTAGGGGGGTATTTAGGGTTAGGGTTTAATTAGGGTTAGGATTGTATTAAGAGTTAAAGTTATAGGGTTTACGGTTTAAGCTTAGGGTTAGGGGTTGTATATAGGGTTTAAGTGTTTAGATGTACGACTTAATTATCATTAGGGTTATATTTAGGGTTAGGATTTAGAGTTTAAGATTAGTGTTAGGGTTATGGTTTAAGTAGAGTTTAAGGTTTAATTAGGGTTTAGGGTTAGGCGTTAGGGATTAGGGTTTATGGTTTAGAGTTTAGGAGTTACAGTTTAAGGTTTAAGGTTACTTCAAATTTGGTCAAACCTATTGATTTTACTTGATCATCGCGTTACTGCTTTTTAATTCCTCATAACAGTCAATCCTGATTTTAATTATTATTGTTTTAACATTTAACTAGTCATAACAGTCGGTCAATGTTGTCACTGTCGTCATTGCTTTTAATTATTATTTTTTTAGCTTTAACAGCCCACCATTGCTTTTCTCAATTCCTCTGTCCATCGTTTTTATCTCATACAAAGCGTCAAACTAACAAACAAACATTGATTTGATTCATTACCTACAACCAAATTAAATTCAACAATTTCAATACATTGTAATTTAAAATGTCTAACAGATATGATTATGATTTCTAACTATCCACATATGAAAAACACATAATAAATCTAAACACATTATTATAATTATTTAGAAAAATATGTCTAGATAATCGGAAAAAAAAAAAAGCGTGCTTGGGCAGCAGTAGGGGCAATTGACTACAACAGTGACGCACGGAAGGCGGTGGCAGTGGTGGTGCGGCTTTGATAAATGTGGGGGCAGTGGAAAGGTGGCAGGTGGCGTGGTGACTGTGGGGTACTAGTCGGCGATGCGCCGACTACTGGCAAAGAGGGCGACTGAGGTTAAGGGGAGGGGGAAGTGCCGCGTGGTGGAGATTGGGTTGTCACCGACGAGGACGAGGGCGGGATATATGGAGTGGTGGCTAGAGTTGATATTGTACTGTAAATGAGGTGATGGAGAAAGAGGTGATGGACGGTGAGGATCATGGGTGAGAAGGTGGAGGAGGTAGAAGAGGTGATGACAAAAAGAGAGAGAAAAGGGAGAAGCGACTGGGAGAAAGAGAAATGAAGGGTAGAGTTTTGACTTGACTCTTAGCAACAGATCTTGACTGTCACTAAAGGTCCATTGTTAATAGTAATGTTTTTAAATTTTTTAATGACTTTTAATGACGGGGCTAAAAGTCGTAAAAAAATTTTAAAAATATTATTTTTATCGATGGATTGAAATCTGTCGGCAATTATCCGTAGCTAAATAATTTTCAAAAAACTTTCTTTCGAGCCAAAAAGTTCGACTGAAAATTGATATTTGGAAAAATCTTTTAACAAAGGATATTCCCTCCGTATTAGTCCGTTGGTATACTTACCGACGAATCATTTTAATTACATTTAGTGACGGACCTTTACAACGGGTTAATCTGTCTTTAAAGGTTACACTTTGCAACAGATTTTGGTCGGTTGCTAAGGAGGGATTTTTCTTGTAGCGTTAATTATGCATACAGCGGAGCAAGATGTCATTCTCGAATGGCAACGTTGTATACTAGGAGGTCAAGTTAAGCTATGAACTTCTGATGCCTTCACTAGAATTCATCTCAGTGGGTCTCACAACTCTCTTGTTATATTCTTTATGATGAGATTAGATCCAACATATGTGTTTGCATCGATGACTGGAAATTGTTCTGAATGCATATTGTGATGATTGATAGAGTAGTTGCCCTTTCTTTACGTAATGCACAAAATATTGATTTTTTGGTAACTTGTACTCCAAATGACTAACTTTAAAAATGGCTAAGCAAAATAGCGCATCACAAATGGAGTATAACGACAGGGAGAATACGTTTTGTTTCTGTATACTAACATAATTACCTCAATAAAGGTAAGAGATAATTGCATAAAATATCCATGTGATTTGGAGTAGTTGTAAAAAGACTCATGTTGTTACAAAATTGCAAAAAGACACCTGAAGTTGCAAAGTGTTGCAACCATAAAAAAAATCATTTAAACTAACGGCATGTGATCTTCACGCTCCTCAAGAGTGCATTTTGTAGAGATTAATTTAACAAAATGACAAAAATGCCCTTTATTTCTTCTTCCTTCCATGAATCCTAATTTTCTCTCCAACTCCAATCAACTAAACCCTAACCACCGCCCATTCCTTCCACCACCGCCCAACCTCATCACAATTACCGCTGCCGCAGCCACCTGTTCCATCCAATCGCCGGTCGCCATCAACCTTCTCAAGCCAAAGCTGTACCCGCCACCCTCACCAAGCCCCATTCACCACCACCACCGTCCATTTCTTCTATCGCACAATTCTGCCACCAAATCCCAGCCTCGTCATAATTGTCGCCGCTGTAGCCACCTACTCCGCCTAATCGCCTGTCGCCATTAGCCTCCTCAAGCAAAAACCCTAGCCGCCACCCTCACCAGGGCCCATCCACCACCACCACCACTGCCCATTTCTGCCACCACCCCCTCTTTTCTGCCACCACCGCCCGTCCCCGTTTACCTACGAAGCCGCTAGCCCCAACCACCCACAGAGACCCCTATGCCGCCGCCGGTAGCCCCTTCATTAACCCAAGCCAAGTGCACCGCCCCACTGCCTGATTCATAAACCACAAGCATAGATCTATAATTCAAAAAAAAAAAACCTAGATCTACAATTAGGGTTTCTATAATTAGGGCTAACCCTAGATCTACAATTAGGGTTTCTATAATTAGGGCTAACCCTAGATTTACAATTAGGGCCAACCCCGTCAGGTGTTGCCGCCACTTGCCCTATCCACCCTTCATGAACCTGCGTCGACACCTGCCAGCCCAGCCATCAACCCCATCCACACGCGGCAGTGCCACCTCCACGAGCTTAGCCCTGCCCCTTACCCCCTACCCAATACCAACACCGTTCATACCCAAAAAAAAAATTAAGATCTACAGTTATAGTATATATATATAGAGGGGAAATTTAGACATTTTCATTATTCTGTTACGGAAATCGTCTGTTGCAACACTTTTGCAATTTCGAGTGTTTTTTTGCAATTTTTTGTGACAACAGGGTCTTTTATGCAATTATCCCTAAAAGTAACCCCAAAAAGGTGATGTAGACAGTGACGGTAATCAAGTAGATGGATCTCTATACTCATGTTTATTTATTTCTTGTACTCTTATACAATGAACTTCTAATTTTGCACCTAGGAAATGAAGTCTTTTCTGATACGAAAGAAATAGTGAAATGAAATCGAGCTTATGAAACCATTATTGTTGGTGGTAACTTGCTTTGATAAGGTAGCCAAATAGAGCAAGTGTGAAATGAAGTATGTTACTTTTGGGTATGAGATGAAAAGTTTATTTTATTGTATGCCTTTTCTTTTTTGTGTAAGAACAACTCCTTCAGCAACCTCTTTAAAACTTTTAATAAGACTGGTGAAGCTATACATTGTCGCTTTTATTTAGCATCTTAAGTACCCACGTAACTTGTACTATTTCTTGTTAGGTACCACCTTATTTGATGTCGTTTTTGGATTCTTTAGTGTAGATAATAGTTGTTGTGACGTGGATTCCAAAAAGCCGAAGCATTGGATTGGATAACATTTGCATCGATTCGTTTTTGTGTTTTGAAAAACTTATGTTCGTTTACCGTTTTAAATTTGGTTTCAAAAACCAAATTCAGGCTTTATTAATCAACTCCCTGTAAATAGTTTATTATATTTTGATATGCAAACGTGTTGAAAATGCTATTCCAACAGCATAAATGTGTTTTCAAACTTATTGCATTGGTATTTCATGTATTATCGTTATATTTCTAAATCTTGAAAAAAAATATCCAATTAGCAGGTAATCACGTATTTTCATTTTTTTATAAAGATGTACTTCTTCTTACATGTTTCTTAGAGCATAAAAAAAAAGGCGTTAGGTGAGATCAATCCTGTTGTGCGCATTAAAGAAATAACTTGTAGTCTTGTTATTCTTACATATGGGTAAACTTTTTATCATAGTAAGATAAAGCACTGGAAAATGTCAAATTTCACACCTTTTTGTAACAAAGTACAGACCAAAATTTTCTCCTCATTGCACAACTTAGGAAAGGTGTTTGATTTGTAGTCACTTTCTGAGATCTAAAATCAAATGCTAGTTCAAATTGCCCATAGGTTTACCACTAGTATAAAATCAAATGCATCTCTCTCACAAGCACTCTCTCAGTACTCTCTCCTTGAATTGACACAAACAAACATACAATCATGGCTAACATCTCAACTTCCACCTCCTTCTTTATGTTCGTCGTGGTGCTGTTTTTTAGCAGATTGATTCACAACTGTTTCTCCTTCCGCACTTGCCAGCAGCAGATGTACCAAGAGTACGCAATTCCCATATACACAGAGGACATTGACATGATGCAATTTGCGGAAAATCTTGAGCACTTGGAAGCAGACTTTTTCTTGTGGGGTGCACTTGGCTACGGCCTCGACCAGGTCGCGCCATGGTTGGTCATGGGTGGCCCTCCTCCGATCGGTGCCCAAAGAGCAAACCTTGATAATCTCACTCAACGCATCATTGAAGAATTCGGGTATCAAGAAGTTGGTCACCTAAGGTCTCTCTCTCTCTTTTTTTCCCTCTCAACAACTGTTACTCTAATTCTCGCTCAAGGTTCTTTGTTTGGTTATGTAAAATTTGTTATATTCTTAGTACTTAGCTTTGTAAATTTTGTCGCAGGGCTCTTAAAACGACAGTTGGTGGGTTCCCTAGGCCTCTGATGGATTTGAGTGCACACAACTTTGCGAAAGTGTTTGATGAAGCGTTTAGTTTCCCGCTTGTACCTCCCTTTGACCCATACCGCGACAGCCTCAGCTACATGCTAGGGTCCTACATGATTCCATACGTCGGACTCATTGGCTACGTTGGCACAAATCCCAATATTAATGGCTACATCACGAAGAGGGTACTCTCTCACAATCTTTGACTGCAACTTATTGTATGATACTAACATATGGATGTGTCTATAGGCGAATTAAGTCTTACTAAGCATGAACAAATATATTTTTTGTGACTGCTTCATGTGCCATTTAAGTCCCAATCTTTTAGCAGTCAAACTATAACCTTCGGAACCTGAATAAAGCGGGTGGAAATAGCCCCTCTAAAGTGTAAATTGGTTTACGTCTCACTTGTGCCACGTCGTGATTGTAACAAGGTACTGATGACTATCCCGGACTCTGTAAATTGTTGTACTTCATCAGTTACAAGTGGTTTCATCACAAGCTTGCATCGTTGAGATAATAATCACACATTCTACACATTTGTTGTGCAGCTGTTGGCAGGGCTGTTAGGGGTTGAAGCCGGCCAAGACGCCGTGATCCGGTCATACCTCTACGAGCGTGCAAAAGAAGTGGTGCATCCGTATAATCGCACGGTAACCGAGTTTACCGTCGCAATATCGGAGCTAAGAAACCTACTAGCAATGTGTGGGATCAAGGACGAAGGGATCATAGTGCCGCTAGAACTGGGAGCAGAGAACCGAACCATGAGCAATGTGTTATCTGCCAACAACGATTCTCTTTCTTACTGGAGGACTCCACGGGAATTACTGAGGATTGTGTATGGCACTGGCGACGAGCATGTCCCCGGCGGATTCTTTCCCCACGGTGCAAATGGAAGGATTGCCAGAGGATTCCTAGAAGAGCCATAGAAGATGAAAATATGGCTACTTTTGCTGTGGTACTAAATGCGTGCCAACAAAGATATTAGTGTGACTATTGGGTGTTACCACGAATGTACTTGTACATGAAATAAAGAAACAAATGCATGTCATTTGTTCCTGTACGTCGTTTGTTACTTATTCGAATACGTCTAAAATTGTGTTTAGGTGCTTAATTATTCAATTTTTACTGATTATTTCCCAGAGTTTATTTAATGGAAGCTGAACGGCTTTAGTAAAGCTTGAATGACATTTATAAAAAGCTTCAAATTGTCAAAAGAGTTAGACCCGGCAAAAAAGACCGTATCCGTTACCCGACCGTACCCGGTCCAAAATACCGGGTACGGGTACCAATATTCAATACCCGTCGAAATGTGACCCGTACCCGACCCGACCCGTAATTTTCGAGTAAATGCGGGTCGGATACGGTTTACCCGCATATCCGTTTTTCAGGCTATATATAAAAAGAGATGCTTTTTTACCCTAGCCCTAACCATTCATTTTCATCTTTTCTCTCAATCTCACGCCGACTCAAGGCGGCGCAGCCCCTCACTCGAGATTCACCGGTGACCGAGACCAGCGACCACCGTCAACCCCTTCATCCCTCACTCTATCTCACATCACTCTTCTGCTGCCGATCGGAAAGCCCACATCTGTCGCCGCCACAGATCGAAGGTTCCACCGTCCTTTCTCCTCTCAGTCTCTAACACATCGACAGCGACATCGCTGACGGCATGACCTCCTCCACGGGCCACTTCCGGTCTTCCACCATCACGGATCTACTTCCACGGTCACAGATCGACTTCCACCGTCACAAATCAGATCGACTTCCACCGTCACAAATCGTATAAAAAATTTATTGTTAATAGATTTTGTTTTTTGATATTTTTTGGTACTTGTTTGGTATGTAATTGTTTGATCCGTGGAATCAACACAAGTGAGATTGAATCTTGTCTTTCTATTTTGTGTTGTGTAATTGGCATTGTTAATGTTAATATTGTATAGATTGTAGATTTTAGGTAATTTTTTTTTCGATTTGGAAGATATATATTTGTTTGTTGTGATGGATCTTACAGAGTGAGAGTTAAGAAGAGAGTGGAGATAATTGTGACAAAAATGAAATCAGTGAAGTGATAATTGTAAGAATTTTAATAAGAAAATGGTGGTTGTTCTTGTAATAATACATGAAGGGAAAAAAATATCCAAAAAATAATTTTAAAAAAATGAGAATTTTAATTATTTACCCGCGGGTAATACCCTACCCGCTAGGGTAGGGTACGGTTCTCAGAAAATCGTACCCGAAAAAACCCGGGTATAAATTACCCGATCCGTTTTTACCCGGACCCGACCGGGTTTTACCCGTACCCAACGGGTCGAACCGTTTGCCAGGTCTAAAAAGAGTCACCATGTTTATCCATAATTTTTTAAGCTGGTGTTGCTAACATCAATTATTGACTTGCATTTCATAAACTGTACTAAATAGATTCTTCAACCACATTTAGACTTTAAGGTAAACACGGAACGTTTGTGTCCAAAATAAGATTCTTGAAAACGTTTAGGGAACCAACTTTTAGAATATTGAAAAGGGATGATTACAGCAAAATTCCTGAGGTTAGGATGATGAAATTATAGGCGTGTCCATTAGTTTAGATAAATTACACTGATATCCGTTGACCAAACGGAATCTTAAAAAATCTAACGGTTTTAAGAAAATGACTTTGTTGCCCTTAAGTTAGAAGGTAATTTTTTTTTAAATGTCATTACTTTATTTAAGAAATAATGAGACTTTATAGAAAGCTGAACTTTACCCCTCTCTCCCCCCACCCCCGTCTGTCTCTCCAACTCCCCTCCAACGTTGTCCCCCATGCTCCCCCCTACATCTGCCTCCCCCTTCTCCCTCTCCGCACCCCATCTACCTCCCCCCACTACAAGAAAAAAGGCTTTTAGCAACGGAAAAATCCGTCGCTAAAAGTCCACAATCCGTCACTAAAAGTCTCTCGTATAGCCCATTACTAAAAGTTGGGCGACGGAATTTTCAAATCCGTCGCTAATTATAATTTACGTATTTTAATTTATTTTTTATTTTGTGAATTTAGCGACGAAATAATTTTTTGGCAACAGAATGTTTCGTCGCTAAATAAGACTTTTGGCAACGGAATATTCCGTCGCTAAAAGTTAATAGAAGAAACACTTTTGGCGACGGAATTAATCCGTCGCCAAAAGTCAAAAAAATTTTAAAATATTTTATTACCCAGACCTGTAATGAAATTTTCAATTCTCAACAATGCAAAATAATCAATACACAATTCTCAACAATGCACAATAATCAATACACAAGGAAATATATACAATCAATTATAAAAAATAGTCATGATGTACAAGCCGAGCGGGGGGAGGGGGACACGCTGGGACCGGGCGGGGGGAGGGGGGGACACGCTGGGACCGGGTGGGTGGAGGGGGGCAAGCTGCGACCGGGCGGGGCGAGGGGGACAAGCTGGGACCGGGCACGAGAAGGGGCTCATCAGGGGTTGCCGAGTGTCGGATCTGGATCCTGCTGATCCGAGGCTGGCTCGGCATGTCTGGTAGCGGTACCCTGCTGATCCTGCTCCTTGATCAGACTCAACACCACCGTAGCAATGCGCTGGATCTCCTCCTCGTCCAACGGATGCCGAGGAGCCGGTGTCAGTGCAGGGGTAGCGTGGGGTGAGGACACTCCTATCACGGCACGAGTAGTCGTGCTAGGCAGGCCCATAGTGGCCTTTCAGCCGATTGACAACCTCCAGCGTATCCAGCCATCGCTTCAACGCCCCAGTACTCGCACCCGTACTAGTGGACGCTGATGGCTGTCCGGACTCTCTAAGCTGTTCATACGAGGCCTGCAAAAATAGTGATTTAAAGATATGTTAGGGCATTAATTAACGCAACAGACATTGAGGATAGTAAGAAAAAATTAACAACTTAATTAAACACATCGACTTACATCGATCCGCCGGGCAATATCAGAAACATAGTCACCGGCCCAGCGCGCCTCGTCCTTGTCCTTCTTCTGCACGTGTGTGTGGTTATACGTCAGAGCTACGACCTCATCCTCCTCCAGATCCGAGTTCTGGACCGCATTCATGTGTCGGACGATGTCGTATGGCACCTTGGGCTAATTAGGGTTAATTACGAGTATCAAGGTTTAGGGTTTAGCGTTATGGAAAAAAGTTAATCTAATTAGGATTTATTAAGATATGTTAGGGCTAATTAGTGTTAATGAGGAGTACATTGGGCTAATTATAACTAATTAGGGCTGATTATGACTAATTAGGGTTATTTAGTCCTAATTAGGGTTTAATTGTGCCGAGTAGTGCTAATTAGTCGTAATTAGTGCTAATTAGGCTTAATTAGGTTATGTTAGGGCTAATTATTATTAATGAGGAGTTGTTTTGGATAATTATAGCTAATTAGGGTTGATTAGGACTAATTACAGTTATTTAGTCCTAATTAAGGTTTAATTATGCCGAGCATTGTTGATTAGTCCTAATTAGGGCTAATTAGGCTTAATTGGGTTATGTTAGGGCTAATTATTGTTAGTGAGGAGTTGTTTTGGATAATTACAGCTAATGAGGATTGATTAGGACTAATTAGGGTTATTTAGTCCTGATTAGGATTTAATTGTGCCGAGTAGTGTTGATTAGTCCTAATTATGGCTAATTGGGCTTAATTGGGTTATGTTAGTGCTAATTACGACTAACTAGGCTAACTATAATCAATATGCGCGTAGTTGGGTTCATTTGGGCTAATTTGGGATAATTACAACTAATTTGATTTTCATTGGTTTCTTAAGGTTAATTAAAACTAAGTAGGCTCGTTAGAGCTAATTAGGGTTAATTGATTTAATAAAATATTATTAATCAGGACTAATTATAGCTAATTATAGCCAGTACTGGAACCACGATGAGATTCTAAGGGGTGCATGCTAAAAACGTCGCATTAACCTAAATTGAATGCACAGTCAACAATCTCAATTCCGACACCTCATATAGGGTGTCGATATGGTGTCTGATACATGTCTGACACCTCCGGACATGTGTTCGACACGTACGACACCTACGGACACGTGTCCTAGTCCTCCGGACACGTGTCCGACACCTACCGACACGTGTCCGACACCTACCGACACGTGTCTGACACATACCGACACGTGTCCGACGCCTCATGACACGCACCTCCGGACACATCGGCATACGTTGATTTATTTTTTAAATGTCGGACACCGTCGATCAGACGTGGTGTCTGTGTCTGCACTAACTAACAGGTATCTCAATCCAATTGGGTCCCATCCTCCGTCAACAATCTCAATTCTCAATTCTCAAATGCTCAATGCAATAAAAATTAATAAAAATCACACATTCAATCCAATTGGGTCGCATCCTCCGTCAACAATCTCAATATCTCAAATGCTCAATGCACGATTAACAATCTATAATCATCAATTAATAACCTCAAATCATCAATTATTAATCTCAATTACTTCAAATGCACAGCTAATAACCTAAAATTATCAATTAACAATCTAAAATCATCAATCAATAATCACAATTCTCAAATGCACGATTAACAACCTAAAATTATCAAACAAATGATCAATGTTCAAATGGAAAAAAATTGTTTAATTGTGCGGAGTAGTGTTGATTAGTCCTAATTAGGCTTAATTGGGTTGTTAGGCTTAATTGTGCAGAGTGGTGTCCGACACGTGTCCGAGTCCTCCGGACACGTATCCAACACCTCCGGACACTTATCCGACACCTCTGGACACGTCCGAAGACATTGATTTATTTTTTAAATGTCGGACACCGTGTCCTCACCCCTTGAAGAGGTGTTGGACACCTCTTGAAGAGGTGTCCACAAGTATAAAGCCAAAATGTGACATTTTTCGGTGTCGGTGTAGATCAGACGCAGTGTCTGTGACCTACCAACACCTCCACACCTCATCGACACATCCAGACACGTGTCCGACACCTCCGGGCAACAATCCAATTGGGATCCATTCTCTGTCAACAATCTCAATTCTCAAATGCTCAGTGTAATAAAAATCACACATTCAATCCAATTGAGTCCATCCTCCTTCAACATTCTTAATTCTCAAATGCTCCTATCATATCTAAAGTCTCAATTCTCCATATTTTGTAATATACAAATGTAGGCATCAATTCCATCAGCAATTAAACAAACTAATCAATCAGTTATAAAATCAATTTCATCAATTTCATCTGCAATTAAAAATAATTGAACTTATAAGAAACATATCGACATTCCAGAAACAAATTAGGGCAAATTATGACATAAATCAGAGCATCTGAAAATTAGGGCAAATGGGGCTTAAACACGCATTAAAGCAAATTAGGGCAAATAGACATACAGAGAGGTGGTGCGGCGACGGCGGAGTTGGTGGCGCGGGGGAAATGGAGGGCCTTGGTGGCGGGCAGTGGAGGGAATTGGTGGCGCTGAGTTGGTGGCACACGGATATGGAGGGGCACGACGTGGGGGGGAGGGGGTGATGTCGCCGGAGGTGGGTGCCTAGAGAGGGAGACCGCCGGTAAAAAAATCACCAGTGAGTAGGTGAGAGTGAGAGACAGAAACAAACGGGGAGGGGAGAGAGAAAGATGAACCTATTATATGTAAGGACTTTTAGCGACGGAAAAATACCGTCGCTAAAAGTCCGTCGCAAAAGTGCTATTTTAAAAACTTTCACCGACGGATATTTTATGGACGGTGTTTTTTCGTCGCTAAATTATTTTAAGAAACTCCTCGAATATTAGATATTTATTAAAAAAATTCTAGCGACGGTAACACTGTCGCTAATATTCTGTCAGTAAAAGTCCGTTGGCAAAAACTATTACCGACGGTATATTCCGTTGGTAAAGGTTTTTGCCGACATACTTTTACAGACGGTGTTTTTCGTCGTTGAAAGGTCTTTTAGCGACGGATTCTCCTCCGTCCCTAAAAGTTCGTCGTAAAAAATAGTTTTTCTTACAGTGCCCATCCCCTCGCTGCACCACAAATTTCTCAACCAGGGTACAAGTCAAAGAAATCTGTCAGACATATAAGAGGGTATCAGAGCTCATGGAATCAACTAGCCAGAGCTCATGGAACCTAGCCCTTGTACATTTGATGGTGCTTAAAAGAATGGTGGTACTTGATAGTTACACCACGACGCAAAGAGGAGCTTCAACGATGTGTGAACACACCTGTCAGGAAGAGATTGTTGGTTCGCACGTGTAGACTAGTTAGGTTAGTCTCACATCGCGAAAGTGTGCAAAATAAGTTGAGCATATATATTTGGACGAATTATTGGCTGGCTTAGTTCAAGTTGAGCTCAGTATATGTATACGTGTTCCACTGTGGTTGGCACTGGGTTCTGTTTTATCTCCCTAACACAAACACCTCTATTTCGGAATCCCCATCATTTTTTGGTACATCAATGAGATATGCAAAAGGAAACCTCTTCTTGCCAAAAAAAATCTTATGAAAGTGCCGATGCTCGTTTTTGGGCTAAATTCATGGACGATAAAGGTGGCATTTCGATTTCCATTCAAATATATGCATATTCAATAGCACTAAGTGTTGCACCCAAAGGACTAAAAATGGAGAGCTCAGAAAAAGTACGTATCAAGAGCAACACCAAAAGAAAAGGTATGTGACTCCATGGCTATACATAGCCAAAGCACATCCTCCTCCAGCAAACCCTAACTTCCCCCTTTGAACGTCATAAACTACCTTATAAGTTTTCTGCTGGAAATTCCCAAAAATTGTCGAACTCAAGGAAACAATATTAGCGGAGAACGAGAACCAATCCTATCTTTTCCTCACGAGATAAAGTATCCTCGTTGCATCAATGTTCACGTTCAGGCTGCCATTGAATTCAAAGCTTATCGTCGGCATCGTCATCAAGGAAAATTTACTCAAGTCATAGCACGTGTCGAATATATAGACGGAAGGAGGCACCGGGTACTTTTTCATCCCCTGTCAGAAAGCTGGCCGTAAGGTTGTGTAGGCATCTAGAGGTAACCTAGTTATGACGGTTCTGCTGTCTATGACGGTTCCCGATGTCGAAAATGTGGTTGTAGTTATAGCTAGTTTACTTCTACCAACGTAGATGGCTGTAAGATCTACCATGTAAAACGAGGTTGCTCGTGAGCTCAGCTTGATATGGGTATGAATTGTACGTTACTCGTTATGTCCACACCCAAAATGTGAAATTGTTGAGAACATCACTGGACGTTAAATTTAACGTCTCGTTGGCGAGGGATCCAACCGAAAATAATTTGTCGCCATAAGTTATGCCATAGATGCAGGTGGACGAGGAAAAACTAGCTGGGATTCTCGTGACATTTATCAGTCCAAAGCATACGTTTGTTGAGAGTTAATCTTGATGCTACATAGTTATGACACTTGATAAGGAAGAATTAAGACATGAATAAATGAAGAGAATGTGAAAAATGAAAAGTTATGGGAGTTACTCATAACCTATGAGTGATTAAATAAGGAGATAAAAAGTGAAAGGTTTGGGGAGTTATCTTTTAGGAGATAAATGAGTCTTTAAATGTCTTTCTATGTAATAGTATATATAGGTGCATCTCTTAGTCATTTGGTAGTAGAATGTGAAATGAAAAGAGTGAGTGAGTAAGTTGTTTTATGAATAAAAGTGTTGATTGAGTAGAGAAAAAAAATAGCTAAGTGTGTTTCTCCTCTCCACTTTCTCCTCCTCCTCTACCATAATACTCAAAGCATTTTCACTGCATTATATCTCTTATATTGTGCTCATCATGCAACAAAGTGGTATCAGAGCGGAGGTTCTAATGGCGGTAACGGGTGGAGCATTTCCCTTTCCAAATTCATGAAATACAATTATGAAAGGTGGAGCATCCAAATGAAAACCTTTTTTGGTGGTCAAAATGTTTGGGACAACGTAGAAGAATGTGTGGAACTAGAAAACTTTGCAGGTGCTAGCCAAGCCGTGAATAAGGCTGCCAAAGAAGCCCAAGTAAAAGATCAAAAGGCTCTTTCACTCATCCAACTTGGTATCGGTGACAATATTTTTGAAAATATTGCGTAGGCCACCACCGCGAAGACAGCATGGGATACGTTGGAAAATGCTTTCAAAGGCATCGATAAGGTGAAAAGGGTGCAACTCCAAAGCCTTCGAAGAGAATTTGAGTCTTTACAAATGAAAGACTTCGAGACAGTTTTTGACTACATTTCAAAAGTTCTCTCAGTTGTGAACCAACTTGAGAGAAATGGTGAAGAGATGGAAGATAGTCAGGTGGTCGAGAAGATCCTTCAATCTCTCGAACCAAAATTTGACCTTGTAATTGTTGCCATCGAGGAGTCTAAAGACATCGACGTTATGACAGTCGATGAGCTCTTGGGAAAATTACAAGTCCACGTGGACAAGATCAAAATGAGTAACAAAGAGACTATCAAACAAGCTCTTCAGGCCAAGATGAATATCAATGAGAGCAAAGATGACTCCAACAGGAATCAAGGTGGTCGAGGCAAAAGCCGTGGACGAGGTCGTGGTGGACAAAATCAGTATAACTATAATGAATCGGGTTCGAAATTTTGTCCATAGAGAGGACGAGGTCGAGGAAGAGGTGGCTATTACCAACACCAAACAAGAGAGACGTTGAACGTTTCACATGCCATCGATATAGACACTACTCTTGGAAGTGTCGAGACGATCCAACGGAGGAAATGTGAAGGCCCACTATGCAGAAGAAAATAAGGTGGGTGATGACATGGTCCTGTTGTCACATGATGGATCAAAAGAAGAAAAGGAGAATTCTTGGTATCTCAACACTGGTGCCAGCAATCACATGTATGGCTACAGACATATGTTTATTGATATGGATGAGTCGGTGACAAGAAACATCATTTTTGGAGAGATGTCCAAAATCCCAGTCAAAGGCAATGGCAAAATTCAGATCAAATTGAAAAATGGAGGCCAGAAGTTCATCTCGAATGTCTATTATGTTACGGAGATGAAGGCAAACATTTTAAGCATGGGCCAACTGTTAGAGAAAGGCTATAACATCTATTTGAAAGACAAATGACTTTATTTGAGAGATGATAAAGGGAGCCTGATCGCTCGTGCTCCAATGTCGAGCAATAAGATGTTCTTAATGAATATCTATCATGATGCGCCTATATGTTTGAAGGCCTATTTTGACAACCAATCTTGGTTATGACATTTGAGGCTTGTACATCTCAATTTTGGAGGTCTAAAATCGATATCAACGAATAATATGGTAAAGAGATTCACTACAAGAAAACAAGGTTTTAGCGACGGGGTAATCCGTCGCTAAAAGCCAAAAATCCGTCACTAAAATAATTAGCGACGGATTTACCGTCGCTAAATATCCCTCGTATAAAAGCCCGTCACTAATAGTTTAGCGACAGAATTTTTAAATCCGTCGCTAAATATGTCATTTTTACCGACGGATTTATTTTTAATTAGCGACGGATATTCCGTCGCGAATTATATTTTTTAGCGACGGAGTTATATTTTCGAGACGAAATATTCCGTCTCTAAAAAACTATTTAGCGATGGAATATTCCGTCGCTAAAAAATTATTCCGTCGCCAAAAGTCAATTTTTTTTTTGAATTTTTTTTTATTTTTCAATTACCCAGACCTGTAATACAATTTTCAAATCTCAACAACAACGCGCAATAATCAATACAGAAAGAAATATATATAATCAATTATAAAAAATATTTATAATAAAAAAAACAAGAATATATGTACAAGCCGGGAACCGGATATAGCCGGTTAGGAGAGGGGAGAAGAGTACAAGCCGGGCACGAGGGGGGGGGAAGCTAGGAACGGGCACGGGAAGGGGCTCATCAGGGGTTCCCGAGTCCCGGATCTGGATCCTGCTGATCCGGGGCCGGGGCGGCCTGTCCAACAGTGCCCTGCTCCCTGATCATCCGGCACACCACTGTAGCAATGCGCTGGATCTCCTCGTCGTCCAACTGAGGCCGAGGAGCCGGTGTCTGTGGAGGGGCAGCAGGGGGTGAGGACGCTCCTATCACGGCACGAGCAGTCGTGCTAGGCAGGCCGCGTATGCGGCCTTTCGGCCGATTCACGACCTCCGGCGTATCCAGCCATCGCTTCAACCCCCCAGTACTCGCAGCCGTACTAGTGGACGCTGATGGCTGTCCGGACTGCTGCTCGGACCCCCTTAGCTGTTCATACGAGGCCTGCAAAAATAGTGGTTTAACGATATGTTAGGGCATTAATTAACGAAACAGACATTGAGGATAGAAAGAAAAAACATTAACTTAAATAAATTGACTCACATCGATCCGCCGGGCAATATCTGAAATATAGTCGCCCGCCCGGTGCGTCTCGTCCTTGTCCTTCTTCCGCACGTGCGTCTGATTATACGTCAGAGCTACGACCTCATCGTCCTCCAGATCCGGGTGCTCGACCGCGTTCTTGTGTCGGACGATGTCGTGTGGCACCGACCCCCCCGTGTGCGTCGGATCTTTGTTCTGTCTGTTCTCAGTCCCGCTCTTACTCTTGGCGTCCCAACCTGGATCCGCAGCCCACCGATCTATCATCTCCCCCCATACACGGTGAGATATCCAATGTGGGGGATATCTCGCCATGTCCGTCATCGGGGCACCCGCGGGCAGCGCCTTCTTCGCCCGGTCCCGTGCATCGTGGAGCCATCGGCGGTAATTCTTGCCGATGTAGGCAAAGAAAGCCTGCTGCCCCAGTACCTGCTGCTGAGGCGTGTCAAACGTGAACCCCTCCTGTAAGGCATTCAATAACACAAATTAACAACATAAAACAAACTGTAATTTAACATTTACTAACGCTGAAAAAAATACTTCACCGTACCAGCCACTCCTCCCATAGGGCCTCCCTCGCAGCGGCATCCCAGTCCTTCCAGTACAGGCGTGGCTCGAAGAATCGGCCCTTCACAAGAACGCCGATCTTCGTCCTCGCCATATTCTCCAGGATCCTGCCAAAGAAGTAATTAAATTAATTAATACAGTTCAAATATAAATTAACACCCCAAAATTTTGTTATAAGGCATGAGGTGATATTTTTAGTACTTACAGGCCCTCCTGCGTGAGCGTAACTCTCTGTTTACGCTGGGGGTCGATGCGTACCCCGCGTGTCGGACCACGGCCTCGTCGAGATCCTACAAAACACAGACATTAATACAGTTCAAATATAAGGCTAGCGAAAATGTACGAAACACCGTTATCAACTATACCTGAGGTAGAACCCACGGAAGATGGAGAATGCACGCGCGTGTGGGATGAATCTGCGTCGGGCTGGGGCGACGGCTCGAGCTGGGGCTGGGGCGACGGCTGGGGCTGGGGCGACGGCGATGGCTGGGGCTGGGGCGACGGTGACGGCGACGGCTGGGGCTGGGCCCCCGATGGCTGTCCGCGATCACTCTGTGCCTCGTCATCAGTAGGCAATGACGAGGTGGGACTAACCGGGGAGGAAGCAGCTCGACGTCCAGCCCGGCCATGAATAGCCCGTATCCTATCCATATTTGACTTCATATAGATTATATACAAAGACATTAACACGTGAAAAACAATAATTTAGGCATAAATCATCATCGGCACTATATATATATATATATATATATATATATATAAAAACACATCAATAAACACCAAGTTCTAAAATGTTACTACATTTTTCCCGTGATGTTACAACATTACAAGTCAATCATTTTCAGTTTGCGAATCATCTTCATCACTTTCCTCGTCGCCCTCTTCTTCGTGGGACTCGTCGTCCTCTTCATCTTCTAATTCATCCTCTTCATCAGTAGACTCGGTCACATCATCTCCAACACTTTCAACATCTAAAAATACGTCATCATCTACGACTTCTTCTCCCACAAGAAGTGTTGTTGGAAGAGGAAGATCGTCCTCCTCGTTGTTGACCTCAACAGGAAACAAGACACGTGGTTGGTCGGCTTGAAAGGAGTCTAGCTCACTGTCATATGTCACGGGCAATTTCTTGGACTTGATAGTTGTATACCAATGAGATTTGGGATTGGCGACGTCCTCCGCGTAAAAGACTTGTACAGCTTGACTAGCAAACACAAAGGGCTCGTCTGATGCAAGTCTTGACTTGACATTGACATCTACAATCCCTTGAGAGCTAACACGGATTCCTCTACTGCATGTGACATCGAACCACGTACACTTGAACATTACCAGGCGGTTTTGGGAACCCAGATATGTTAGCTCAACAATCTCATCTAGCTCTCCGTAAAAATCCATGCAATTCTCGGCATAACAGTCGCCGTTGACAAAGACTCCACTGTTTTGGGTTTGTTTTGTTCGGTCATCATCTTTTATGTTAAACCTAAACCCGTTGATGATATAGCCTCCGTAACAGGATGTTTGTTTGTTAGGGCCTTCGGCTAGTAATTTCAAGCATGAGGCCACTGGTCTATCCATTGACTGAACCTATTGTAGATGACGGTAAAAATTAAGGATAAATCAGTATACTAATTGGCCACAGAACTGTATATAACACATAATATAATTTCGTTAAATAATCTTACACGGATTTTGAACCACTGTACAAATTGTGATTTCCGATGAGATTCAAGTCCAGCGGGATCAGTGATTAAAGATTCCGCATGCATTTAACTCGCTTAACACACACTTTCAATTATGTACAGCAATGTAAGTGAATTAAGGCTTTAACTTACTCAACGAATGCCGAAACTTCATCGCAATTTAGAAGGGCATATATTGTTGCAGCACTGTACTCTGAAGCCGTGGTGTGACCGGAAAATATCGCAATATCTTCCATGCAATGTTTTTCTTCTTCCCTTTGTCCGGTTTGTACCTCGAATGATCACATACTGGACATACTGACAAATCCTTATTCTCTTTCCAGAATAATACACAATCGTTATTGCACGCATCTATCCGGTCATAGCTCAACCCAAGTTTCCTCATCATCTTCTTCGCGTCATAGTACGACGGCGGTAGCTTTTCACTTTCGGGCAGTATTTCTTTGATGAAGGTAACAAACTCGTTAAAACCTTTCTCACTCAGCCCGTGGTCTGATTTCAACTGTAATAACCTACTAACCGCAGACAGCCGTGTGTGTTTCGGAGCTCCATCCCACAGCGACTCTTCCGCAGCTCTCAACAACTCATAAAACTGATGAGCCCCCTCGATCGGCAGTTGTGGACTGTCGTTACCCCAGTCAACATTAGCATGCCCAGCATCCATAATCATATCTCGGAAATCATATCGTGCCTCCTCCCTAACTTCAGTTTGACTAGCCAGGTTGGACGACAATACTATCGTTTTCCCGTGCTGCGTCCACCTTGTGTATCCACCCATAAAATCGTACCGACGAAGATGCCATTTTACTTCAATTCTTTTTCTCCAGTGCAACAACTCACATCTACCGCACGGACACCTTATCTTATCAAGGTCAACATGTGCAGGACGCGCATAAGCGAAGTCGAGAAATTCGTCAACGCGACACTCAAAATCTTCAGCATTCTTCCTTTTCATCCAACTTCGATCGACTGACATGACGACTGAATTATCGTACTGTATACCACCTTCAATAATGACCAGTGATTAGGCATTGCCGATGTAAATATCAATGCATGAATGTTACAACATGTCTACATATTTCCCCTCCACTCTTGAACAGGTAGTGGTCCTATCCCATTCAGAAAAGCACATGTTTATAAAACAGTGAATAACTCATGCTTAGTCCGATGTCTGTGGAAAATTCAGCAGCACCTCCCCGCATTTCTCCAAGTACACCACATCGATTAGGTGTTCTAACATTCATCTAACCTTGCTCAGGAAGGTTTGACGGATGTTAGAATACCAGATCTGTATGCACCCAGAGAAACACACGAGAACGTGTACCATATATCCACGACATAGAACATAAAGCATGAGTCAAAATAATGTTTTATAAACAATTAGCTTTTCCAAACTGTCCAAACTGGACATCCAAAGGCTCATTACAAGGCATTACTTTGTAATGAGTACCTTTGAACGGGAACTAAGGGTTTCTATGCATGCATGTGTTCAGAAATTGATAAGATATGCAAGAATCTTTCCGAAATATCAAAACTACAGAATGATCGTTGCATATGTTACCAATTCCACATTAAATAGAACTCGTTGGCAACGAGTTGAACCATCTCGTTGCCAATGGACTTCTCAGAACAACAATTAATATAAAGAAGGCAGGGTTTGTAAACAACGAGTAATTGAACCATCTCTGGGCAATATGGAGTAATTATGGGATGTACAAGGGCTAATTAGGGCTAACTGGGTTATTAGGGTTAATTACGATTATTAATTATAGCTGATTAGGGTTGATTAGGACTAATTAGGGTTATTTAGTCCTAATTAGGGTTTAATTGTGCCGAGTAGTGATGATTAGTCCTAATTAGGGCTAATTGGGCTTAATTGGGTTATGTTAGGGCTAATTAATGTTAATGAGGGATAGTTTCGGATAATTATAGCTGACTAGGGTTGATTAGGACTAATTAGAGTTATGTAGTCCTAATTAGGGTTTAATTTTGCCGAGTAGTGCTGATTAGTCCTAATTAGGGCTAATTAATGTTAATGAGGGCTAGTTTCGGATAATTATCGCTAATTAGGGTTGATTAGGACTAATTAGGGTTATTTAGTCCTAATTAGGGTTTTGATGGTGCCGAGTAGTGTTGATTAGTCCTATAGCGCTAATTAGGCATAATTGGGTTATGTTAGTGCAAATTATGACTAATTAGGCTAACTACAATCAATATGCGCGGGTTTTGGGTTCATTTGGGCTAATTTGAGGTAATTACAGCTAATTTGAATTTCATCAGGTTCTTAGGGTTAATTGATTTACTAAAATATTGTTAATCAGGACTAATTAGGGCTAATTATAGCCAGCGCTGGAGCCACGATTAGATTCCAGGGGGTGCATGCTAAAAATGTCGCATTAACCTAACTAACCTAAATTTAATGCACATTCAACAACCTCAATTCCGACACCTCATATAGGGTGTCGATATGGTGTCCGATACGTGTCTGACACCTCCGGACACGTGTCCGACACATACCGACGCGTGTCCGACGCCTCTGGACACGTGTCCGACGCCCACCGACACGCACCTCCAGACACATCGGCATACGTTAATTTGTTTTTTAAATGCTGGACACCGTCGATCAAACGTGGTGTCCGTGTCTGCGCTAACTAACATGTATCTCAATCCAATTGGGTCTCATCCTCCGTCAACAACCTCAATTCCGACACCTCATATAGGGTGTCGATATGGTGTCCGATACGTGTCTGACACCTCCGGACGTGTCCGACACATACCGACACGTGTCCGACGCCTTTGGACACGTGTCCGACGCCTCTGGACACGTGTCCGACGCCTCCGGACACGTGTCTGACGCCTACCGACACGCACCTCCAGACACATCGGCATACGTTAATTTGTTTTTTAAATGTCGGACACCGTCCATCAGACGTGGTGTCCGTGTCTGCGCTAACTAACAGGTATCTCAATCCAATTGGGTCCCATCCTCCGTCAATAATCTCAATATCTCAAATGATCAATGCACAATTAACAATCTAAAATCATCTTTAACTTTTCACAGCAATTTACATGTATAAGAGGAAGACAGAAGGTATAGCGTAGAGCAAATAGAGAGGAAGACAAGAACTTTACCTCATGAGAAATACTGCCGGAGGTGAGAAACCGTCGTCTCCGGTGGTCCCGGTGGTCGACGCTGCTCTCTCTCTCAGTCTCTCTCCTCTTCACAGATCTGCCGGAGGTGAGGGCCCGTGGTCGCCGGAGTTGCAGGTGGTCGCCGTCGTCGAGGGAGGTCACCGTCGGGGTCGAGGGAAGTCACCGCCGGTGTCGAGGGAGGTTGCCGCCGGGGTAGTCTCTCTCCTCTTCACAGATCTGCCGGAGGTGAGGGCCCGTGGTTGCCGGAGTTGCAGGTGGTCGCCGTTGTCGAGGGAGGTCACCGCCGGGGTCGAGGGAAGTCACCGCCGGTGTCGAGGGAGGTCGCCGCCGGGGTAGAGGGAAGTTGGGTTTTGGGATTTTCGAAGAGAGAAGCAGATCTGTGAATTTAATAGACTTTTAGCGACGGATTTATTCCGTCGCTAAAAGTCCGTCGGTGAAGACCTATTTGTACCGACGGAGTTTTTTGCGACGGAATAAATTCGTCGCTTAAATAATATTTCACGGCGGAGTGTTACCGACGGAGGTTTCCGTCGGTAAAATGCCTTTTCACCGACGGAGTTTTTTGCGACGGAATAAATCCGTCGCTTAAATAATATTTTACGACGGAGGTTTCCGTCGGTAAAACTCATTTTAGCGACGGAATCTATGCCGTCGCTAAAACTCCGTCGCAAAAGATGCCTTTTCTTGTAGTGATTGTCATTAATAGACCAGCCAGACCAACTCTTCGAGGATCGTCTTGTCGGAAAGTAACATCGACACAATTTTCCAAAGGAGTCGATATCAAGAGAAAAGGTGCCGTTGGAGGTTATACACACTGATTTGTGTGGTCCAATTGATCCAGCTTCCCTTGGTAAAAACAGATACTTTTTACCGTTCATTGATGACTATAGTAGGAAAACATGGGTTTATTTTCTCAAGCAAAAGTCACAGGCGTTCTCAACCTTCAAAAGGCTTAAGGCTCTTGTCAAGAAGCAGAATGGACATCAGATTAAGGCGATGAGATCTGATCGAGGTGTAGAGTTCATATCTAAGGAGTTCAAGGCACATCCGTCGTCCGCTTACCATTCTATTTTCACCTCAGCAGAATGGAGTGGTGGAAAGAAAGAATTGTATTGATAGTAAACATGACTCGAAGCATGTTGAAGAGCAAGAATTTGCCTAAGGAACTTTGGGCTGAAGTACTGGATTGTGTTGTCTATTTATCCAATTGATGTCCAACAAGAAGTGTGCGGAATTAGACACCACAAGAAGCTTGGAGTGGGTTCAAACCAAATGTGTCCCACTTCAAAGTGTTTGGAAGCATCGCATACGTGCATGTTCCTGATCAGTAAAGGAAGAAACTAGATGACAAAAGTGAGAAGTTTATCTTTACGGTTATAGTCAACAGTCAAAAAGGTACAAGTTATACAACCCTGTTGACAAGAAGATGAAAGTCAGTTGAGACTTGATTTTTTATGAGAAGAGCTTGTGGGATTGGACTGATCGAGACAAGGAGCAGTATATTTGCTATACAATCGATACAGATAGAAAAGAGGTAGAAGAAGAGCCGATAGAACCTATGACTCCCTCGAGTCCAGCATCTCAAACTCAATCGAGACCAACATTATCAGCATCATCAGTCGATAGTCCTGTCAAGATGGGACCACAAGGCAAGAGATCTTTGGAGGATATTTATGATGATTTGAATCAGAACCAAAGCATGTTCTGTCTTTTTGTTGATACTTAGCCAATCTATTTTGATGAAGCATCAAGAAGTGAAAAATAGAGAAAGGCCATGATTGAAAAGATCGATGCCATCAAGAAGAATGATACTTGAGAGCAGACGACTCTTCAATCGGGAAAGAAGCCCCTCGGTGTAAAATGGATTTATAAAGTTAAGAAAAATTTCAAAGGCAAGGTTGAGAGATACAAAGAAAGACTTGTTGTCAAAGGATACAAGCAAAAGGCTGGAATCGACTATGATGAAGTCTTCACCCCAGTCACTCGATTGAAAATGATACGACTGTTGATATCTCTAGCAGTTCTAAACAAGTGGAAGATCCATCAAATGGATGTGAAGTCAGCCTTCCTTAATGGTTTTCTTGATGAAGAGGTATATATCGAGCAAACAGAAGGATATGTTGTTTGAGGCCATGAAGACAAAGTGTTAAGGCTGAAGAAGGCCTTGTATGGGTTGAAGCAAGTGCCAAGGGTGTGGAACAGTCGTATCGTCAAGTACTTTCAAAAGAAAAGCTTTAAAAAGTGCCCTTATAAGCATGCACTCTACGTTAAGATAAATGAAATAGGTGACATCTTGATAGTTTGTTTATATGTCAATGATTTGATTTTTATTGGCAACTGTGTGAAGATGTTAGATGATTTCAAGAAGGAAAATGGCCAAGGAGTTTAAATGGCTGATATCAGTTTGATGTCATATTATCTTGGGGTCAAGTAAAGCAAAGAGATGATGGAATTTTCATCTCACAAGAGGCATATGCAAAAGAAGTACTGAAGAGGTTCAATATGGAAAATTGCAACCTAATTAGTATTCCCATTGAGATAGAAAAGAAGTTGTCGAGACACATCAAAGGATGTCCAGTCGATCGGACCTTGTTCAAAAGCTTGGTTGGAAGTTTGATGTACTTGACGTGCACTAGGCCTGACATCCTATATGCAGTTGATCTTGTCAGTCAAGAAATAGAGAATCCGACAACTTATCACTTCAAAGTAGTAAAAATGATACTTTGGTACACTAAAGGTACTATTGATCTTGCATATCATATCCTGAGTCAGGTGATATGAAATTAATGGGATATAGTGACATTGATTGGCTAGAGACGTGGATGATTGAAAAAGTACAACTGGATTCATTTTTTATTTTGGTGAAGCAGCATTCACATGGACATCAAAGAAGCAATCGATAATGACTCTATCGACATGTAAAGTTGAATATGTGACTGCAACATCGACTGTTTGTCATGCGATATGGCTAAGAAATTCGCTCAAAGAGCTAAGTTTTAATCAAGATGAATCAACACAAATTTATGTTGACAACAAGTCAGCCATAGCTCTTGCTAAGAATCCAGTATTTCATGATCGAAGCAAGCACATTGACACATGGTATCATTTCATCAGTGAGAGCATAGCTAAGAAAGAAGTCCAAGTCAAGTTTGTGAAGTTTGAAGACCAAGTTGCGGATATCTTCACAAAACCCCTGAATAGATAAGTCTTCCAGAAGCTATGGAGTCGATTTGAAATGAGAGAATCAAGCTTAAGGGGGCTACATATAGTTATGACACTTGATGAGAAAGAATCAAGACATGAAAAAATGAAGAGAAGGTGAAAAGTGAAAAGTTATGGGAGTTACTCATAACCTATGAGTGATTAAATAGGGAGATGAAAAGTGAAAGATTTGGGGAGTTATCTTTCAAGAGATAAATGAGTCTTTAAATGTCTTTCTATGTAATAGTATAAATAGGTGAATCTCCTAATCATTTGGTAGTAGAATGTGAAACAAAAAGAGTGGGTAAGTAAGTTGTTTATGAATAGATTTGTCGATTGACTAGAGAAAAAAAATGGCTAAGTGTGTTTCTCTTCTCCACTTCCTCCTCCTCGACCATAATACTCAAAGTATTTCTACTGCATTATCTCTTTTATATTGTGCCCATCACACAACAATGTCAGAGCCACAGGTGCTGTTGGAATATGAGATCGATTTTGAAGGGTCGAATATGGGGTCTTGTAGTTGGTAACAAGACTGCATGCATGGCTGGCACTGAGTCCATGTGATGTCACTAGAGATGTCGAACTCGAGTGACAAGTCTTTCCTCGACTACCAAGCCCAACAGTTACTACGTAGTTACATGTGCCGAGGGGAAGGGCTGATTTTGCTGGGGCAGTTACTAGTGAGCTTCGAAATACGTCTTTGCTTGGGCTGGCAGCAACACGAGACTGAATCAAATTCGCGTGAATCTGGTCGTGAGCAAGAAGCTGGGTGACTTTTAGAGCTTTGGCATGCTTCTTGGCAGTTCTTGCGTGGTTTTGAACAAGGTCCAAACTTGTTAGCGGCTTTCAGTGATTAGTAGTTGCAATCTCATTTTACATTGATGGTGGGTCGTAGCCAACAAGCGGTTGACCTATTCGCGGAGGACGCGGCGAGCTATAGGTCTCTAGCCACCTACTTGCTTTACTGCTGTTTTTGTTTTTCAAAATTAAAATTGATACTGCATTGTTCTGCAGTGTAGCTCTTTATTCAATTTTGTTAGCTTCGGTTAATAATTGAAACTATTTCGAGTATACAATTGGATTGCGATGTACATACATTAATTTTCTTCCTCTTCCTCTTATGGTTTTTTCCTATTTTTGCATCTCGTTGTAGTTTTGTCTATCTAGGACTTTGGCCCTTTCATTAGCTTGGAAGTTCGTGTTCCCCGTTTATACAACATTTTATCTATAAATAGCATCTGTCTACTTGGATTTACAATGTGAGAAGAAGAGAAGGATCGAGGAGTGGTGAAGAGAAAAGTTGTTCAAAAACCTATGACCATTATAAACCATTCTCGGATTGGACAGGCAAAAGTATTCATATTGAGTTATACTATTTGAGTTGCATAGAGTATATATATATATATATATATATATATATATATATATATATATATGTATGTATGTAATGACATGTCTACTTCTATGCAGTAATATGCTTTTCCACATCTTATATTGTCAACCATTCATTGCAAATGCATTTTTTAGTGACAAAACAATGTGTTAAAAAGCATAATAAGGTGTAGGAAATAGACATCGACTGAAAGAGTAAAAGAACAATAAAGTCGGAGACAATTAGACATTCCAAGTATTTACTTGAAACAACCTTGGGTGGAGTGGTTGCAAGATGGTGATGGTTGCAAAGAGCTGCATCAAACGGATTCTATCCTCCTGATCTTCCCCCCCCCCCCCCCCACCCCAAAATAAAAAGTGGTAATAATTAATTACTACTTAACAGGGGCAAACTTACATTTTCTTAACAAAAAAAAAATATTGCAGAGCCAGGATTTGAACCTGTGACCTCAAGGTTATGAGCCTTGCGAGCTACCAATTACTCAACCCCCAGCTGCCAAGGGCCACTAGCATACAAGGTAAGTAACTTATCTATTGTGACCGAAAAATCTAAGCCATACGCCCTACCTTAATTGTAGAAAGAGCAACACTTATGTTATCTTACTACGCAAATCAAGTTTTTTACTAGTTTTTTTAGCACAATCCATGTGATATAAACAGAACCCTAGCATGGAAGGAGCCAAACTTTTTGGGGGTCGACTTATTGAGAACACAATTTTTGCCAACAAGTACGGATCAAGCATATACTTGTACGCATGAAATTTGAGGCGGCTGAAGATGTCATGAAAGCAACTATATAATGACACATTACATGTAAACCAGAGTAATTAATAAGTTCAACTAGTTTGCGGGATAGCTTACCGGTAGACTAGCCTTGAGGTTTTGAGTTGGAGTTATTTGAACAAATTTCGGCTCTTACCCGAGTTATAAGAATCTTCCTCCAACTCCGTGTATAGTGACAATCAATAATCGTTAAATATTTTTGATAGCTTTTTTCTAATACTTTCACCTTCAACTATTAGCAGCACTTTTTAGCGTCACTAAATAAAAGTAATTAGAGACGATTGACTATCACTATATAGGGGATAAGAGGAAAATTCCTCCAACCGGAGGAGCAGCCAAATTTTTCTGAGTTACAATGGGGCAAGACCTCAGAAAAAAATGTTAATTCTAGACCCTGATGCCATGCATTTCTTAATGATGATTCACTTAGTAGGTTGCATAAGCACTAGTATTTAATATGGTGCATAAGTACAGTACATAAGCTAACTTAGTTAGAATTATACGGAGTAATATGTAAACTCAATAAAGTATTATGTATTTCGGCTCTGCATGGTATCGATAACCCAGCCACGTTTAACAATTGGGAGATCCTACAGTAATAACAATCGAAAAAATTTTAACTGCTATACGGATTGAAGAAATCTTTCTCCCACCCCCTTATGTAACGACAACTAATGGTCGTCAAATATTTCTAGTGACTTTTATTTAGTGACCGCTAAAAAAATATTGCTAAGGATTGTGGCTAAAAGTGTTAACAGAAAAGCCACTAGAAATACTTAACCACTTTTAATTGTCACTACATGCGGGGTTTGCAAAAGATTCTACAACCCGAGTAGCAGTCAAAATTTATTCATGACAATTAATTCGCCTACGATTCATCCTCACTAACCCTCATAATTGGACTCATATCCATCTTCATAACCCTTTGTTTATGCATCTAATTGATGATTCACAAGGTCTTATACAACTGAACTGATGTTTGAAATGATTCACATGGTCTACGGGGTTTTACTGTTGTTGAATGTGTATATACAAATTACGTGCCTAAGGCTGCGAAATAATGCAAAAAATTCAATTTATGAAATTTAATTAAAGTGTTACACGACTCTGTGGTATTTAAACAAAATATAGGTAAAATCCTCTGATTCAATATCCGATTTGGTCACGATCTAAGGGCTCAAATGGCTTGATCTTGAAGCGTAGATTTTGACTGAGATGATGCTCGATTGAAGGCTTCAAGGCTTTGTTCCGAACAAGTATGGCGATCTTTGACTTATAGAATCACCAAAGTTCAAGGAAAATTCTTCTTTCATTTAAGATCGAAAAGAAATAAATCTTCGTGATTTAGAAATGCTCAATTGAAGAACGACACTAGATTAGTACGTATTATTCTTGAAATGAAGCACAAAGTATGAGACGACAAAGTTTCGACAGAGGTTTGATGTTTATTGCACAGACTCTGTCTCTTTCTTCTCTACCCCAAGCCCTTTATTTGGAGGCAAGATAGTAATTGTGTTGGGGACATAAAGGGTTGGATTTGTATTCATTACCATGTTATTTTCCAACTTTATGATGCTTGTTTTATTTTCATGCTTATCTTACATGTCCAGTTCTTTTTATATTGGTAACTTAGGCCCCGTTTGACAGGGCTTTTTTCAGTTTTGGATACTGGAAAAAATAAACGCGTTTGGTAACCAGTTTTCATTTTTTTTTCTTCAGTTTAAAAATCCAGTTTTTAAACCAATGTTGTTTTTGAAAACTCCAAAAATGAGTTTCGATTTTCTGTTTTGGTTTTTTTTTTTAGACCACCACACCCTCCCACCTCCGGTGACCACTGCCAGCGGCCACCTCTGGTGGCCGGCTGCCGGCAGCCACCTCTGGCAACCACTGCCGACCGCCGGCCACCACCACCGTCGGCTACCGCCACACCCCACCACCGCCACCACAAACCACCACAAAAAAAAAACTGGATAATCAAACGCCCAAAAAAACTCAAAATAAAAATTGGGTTATCAAACACCCATTTGTTTTGTAAAAAAAACAATTTAACTATTCTTTAGTTTTTTTTTTTTTAGAAACTAAAAATCAAAACTAAAAGTGTTGTCAAACAGAGCCTTTGTATTTTTTCGAGCTTATTGATTTTTTCTGTATGTACACATGTAACCAAGGATTAAAACGTCAAAGGCCCTCAGCACTATGGCTATCTACATGAGGGCTTCCTAAACCGTGCTATATCAAACAATTGGCACATGTTCCATTCGACCATCCATCAGATCAGACTTCCGGTGCCATGGAAGGAAGTTATATGGTGCAATCTTGTGATTTGACAAAAAACAGTTGAAAACTGGCATAGCAACATAAATGATTTTCTTATATAATGATAACATATTTTGAAAAATTCTTGGGGACAAACTTGTCCATAAATAAATGTGATAAATACCCAAGCCCCATCTTTATTAGTGTAGATTAACACCTGAACATTACTGTCAAACGTATGCATGAATCAAGGCTGATACCTAGAAATCAGTATGAACAAAGTGGTAGTTATATTCATCCAAGGGCAACTGTGGGAAGTATACAATGTTTATTAGTACATTTAAAAGCATTAATACCCATACAACGTCTACAAGCGAAAAGATTTCTGAATTTTGTAGACCACCTGCAAGCTAACAGTGGCAGAGAACTGGATTCTAGTAATCGCAGAGAGAGAATTTCTTTTCCCGCCTGATCCATCCTGAAAGCTCTTCATCTATATTTACATTTCTCCAAGTTATAGCAGATAATCAAATGGGGTTCTTTAACTGGTTTCACTATGAGATACTGATCGATCACTGGAGACTGCAATCCTAGTATCCTCCACTTTTATATCAGGCTCAACGTTCTCTTTTGGGTCACCATTCTTATGGCAAACATCCGTGATAACTTTAATCTTGACTGGCTTTCCAAGCTTGGATTTATCTTCCATTCTTGCAATTTCTAGAGCCTTTGCACTAACAGGAAAATCCGTACTCTCCCGTGACTCCAAAATCACGCCAGAGCCAATACATGTCCTTCCTTTGTAGAAGGCTGCAAACTGCCCAGCTGCCAGGCCCTGATCATCTTCCATTAAATGGACAAGTGCAACTTCATCGTGGCCATTTTCACCAAGTTCCATTGTCAAAGTGCAATTGTAGAAACCAGGGCCATGTCGAACCTAAAAGATATTCAGAGACATCAACAAAATATTAAATCTAGCATTAAACTTGAAATTTTGAATTCTCCAGCAGTACAACTAAAAAGCACGTCTGTGTACTTTACAAGATACAGCATCAGAGTCGCAAATTAATGCAACTATATGATACGGTTCCTTATGTAATTTACAAGATACAGTATCAGAGTCGCAAATTAATAAAACTATATGATACGGTTCCTTATGAGCAGAATATGCTATGTGCTTTAAGGCAAAGAGGTGAAAATCAGTTTACCAACCAAAAACTTCCGTCCAAAAAATGTTAGAACCAACATAAACTTGTGGAGAATAACATTGACAGCCTCTGAAGAACCTGGTGCCCTAATACATGTTCTAGCGGAATCTCAGTTTCCACCATGGTTGTAGAAAAGCAAGAGAATAAGCAACCATTCTGCAAATAGGTGTCCCTTGCAATGGAATTGTATGCAACATGGCTGGGCAATATTCGCCTTTCTTCGAGTTCTGAGTTTTGGTTTAGACACCTTTCCCATATTTTCCATCTTCTTTAGCGCACAAACTTTCCTCAAGTACTTGCCTAAGGCTTAACTTTGATATATAGCAACAATTTTGTACCTTGCACAGGAGCTGGCTATCTTTGCTTGGAGGCAAGCCACTAAGCCATTTCAAGGATCCAACATGGAATATTCGCCTTCTTTTATCAACTGAGAAATAGTTTCTTGACACGAAGACGACGTTATTTTTAACATCTTTTGCAACAACATACCTGCATAAGATGCATTTGATTGGAAATACAAAAATCACTTGATCAAGGTTCTAAGGACAATCTTTAAGAAAAGAAAGGGAATCTAGATAACTACAGTCAACAACAATGCCCGAAAGAGGATAACATCCTATTAGCTTACTAGTGGAGAACTATCACGGCAATCATGTGAAATAAATATTACATTGCAACCTTACCGTAAAAGCTTAAATGCTTCACTATCAGCTTGAAGGTTCAAGAAGTTGAATTCTGTGGTTATTATCAAAACCATTTAACTGCTTGCAGTTGTAATCGGATGCTTTTGTTAAGCTGGAAAGAGCTAGGGGGCATGTTTTGGTTTCTTGAATGCTATGACAGGGCATCAAAGAAACTTACTGGTAAAAGTTCAGCTTTAAACAGATGCCAAAAGATCTATATATCAATACATATCTATACTCACAACATATTATGTATAGATGGAGAGTAAAGGACGCGGGGGGGGGGGCGTTTACCAGGGCCCTCCAGGGAGCCGCAAACCTTGGCGCTGACCAATTGTGTAAAACCAAAAGCCCTGGTGTTCTCCCAGGAGATCCCCCGTCTCGGCTTCCAGTATAACACCTGGGGTCTCCCCAATGTGTCTTGCCACAAATTCGCTAAACTTGATCTGCATAAAAAAAGCAAATGACAAGACAGCAACAGTCACACTTCGTTACTTGATGAGCAAAACAAGTGATCCCGGAAAACAGCATGATCAACTGACGTGGAGCTCGTAAATTATATTGTCAACTATTAGAATCCAGACATACCTTCCCAAGGAAACATATTCCCTGTGAATCCTTTCTATCTTGATTAGGCAAATCAAAATTCTTGGCTAGTTTCCGGACTTCATCCTGTAGATAAAAAAGTTAGAAATAGATGCACGCAAGAATCTCATCGCCAGCTGTTTAGGGTGCAGCATTGAAGTCCTGGTTGGGACGTGTATATACTTTTGTAAAGAAAATGAGATTGTACACGAGTTCCACGGAAAGACATATGATCACCAAGCAAGGATCACACTTCAACAAACTTGCAGGGAAACAACGACATCTAAATAATTTAAATTGATTATGCCTAGGATTGAACACACTTCTAATCTTGAACTTGAATGTTCCCTCGCCAACTAACAAGAAGACCAAATACATCGAGACAATGAAGCTTGATGAATTGTGACTTGCGCCCTTATCCACTTCCATTGCATTAAAAGAACTGAAACACAACAAATGCTGATAATTTTTCTCCATCAAGTTGTACTATTAAATGTATATAAACCACATAAATCGAACAAATAAGACATATCACATGCACACCTCCTCCAAAGAACACAAGTAGAAGTCAAACAGATCTCATGCTAAAGACTATTATAGCATTACAATCAGTCTCACCTAACCTTCGGAATACATCCAAGAGGAAAAATAAGCCGTTTCAGCTGAGACTTTGAGAGATGGGAGAGGAAGTAGGTTTGATCCTTGACCTGAAATACTAACCTCAGTCATCGTAAAACAGGCACTACATAAGATGAAAGAGAAAAAGGGAAGGGACAGGCTCAAGTCACTCATAAGCCCTTAAAAGTCACAAAACTGGATAAACAAAAAGCGCGTAAATGTTGTAGCTTTAAGATACTACGAAGAGATATTCAAAGACAGAGTTTGTTAAACTATGCTAGGCTATTGAGCCAAAGGTAATTAAGTCAGAATGACAAGTACGCTCTTCTGTAGACATCGGACACCACATATATAAGATGTACTGCTGTTTAACCTTCTATGCATCTTCCTAATGGATGTCCAATTCATTTATTCACATTTCATTATGCTTACTGGAGTATACTAATTTTTAAACTGGATCAGGTCGTAGTAATCCTTTCTTTCACCAAAACACAGTTGTATATATATTAATTTCTGTAATCTCGGTCCTCGGATGTTGGAGAAGGAGAGGGAGCAAGAGGGAGGCCTTACTAAAATATCAAAAAATTAATGTCATTTACAATATTTTTAACTTATAAACCTACAGGCCGATGTTCCCTGTCCACCTCTAATACCAGCAGGCAGAAGCTAGCCGATCTTGAAAGAAAGACTCACATTCCTCCGTCCTGTGCCAATGTCTGAGGAGGTGATTAGACAAGTTTGAGATTTCCTGCAGAAAGGGAATACGAGCAGCTTCAAGTATCATTCAGCCGCAAAGGACAAGATCTGCACCCCAAATCAGCAGGTGGCCTGCGACAAAAGACCTATAGGTCTTCAATCAGGTGCTTCTGGCTCATTGGTTGTGGAGATATCCGAGGGCGAGGAGAAAGTTGGTGGACAGCCACTTAGGTAGACATCCACATGGATGCATGGTTCAAAGTATAGACTATTACGCTTAAAAATCAATGCACCTTTTCGGTTTTGGCCCTCGCCGAATCAAAACCGACACCTGAGTCAATTATATTTGTAATCATAGGTCTTGCCCAAAAATTTTCCAATAAAATGTCAATAGCCGAGATATTAGCATAACCAGAACCGCCGCTATAGAGGCCATTAAGCCTGTTGTATCTGCTACAGAAAAACCTTGAACCAAAAGTAGGTCTTGCTACAAAAAGATGGGCGCAGCAAGAGAAAACAATCAGAAGAAGAAGACAACTAGATGATGTCGGCTAAGAAGAAAGACACCTAGTCTGGCAAGTTGAAACCTTCGATCTGGTGTTTTTTCAAGAGAGTTTCTGGTTTGGTAGGTTGGTAGCTCTTTCGGTTTAATCTGGGCCACTGATGAAAACTCCCAGATGTCAAATAGTTTGGCACTTCCTCAAAGTCAAAAAATAGGTTTTGTTACTTCTTGGTGTTAGTTCGACTTCATCAATTTCATGTTCCTATATTTACCGCAAAAAGGATATTTGTTCCTCCTCATTTCTACATATTAACACCAAAAAAAAGGAAACAGTCAAGGAATTGTTACCTCTTAATGAGATAATCACGCCATTACTCTCGTTTCAAGTTACTATAAGTTAGCTTATCATTGTGTATATTCCTTGTTTTATATGTTCCAACAATGTCAAAATTGAGCAAACAAGTTCACCAGATATCTATATCCTAATGTAGACAATGTCACGCTGATATAAAAGAATAATAGCTGAAAATTTTTCTAATGCACTCCAATTATAATATCTTAAAGGTTTTTCAAGATTTTTGAAACATTTTTTTTGGAGCCTCTGAGTACCTTAAAGTTGCAAATTACTTGCTACCGAAATCGAGCCAGCCAACAGCAATATCGGCGCCACACGAAACTTTTGGCTACCGACTCTGAAAACCATACATCGATGGGTGCGGAGGCCTAGAAGGGGCCGCTTGGAGTGGCAGTTTGGAGAAGTGTTGCTCATTGACTGTTGCAATTCCTGAGTTCACCTACTTCGTTGTGGGTGATGAAAGGAGGCTGAGATCCTGTCATGATGAGTATTGTGGGGGAAAGCAATTCAGGTGACAGATTCCAGAGCTGTTTAGGTTGGCAGTGGATAGGAGGCCAGCATTGCAGATTACTCGAGTCTTTTAAGTAACTTTCGAATGGGATGCTCAGAACAAAAAGTTCGAGTTCATCATTTTTTGGCAGCATTGGAAGCTTGCTAGTAGGAGGCATTATCTATTTGCTTGTTCTACAGCCCCTTGTGTGGTATTTTCCTTTTGAGGGGCATTGGTGAGGACCAGCATTCCTAAGTACAGTTTTTCTGCATGGATGACAACACACACTGCTGTATGACTTGTGATAGAAGGAGAGGGCAGATTGTGGAAAGTTGGCGTATTATGTGCAAGAACATGGTCACCGCGCGGTAGTCAGCTGTTTGTCATTCCTCAGTCAGGGAAGTGCTCGATGATGGATGATGTGAAAGTGCGTAGGAGGGCAAGCCAAGATGGCAGTTGGCCCAATATGTCTTGTGTCACAGAATGGTATATAGAGGAAGAAGTGGCAGAGCTTTTGATACAGCAGTTATGCGTTGTTGTTATGCCTCTTCTGTTTTTTTTTTTTTTTGGGCAAGGATTATAATCCAGGTTGTCATGCGGTTTTTGCAGATGAGTTTTGGCTTGGGACCGCGATCTAGCTATTTTTATGGCACCATGAGGTGATGGACACAATTCTGTATCGAGGTCATTTTTCAGAGCCTACTACGCGGTCAGGGGCTTATTTGGAGCCCTGGACCTTTGTCCTTTCTTGGTTTAGGTTTGCGACTCCTATGTGGGACCTTCTTTCTTAACACATTTGTACTTATCCATAAAAACAAAGCCTTTTGGACATCTACCGAACAAGACAGGCGTTAGAGATACACGTTAGTTAGGAAACAGACTCCAATCAGTATTGAAAAGTACTACTCTTTAGAGACAAGAAAGAGTAAGGCAAACAATGAAATCATGTACATACCGTATCCCTAGATAGTTCCAGAATAGAAGGCTCATCTGCTTGATCCATAAAATTGTGGACAACCTTTGCATAATGTCCAGAAGCAACAAAGTCAAATTCCATTTTACTGATAGCATCCATGAATGCACCTGGAGTAAAAAAGGGAAAATGAGAACAAAGTGAGAGAAAATTGAAACTGCTAATAGCCAAAAGCACGCACCAAACTTTATTCTTGTATTGCAAAGTACATCTGGATTAGGAGTACGGCCACTTCGGTACTCCTCAATAATATAGGACACCTGAAACATGGAGGTAAGAGTTTCATAATGTCTACGTCTTTACACCAGGAACCACCTCCCGCTATTTTCGTAATAACTTAAAATACATCTAAGAACAGGATCGCTGGTGCAACCACTGATGCAACAGACTTAAGCAAAGTTGGTTTAGGAGGGCCTTTGCAGCAGTACATACCACATTATTCCAATATTCATCTGTCAGATGCACAACTTCCAATGGTACATCAACCTGAAATTAATGTTGGATAAATTTCGTTTCAAAGCCTTCAAATGAATATAATAGGGCAATCAAGACAAGAAACTCCCTTATATAGAATTAAGAACGCAAATTGTTCTATTTGCAGACGTGTAATCACAACATATAACTGAACAACTGAATAGAGCAAAAATTTATCAAGAACACGGAAGGGGCGTTAAACTCCACCTCTGATCGGAGGTTATTTCCAAATGCAGAGCCATCATTTACAGTACAAATGGTGAAACAAAAACAGACTCAAGGATGCTGCTTATAACACTAAAAAGAATTAAAATATCTCAAAAATTATGCAGAAAGGAAGTGACCTGACTGCAAACAGCTTTTGCGTACTTTAGATCTTCTTCCCATGGGCATTCTGACCAAAAATTTTCGAAGTCTTCCTACAACAGATGAGGTATCAAAACTATGCAAGACTTTGTAGTTTCAAAATGCTCAACCAGTAAGTATGTAGGCTACTAGCACACTATAAGTATGTATTAACCATCAAAAGCAAACATATGATAGATCATCAAAATCTATAGCACACCTCGCACAAACCCTAAAAACACCACAACCAAAGCTTTAAAGTGTCAGAGTGAAAACTTCATTTAAAAGAAAATTTTCAGGGTTAGTCCTAATTTTTTCTTCTGAGATGAAAGGGTCAGCATGACATCTTCCCTTCAAAAGTTTTTCCACGTGGTGTGGTTTCTTGGGAAACATCCTGTCGTCTAATAACATGAAGAAAAAGAAGGGTAATGTAAATGGCCACTGGCAATTGTATCTGCGTAAGAGACTGTAAATAATCTTCTTCTCCACTTATCTTTTTTTTTTCTCAGGTATTCTGGTGCTTCTTGTTCTATATTTTCTTGGTTTGGGTTATGCCGCAATGTATCGGACCACTTATGCTGCTGATCTTGACGTTGTACAAAGAAAACATGGAACTGGAGATTAGCTCCTCCTTGCTTTTGGTGGTGCTTTTGACAGTAACCGTAAATCACTTTACTGGAGATGTTAGGGAACACACTCCAAGGTTAATCTGATACAACAAATCCATATGGTTCTGGGACATACTGGCTTCAATATAGCTCCCAAAGGTAACTAAACATAGCATTAGCAACTGAGATAAGAGCAAATATCATTGTTTCCGACGTCCTCTTTTCCTGACACTACTCTTTGGCAGCCATGTTTAATAACATGCGTACAAAATGATGCAGGGCTTGAGCATTGGAGCTCACTGTTGCTAGAGATCGAGGAAACATTCAAACATATAGTCAATTAGTTCCATATGGTTTTAGGACATGCTGGCTTCCATATAGCTCCCAAAGGTAACTAAACATAGCATCCACAACTGAGATATGAGCAAAGATCATTGTTTCCGACGTCCTCTTTTCCTGACACTACTCTTTAGCAGCCATGTTTAATAACATGCGCACAAAATGATGCAGGGCTTGAGCATACTTGGAGCTCACTGTTGCTAGAGATCGAGGAAACGATCAAACATAGAGTCAAAATAGTCAATTAGTTCCTGGCTATCGCAAGTTGTAAGGTTGCCTAAAGGCAACCAGGATCTGTTTCTTTTTTATTATCAACATATTACGGATTGGATCTACTTTCGTGCTATTTTGTGAATAAAATTAGAAATTGATTCAAGGAACAAAATACATAGTGAAACTTTTGTTACTAAGCTGATATCGACAATCCTCCCACACATCTGATTGAAATTTCTTGATCAAATACATAGAAAAACAAGCTAGAGTAAAGACTACTCCTACTCACAAGTTCAAATTTTGGGTATGAACCTTAGTTGCACAAAGCGGACGGGAACCGTAAGCACCAAGAAGAATCTGAGGTTGGGAGCGGATTGAATAATAAATGCGTAAAGAGTATTATCATTTGTTTAGTATAGTTTCCATAAACAGCAACAACAGACAAGGAGGCTTTAAGGACTTGAAAGAAGAGAGAAACAAAGAATTGAGTTGAAAAGAGCTTGATTTTCATATATTCTCTCACTTGTTCCATGCATCTCTATCCAGCTAGCGGGATCGAGTTCCCATCTTAGCTTGGGACGAGATCCCATGGAGCTCCTAACTTGGGATCACAAAAGCGAGTTTCCGAGAGAAACGTCACCATATTAGGAGTTTCCTGCAACTAAGGTATGAACACATAGGGATCCAAGTATCCACAACCAGGTAACCCTCTATCTGGATTAACTAATTTTATGCTTTATCAATCTCGCATTTTCACTCCATAGGATAGAAACAAAAAACCATGTGCCTTAAACTTTCTATCTTGTATACCCTTCAATTTTGCGGAATTATTATACAGGATTTTTTCATCATGCTTTTGCATCTATTTCCCAACCTAATTTGGAGTGTGCACAGTGTTCTTGTAAGTGGTAGAATTTTGCAGTGTTCTTAAGAAAGGTAGCACGAAAACCACGCTGAATGAACAATAGATAGCACCAACACTAAATATATAATTTGGCGCAACCTAGTCACGAGGAAAGAAGCAATATAACAATTAAAGCCTTGTATTAAAATTAAGCATTAAATATACATATGCAACATGAAAATTCATAACCAATGAGCTTCAGCAGTACTGGTATTCCACCCTCTGTATAGGGGTGGGTATCATTCAGGCCTTGGAAGATGGAGTGGCTACAAGAGAAGCCCATCATGGCCCAATCATAGTACACACCAGGGGCCCAGCGGTGGCCTGTTAGGGCCCATCTCTTGAAGCCCTCCAGGACCCAGCAAGGAGCCCATCTGGTTTAATTCTCATAGCCCTGTCAAGGGTTTAGAAATTAGCGAGCAAGGGGTGATTTCTCGTGGCCAGTTGGGTCCATAAAGTAGCTTGTAATGGTCTTCTTATTCTTTAGCCTGTCCTGGGTTCTAGTCCTATAACCCTGGGTGGGTCCAGGTTCATATCTTTGTAGATAACCCTAAAATAATATTGAAACTAATATATTCCAAGAATATATGATACAAAGTTAATGTCCTCCAATTACATGAATGTCAATTTCATGATAAAAATTTTCATTTTAACAATCTGTACCACATTCTAGCGAAATCCTAGTTTCTGTTACATGTGCAAAATGGTCTCTTTCGAGCTACAATACTGTATATTACTATCATGATAGTATGATCCATTCCGTCCACTAACCCACACTGCAATATGATTCTTGCTTCATAAGAAGCAATTACTCCATTAAAGAGTCCTTTCGGTAGGTTCTTCAAGAAAACAAGAAAAGAACCCCAGTGCACTTGTTAAAAAAATAGCATCTATCTATAGTCCGTAATTCAACCTAGTTTTATTTGCGTCAACCATTAAAAACCTTGTACCCTTTTTACGGAGGATATACGCAAGGAGATACTCAAATAGTAAATACCCATGTGTACAAGCACCTATACATTATTTTGAGTGACCATATACAGACATGTATGTGGGTTGGTATCCACTAGCATAGACCTGATTATATGTATGCATCTTTCCTAGAGTACTCTGACAGTATTAAGGTCACCAACAACTCCAGTATTCAAACTCTAAAAGGATGTTATGAACTGACCCAGAGGAAAGCCAGGTCATTTCAGTATGACAACCTCAGGTATAATGTGGCATTTTCAATAACCAGATTAGGAGATAATTTAGTTACTTGGAATGACAGTCGTTGGCGTCGTTTGATTGAGTTGGCCAATAGTGCTCAAGCTTGAAGAGCATCTGATGTAAGCAATGGAGGGAACACGGTAGGAAAAAGAAAGTGAAGTGTAATATATGATATTCTCATTTCTTGTTAGCTTTCTTCACAGAATTAGCTTTACTTCTTCTTTTCCTTTGAAGGCGTTGTTGTGTGGTGACAGCATTTTTAAAAGGGAAAAACAGCTTAACAGAGAAAATGCTTGAAAGGAAGCATGATGGTGACTGCGCGCAAGCACAAGGAAACGAGATGCAACCTACATGTCGGATATATCAACAATGATATGTAAGTTCATCATCAACTACCTTCCAGCGTTCTCTCTCTTAGTGGGAAGAATGTACTTATTTGACTCCGGAGGTCAAACTCTGAAGATATAAATTAGAAAGGTATCACACATATTGCATTCTGCCTTGGATCATGAGACATTTGACTGGATATGTGACTATCCTATTTGTGAAAATAAAGCCAGTATTATGATCATCATCATACTCTTGAGACGAGCCTTGTGAGACAAAGTGGAAACAAGTTCAAGAGTCTTAGAAATACAGATAACAATTTGTTCAGGGGAAATGGCGTTCAGAGAACTGGTACCTAAAAGATATGGGAAAGCTATCATTAGGAGGTGTGAGCACAAAAGTTCGTTGCAGTATGTCCGCAAAAGGTGCACCAAGTGGAGGTCAACAAATTTCTTCATATTTCTAGGAACAACATTATCATTGTGCAGAAATTGCCAAGTGGTACGCAATGAAAATTGGGATCGGAGATGTTGTAGAACATGGCTTGCAGATATTTTGTGGATCTACGTCAAAATTTCATCCTGCTGAGAATGATAGGTGCTATGTACTCTATCCAGTTAATCCATTTCAGTTGGATTAGTTTCTGAGTTCTCATGATAATCAAAATATACATATAGAAACTCACCTGCTTCCAGTTTACACAACGGTAGTGATTCAAGACAAAGGTTCAGCCCTCCATTTGTTTGCACTTCAGCTTAAACATGAAGTCAATACCCTATTAACATGGCCGGAAGAAAATAAAGACAACGTTTCTAAGGAACAGCAAAGGTGCATGGATTCTTTAGCTCTACTTACGCATACTAAACTCCAATTTCTGGAGGCGACTCCTCATTCTAGGACGCATGACACTAGCCCGGTTGAGATTGTTACCATACATAAAGGATCACAACACTTCTAACTTGCTATCGGTGGAATTAAAATTAGTTTTCGATCCGAGCATAGAAAACCATGAGGAAGCTTTGAGTCGCGTCCACAGCACTTTCAACTTGGAGGATCTTGGTTCAGCAGTGTGTGAGGCTAGCTCTAATTTTGCTGACTGATCTGTCTCAGTTGAGTGACATGTGGACAAATAGCACGAAGAAATTTATGTGATCAGACAGCACGAAAGAATTTTATGTCGCAAGATACATCGAGCAAAAAACAACATGAATGGGCTAAAGTAAGATCTGATGAAACAGCTCCTTATGGCATTGCTACACAAGCTGAAAAATGGAGTGGAACTATATTGTTAGCTGTTGCACAATTATTGAGATTGACCAAATTGTTTCTAGTCCTTACCACACTATTCTGTTCGGTTTTGCTGATAATGATGCCAGATTAGATTGTTCAGTCGTCTTATTTTGATGCCGGTTAGTATCTTTTCTACAGGTCTGAATGTCAAAGGTTGAGATGTGGAGATTCTGACGATGTTTACTACAAGCATTAGTGTAAGAGAATCAATTGGATCTTGTTAAGTTACTATTTGCTCTAAAAGCTTAAGGTCCTCGAGAATGGGCCCAACTATGTTCTCATGCTTAACATACTCCCTCACATGCAAGCCCCCAGTGGCACATGGAAGTAATTGATAAGAGATAGATCAAGGTGCACCACCACCAAGTGTACAAATAAACAGAGAGCAAATTGCAATGTTATAAAGGGTGACCAAATATGCAAGCGAGAAATAATCGAACCCAAAACCTAGCACCACGAGAGCTTTGATACCATGTTAAGTTATCCTCTCCTCCAAAAGCTTAAGCTCCTGGAGAATGGGCCCAACAATGTTATCATGCTTAACAAAACTAAACTTGCTCTTGCCAAGTAGCAAGCATCTCGATGTAAGTGACTTCCATTACAGATGTGTCTATTAAGAAGGAGTTCAATGACAGTTGTTTTAGCAGCTGCTAAAGGATAGAGACTGACTTTAAGCAGCATTGTTTGGAATGTGGTGTTAGCAGCAAACAATATGGAGGAAATTGTGTGCATTAGAGAACCGGGTCAATTTTCTCGAATCATCATTTACCCTGGTGGAGTTTATCAGTTGGATTTCCTATGTAAAGCTACTTAAGGGATGTCAATGAAGGAGGAGCATGCTTGTCCAAGTCTGGTACTACGTATAGCCTAGAGGACAAGCTCAGGCGGATGCGAATGTTATGAACTGACCTAGGGGAAATCCAAGTCATTTCAATATGACTGCTTTTAGGGTGACGTATCGGTGCCAATAACCAAATTAGGAGATAAGTTAGTTACTTAAACAGCAGTTGTTAGTGTGGCGTTTTAGTAAGTCGGCCAGTTGTGCTCAACCTTCGAGAATTGCTGTATATTAGCAATGGAGGGAAGACGGTAAGGCATGGAATGACAAAAAGTCTATCATTTCTCACTTTCTCGTCAATTCTCTCTCATCTTTCTTCACTTTCATAGCTACAGTTAGCTGTAGACGACGCTTTTACTTTTCTTTTCTTCTGCTGCAACATGTAACAAAGGAATTCGCTTAACAGCCACAGCACCCAGTAAAAGAATCCCATGCACACCACTTCTTTCTTACTCAAGAACACCAACAACTCCAATATCAAGACTCAAATTTCGTGAGCACTCAAAACTTCATTAATCTCTATTCCTCAACAACTTGAATTAAAGATAATATTTTAATGCTACAGGCTACAGCAAAAGCTACTCCATTCGTTCCACTGGACTTTCTCCATTGAACTTTGATGCGAATTCCTAGGACAGCTTTCGGAACATGTGAACATTGAATGAACTCACATAACAGTCGGTATCGTTCTGACAATTAAAGCAGAGTCAAGCTTGATATGAACTAAATCCATCCTAGGATTTCGCAAAAAGTGCAAAATCTAATAAGAACGGAATCAGATACATATGTCTACCATAAAACGGTGAGAAGGGCATACTTGGAACCATATTTTGAGGTAAAAGGCTATGCAGGAGTGTCCAGCAGCGTGGAGGAGGCGGAGGGAAACGCTGCTGTCCACGCCGCCGCTTAGAAGAACGGCAACTTTGAGGCGCTTTCCGGGCATACAACAGGAGAGGTAATGGGGGTCGAGTGCATTGGTGGGTGGGGAGTTTTGGGGGGGTTGTACAGGCAGTGCAGAGGGGGTGAAAGAAAGGGTTCTTCTGAGAGTGGGGTATTGGAGGGTTTTGTGGGTGGAGAGGAAGTGGAGGAGTTTGAGGGTGGTGGCGGTGGTGGGGTGGTGGAGAGAGAGTACTGTGGTGGTGGTGGTGGTGGTGGGAGGTGGTGCGAGAGGGTGAACATTGTTGCTCTTAGCATTTTTCTTTTCCCCCCTTCAGAGATTCGGGTACGGTCTCGGTCTGGATAAGTGAAAATTGGATTACATTGCTTAGATTTAGGTTTAGAAATATGTTATTTTCACGTATTTTTATATTCTCTTGTCCGTTTCGTAAATACAAAATAGTAAATATTTTAATCTTTTATCGATAAATAAAAATGACAAATTAGCATATTAGAGATAAAAATAATCTCTCCTTTAAAGTTATTACAGTTTGATTACATATTTTTATCTTAACATACTACAATTATTTAATGCGGATTTCAGATGTATATAAAAATAAGTATATAGTTCTAAAAGATACTCCCTCCGTCCCTAAAAAAATCTAATCATATTTTCTTTTTGGACCGTCCAACAAAAATTGATCACTTCTAAATTATGAAAGATTCTGTAGGTATTTTTACATAATTGCCATTTTTATACTTTTTTATTTTATTTCTCTCACTACATTTAATTCTCTACTAACTCATTTTCTCTCTCCTAACCCACCACTTTACACTTTTTTTATTTTATTTCTCTCTTCACATTTAACACTACTAATCAATTTTTCCTCTCATTGCCCACTTTCTTCCCCCTCTCTTTAAAGGATAAAATGGGAATGACACACAATATATAACATAAGTTCTTAATATACGTGCAAAGTCAAATGGATCGGTCTTTAAAGGATGGAGGGAGTACTTGTTTTTAGGATTAATTACAAAATTGTCCCCTCTGGTTTACACGTTTTTGCACTTTGCCCTTCGTGTTTATAACTTTTGTAATAATGTCCCTTGAGGTTGACAAAACCATTACAAATAGCTCCAAAAACGAACGGTCGTTCAAATCTAGTCGTTAACAGCCCACGTGCACATCACACCTGGTTTCGCATAGGTAGATCGGTCATTTTCGATCCACATGTTCCCTCCAAAATTGTCATTCACTCCTATTTCCCTCCAAAATCACTTTATGCTCTAGTATTTCTCTAGTGGTTTCAAGATAGGAGGGGAGAGAGAGAGAGAGAGAGACTTCAGGGGAGGAGAGAGAGAGAGAGATTTCGAAGAACTTATCTCATGGCTCATGTATACTGTCAGTGTGGTCAGAGAGCCGTGACAAAGATTTCGTCGACAGATCTAAATCGGGGTCGAAGATTCTGGACTTGCAACAACCAGGTTGGTAGGTATGGGTTTTTTGCTTGGCGTGACCCTCTAATTACGATTAACAGGTCAAATGAGAGATTTTGGAAGATTGTTACAATTAGTAGTTGGATGTTGCTTCTATTGATTGTGCTTGCATTATTGTCTGATTTTGGCGATGAGACGGAGGCCGTGAGCAACATTAGAGGCAAAGATGTGGGCAGCAACTTGTAGAAATTGCTATGAATGTACTGAATTAGGGAGTTTTGTAATGTCTTGAACTATGGCATGAGGGATTGTACTAAAAGAATCAACATCCCATGTTTTCAAGTTGTGTACTGAAGCAATGTAATGAAGCTAATTTCAATTTCAATGTTTTGCATTTATGTTCCCTGTACTTTTAATGTTAATGGCAAAAATGTCCCCAGTACTTTTCACATGTAATTCTGTTTCCTGGCCTTTATAATAATGGACAAAAGTGTCCCCTGAGGTTTACATTTTCAGGACAAATGTGTCCTCTATACCTTGTTACTTGTTGACAAACCTGTACCTAAATACTGAAATGAACTTGTCCTTAGACACTGTATTGTGTTGTATTCCAATTGCAATACAGCACAATAAAATTGCATCATCTTAACGGCAGATTCATCACAAGTATAAAAATATCATCACATTTGCATCATCACAAGTGCTAAAATATCTCTTTCATGCAAGATTCATAACCAAATCTCATCAAAATTAATCAAATAACATTACATCCAACATACAGATTCACAACCAATGGTTTTGTCATCAATCTTCCAATTAAATTACATCAAACATAAAAACAATATCATCCTTTCCGATTCCAATTACAGCCAACATCCAAAAACATATACTTTGACACTATCTTCTAGTGTATATACTAGGCTTCCAAAAATCAGCCACCTAACAATTTACCTACTACCTTCCAAAAATCATCCAATCTACATATACTTTGAACAAAAACTAACAGTGAGTTCCCTACATTCACATAACTAGGTTACACTGACATTCTAACACTTTTGCTTTCCCTTGCCCTTTGCACCAGCAGGTGCTTGTCCTTTACCTTGACTCCTTGCAGCTGCTCTTGATCTTGTGCATATTTATCCTCCAGTTGGATTTGGGCCTCCCTTGTCTTTTGACTTCTCCTCTTTTGGCTTAGACTTCCCTTAGTTGTCTTCTTTTTCCCTCTGCTCTGGCCACCCTGGCTTTGGCCACCTCCAACAGCTGCATCCTTCAAATTTGACAAACTCACATACCTCGTACCCCCTCTCATTATGAATGGAGTGTCTTGGCCTGATGTTGGTGGTGGCTCTACCATGATTGGTATATTCCATGATGGTCTTTAGATTGTTGACTGTGGAGTTAGCATAAACCCTGCTGGTATCTACTCTGTAACAGCTGAGCTTTGTGGAGCACCTTGGCTTGGTTGGGATGCAGTTTGTTGCCTTCTAGGCTGCACAAAGACATTTTCAGTAAATACACATATTTATAAATACAATTCAAATTACATTTTTTGAGTTTATATACTAGTAATTTTTGAATTCTTAGGGCTCTGTCCCCCTTTGTTACTATATCTCCCTGTTGTGGGGCTCTGCCCTGCTCAGTTGCCATATCTACCTGCTGTGGGGCTCTGCCTTGCTCAGTTGGCATGTTTTCCTGTTAAAGAGGTTACAATACATTAATATCAAACATAAACAGCAATTAGGCCAACTAAATAAAATCAATAATTGCTTACTGATAAAGTATTATGTCTGTTGCTCTAGCATTTCCTCCTATTGTGCCCAAGCTGATGGCATATGCTGCATCTAGTTGTTGTTCCTTTCCTTGACATCTTGCCAGTGCATGTGTTATCATCAGCTTCATATTTGCCTCTTCTCCTCAGTTTCTTAGGTCTGCCACTTGGCCTTCTATAAGTGAGGGGTAGAATGAAGGGTAAATTACTTTTAGGCCACATACTTGGACCATTCATTGGGTTAATGATTGGTGCATAGGCCTTCTTGTATGTTTCAATATTGTAGCATTCATGGATGAAATTCTCTACTACCAGGTTCTTATGCCAAATGCATGCAATGGCATGGGGACAGGGAATCCCATTCAAGTCTCACCTACTATAGGAACAGGTGTATTGCTTAAGATCCACAGTGAACTGCTCCACCCATGGACATGCTACCAGAAACCTCAACTCCCCTAAGTGTGATGGTATCCCTTCCCCCGCATACACCTTCAATCTTTCAATTATCCTCTGTATTGCAAGACAAATCTCAACATTCCATTCCTCAGCTTGTTCCCTAGAAAACCTCATCCTTGCCATCAAGGTATTTTTTTATTGTTTTAAGACAAGTAATGATCAATTTATCCCTTGCTTCCTTTATCATTGCATTGAAGCTCTCACAATAATTGTTCAAAAGAACATCACATTTAACATTTGTACTAAAATGTGACCTAGACCACTCTGTAGGTGGCTTATCATCAAGCCAAGCCACTGCCTCGTTATCTATGTCAGTCATCTATTGCATTCCATGTTCCCATCTCACCACATTGGTTGCCTTGGCTGTAGTAAACAAAGCATCTCTCAAACCAATCCCAGTAAACCCTGCTGCCTTGAAGTTTGTGTGCAAGTGCATAACACAAAACCTATGCTCAGTATGAGGATACAATGACTCTATACTCCCAACCAACCCTTTTTGCTTGTCAGACAAAAATGTCCAACTCAAATTGTCTTCTATCTCTAAGTCATCACCCAAAAGCTATACAAACCAACCCCAAGAGTCTCTGTTTTCGGCATCCACAAGAGCATATGCCACTGGATACATTTGGTTGTTGGATCAATGCCCACTGCAGTCAAGAGCTGACCACCAGTGGGACCTTTCAAAAAGCACCCATCTAGCCCTATCAGTCTCCTACACCCAGCTTTGAACCCTTCCTTCCATGCACCAAGGCATACATAAATCCTTTGAAACCTGTACTCACCCTCTCCTAGGCCCCCTGGTTCATATTGTAGATCCACAGTGGTGCCAGGATTACTTCTCCTAAGTTCATCAATGTAAGAGTTCAACTACCCAAACTGTTCCATTATATTACCCTCAACCATCATTGCTGCTTTCCTCTTGCTTCTATAAACTGTCCAAAGTGGCACATCAAGTTAATGATCACCCATCAATGTATTTCTCAAAGTACCAACCTGCATATTAGGATTTAATCTGAAATCTCTACTGTATCTAGCAGCTAGCCAAGTACTGGTCACACGTTTATTCTTGTGAACCCTGGTACAGGTATGCTGGGTTACTGTAGTTTTCACAACCAAATCAACCCTATTGTCTCCTTGCATCCTAGATACATACACTTGCCATTGACATTCTTTTGAAGCACACCTAACTCTAACCCTCCCTGATTCATTCTTGGGGAATACTACTGGTTTTCCTTCCAAAATAAAATGTTGCCTAACAACTTCCTTGAAAACCTTGTTGTCTTTAAACACCATATCAACCACCCTGAACTCAGGCTTTCTCATGTCTGATTTAAGGTTAAATTCCACAGTTAGTTTCTTATTTCTTGCATTATCAATTTTTCCCTCAGACTCTGATGGTAGATGTTCCTGCCACTCATCAAAGTCATACTCTTTCTCTTCAAAATTTGCCACTATTTGTTCCTTACCCTTGCTTTTACTACCCACTCCATGTTCTACTACATTCATGTCAACATTCTTCTCATACAATCTATCATCCTCATTGGCATCATAGTCAATATCAAACAAAGCTGAGCAATATGATTCATCATCAGAATCAGTGTCAGAATCACTTCCCCTTTGCCCCTTAGTACCACCACCACTTGGCCCCTCATTAACACTGCCCCTTGGCCCCTCATTAGCACTGCCCCTTGCTGCCCTAGTCCTTTGGTGTATGTTTCTCCTCTCCTTAGTGCCCATTCTTGCCTTACTGATCTGGTTTATGTTTCCCTCCCCCTGAGTGCCCATTGTTGCCTTACTGATCTGGTTTATGTTTTCCTCCACCTCAATGTCCACATTTACCGAGGCTTGTGTACCAACCCCATCATCACCAGCATTGCTTGGACCTTCTAGACTTGGCCTAAACCTAGAACCACCTCTCACCCCCTATGTACTTGTTGGCCCCTGTTTTCCTAAGCTCCAAACAGGCACAATAGTCCATGTAGCCACATTTCCTCCTACATTGCCTACAACATCAAGCTCTTCAATAACCATACTAGACCCCACAATCTCTTTAAGCCCTAACTGAGTCTTAATGATTCCATCATCTCATCCATTGACAAACTTTTCAAATATATTTCTACTTGGCCCTGTGAATTTATGTAGTCTTTCAATGCCAAAATGTCTGAGTCTACAATTATCTGCACTAGTCCATTGTAAAGGCTTAACCCAGGCTTCTTATAGTAATAGTTCATAAATCCTACAACTTCCACACTCTCTACCATGTTATCAATCTCAATCAAACTTAACATGTCAAGGTCACAGTAATCAAAGTAGTCTATTTTGCAAGGGGTGTAAACCTTGTGTAGCATGTTCTTAAATTGACCCCCATAGTCCAGTTTTATGTTTAACAGAGAAGAATGAAGATTTGAAAAAACACAAACAAACCAAACATGCACAATCCCAAATTAACTACTGCATAAAACATAAACTAATAAAAGTTCAAACTTCAAAAACATTATTCTATCAATAAACAACATGCACAAATAAACAACAAAACTTTAACAAACAAAATTATTTAATTAGAACTGCGATTATAAACTAATTTGTACATGTGAGAGACATTAGTTAATTATATACTTAAAACTCAAAACCCTAGTTTAATCAAACATGGACAAAATACACGTTTCTTGAACTGACCATAAATGGGCTGTGTGACGTCGCTTTCTTGGGGTTGCCAATCCATTTTTGCTCGTCAATCTCCCACACGCGATCTTCTTCGTCCCAAAATTTTGATTTGCAGGTAGTGATCGTCCGTTATCTGTTTTCCCGCTTCTCTCTGTTTCTCTCTCCTCAATCATGCAATGGTTGGGTTTTTTGATTTCGTCATAACCGAGGGAACATAGGGATTGAAAAATAACTGATCTACCCATGCGAAAATCAGGTGTGCTGTGCACGTGGACTGTTAACGGCTGAATTTGAACGGACATTCGTTTTTTGAGTTATTTACAATGGTTTTGTCAACCTCAATGGACATTATTGCAAAAGTTGTAAACACGAGGGACAAAGTGTAAAAACGTGTAAACTACGGGAGACAATTTTGTAATTAACCCTTATTTTTATTGTTTCTTGTTCATAATTGGACCGTTTGCCATACAACTAAAAGTATAGAAAAAGTCAAAATGAGAAAATCATATTATCTTGCTTGGGAAGTTACCTTACCATTTTTGAAAGAGTAGACCTATGTGTATATATAATTCAGATTGTACAAGACAAACTGGAATGAAATGAACAACATTTTTACTTTTTTCATATGACATTACGAGCCTACTGGTCGAAGGACCTTTTTACTCTTTCTCCTCCTACCATGGCTTCCTCTTCCATCCTAATTACGCTAGATCCTCCATTGTTTTCCCCTTAAACCACCTTCAAAACTTTAGATCTGTTAAGCTCACCACAGATAACTTCCTCCCTTAGAAAAGCTAATTTCTCTCACTTCTTCGTAATTATGATCTTCTCGATTTGTTGATGACACTAATCCATGCCCTCTAAACCACATTGACCAATCATAGACAAAGAAACGGGAGAAATTAGATTTTTCATAAAAAGTAGTTATTTGTGACTAGCTGAACAAATATAAGGTGTAGGGGTGTGTGTGTGTGTGTGTGGATAAAACTCAGATTGTACAAGACAGAGTGAAGTGAAATGAACAACCATTTTTACATCTTCAATAAACATGAAAATAATTTTTCTCTTTTAGTCGAATTTAAGAAGTTTGTTGAAATAAACAAATAATTACATAAGTGCAGAAGTAACTTCACCCTCCAATGTCAATTTTGTTAGAAAAATAAACTTGGGGGCTTTCATGGCCCAGTATCTTATGTAATCTTTCTGTTTGTGTCCCTTCTTCACCGATTGTTCCTTCATAAATCATCATGAGAATCTGTTCCATCGACTTTTTGTACATTCAGTCTCTGGTCCAAGCATGGAATGGCTGTCTTTAGCAGAAGTTCTACCTTTTTCTTTTTTAAAAATTTTATCCTACCAAGATATATTAACGTTAAGCCAGAGTACAACCCAGGAATGAGTAGCACTTGCACACCAGAAACCTAACACACATGCACCCTGCTCTATCCAAAATAGCCCTAAGGGGGCTGAAAAACTAACGCATCAACGTATGTCGCAAAAGAAGCCTTTAACCACGGACACTCCGGTCCATGAACAGCGGTATACGACTCCGGTATACGCCTGAAGATGCTTACCTGTCCTGATCATAGAACAGCATTGGGTAGCATCTAACCTGACATAAAAATTAAAAGGAGCAAGAGAGCCAAACGTAAACAAATCAGTAGTCTCTGACAGGTGTGCGAACAAGGAAACATGACTATAAATAATTTATCATTAATAATGCCATGGTTTAAAGCCCAAAAGACTGTATAAGTAAGAACTAGAGGCAAGCAAACGCTCAATACGACAAACCGAGCGCTATTGAACCCACGCAGAACCCAGCCTCATTAACAGACCATGAATATGAACAGTCACTAGGCAAAATCTCACGCATTGAAAAACCATTGGATTTCGAGCAAGCCAAATGCAGCAGAGAGGGTGCAAGCAATACAGGTGAAGCTAGTGAAAGTGTTTTCCAGTGCACAATGGTTTTAAAAGCCACGATACTAACCAGCCTCAGAGGGAGGAATGCGCTGAATCAAATTGTATGCCAAGAATCCCACCAAAACCAGATCGGTCTAACAGCCTCACATTGTAGGAAAAGATGGGAGGCCGTTTCATCTTGTTCTAGACACAAGGGACAGTAAGTACTAGCACATGATTCTACAATACAATGCTGCCTAAGCTGGAAATACATTGCCAGAGGAAAAGAAGAATTTTATGTGGAAGCCATAACTTCCACGGAAGTTGCTAAGCAGCAGACAGGATAGTAAATGTAAGGGCCTGTCGGCGTTCTGGGTCCCAGAAATGATAAGCAGAGCTGAAACTAATGGGCGCCCAGTGCGATTGCTCAGGATAACAAAATCCGGACATATACAGGCACCTAATGGCTTGGATGACAGGTGCCGGAAGATGAGCTTCTGACTAAGTCACCTGCCAATTTCCATGCTAGTCAATAACATAAGACAGTGTTCACTGTTCCTTAGCAGATGATTTTAGGTTAACCAGAGATTGTGCAGAGACCCCAGGCAGGCACCCGGTTAGTGTACAAGAAACCACAGAAATTAAACGAAAATGGCCAAATTTTCTGTTCCTTGGCTTTATTTCTGCAGTTACAGCTAAAAACAATTCACCAACACAAACAGTTAGGAAAAAGAAATTGAATAAATACCTTCTTTGACTGATTTCTTTTTCTTTCTCACACAGCCATTTTCAGCATGATAAATTCATTCCAACATAAACACTCAAGCAAACAGCATGGAATAGAGGAATCGTGGATGGGAAAGGAGATTAGAGACAAGTGTGTCACGTAAGTTCAACTGTGCGGTAGAAGCATTTTCTGTCCACAAAAGGGTTCAAGAAACAAATGCTTTTAAGAAAAATAAACATGCATAAATGTGGCTTCTGCCAAAGTAAAAGCTATAGATGAGTACAATATATACTTTTCACATTGTACATCGCTTTCAATAAACTGATCTTTGGCTTTCAAAATAATGTTCCCCTTGAAACGCATGCCCAAAAAAACTAGGAACCAAAATTAATACTGGGGCTTAGACCAGTGGCCACACTGTGGTAAGCAGAAATTGCTCAGAAAATCTCTAACTTTTCAGTTTCGCCTCAGTGTGCCGAAATACTCGAAAGAAAGCTTATTGAAGCAGAATAGGAAAATGTCACCGATGTAAAGTAAGATCACTATTCATTAGGAGATTCTTATCTCAAAGAAGCCAGGCAGAAGGCAGCTGTTTGAGTTAGAGGATCAATCAACACAACTAGGGTAATCTGGAAATATGCCACAAGAAGTATCCTGCAATCAACAACCAAGACATGCGTCAAGTTATCTGAGGCAAAACGGTAGTATACTTCAGACAAAAGTGCAAAGAGTTGATGAAGTAGACCTTAAAACCAACAGATTCACCTCACAGTCACTTGTGCTCTTGTCGTTGTTGTTGACATGCTGATCCAAGTGCATGAGCAGAGAGTACAGATATTATAACTTCACAAAGATGTTACAAAGGCCAACAACCCTGCCACTGCCTGACACTTGAGCTCAATCGATCAGGGAGAGCAGCAGACCAGGCAGTCAATTCTGGTAAAGGCCCTGTAATTGCGAGATAATTGTCACCTTCTGTTTTTGGCAATTTCTTCCAGCTTAACTGTGTCAAAGCCAAACAAAGTGCAAAAGGAAAGTGATATGAGGCTTCAGTATCAACTCGAAATACATGTGAAATGAAGTTACGTGCTTGTGACAAGATTCTCTAAATCTAAAAGCCTGCAAGCGTAAATGCTTCTTCGCTAGTGGTGAGCTAATCTGATCAAGTATTCTCTAAATCTATTTTAGTCTAAATACAGCACAACTTATTCCTTAAGTATCAGAAAGAAAAATAATGATTAAAGAACACCATTCATGTGTGAAACGCATGCTTCCTGTTCCATCATAAATTCTCTTTTCCAATCACCGTCTACTAGAGGCAGCTGGGTAGGGGTTCTAACCCCAATGAAGTCCCAAAAAGTTTGGCCGATGCTCGAATCTACTTGAATTTGACTAGGATATCTGACAATATTGCAGTTCCTTGACTTTCTCATTCACTTAAGCTTAAGAAACTCGGACCACAGAGCAAAATGTAATGAACCAAGCTCTTTTCAGATACAAGCGAGCCTTTTTTCGCTTACATAAGCTTTAATGAACGTGCAAGAGTCTCCATGTATCCAAAGTCTGGTTGCAAACCCTGAACTCTTACAAGCTACTCAACCCACCAGGAATTCTCGCTGTCCTCTAATACTCCATACCAGAACAGAAGACAATTTCTAGAATGTCTATCTACTTTACATATCTCAAGCGCCAAGGCACAGCCCACCACACTGATCTAACCCTACTAGTTTGGCAACCTCCAAGCCAACAACAGATAAACTCATCAACTGAGTAGGTGTGAACTGAATGATATGCCAAGAGACCTGGTAGACAACAACTACTTCATTACATGCTTTGAAAGATAAGTTGAACTTACTATACTATCTCATATGCACTATGCAGAACAGAAAGTGATTAGAAACCTCATAATCAACAGAAAACTTCAGAATTTCTTGAAGGACAATAAAAACCCTTTTAGTTGTTGTATAATTGGCTGGACTTTGAAGAAGATATTATAGCACAGCCTGCACTACAGTGAAACACACTAAGAAGACCAGCATAAAACCTTGCATTTGGCAGGAAAAACCCCTGATAGGCTGATAGCTATTGCGCTTGTTCACGTGCTTGGTGTCAGTTATTCAAGTAAGTTCTGTAAGTAGTTTGCTTTAATTTTTTTTTTGTAAAAAATCCATTCCTAGAGGTAGCTTGCATTTTACTTCCATTTTGCAAAGCAAAGTCATCATGTGACCATATAGGGGCAAATTGGTCAGTGCACTTAGTCTATTCTTGATAGAAAGACTTCCTATCAGATTTAAGAGAAGGCTAAGACTGTGTATTTGCTGGAAAACGTTAGTTCCTTGTTAAATGGTTCTTCCTGCTTGTTTTCAGCTTCATGTAGGATCCATCTTCCTATTCTGTACAGGATCAACATTTGGTTCTTTTAGCTAAATTATGCTCTCTGATTTTCCTCAAATCTTATTTCATTTACTTATAGTACATGGTAAGAGATGGGTGTTCAAGCTACTTTCCTGTAACCCATTTCTCTGATTTTCCATGTGTACTTTTTCTTCTTCTGAACAAGGATCGGACCTATGTGAATTCTTGTACCTATTTACTGAAGATCAAGAGTACCTCATTACAACAAAACAGCTTATTTCTAATTAAAGAAGAAATACCTTCACCATATATAGCACAATAAGGGGGCAAAGACTTAAGGCAGGAAGAACAGTATTAAAGCTCTTTGTAAAGAAAAAACTGAATGAAAGAAGTGCCCACTTGTCTGGAAAATGCTTCACACATTGCTTTGATGGTAGAATTTTGTTCCCAACTGCTATCAGTTGATGAAATTCCAGGACTGAAAGATCCATCACTTGTACCACCACAATTCACCATGAGGCGTCCATTTGGCATCAGCTTATCATTCAGCTCCAACCATATTCCGGCCTGTCAATGGAGTCCAGAATTTAAAATGTGCACAAAATTTCTAAGTGCAAGTAGCAAGATATTACGCTCATGCCCACAATGAGAGTGAACTTCCTTAGGCTGAGACTGTCGGTTCTAAAAACTAGACCAGGATGGTCGCTCCACATAACATAGAACTAGTAAACTGGATTGTAGATTCTCCTAAATTGAGCACTAATCTTACCCATTCTACCAGTACAACTCCAACTAACTTTGTAGAGTTCGACAAACTCTGACATGATACCAAGCTCATCCAATATTTTGGCATTCAATATCCTCTGTGATTACTGACGCAATGACTTTCAGAATGCATGAGTTAGCATAACACATATATGGTTTTCCAAAACTATATTTGTAAAAATCAAGTAACTACTTCAGCACTTCAGTATTAACCAAGCGCTGCTACGTAATACTGATACATTAGAAGTTCTGAGATTCGCCTAAAAGTCTAAGATCTTATGAATGCGGATTCTGCTTTGAAACCATCCGCCTTGCGCCTCAACACCCCCCCTACCCCCCCAAACACACACACACACACACACACACACACACACATATATATATATATATATATATATATATATATATATATATATACATATACTCGGCCACAAGTTCAAACAAAACTTAGAACTATAGTCCCAGATCTTTATCAATTAATGTAGCGCACAACATCAAATATATGTCTTGATAAACATGAATAAATATAACTAAATGCAGTGTAAAAAAACATCAAGTTGTTATGATATCGCCTAGATCAAAACCATACATAATCAACTTGACAGTACGTTCTAAAGCTCAATCCCACATTTTTGTGGATAGATGAGTATACCTCTTGCAATTGCGGCAAAACCCTTCCTTCGGAGAACAGATCAATGACAATGCCTGCATATGTAACAAATGCAATCATATAAAAACTAAATAAGTTAAGCAAATGAAAGGATGCCGTGAGTGAATTTGAGTGCATGAATGTGTGCGCAAGCGCATGAAGTATAATCTGCAGCACTGTGGAGTTTCATTCAAAATGCTAAACTACAAGGACTTGCATAAGCTGAAGGGATGCGGCGGCCAGAGGCTAGTGAAATAGGTGCTGCCACTTTGAAGTAATTGCCTAAACTTTCTGAAGCATAACGATGGGAAAAGATGTGACTTTGTTCAGGAGGGGCTTTTTCTCGATTTCTGTGGAATATGTTTAGGGCTGGTTGGGAGAATGTGTTCAGATGGAAGGGAGGAGCACTAGTATGTTTACTTTAAAGCCTTTACACCCTGTCCAGGTTAGCATGAAAAACCTTCGTTCACATGGAAGAATCTGTGCAAGATTGGCCTCCAGGAAATGGCCTTCTTTGTGTACCCACAAGAACAACAGATCAATGAGAAAGCTGATTTATGTCATATGGTGCTTGTGTTTAAAGAGATATGGGTGAATCACACAGTTTTTCATTGTTTGTGTTGCCTTGGGAGTGCGGAACTCTGATGTTTAGGGCCTGTACGCTTACGAAATTTTTTTTTGTATCTGTATTCTGTTTTAGTTTTTCAGATTTTAGTATTCAGTTCTAAAATTGAATTTTGTACTTTTAGTTTTTTCTATATCTACTTTTTCAAATTTTCTTGTACGTTTATCATTCTCATTCTCATTTTTACCAACTTTTTTGGATCCATTCTTGTATGTTTTTAGTATTTTCTACAATATTTCTTCCGTGGGCCCGGCCTTCTTCCCCTTCCATTTCCCCTTCACGAGTTCCCTTTCCCTTTCCTCTTCCCCTTCCCCTTCCATGTTCCCACCTCTGTGTGTCCCCCTTTCCCTTCCCCTTCCCCTTCATTACCCTCACCGTAATCCCATCAAATACCCCACAAGTCCCTCTCCACTGTCGACCACAGCAAGGCGACAGTCCAGCCATCGCCACACCACCACCACATCAAGTCCGTAGCTGCGCCAGCACCACAGCTCAACCATTGTTCTGCTGCCGCCACATCATCACGGCCACAACCCCACCAGCACCACATCACAACCATAACCCTGCGCTGACCCAACAACCCACCACCACAACCAATCACCCCTTCCACTACCACCATGCACCAACTACCCACCACAATCGCCACAATCAATCACCCCTTCCATCAAACTGTGAACTCAAAGAAAATGGCAGATTGGTCAAATTTCAAAGAGAAACACACCTACAATCAAACATAAATCTGGTAAGTGTGTGCGTGTGTGTATTGGGATGAGGTGAGGGAGGGGGGGGGACGCGTTGTGTGTGTCTGTGCAACGATGAAGGTGGTCGTGGGTTTAGGTTTAGGTATAGGTATGCCGATCACTGCAACGGCGTCGTTAGGGAGTCCCCATCGAAGTCCATCTCTGATGCTGATCACTGCAACGGCGTCTGCTTCATACTCCTACTCCAGCTTCCCTGTTATTCATTAGAAAAATGGAGGGGAGAGAGAGAGAGAGAGCTAGGCGGCAGGTCAGAGAAGGTGAACAGTGGAGACAGGATTTGTATTCTCTGACACAGAGAATACAAATCGTGAGAAAAGGTGAAAACACCCTTTAGGTGTTTTCACCTTTTTTGCTACTATTTGGATATTTTACTCAAAACGAATACAAAAAAAGATAAAAGTACGTAAAAAAAGGCATCTTTTTCATCATCATTACAAAAACGAAAACAGAATTTTGTAAACGTACGGGCCCTTAATCTCTATGATCTTTCTTGGTGCCCAAGTTTGAGCATTTTGCTGCTTCATTGGTTCTTCTTTTGAGAGGAAACGGGTATAAAAAATCTTCCCCTATTTGGGACTCAGTACAGGAGGGCTTTTGACTGAAAATTCTGTGACTTTTTATTTTCCTTAAGAAGTTCTTAGGCTCATAGACCACTTATATGCATGCTTGGCATGTATACTGTTAAAAATGGGTGAACGTCATATATCTACTAGGAATTTTACCTGCGTATCCTCCTGGTACAGTAGTTAATGGAGAAAGTGCATCACCAACATGAACGTTAAGGATGCCACCACCTGGAGTTTGCTTCTCTAGATCAGCCAGTCCCAGAAACTCTCTTGCTTTGTCAATCAACTGAAGGACATGGGAATGCCATTCATTATTTAACTGATCAACACCGCTGAAACAACTTGAGAAAAAGTTCTAGCTCTTCCAAGTTACTTTACCGGAACTGAGGGTTTTAGTCAAGTTATAAAGGAACATGCTAACTCGTGAAAAAAGACAAAAAGTAATGACCACCACTTTTTGTAGGAAATCACTAGTCCTTAAACTTGAAATACACCCCTATACTGCCTGAACACCTTTTTGGTGAAAAAAGTGCTCAACGTTCTTCTCTCTCTTTTGGAAGATGGATAGGGTGGTAGTATGATCTCAAGCAGTACCTTTACAACGAGGGCTGGGTGGAGAATCATTTCAATCATTACCTTGGTTAACCATCACCGCCTTTAAGATAGGGATGGAAAAGGTGGTTCCCTGCCCCCCCCCCCCCCCACCCGGCCACTTAGGTTGCCTTGCTCTCTATCCCCTTGACCTCTCTCTTTGTGATTGTACTTGATTTGGCGTCACGTCATATAACAGGATTAAACTCTGTCGATTACACTTCACTATACATATCTAGCATAGAGGATACTACACCGATACGTGGTATGGAGCTTCCACGTTGTTGGTGTACAATTAGGCAAATTGATTAAATTCCGAGAAGAACTTTGACATTTACAATTACTTATACATGTATGTGAACCCTCCTGTACAAGTATTCTTGATTTAGGAGATTTTATTATTCGATTTAACATTCTGAAGCACCATTGACTTTTACATGCGAGGTTGAGTATATTTTAGTAACAACTAACCAATTTCCAAATAAACTCTTGCTAGATCTACTAACTAACATCTCCATGCAGGGAAAAGGAAGAAAAACACAATTCAAAGAGAATAACAAATCTAGCCACGTAATACCCATGATTACGAAATAAAAGGAGTTTTTCAAGAAACTGCTAACAATTGATATGATTAAAAGGAATAGTAAAAATAGCCACGTAATACAAATGATGTGATTAAAACAATCTACTAGAGAGGAAGATAAGGTTTACAATGTGATCAATCTCCCAGCCTTCAAGCTGCAGTGAAGGCCAAATGCCAAGCATTAGGTGAGCAGCTGTTCCACCACCCTGAACAGTTCACATATTTTTCAGTTGTAGCAGTTACCATCCTTTTTGTTTTGATTAGGAAGGTAAAAAATAAAATGGATAAGCCAGTGAAAAAGTTCTACTACCAAGCCAAATATTGCAATGGGACCCTTGGGAACTATTGCAGGTAAGCTGGCGAAATCATCCTGTAAAATAGAAAAGATTCAGGACATCATGAAATCACGATAAGAAGCTTGGTTCACCAAGATGAATGCATACCGAGAAGATGGAGACCTTAAGCACATAGAATACTACTCTCTGGGTTCCATTGAATGTTTCCTATTTGACTATTTGTGAGTTCCTAGTTTAAATTTAGCACAGGTTGGTTTAGACTTCACTCATCTTTCTTACCGTACCTTGACTTGCCAAATGATATTTATTTCATGCATGATTGCTATTTTATTTCAAGCTGATGTTCACATGGTACTAATGGAATTTGGAAAAGGCAAAGAACAAAATCCATTGGAATGGAAGTAGTACTTAATTGAGGCTTTAGTTACTCCACCTGCTTAAAAAGGGAAAACCATTGATGATGTTAAGACGATAGAACATTTTTGCTCAATCAGGACATAGGCTGAGATTTATGATATCGTAGGTCGTGAAGAATGTCTTTGGCTTTGTCTTACATTTCACTTCCATGAGAGGTAGAGGATTGACTTGGATTAAGCAGTTGGCTAAGTTGCAACAGCAAAGATGCATAGGAGAGGAATGGCAGAGGCTAGCAAGGTTGCGGTGGCGAGGTTTGCACCTCTTCTTCTTTTCTTTATAGCTGCCATTTTTGTTTTCTTTCTTCAACTCATCTCTTTCTGAATCTAACTTTTTGAGATTATGGCATGTTAAAATCTGGATTTTGCTTCAAGAATTATAATTAAGCTACCCATTCTTCCACAGATTCCACAACCATGTATTCTCCAATTGGGATATCCTGTCCTACCAAACAAACATGGCCTAAGTCAATCTACTGCATAGTCTACGGATTGAAGAACTCGACAAGAATGTTCTTGTTCAGTGTCATCTGGACGTTTTTAAAAGTACATGTATAACTGGGCACAGAGAATTATAAAATTAAATATAGACAACATAAACATTTCACATACCCAATACGAGCCAGTCCATTTCTCTCCCTTGTTAAAAATGCTATGAACATTATCTGCACCAGCATAGAAAATTACCTTTAGAGGCACCAGTACCAAAGTAATTGTACACCGAAACCGTTCAATAACAATATGTGCTTAAATGCAGGTCACAAGCGGATATAACAAGCAGATTTCGCAAGAGCATTAGTTGTACAACAGCACATGAAACAATCAAAACATGGGGTATCTTCAAATAACACAAAATTTTGATATCACTGCCATAAAGTGGGTTTTGCCCTCTAAGTTCAATATAAGAACGAGGGACAAGGAGGGAGAGAGGGGGAGAGAGAGAGAGAGCATACGGGTAGAGTCAAGTAGGAGCATTCTTGATTCTGGGGTGTCCACGATTACTATGTCGTTGTAAGTGCTCCTTACGGCAGCAAGTACTTGAAATTCTGGTTCAGCATTATGTCCCTCCTGGGCTGAATTAACAGCCACTCCATGAACAGCTTTTGCTTTTTTCCTCCCAAAACTATAGTAATTGGATGATGATAGCTTAATTTTTCCAATTTTACAGCCTGCAACACAAGGTGGACATAATGGAACTGGGGCAAGCAGTGATGGCAATAGAATCATAGTTCATATGTAACTGTGAGCTGAAGGAACAATGAAGATGAGGCGATTTGTAAGCGGCAAAATTTTGTGAATCGGGTCAGGGAAACCGGATATAATGAATCCTTTAGTAAAAAACCGGTCTTGAAGGGTAACGATGACATCGTCATCGTTCAAATTCTTGAGAAAAACTATGAACTTCGGCTGTAAACCTTTTATAATTCATGGTAAGCGAAGTCTCAACTCTCGACTCGTAAGTTACATACGCTTATGTTATTGTGAAGATACCCTCAAAGTATAAATATAATTTAATCTTGAATTAGATGTCATCTCATGACTTGATAATCTTTAAACACTTATTAGACCTTACAGGTCAAGTATGCAAGCATAATCCTGTAATTTGGCACCTTACCATATGCATTATTCATTGCTTTGAAGAACATTAACTCTTGGTCAACCAATCTAACATTTTGTGAGCCTGCGATAAGGACATTGAGGAGCGCCACATTGTATATCTGGGTGCCACATCATAAAGCCTATGATGTACCAAAAAATACCGCTAAAATTTTTTTAGCCACAAAATATTATCAATATAAATTTAAGTAACAACGACGAAACACTTTCAGTGACAATCTTTTGTCGCTAAATATTGTGCAGCTCCTCTGTTGTACAGTAAAGGATCTTGAATTGTGATGTACAAAAGTCCTGATGTATGATTAAACCTCAGCCCATCTACATCCAGTCAGCCATCCTTTTTTATCCCATGCATCTCATTGTATCATAAACTGGGGTTGCAAATGGATGAATACTTGACTCGCTTAGCAGAGCTCGTGTTCGATTATTTTAAAAGTTTTTAAGCTCTGCTCGTGTTCGTCACAAGCTCAAAATCCATGCTCGAACTCTTGTTCGAGAAAATTTCGGCTCACAAAAAGGAAATTAAAAAAAAAAGGGTCAAAAATTCAATCCAATTTTACAAATCAAAAGCCCTAATTTATTTATTTCTAATTGAAAAAAATACCTAAAACAATTGATGTTTAGGTTTAGGTTTAGGTTTGAGTTTGTTTTGGTTTGGGCTATCTGGTTTGGGCTCATGTAATAATTGTGCTCAATGCATGTGTTTATGAAATATGGGCATGTAACAAACGATTTGTTCGCGAGTAAGTTCATTAACTATTTTGATTGTTTATTTATGCTCGTCTCGTTTATTAAATCAACTCAAAAAAATTTATTCAAGCTCTGCTCGTTTGTTTAACAAATGATCAAGTACGCATGAACTTTTACTAAACGAGCCATGTGCTTGTTCACGAAAAGCTCGGTTCGCTTTTAGCCCTATCTCAAACCATGCTTAAATCTTCCTGTCTATTTGGACCTGCCTGACTCTTTCAACTTAAAGTAGAAGTTTCAGTGTTCACACCATCAATTAGGAAGAATTCGAGTAATCCACTCCGACAATTCTTGGGTGAAGTCCTTCTCCTTCTTCAATAGCCCTATTCGATCACGCATACCGACCACACGCATGTGATGTGCATTTCATGGCACTAAAGCGCACACATCTTTTATGGCTTCAAGAAAACACCGGCTCTTGATCAACGAACTCAGTGTGGTTGCATGCATATAACAGTAACAAAGTCACACCATCAGGACAAGCCCAAGGAACAAGCTTGAGTGAAACACTGGCAATGCCAGCTCCCGCTCGTTAATCGCCATGCCAATAATCACGGTACCCTACGACATAATGTTCTTTTGCATTTAAGCATGTACGTTAAGCCAATGAATAACCATACCCATTGATGGAAAAAAGAATTTCAAGGAAAAGATAACTGCATTACCGAGCATAATTAAAGTGAAACAATGGAGTCCTTATGTTAACATGAAAACAATCCTGCAAGAAATAGAAAAGAGAAACCTACAGGAATTAGGAGTGTTGTAGAATATTCTAGACTTAGGATAATAATGAATAGAAAATTGACATGTTAATATAGCATCTAAAATTCCCCTCAAACTCGGCGTGGTAAGGAAGAGTAAGCTTGAGTTTGGTAGTTAAGTCTGGAGCGGTATCTTGTTCCTTGTTACGAAAACTGAGATCCAAGTTTTGGTGTTGTAGACCTAAAGTCTGATGCATAAGATTCAAGATCCGAAATAAGCTTGGGCGACCAAAATAAAAAAGGGTATTGGGGCAAGTGCAAGGTCCGATGACCATAGAGGTCTCGGTATGAGGTCTTACGACCATGAAAAGAGACTTGGGCTGAACTTCAAAACCACAAGGAAAAGAGTCTCGATGCAAAGTCTGGTGACACAAGGGAATATTCCAGAGATGAAACCTAAAGACACAAGAAAAACAGTCTTGATGTGAAGCCAATAACACAAGGAAAGGAGTCCTCTCAGACAAAGTCCTAAGACATAAGAAAGAGAACAGAGTTTGGGGACACAAGAAGGAGTCACTGGGATACAGTCTAATGACGCAAGATAAAAAGTGTCAGCGCAAAGTTTCGTGACACATGGATAACCCAAAAGCATGCTCATAGGAAGGAAATCATATCCACCAGGTACAAGAAGCAGATCCATGACTTATTTCTAGCCGATGTGGGACATAACTTAACACCCGTCCTCATGTGAAACGTGGGATTAGGTGATGACCAAGAACATCAGAAGCGCTGATCTAAATTACGTCATGAGGATGAGGGATGGGTCTTAAGTTCATTTCAATGATCACCAATGATGAAAATCTCGACTCAACGCTTGCTAACACCAAGTCTTGAGTTCAACGAGTCAAAAGTACATTATGATGGTGATTGCAAGCACTTAAATTTTAGTCATCCCAAGGGTATGTGCTTGGTAACCGTAATGAAAGACATTATTATGCTCTTAATAAGTCTATAAAAGGATCATTCTTTGAGTGCTAGTTACGGTACACTCTTGATAGACTTGACTAGTGAGTGTGAAGCGGGGGCCGCTTCTGTCGAGTTTAAAGGCTTAACTCTAAAGCACTCAAGAAAAACAAGATACAAATAACAAGGCCTCTAATGTAAAAGTTGTTTTCTGGATTTGTGTATGAAGAAAAGTTCCATGTGTGATATATGACTGGCTAGTCAATAAAGATCGGTGGTTCAAACTTTGTCTACCACAATATTCAAATTAGCCTTGTTATATAATCAATAATTGAAGATTCAAGTCACAAGACATCTTTATTTATGCATGTACTTCGCTAGATAATAAGATCTGAGGAGTTTTTTTTTTTTTGCTTCTTTTCCATATATTTTGTAAGATGGTGGGGATTGTTAGTTTTTTTCCAAGATATTATACTAAATTTTTTGCTTTACTTTGTGTGTCAAAATGATGAAAGGAAGGTAAAGAGGCAAAGAGGAAGAAATCGTCTTATTGTGAGGCTCCAAGGTGATTAAACGCCTTAAAGTTAATTATCGTGATCGAATCTGGGCCGTCGATGTGATGAACCGGGTGCAATGGTTCGGGTCTGATGAGATCCAACAGTTGACAGCTGGTTGGTTACACTTGCACCGATTCGAATATAACCCGAATAGTTACACCCGTTAGGCAACTGGGTGGTGCTGGTTCGGAGAGACACACCTATTAGTTACTGGTTAGTTACTGGTCCACAATCTGAACCGTTATTCTTAATGGTTTTTGATCCAACGGTCAAGATTGAATGGCTGCATGGTGAAAGGGTGTGACCCTTGGTGAGTAGCCACTAGTGCTCTATAAATAGAGCACAATGGTCAGATCTTTTGGTCACTCTTATTAGCCTCTCTTACTTTCTTTCTGCAAATCTTCATCTACAACAAGAAACTTCTACAGAATTTCTTACTTGTAGAACCATTATCCAGATTGTCATACACTTTTTTGTGGGGTGAATATCGTTTGTGCAAACGCTATTCACTATTGCATTTTGTTATATCTTGAAAGATATTTGCCGGCAACCCGCTGCACACCCTTTCTGGTGGGGGCAAATATAAACTTACGAAAATCGTTTTACAACATGCCTCAAAGCCAAGTTATATTTCAGTCACAAAACCATTCCAAACAATATCCACCAACATCAACTGCCGTCCGTGAGCATCACCACCTGTGAGCCTGTGAATTGCCCTGCGGCCATGCCTGAGCACGTGAGGATGTGACCTTTCGGCTTTGGGTGTTGTGACTCATGAACTCGTGACCTGCTAGAGGTAGACCGGCCAGCGTGAGTAAGGGCGACGAGCAATGAGGGGTCTGAGGAGGAAGCAGTATTCTCCTGTCCGCATATGTGCCTTTAAGGCTTTGAAAGTATTGAAACTTTGAAACCGTAGCGAGTGAGAATAAAAATTATTTTTTTGTGTTGACTTTATGCGTAGACTAAGGCTCTGTTTGACAACACTTCTTTTTTCTTTTTTTTTTAGTTTCCAAAAAAAAAAATTAAAGAGCAGTTAATTTTTTTTTTTACAAAAACAAGTGGGTGTTTGATAACTCAGTTTTTATTTTGAATTTTTTTTGTGTGGTGGTTTGCGGTGGCGGTGGTGGGGCGTGGCGGTGGCCGACGTTGGCGGAGGCCGGTGGTGGCTGGTGGCTGCCGTCGCCGACGGTGGTTGCCGGAGGTGGTTGCCGGCGGCCCGCGGTGGATGGCGGCTTGTGGGAGAGTGGTTGCCGGCGGCCTGCGGTGGATGGCAGCTTGTGGGAGAGTGGTCGTGGTCTCAAAAAAAAATCAAAACTGAAAACCGAAACTCATTTTTTGGGTTTTCGAAAACAGCTTTGATTTAAAAATTGAAGAAAAAAAAAACAAAAATGGTTACCAAACGCAACTATTTTTTTCAGTTTTCTAAACTGGAAAAAAAAACTCTGTCAAACGGGGCCTAAGATTTTGTTTTTTTTTTGGTTTATTTGTGTAAATTCAGCATTTTAAATCACTAAAAATATACTTTTTTTTAACCATCTTTGGAAGTTATAGATACATTTACATGTAAAATGATGGCAAATATATCTCATTTAATCATTTTTAAAAATTTTGGTGGACATTTTTACGGATGAAGATAAAACAGACCGGGGAAAAAGTCAGGAGATGCTGGTGGGCAGCGGCCCGCCGGTTTCCCCCTCCGCCACTGTCTGCAAGGCAAATCTGTTTCAGAGGTTTACGCATATGTAACACCGGTTGTTGCAGGTATTAATTAAGGTTATATTGTTGATGGGATTTATTCAAGAAGGTGCAACGAATGTCTTGGTCCCCGGCAGTCCACCTCTGGGGTGTTTACCGGCTATACATGGCGCTGTTTCCGAGCAACGATCTTGCATTATATGATGCTGACAAGTGTGACAACCAAGGAGCTCAACTCCTTTGCTCTCCTGCACAACGACCATCTCCAGCAGGCACTCGTGGAGCTGAGAGAGGAATTTCCTCACGCTCGTTACAGCAATGCTTTCATGGAATTGCTTCACACAATCACGCAGTATCCTTGGATTCCGATGGAAGAGGCTTTGACAGAAAAGGCTTTGAAAGGATTTGCCCATCCGAAAATAGAGTTCGCAGATGTGACCCAGTGTGTTATGTAACAAACTGATTCAGTATGCAGGGTGAATAGACACAGGAAGTAGAGAGTTCAGTAACAGCAGCAGTCCGAAATGCAAGTTACGAGTAGTATCTATCAAGACTACATGTAATGTTAATTAATACCAACTATCTTCAATCAATGAAAAAATGCACGAAATTGTTGGTGCCTGAAGGTAATACCTTGTGCAACATCGCATGTTCCAGTCCCATGTGAATGGGTTATATTCTTCGGGCACCATGATATATTTTAATAAAAGCATCAGTAAATGAATTTTAACTAAAAACAGATAACTACTACAAATTTCAGCAATATGTTCCTTTATTCAATCTGTTCGACACATTTCCAAAGGAAACCAAAAATCATTATGTAACTACACATAGAATCCAGCCAATATTACTCCCTCCATTTGTAAATTATTTAGAGGACGATAAATTAAAACTACACATAGACCCCACCCAAATCTTTAAAGAGACAAAAAGGAACAAAAGATCAGCATTACCGAGCTCCATTCTACGCATTGCAGGAGAACCTGTTTGATTGCCGAGCAAGGCAAAGTAGAGGTAAACATCAAATTTAAGCTTTTTATGAATTCCAGGTGAATGCAGTATCACTAAAACGTTGAATTGAACTCAAATAACAATCTTTTTCTAGATATCTATTGTTTCGCAGGAAAAAAGAAAGAATAAAGTCGATGCTTCCATATACTAGATCTGTGACAGAAAAAATCAATGTTTGCTTTGAAAACCTAAGCTTATTTTGTGCGCCTTTGTCACTTTCTTAAGTAAAGAACCCAATTTTGCTTAATTTTCTTTAGTTCATGAAATAGTTATTCTCCCGCTATGTTGCCATTCGTAGATAAGTACGTACTTTCCTTATACTAGCTTAGGAGCTTTCTCTGTCCATGGTACTAAAAGCTATATACGACCAGAAAAACTTGTACTGGCAAATCACAATGCACTTTTGAATCCTATTTTACATTTTAAAAGCAATTTCAACTTCTGGATCATATTTTACCTCGTAAGGACAAAGTCATATTTCAAGTGATAAGTTGATTTCGAAATTCAGAATGCCATGGACAAGTTAAGCTCACTACAGAATGTGTTGAATAATAGTCGGATGAGCTTTAATCTCATTCCACTCGGGAGTCATATTAGTTCAGAGGATGTACTAGTAGATCATCCTTGGATGCTGCGAAGAATGAAATCTCAACACCTTCTACACTGTAATTGTCAGATCAGGCTCCCCAAGTGACCCTAATTAATACATTTTGTGCATCGATAGATTATTCAATGCTCAGAGCTGCTTCAGATATCTAGCTTATAACTGCATGTTCTGGTGCTTGTTTTCACATAAAAATGCCAAGCCCGCCTTCCCTCCTATATCTGCGCCAACATTGTTAATTACTATCTTCAGCACCCTGTTCTTTATAGTACTTACGGTAATTGGTTCCAATTCCGTTATGATGTCAGATGTGGAGGTTCATGGAGATAGTTGAGAGGTTCCTTCCGGTGCAGTATGACACTGATGGCCTCCAGAGTTTCATCGAACATTCTTCAATGGCTTTCATGATGCCATGAAAAGACTACCTTACTACAGTTCTCTCTTATTCACTATAATGGGTTGCTGTTAGACGATGATGTAAGTTATGCAGAAGGTCCATAACAATCCATAAGGACAGCAATCTGAGAGGTTCTTTCAGGTGAACTTCCAAGGTTCACCAAGCATTCTTCCACAAACACTTGATGATGCTTTGAAAAGATTAGCGTACTACAATCCGTTCTTTCATTTTTCGCGTTCATGTCCAAAGGATACGTCTTTGTCTCCTCACAATGACAGCTAAATGCAGCCAAAGGGGCAGCTTTCACTTTTATCTGGGACAAATCCTAGCAAGTCTTGTGCCAATTCCAAGGATTTGCCGCGGGTCTATTATTATGAAATGATAGCATTAGAATCTTACTCATTTGGAGGCAAGGCCTTTCAAACGGAAGGTTTCATCACACACTGATGTTACCAGGTCTACTTTTCCTTCGCTGGGGTCAGTCTTATGAACTTAAAGGTGGGGGGTTGCTTATTGCGGGGGGGTAATCAACATGGAGAAGGGAAAAGCTTGGGCATGAAAACTAGTAAAGGCCAAGCTTTGAAAAGTAGAAAACTTTGGAGTGGCTCCAAATTTTCCTTCTACCTTTTTGCCCCCCCCTCCTATTTTCTATGTTTCTTGGCTTGGTACGTCTCTGGGTAATTTGTGGTTATTCCCTCTCATCCTTGTCAATTGCATTTCCGTTGTCCGTTTCTTTGTTTTGGGTGAATTACAAAAACGGTTAAGACGGTGTTCGTGATTGATTCTCATATTGTCAGATCTAGTTTATTCTAAATTAAATCAAGTTTATGAATGTTTGGCAAAACGGATTAAGAGATTTAATTTGTCTCAAAGAGGTAAAAACTCATTAAATCCTTAATCCTTAAAAGTAAGTAACATGAAATAATTATTTTTCTCATAATCAAGTTTGACTTTTTCTAATTTACCTTACTATCCCCATATTTCTCACAAGAGGACATTCTATACCCTTTAACTTATTTAAAAAAAGCTATTATACTATATGACTAATGTGAGATTGTGAAATAAGAAATAAACATCTTTTGTAGATGTGTGAAAATAGCTTTTCGCTAATTATTAATATATTACAGTTATTTGCAAATTAAAGTTACGCTAACTTTACCTTTTTCTAAACGAATTTTAGTTATTTCTTTATTAAGTGTCATCTATGGTCATTTTGTCATAGTGGAGCTAATTTAAGCACTTTTATCCAAACACTCTTGTAGTTTTAAGCTAGTTAATAATTACTTTTGTTAAATAAATTGATTCTGCTTCAAGTAAATTAAATCATGATTTTAAAAACTAATCAAGATTTAAGTTGAAATGTACTTTTTAGAATTAATTTCAAACGGGCTCTAATTGTGTTTGGCCAATTTCAAAAATGTTATTAAAAATTGACTTGTAATTTCTTTTGGTCCTTCATATCTGCTTACCTTTTCTATTCGGTCCTTTAAGTCCCTAAAAGCGAAGACAAATAGATAATGTCAATTTGGAAGCGCCAAAACTCGAAGACCAACTAATGTCATCAACCTCGGATCTCTATCAAAACACTATCGCCACCAGATAAACTTATATATATATATATATATATATATATATATATATATATATATATATATGGGGACCGATCCACATCTACCGGTGGAGAAATAACAATTTCTCCACCGAACCGCAGGTAAGAGCAGCGGTTGGCCACGTGGCGCAAAAAGGGACGAAAAGGGACGAAAAATGACGAAAATACTATGAGAAATTCATGAAAATATCACGAGAAAATGAAAAACTCGTGAGAAAATGGTGGCAATAATGCCAACCGCATGTAGGAGTTGCGGTTGGCATTATTGCCTTCCGTGACCCCCACCCCCTTGCCCCCCACCCGTCACCCCCTTGCCCCCCACCCTATGTCCTTTTCCCCCACCCGTGAACCCCCCTTCCCCCACCCATGAACCCCCTCTTCCCCCACGTGTCATTACCACCCTACCCCCCACCCCCACGTGTCATTCCCCCCTCCCCCTCCTTGCTGTTCACTCACGGTTCTTCTCTTCCTCTCTCACTTTTCTCTCTATAAAATCCCTCCTCCCCGAATCATTTCTTCCACCCTCCTCATTCTCCCTATCTCACCTACATACAAACAAAAAAAATTTACGCTAGAAGATCGGTGGATAACCGCTAGAAGATCGGTGGATTTTTCTTGAAATATATCAAGTTAAAACAAGTAAGTATTTTTCAATTTGTTCTTACCAATTGATTGTTTAAATTGTGTTACGCTTAAATTGTTCTTACAATAGTCTAAAATTCGTGTTTAGGGCGTCAAAATTACGTTTTGACAAATCGGGGTATTACATTCGAAAATTTCCAAAATAGCGATTTTTTAGGGCGTCAGAAATAGAATTTTTCACGAATTTATAAAAAATAGCTAGAGCTAGATTTTGCCAAAGTACGAAACAGAGACCCTAGTTATTTTCAAAAGATCTGTATCAGGTAAAAATTTCAGATTTTTCCAAAGACTGGAAAGGGGTTAACTGATACACGCAACCTTGTAACTTTGCAGTGTAATTTAAAATATCAAGCCAGCGCGATTTCGCGCGAAACTTTTATGAGAACCCTAGGGTGTTGGGAAGTTCCATTCCCCAGGAATTCGGGCCATTCCGAAGCCGTTAGCTAATTTTTTGGCCGAACGGGCTTTTAAGCGCTCGATCCGGACACCGGTTCGGAATTTTTAGGCGAAAAATCCGTAAAATACTTTTTAGATCAAGAATGAACTCATAAAGCTTAAAATAGCATTTTAAAGCACTTTTGATATTTTCTGAAGCCAGGGGGTATTTTGGTAATTTGCCACCCCGAGAGGGGTATTTTGGTAATTTTCCCGAAAAAGTTTTCCAACGGACTTTTAAGTCCAGAAATGTAAGTAAAATGCCTGAAATGTTGTTTTGCAGCTGATTGCGGGGCGTAATTGTCGCTAAAGGTGAAAACTTAATTAGACAGTTTTTTCATGAATTTATAAAAAATAGCTAGAGCTAGATTTTGCCAAAATACAAAACAGAGACCCTAGTTATTTTCAAAAGATCTGTATCAGGTAAAAATTTCAGATTTTTTCAAAGACTAGAAAGGGGTTAACTGATACGCGCAACCTTGTAACTTTGTAGTGTAATTTAAAATATCAAGACAGCGCGATTTCGTGCGAAACTTTTATGAGAACCCTAGGGTGTTGGGAAGTTCCATTCCCCAGGAATTTGGGCCATTCCGAAGCCGTTAGCTAATTTTTTGGCCGAACGGGCTTTTAAGCGCTCGATCCGGACACCGGTTCGGGATTTTTAGGCGAAAAATCCGTAAAATACTTTTTAGATCAAGAATGAACTCAGGAAGCTTAAAATAGCATTTTAAAGCAATTTTGATATTTTCTGAAGCCAGGGGGCATTTTGGTAATTTGCCCCCCCGCGAGGGGTGTTTTGGTAATTTTTCCGAAAAAAATTTTTCGGTCCAGAAATGTAAGTAAAACACCTGAAAGGTTGTTTTGAAGCTGATTTGATGGGCGTTAGGGTGACAATGAACCCCCGGGGGCTATTTTGCTAATTTTACATTACACAAATTTGTGCTTAAAATAACTTTTAGTTCAAGAAAGGGTGTGAGACACCTGAAAAGTTATTTTAAAGAGTGAATTCAGGAAGCTTAAAATTCCATTTCAAAGCACTTTTCAGATTTTTTTTGTCAGGGGGCATTTTGGTAATTCGCATCCCCGATAGGGGTATTTTCGTAAATTTGCAGCGTTAAGTTTTTCAAAGGATTTCTTAGTCCAGAAATGTAAGCAAAGCACCTGAAAGGTTGTTTTGAAGCTGATTTGGGGCGTTAGGGTGATAATGAACCCCCGGAGGCATTTCGGTAATTTGCTGCTCATCGGGGGCTATTTTGCTAATTTTACATTATACCAAATTTCCCGAAAGACGGTGGTTTAAATAAATTTTATTCTTCTTTTATTTAAATCTATGACTTGTTGAGAATGATATAATTTTTATTTTTTAGATTTCAGTATAAATATGGATGCAACTGGAGGAAATAATTTTTGTGAAGGTTCTGATCCACCTTACGTTGGTCAAGTTTTTCAAGCACTGGACGAAGTTGAAGCATACTATAGAGCATATTCGAAAACGATAGGTTTCGGTATTAGAACTAAGACGACTAGAAAACGGGCGAATACAGATCAAATTTGTGCAAGACTATTTGAGTGTCATAGAGGAGCACCGCATGTAACTCCGGTCGTTCGGATCAGTGACGAAGGGACAACAAGACAAAGAAAACGGGACACATTTCCGGGTACCGGCTGCAAGGCCCATGTGTATGCAGTACACCAAAAAAATGAAAACCATTGGGTTGTCACAGGAGTGGAGTTGAGCCATAATCATCAGTTGATGACCCCCAGTAAGATTGGTCAAATTCATCAACACCGAGAAATAAGCGCGGCACACAGACAACTAATTTTTACAATGGCCGAGGCTAAAATTCCACCTTCTAAGATGATGGGGGTTTTCTCAAGCCAGGCTGGGGGGATTGACAAGTTGAGTTTCAACGAAGTAGACCTTCGAAATGAACTTCGTGCTCAGAGGAGAGAGTCTTTCGGTAAGAGTGATTCTCAAACTACACTTGATCTCTTCAGGTCCCTTCAGAGTGAGAATTCTGGATTTTTTTACAGTCTCCAACTGGATGATGAGAACCGCATTAGTACTATATTTTGGGCGGACCCCCGTTCTAGAGCTGCTTACCAAAATTTTGGGGATGTTGTGACGTTTGACACCACATACCGCACCAATAAGTACTCTATGCCTTTTGCTCCGTTCACCGGGGTGAACCACCACTATCAGTCAATCTCGTTTGGCTTTGCCCTGCTTAGGGATGAGACGGAGGAGTCATTTACGTGGTTATTTGAAACGTGGCTTCAAGCAATGTATCATATTCCTCCAAAGACCATCATCACCGACCAAGATCTGGCAATGAAAAATGCAATCGCTAAGGTCCTTCCAGATACTCACCATGGCCTGTGCACATGGCACATAAGCAACAAATATCCCGAACGGCTTCACCATGTATATGCAAACCATCCGTCATTCAAGACTGACTTTAATACATGTGTGAAGAAATCGTTGACGGTAGACGTGTTCGAGGAGAGGTGGGCCACGTTAATGGATACTTACTATTTGCACAATCATGAATGGTTACAATCGTTGTATGAGATCAAGACACAGTGGGTCGGTGCCTACACCAAGAAGTTTTTTGCAGCCGGAATGACTACGACCTCGAGAAGCGAAGCTATGAATTCATTCTTTGATGGGTACGTAGGCCAGTCTTCAAGTATAGCGGAGTTCGTACTAGAGATGCAGAAAGCCGTTGACAGGCAATTGTACCGTGAGAGAGAAGCCGACGCGGCTACAGTTTGCAAAGAAAGAGCTATACTAGTTTATTCACCTTTAGAGGCTCATGCGGCTCAAGTCTATACCAAGAAAATGTTTCGACAGTTTCAAGAGGAACTACTAAAGTCGAATCAATATGGCATGACAAAGTTGCACGAGTATTCCACCAGAGATATCAAGGTTTATGCTTTGACAAATGTGACGAACTTCGCCAATCCGTGCTCTTCGTCGGCTCCGAGGACCAGATGACATTTTACCGTAGCAGTTTGTAAGGACACCGGGTTGGTTAATTGCAACTGTCAACTGTTTGAGCATAAAGGTATACTTTGTCGACACGCGTTGAGGGTTGTGAGCGCCAAGAATGCTAGTGAAATCCCTCCACCGTATATCTTGGAACGGTGGACGAAGGAAGCCAACAGAGTCCACGGTCACATTCCTTACGTGCCCAATGTTTCAGTTGATTTCGAGCAATCTGAGACGCTGCGATATAATCACCTTTGTAACATCATGCACGGTTTATCAATGGATGCAGCGTCGACATTTGATGGGTACATGTATCAAGTTGAAGCAGCCGCACGGGATAAGGCTAAGTATGCACAGTTTAGGATGGCATTACCAGAAATTGTGGACACTCTGACTACTCGGACAACTCCAGGCGGTAGATTCAATCGAGCCAAACAGCCAGTCATTGACGGTACTGACCTACAAGGTGAGGAGGACGATATTTTTGATCCAATTATTTCTCAAACAAAAATGCGAAAACGAGCAATACGCATGAAGAATCCGATTGAAGAAGCAACGGGTCAAAAAAAATTACGAAAGTGTGCGTTGTGTAACAAGATGACTGATCATGACAAGAGAAACCATTATAAAGTGTTAGGTATCGAACCTGGCAGTATGGTCGAGGAGGACGATGATGAGGAAGAGTGTTAGGGTTAATGTTTCAGTTGTATAAATTGAACTTATATAATGTTTAAATTTGTGATTTGGTTTGTGCAATCTTTAATTTGTGATTTGATTTGTGGATTATTGATATTTTTGGTAACTCCGTTTTCGGGCACACTTTAGGCCCCATTTGATAGCTTCCAAAAAAAGTTGTAATTTTTTTTGTCACTTTTTTTCCGCTCATTGCACTTCAGGCACTCTAGTTAGCCCATTTGTAAGACTTTCGGCGAAAAACGAGACACATTAATTCTTCAGTTTTCCTAGGTGCGCCTATTCGGGCACACTTTAGGCCCCATTTGATAGCTTCCGAAAAAAGTTGTAATTTTTTTTGTCATTTTTTTTCCGCTCATTGCACTTCAGGCACGCTAGTTAGCCCATTTGTAAGACTTTCGGCAAAAAACGAGACACATTAATTTTTGAGTTTTCCTAGGAAGGGCCTATTCGGGCACACTTTAGGCCCCATTTGATAGCTTCCGAAAAAAGTTGTAATTTTTTTTGTCACTTTTTTTTCGCTCATTGCACCTCATGCACGCTAGTTAGCCTCTCGTAAGACCAAACCTGTGAATGCAAACATTATATGAAATTAGTAATTAATCCCGAATATATTGACTAAGGATCCTACCAAGAAAATAAATGCTCATACATGTAATAGAGTCAAGCAGGCGGCAATGGACTTGGCACCGTTTCTCGTAGCCTTATGCAGTGCTCGATATAGGTGCGCAAGGACAGCTGAACCCCACGAATAGGAGTATACCTCCTCAAGATCCTCCAAGAACACCATATACTTCGGATGCACCGTGTTTTTCGAATGCGTCGGAAGTAATATAGCTCCAATAATATACAGAAGGAATGCCTTCGTATACGTCACGAAATCTTGAGGAGTGTATTCATCTGGTAGCACGCCGTACTGCTCTCTCAGCCATTTAAGCTTGACGCCGTTTGTTGTAAGCGCTGCCCTTGGAATTCCAGAAAAATACTGCATAGCCATATTCGCTATGGATGCAGACGGCACGTTCAAAGTAATGGGTCTGCTGTGACATGGGATTTCAAGTATAAATCCGACGTCCTCTAACGTAACAGTCATTTCACCAAACCAGAAGTGAAATGAGTTCGTCTCGCTCCTCCATCGTTCAACTAGAGCGGATATAAGGCAATCATCGTGTCGAGACCATTTCCCGCAATCGGTGAACAGGGTTAAATTTTGACGGTGTAATAGCTGTATTTGTTCCTTGTTTAGTACCCACTCTTCAAGGTGCCTTGTGCTTTGAATTGTTTCCAAAACACCCCTATCGACACCATCAAATACATGCCTCGCGACGTGGTCATCGTCATCGTATAGGATTGATGTATCATGAGGTCCAGAGCTGAAATTCATACCTTTAAGAACAAAATATAATTATAAACCAACTTAGCGTCCATAATATCCATAATATTTACATTCCAAAACTATAACTGGATCTTTAACCTAGCTTACCAACACATTAGCAATAGTCATTATTTCAATGTATTAAAACAAATCCTCAATTCCCACCACTCCGAACGCTTAATTACGCTAGTTCCCACTGAATTTAGCGCCAACGAGGTTATATAGCAATATATAGCCTGATGGCCCCTACACCCCCAATACCTCAAAACCGCTTTAAAGTCAAGTTTTTAAATGTATTACGTCAATTATATACCAAATATATCAGGAAAAATTTTAAAGGGGGAAAGTTACCAAAACACCCGCTACTTATGCAAAATATCCCCTGGCAGTCATCGCCGGTGCGTCACAAGGTTCAGAACATCTGGAACAAAATAAGTTTTCGGGTGTCTCACACCCTTTCCTGAACTAAAAGTTATTTTAAGGTATGAATTTTAAGCTGGATCCTTCCTAGCAAAATAGCCCTCGATCAGCGGTAAAATTACCGAAATACCCCTGAGCGTTCACTATCACCCCAACGCCCCCGAACCAGCTTCAAAACAACATTTCAGGTGGTTTACTTATATTTCTGGACTAAAAAGTCATTTGAAAAACTTGGCGCGGGAAAATTACCAAAACACCCCTTGGCGCGGGAAAATTACCAAAACACCCCTACGCGCGCCACGTCAGCTTCAAAACAACATTTCAGGTTTTGTAATTACATTTCTGGACTAAAAAGTCCGTCGAAAAACTTAGCACTGTAAAATTACCGAAATACCCCTCTCGCGGCGGCGAATTACCGAAATGCCCCCTGGCATCGAAAAATATCAAAAGTGCTTCAAAATGCTACTTGAGGCTTCCTGAATTCATTCTTGATATAAAAAGTATTTTACGGAGGTTTCGCCCAAAAATCGCGAACCGGTGTCCGGATCAAGCGCATAAAGGGTCGTTCGGCCAAAAAAATAGGTAACGGCTTCGGAATGGCCCGCATTCCTGAGAAATGGAACTTCCCAACATCCTAGGATTCTCATAAAAGTTTCGGGCGAAATCGCGCTAGCTTGATATTTTAAAATACACTGCAGAGTTACAAGGTTCCCCGTATCAGTTAACCCCTTTCCAGTCTTTGGAAAAATCTGAAATTTTTACCTGAGACAGATCCTTTAAGAATAACTAGGGTCTCTTTTTTGCATTTTGGCAAAATTTAGCTCTAGCTATTTTTTATAAATTCGTGAAAAAACTGTCTATATTTGGCGCCCTAAAAAATCGCTGTTTTGGAATCTATAAATGTAATACGCTGATTTGTATAAACCTAACATTGAATTATAAGAAAATTCAAAATACTTACTTGTTGTGACTTGATGTATTTAAAGAAAAAACTACCGATCTTCTAGCGTAAAATTTTTTGGTTTGTATTGTTATGGAGATTATGTAGGTGAGATATGAGCTACGAAGGAAATTGGTAAAAGATGACAGAGTGCAGAAGAAGGGTTCGGGGATTATAAAGAGAGAAGCGAGGAAGAGAGAAGAAAAAAGACAGAAAAAAGTGAGGAAGGGTGGGTGTTTATGCGGTCAAAGGCTGCGGCAAAAAAAAAATTTCGGCAGAAGGACACCACGTGGGGGGCATCATGGGGGAGGGAAGGACGACACGTGGCATCGAGGGGAAGGACACCAGGTGGGGGCATCACGCGGGGGACGCCACGTGGCAAGGGAGGGGATGCCACGTGGCATGGGAGGGGACCAACTGGGGGGAGGGGACCAACCGCGGGTTGTAGGAGCGGTTGGGCCCTGTGGATGAGGGGAGGGGACGCCACGTGGCAGAGGGAGGGGACCAACCGCGGGTGGTACCAGCGGTTGGGCCACGTGGTAGGGGAGGGAGACCAACCGTGGGTGGTACCAGCGGTTGGGCCACGTGGTAGGGGGAGGGGACGCCACGTGGCAGGGGAGGGAGACCAACCGCTGGTACCACCCGCGGTTGGGCCACGTGGCAGGGGGAGGGGACGCCACGTGGCAGGGGCGGGAGACCAACCGCTGGTACCACCCGCGGTTGGGCCACGTGGCAGGGGGAGGGGACGCCACGTGGCAGGGGCGGGAGACCAACCGCTGGTACCACACGCGGTTGGGCCACGTGGCAGGGGGAGGGGATGCCACGTGGCAGGGGGAGGGGATGCCACGTGGCAGGCCATCGCCCCAACCGCCGGTTGTCCATGCTGGTGGGCCACGTGGCAGGGGGAGGGGACGCCACGTGGCAGGGGCCATGGGGTTGGGCCACGTGGCAGGGCATATTAATGCCAACCGCTGGTTGTGCATGCGGTTGGTGTCCTTTTTCTCCTTCTCCCCATTTTCTCACCATTTTTCCCACCATTTCTCGTGCCTTTTTCGCCATTAATGCAGTGGCCGTACGCCTTTTTCGCCTTTTTGCGCCACGTGGCCCAACCGCTGCTCTTACCTGCGGTTCGGTGGAGTAATTGTTATTTCTCCACCGATGGGCGTGGATCGGTCCCCTATATATATATATATATATATATATATATATATATATATATATATATATATATATATATATATATATATATATATATATATATATATATATATATATATATAATTTTTTTTTACTGCTTGTAAAGGCTAATAATAAAAAAGTGTTGTTTGAATTTGACCCAAATTCTTAAAAAGGTCCTTCCGGTTTGGCTTGTTTCTCTTGTCTTTATGTCAGTTCTTTGAACCTTAATAAGCCTTAAAGTTTGTAATGTTGATTGTCAAGGGGAAAAATTGGAAGGTCAATTTTTGGCCTGTTTGGTAACGTTTTATTTGTTCAATTTTGTAAATAAGAAAAAATAAACGTATTTGACACACATTTTTTTTCCCTTCAGTTTTAAAAATTAGTTTCTAAAACATGACTGTTTTTTAAAACTCTCATTTAGGAGTTTTGAATTTTCAGTTTTGGCTTTCATTTTGAGACCACCACTACCACCACAACCACCGCCCATCGCCGCCGGCCACCGCCACAGCCAACCACCAAAGAAAAACCTCAAAATAAAAATTGGGTAATCTAACACCCATTTATTTTTGTAAAAAAACAAACTAAACTAAACTGATTTTTATTTTTGTTTTTGAAAACTGAAAACGAAAACTGGAAGTGATTTCAAACGCTACCTTAGAGAGACAAACTTGGAAGATCAATATTGGGGGGAAGATTAAATTTGGGTTGTGGTGCATTGATGGACTTTGGTGGCTCGGTGGCGTTAGCTTGGATGAAAGTTGGATGCAAATATTTATAAGAAAAAAATAGAAAAATTGAAGAAAAAGGCTTTTTTTTTTTTGTGGTCTTTAACCTGCGCCCGTTCAAAATCGAAGAAAACATAAATTTTTAGGGATGTGAGAACTAAATAAAAATGAAAGTTTGACAAAAGTGAAACAAGTCAAACTTTAAAGACCTCTTTAACTCAAATATGAGGGACCATTTTTGGAATTTACATGCTTTATACCATCCCACGACCATGAAAACCATGGCCACCACATCCGCACGACCCACACACCCATTGCCCACCCACTATCGTCGTTGCAACAAACATGCCATTAATACTTAGGTCAGAGAAAATATTATCACCTCTTTTTTTTTTTTTGGTCGTCAACATTAGCACCTATTACATTATACGTAAAATCGCAATGGTCTACCTTCAAACTTAAGGTCGCTGATTCTACCATTCCCAAAAATGAAGCAACAACGGTCAATGCAATGATCCACTTAACCTTATTATGGACATTGTTCATAACATACAGGCAAATAGGGGATTAGCTAGGTTAGGGAAAATCTCCATTCAAAACGTATTTGTGGTGATCTTCCAGTTTTAACTCTCTTAAATTGACCATGTCTTATTGTCTAAGAACTTAGAAACTAAATAGGAAATTGAAGCATGTATAGAGGACCAAAACAAAACAAGTCAAACTACTTTAAGGACCTTTTAGAAATTAGGGCCAAACTTAAGTGGAAATCTTTAGAATTTACCCTACCTTTTTTTGGTTTCTGCTTTTATTTGTTTCATTATGATTAACAATATCAATATATTGGTGATATGCTGATTCTAACAAGCCGTCCTAGTTACTTAATCTATCTTAATGACATAAGAATAACACTAAAGGCCATTGAATGTTCTCTTTCCTTTCTATTTTGTCGTATTTACCCTAACTATTACAGTGAATATGAAACTAATACATAAATATGGAAACCTCAACGGCCCCCACACCAACCCTCTCCGAAGACTTATGGACCACGTCGCAGGATCATGCAAGATGCAAAATATTGTAGCCACACAGTTAAACCCACGGTCTTATCTTCTCCACAACTAAGCAAAGTTAACTGCAACGCCACTTTGTTACACGAGTGACGAGCCTACAAGTTCAGGGGCGAACCTACGTTTGAACCGGGGAGGGGTGGGCCTCAACTTCCAAAAGATTTTTTTTTTCTTTCCAATTCACCACATCACCTGGTTTGCGACTCTCTCTGTGCCATGCCAAGTCTCTCACCCTCTCCTAGACAGGCAGACCGCAGACACCCACTCATCGGCGACGGGTGACGACCAAGGAGGAATGGATGCCAACTTAGATCTGGAACAAGTGGAGGCATCGATTGTCAAGGAGGTCGTCTTTAGATCTAGAACCGCCAATTGAAGAAGAAGCAGTGACGGACGAGTGGCGATGGCAAGCCGGGCCAGGCGAGGACTCCACCGGCCAACTTGTGTTTGACTTAACATGTTTTTTTTTTTTAATTTTGATTCTTTGGAATTCCTGTTATATTCTAGACTAGTACTCTGGTAGTGTGTTTGGCTTTATCATAGACCCTTTTGATCCAAATAACTAGATGGCTATTCTTGGTTTTGATGGTATTTTTTTTTCTGTTAACCAATACCACTTGCTATCAGGGACAGAATCAGAATTTTTTTTTTAGGGGTGCAAAAATTATATCGAATTTACTAAAAAAATTTTAGTAATATAATAGTAAAAAATAGAGTGACTCAAAAAGCAAGTATTTTTTAAATCTCTAATTAAGAATTAGCAAGCAAATTAACCAAAAAAATTTAAATCTCTATATAATCACTGAAACTAAACTAAAATTTAAGAACTTACCTCACAGTCAGTAGTGTAGAGAAGCAGTAGTGCGTACTGAGTAGCCTCAGTCTGTCCTTCCAGTTCTAGATCTGGTCGGACCGTCGGAGTGAGTCACAGACTCACGATCGTCGCCTCGTCGGTCAGCATCACGGTGTCTCGGTGCTCGATGAGGTCGTCTCCGTCCGTCCTCGCGGTCAGAGTGAGTCGGTCGTCGTCACGCCGGTCACGGTCTAGATCTGGTCATAGCCCACAGGCTCACCGTCGCGATTGTTGGTCGAAGACTTGGAGTGAGTGTGAGTCACGGGTGGGCAGTCATGGCCTAAGGCTCAGTTCTCACCGGTAACGGTCCTCACAGTCACGGAGGGGGAGGGGGGAGAGAGGTGGCTGTCTCCGGGGATGGGGTCTTGTGGACGGCGGTGCAATTCTCGAAATATAAAAAAATAATAATTTTTTTTCAAAATTTCGGGGGGCACTAGCCCCCCTTAGTTCTAATGTAGTTCCACCCATGCTTGCTTTACTGGTGTTCACGGCGGAGGGTTTGGTTTACCGGTTCCCCTTTTTTTTATGAAACTTAACATTATCCTTATATATTACTGGTTGAGAGGAAAGACATGGTTTTCATGGTTGTGAAAGTTTTGACGCAATTTTAACTAATTGTTGTGATTGACTTTGCATGCAGTTGAGAATTTTGGTATATAACCCAATTGTCATGCCTCTGGCAACTGTAAAACAAATAAAAGAAGGACTCAAAGTTGTTAACAATACAATTTCTCTTGCAGAATATGGGAGTATATTAATCAATTGTGTTGCATTTAGAACCTAGGCAACCATGGAATTTAAGTGGCTCGATTTGCTTATGCAACATGAATAAAAAGATGCGTACCACCTACAGACAGAATAGAGATCTATATTGTAGACATTTATACAGATGTTTAGGGAGATTCAGGGAAGCTTGAACAGAGCATCATCCATGTACATAGTTCAAAGAGCTGATGTTTAACACATTAGTCAATTATAGAGCTCATATTAGGTGCTTAGACTTTGGTTGCTTCCTTTGTGTTCTAAGCCTGGGGGAAGGTATTCATCCCGTCCTTAGAGATTTTATATTCCTGTTTAGCTTTTGGAGGTATGCCTCCTATTTGCTAAATACTGAATCATTCTTTTTCATAAATACATCTTAAAACTCTCTTCTTTTTCTCTCTCCCTCGCCCTGCCCTCAGGAGTGCGCACACAAGGAATAAATGAGAAAGAAAGGAGTATAACAATTTAGCTACTGCCTAAGTTTCTAATATTTAATGCCTTTTATGCTATGTGCCCAATATATAGAATCATCTGCCTCCCCATGTTAGCGAAGCAAGGGAGACTATGTCAAGGTGGTCTCATCGAGAAAAATGGATGAAGATAGCTTGGTTTGCTACATTGAGAAAAATGTCTTCAAAATGTAAGGCTATTATCCAGCGCTACCAATCTTCGGGGTCTCATCGAGAAAAATGGATGAAGATAGCTTGGTTTGCTACATTGAGAAAAATGTCTTCAAAATGTGAGGCTATTATCAAGCGCTACCAATCTTCGGGGCCTCATCGAGTAGTTTTTTAGTGCTTTCATTTGTAAACAATTAAATATCTAGTTTGTATTCGATTTTTTTTTGTACGGTAAAGAGTCTTTAATGGCTCTTGTGAAACTTAATAAGATATTTTGGATGGTTTTTAGTATGTTTTTTTTGTGTGTTATCAAAAAGTACACTCTGTTTTTGTGTATTATTTTGCTTATAAAAAAATTTAGTGATTTCGATATATTTTTGGCATCCCCTGGAGTGAAATTTTGGTTCTGCCACTGCCTACAACCAACCTTTCATGTTCACAGCCAAAACGATAATATCTCTAGATTGGGCATACTAACAAGCGGCTACACACAATTCTGAAATCAGAGTGGTCAAACCCAATTTCTCACCGCAATACCTATGTAGCGTTCTTTATTAGGAAACATGTTTCTAATGAACTGTTTTCTTTTCTGGTATGTAATCATAATTAAATGTCTCCCTCAAAATGTTAGCCAAGTAGGTCCCAATAAAGCTAATATCAAACATTAGTCAAATGTTACCGAGTGAGTGGCGATTGATTCAAATACAAATAAAGGAATGTGCATACACCCTAACACGTGATGTAAATCGTAAAAAAATGTGACGAACACTCTCATTCAGGATTCCACAAAAATGTTAGTTGGTTGAGTATAAAATATTGTATGGTCCGAGATAAATGTATCCGACAATCTAAGACCGTTCAATGTATTATAAAAGAATCCCCTGTTTGACATAATTTTTGCTTATCGACCATCACCAACTTAAGCATAATTTTTCCAGCTGACCAGCTTTTGATACAATCAGAATCCAGAGGGAATGGGTTTTTGTGAAATTGGGAAAGGGAAGGTTAGGGGGATGGAGATAGACCAGACATTGATCCCGACCATCTTTTATTATTGGACAGGGAGCCATTGCGATGGGATGAGTGACTAAGGGGGTCGGGTTATTACACTACGTTACCAACGGTGTTAGGTATTTGGGACTATTGATCTTGTACCACGCAATATTATGTAGTGAAGCTGAGATCATGAAAAAAGTAGGTGTTGATGGGATTTTGATCCTCAATAGTTTTATGGAGGGAACTCCATTGATGGTCTTGTTTGTCAATTTTTTTTTGTTCAAGTCAGACAGTAAACTTTAAAAGGTTTGCAGATGAAAAGATCACAAAAAGAAAAAAGGAAACCACCATTTTTATTTCATTAATAAATGGTGAACCCTTTCATCTATCCAAGCAATAAAAAATCTACGCCATTTGAGAAGTGTGCTAACCTTTCCATGCTGAAATGAGAAAGCCATCCATTCATCTTTTTTTTCCAGGAGAAAATATTTAGTGGTTGCCTAACGCCATGTCATTAGCTGATGTGGTGTTAAACTACCACTAATTTTGCGACAACTAGATGCTGATATCATCTAATGAGTTTACTAGACAACAAGTTTGTGATGGTAAACCATAATTAGTATTGAAGATTAAAAAGTTCAAATTCAATTTTTTGGTAAAAATTTTGAACAGCCCGCCCATCAGTGGGTCAACTATCCTAAAATTGGTAAACTATGATGAGAAATGGAAGAAAATACATTGCACTTTCTATACCACACCTCTAACCTCTCATCTTCTCTGTACCTGCTACCCAGAGGAATGCTGATCCACAGCCGAAATCTCCCGCATCGGAACCATCAGTGATGTACGGCCTCTGAAGTCCATGGCCTTAGAAGTTCCTTCTTTCCCTACACTAATCGTTTCTATCTCTACAGACCCACCTCTCTTTCATCATCCATCTACCCAAGACATTGCACCACATCCTGGGGGCATTAGTGCCATGGCCTCGAAGATCCGTCAGCAGCGAAACATGTCCATGTCCAACAGTCACCGATTCCTTCAGAGAATTCTCTCTTTTATCAATTGGAATGAAATTGTGTGAGTAGTAAGAAAAGCAGTGATTTGGTAAGTTAAAATGTTGAAATCCTAAACGATTTGTTAAAATGCTATGAATCCATCAAGAACTTCTTACTAAATGGTAAGTACTTGATTAATTGTTATTTTCTTATGACAGGATTTGTTCAATTCTTTTATGAATTTCAAGGAGGAATGTAACATGGTTATTGAAGAGAATTTCAAGGAGGAAGGTTACATGGAAGTTGAAGTAAATTTCAAGGTGGATCGCGAGATGACTATTGAAGTCAATTTTAAGGAGGAATATGACATGCCATTGAAATGAGCAGTTGTCATTTTAGAGAAACCGATGAAATTGTTTAATGTTATGAAAATTAATCGAACGGAAATTTGATGGTACTATGAATGTTGAGATTTTACGTACTTCCACTTCGTTGTATTTTGATTTGTAAATGGATGTTTCGAATGCTCATTGAGAGAAATTAATTCTCATTTGTGAGATTGAACTTGAATGTTACCAAACGGTTTGAGTGAGCAAACAATCATCTACAGTGTACGAAAGTACAACAATGTCATGAATTTGACTGAGTCAGGAACAAAAGAAACAAAGATTTCTCTAAAGAAATCGTTACTCCTAGATGACCCAGGCCTCCCATGTATGGGGCTAACGCCTGCCGAGTGCCAGATAGTTACATTACACATGGATGGGACTATCGCTCTCATCCTTGCTAGCTTCTTCCCTCTTAACTAGTTGGGAGTAGTTACACTACACTCTTGCACTAAGCATGGACAACCTGCCTTAATTTCTAAAGCTTCACTCTTGGGCCTTGACGAATGATGTAAACAAAGACAATACCACCTAAATACCGGCTAAAAACATGAACCAAAAGAAGAACTCAAGATGAAATACACTTCTTTCGGACATTTTATCGAACACGTTGCATTCAGTTGGAATATGAAGAGAGCAAAGGAACATAGAGACATCCAGGTAAATCACAACAAGTAAAACAAATGGCAAAACAAAAGCAATGAAACAATTTTCAGTTTGAGAGGTGTTATTTTCATCTTCCATTAGAACTTTTTCTAAGTAGGCGAAGGCCACTATTATCCAGAAAATTGTGGTTTTGTCGGAGTTGGTTTGTCACCCGCAATGTCGTTGTCGCCGTACATATGAGGTGTGAGCTTCGAAGGAGATATGTTGCCGGATTTCGCATCAGCTTTTAATTTGTCCCTTGAGATGGTTCCCTCGGGTTGGCTTCTCGCCGGATATGGTTGGTACAACAGTCAAAGAAAATGTAAAATGTCGCCATAGAGAGAATGACAAAAACAGAAAGAGTTAGGGGAGAACAACCACCAGCCTTCCTTGTGTTCTGGTGGCTTTGGAGTTGATAACCATGGCGTTCAAGGACCGGTAGAGAGAGAGAGAGAGAGACACTGGCGAGAATATAAACGATAAAAGAGGATAGAGAAAATATACACTTTATGTTACCATAAAAAACATTGGGCGGGCTCTTCCATTTTTTTACAAAATTTTATTTTCAAAACTAACCATGATTTACCATCATAATGTTCCTGTCTACTAACCTTACTAGATGACATCATTGTCTACTAGTCGTAAAAGTAGAGATAGTTTAACACCATATCCGCTAATGACGTGACGTTAGACAACCATTAAATATTTTCTCTCGAATAATAACCTATATGAAAATTTCATTCAGCAACATTCAACTGTCGGTGGCACTGCTCATATCTTGCTTTCCTATTTGGAATTTTTTAGTGGAAACAATTATTTGAATGCTGAAGACATCATGCTTACTTGAATTACAATACAGTGTTTTCAATTCATAAACAACAAATTATAATTCTATATTATGGCAATCATGCAACGCGTTTGAGAAACCATTGCTTAAGTGAACCCATCATATTCATATTCTTCTAACTGAGAGAAAACAAAAGCTTTGTCAATATCAATGTTATGTTAGAGGATGCTTTTCGCAAAATATATCCAAACTTTAAAAGGTTTAATTTTGTTTTCATTTTCAGTACTGTTGTATGCTCGTCTAGTCTCGTACTCATAAATCTCATAAAAATATAAAGGTGCCTATTCACGAGTAGGCAAATCTCTTTCTAAGCATGAAAACATGTTTAGATTTCAAAATTCTGTACACGTTTTGATGACGTAAATGTACCGAGCCTCAAAAACTGAGAGAGACGTACCGTAATAAATTTGATCCAATTCTTTCATTATTACTAACTAGAAGTTAATGGTGTGAATCTTGTGCCCACAGGCCAAAATTCAACATAACAGATGATGTGCTCCGATTTTTTACTACCACATGTACGCTTGTGATCACTTATTTTATCATACAAGCATATCTTCAATCACACGTGTGGCGTGGGGTGGGGGGGGGGGGGGGGGAGATGATGATGTGTAGTAGAAGCAACTATCTCTTGGCTTGGTTACAAAAAACACTTTCTATTTTTCATGCTCATTGAAGCACATACATATTGGTGCATATTAGGCAAAAAAATGATTACCTTGTGGTTGAAGAATGCCTAGAGAAAAGACAAGCTATGGAGTCAAAGACAAGACGACCACCCATCTCTCTCCAAACCGTTTTCTACTCGACCTATCAACCAACCAACACACACACGCGCATAATCCCCCATTTCTAAGCAAACCCACAACCATCACATTCCTCATGATAACCATCTTCCAAATTCTCATATACCCTGTCTATAAAGTCATCACTCTTTTACATCAGAACAGTTGGGAGCAAAAAACAGTCTACTTTGTGGACAGAGGCTCGAGAATGAGGAAGCCGGACCCGTGTGGTGGTAAGAATAATGTGGGCGCTAACTGTGCCAAGCTCAGGAAAGGGCTGTGGTCGCCTGAAGAGGATGACAAGCTCACGAGCTACATGTTAACCAACGGGCAAGGCTGCTGGAGTGATGTTGCTCGGAATGCCGGTTTGCAGAGGTGTGGGAAGAGCTGCCGCCTTCGTTGGATTAACTACTTGAGGCCTGACCTCAAGCGTGGTGCGTTCTCGCCCCAGGAGGAAGAACTCATTGTCCATCTCCATTCTCTTCTTGGCAACAGGTCTTCTCTCTCCCCCTCTCTGTATACAAATGTACAAACATATGCACTACCTATGTGTAAAGAGTAAAATCACTTTGTGGTTACTTCAGCTCTATTGTTATCCTAGCTATTGCAGAGAATGTTCTGTAAGTAATTAGATATGGTAAATTCTTTGCCTCGCGACGCATCACTATTGCAAGAATTAGCGATAGAAATCCCAGATGATGGTGCACATATTGCAGGACACCGTATAGGCTTGCAAGCAATTGATAAGATGATGCATGAAACCTTGATGTTCATTTTAAATGCGTGGTGGTCCATTCCTTGACTTATAAGCAATCAATGATCAGACAAACTGCAAAACTTGGATGCTAATCAACCGTGATTGAGGTTTATCTTGTTTTCCATGGCTTGTGTAACTTCGATATCAATCATTCCACCGGAGGAAACCAAGCAATTATTAGGCCAAAAGACAGATTTATCCCTCAAGTGAAAATAAAACATCTCATGCTATTGCATATCTTTGTATGTGTGTATGGTATACCTTAAAGAGGACCAAAGGTGAAAAGGACTCTCAAGTTTGGTACGTCCACATCTGCTCTTTGAGTCGAAGACACTCCACGTACTGTCCATATCAATTTTCCTTTGTTTTAGGAATTAAGCTTCCATGCAAATCATGCACTACTTTCAACATCTTTCCACGCTTAATGTTGCACCTAATTGATTGTTGGTTTTCTTTCTATCCTTCTAAAGGTGGTCTCAGATTGCAGCACGCTTGCCAGGACGGACTGATAACGAGATAAAGAATTTCTGGAATTCAACGATAAAGAAAAGGCTGAAAAACTCGTCGTCCACGCCCTCGCCTAACACGAGCGATACATCGTCGGAGGCCAGAGATGTCATCGGAGGGATCATGCCCATGCACGAACAAAACATCATGGCTACGTACATGGATGGATCGTCGTCCTCGTCATCGTCCATGCAGGCGATGGCTCTGAACCACATGATACACCCTACGCCCATGCTCGATCATGGCCTACACATGCCCATTGCAAGTGGATCATACTTCTATTCACCGCAAGTTGAAGTTGGTGGAAATGGGTTCTATGAAGGTCATGGCATGTTTGGTGAAAATGTTGGAGTTGAAGGGGAGCTTTTTGTTCCTCCTTCGGATATCATTGGCATTGGAGAAAACGCTAAAACTGAAATCTTTGTTGATAGGAGCACTAAGAACACTTCAGTTTCTAACATGAACAGCATCATCAACCACTGTTATAACAACAAAGCAGAAAACATTACGGGGTTTGGAAGTTATTGGGGAGGAGATGAACTAAGAGTGGAGGAATGGAACTTGGAGGAGCTAATGAGAGATGTTTCCTTCCTTCCTTCCTTCTCTTGATTTCCAAGTAGATTGACCAGGTTTTCCCTCCCCATATCTCTTTCTCTGGCTTTCTTCCCTCTACTCTTCCATTTTTAGGTTAAATTGCCTCTTTTGTTTCTGTGAAATTACCAACACCCAAAAACATAGCCCTCTTCAGGACTAAGGAAAACATTGTTTTTAGTTTTACTACGGAGCCCTAAGCTGCTGTAATTTGGACAGCAGAGCAAGTTCGTGAATCAATACCTGAATGATGTTGAAGGCTATGGAATAAAAGGTCACTCAGGAGGGGGTTGATTGGTGGCCATGTAATATCTTGTATAGAAATGTGTATATGTAACTTTGCCATGCTTTAAGGCAGTGAGGACACTTCTTGTCATGGCTGTAATAATCATCATACTTGTGAAGGGAGATGTGAATAGTCATACACAAGTAGAGATTGGTTAGTAAATTCTAGTGTAAGCTTGCTATTGGCTGAAGATAAGCTTGTGTATTACACAATCATCAATATACAGAAAGAATCTCTCTCTCTCTCTCTCTGTGACACAACACACGCACAACCAGCTAAGTAGTGCCAATCACTCCTTCCTTCACTTTTAAAGAGACCGTTCGTAATTTGGCACGTCTATGAATGGGACGTTCATTTTGACGGGGAGTGCTTTTGGTCTCGTTTAGCTGAAGTTCCAAAGGTCGAGGTAAATGTATGACCTTTCAAAAAGTATTTCTCACTAACTTAGATACCATATATAATCACATTCATGGAAGGGTGTGAAAGTAAAATTTTCAAATTGAAAAGAAATTATGAATGTGGGGAGTACTTATTGTCATCCTTCTATAGGAGAACAAACAGATTAAGATATGAGAGATCATTGCTTCTTGTAATGGGGCTAAATCACTTAGGTGATACGTCCACCTGGAAATTCAGATCACCATTTGGAGAGTGTAGAAAGTCAGCTTGCTCTCAATTGCCATTTAGTAGTATCCAGTTAGTCTAACAAGGTAGTTAGCCTAAATTGTTTTGGCTTCTAAACAGATTCATCACAGCATGGAAGTATCACTACCATATGGGCTCTCTGTTTAGGAACATAATAATTGAGTGCAAAGAGAAGTATGGCTGTGGCAAAAAAGTCGTTGGTGCCAAAAGTGAATGAAAAGCAAGCTCAGAAAATGGCTTGGTACAGTTCAGGTCTGCAAGAGGACAAGAGATTGAATGGCGGATCAAAGTAAGTGCTCCTCCGTATCATTTTGCCTTTAGATTTTTAACATGACATAACTAACATATGCTCATAGTTCAGGAAGGTATTTTTGCTCCATGCAGTATACGGTGACCGATGATTACGTAACTCCTTCACCCAACTATGGATGGGACGTCAAATTATCTTCTATATTTTGCAATATAAACCATGAAATGATATATGCACTTTGATGTATAGTTCTATTTTTGCAATTTCAACGAATTTTTTATATTTTCACATTTTTATTACTGTTTACTGTAAGGCTTAATCTCAAAACTGTATCATCAAGTTTACTCCCAGTACAGTTTTAGTATCCAAGCTTGATGTACCAAAAAAGTACCAAACTTTAAAAAAGTGTATCAAATCAGTACCTCGGCCAACGAACAACAGACACTGTAAAAAAATTCGAGGGGCAAGACTGTCATTATGAAAAAACTGTCATAAAGTCTATCCACATGGTGACGTGGACCGTCCTTTTTTACATTCCCGATGCAAATTGATTATTAACTCTTTCTCTATATATATATATATATATATATATATATATATATATATATATATATATATATACACACACACACATATTATACACACACATACACACCCGATATATTATATATACATATCATATTACATATACATATATTATAGATACACAACAACCCCATCTTCTCTCTCTCTGGCCCTAATCATTCTTCTCGAATCGCTCTCCTTCGTCCCTAAACAACTATTGTGTTTATTTTGTACTCCCTTCGTCCCTAAAAAATTGATCATCCCTTTTGGGCCGTCTCACAAAAATTAATCACTTCCAAATTAAGAAAGATTCTGTAGATATTTTTACATATTTACCCTTTTCATACTTTTTTTATTCTATTTCTTTCACCACATTTAATTCTCTACCAACTCATTTTTTCTCTCATGACCAACCACTTTACACATTTTTATTCTATTTCGCTCTCCACATTTAACACTCTACCAACCAATTTTTTCTCTCATGGCCCACTCTCTTCTCCCCTCTCTCTAAAGGGTAAAATAAGAAAGACACACAATATATAACATAAATTCTTAATATACGTGCAAAATCAAATGGATCACTCTGATAAAGACGGAGGGAGATTGACAACGATCACAAAAGGCAAGAAAGAATCTCATAGTACGGGAGTGAGTGACTGGTGAGAGTAGTCTTCAACGTTCTGCCAAAATCAGAGCAATCAGTGCCTTATATCTACCCCCTTACTATCCCACTATAGGCAAGTTCTCACTCCAGGTTCAAGTGGCAACAGGGTCATATGATCTAGCCTATTCGGCCATAAGGAAGCTCTCACTCGAGCAAAATCTCTCTCTCTCTCTAACAACAACACACAACCCACACAGTCAACGGCATGGTCATGTGTGGCCATAAGTGGGACGGATTCTGGCATGGTTGTCATGGGCAGTGTTGTAAAAAGCGTGCCTAGGTACAAGGCGTGGCTAGGCTAACACATTGCGCCTCACCTAGGCCTAGGCGCAGCGCTTTCAAGAAGGCGTGCACCTAGTGAGCCCAGAAGCCAAGGCGCTAGGCGCACAGCGGGGCGGGAGGTGCAAATCCAGACGCATCTCTTGTAGCCGTTCGATTTGACTTCGTGGCTTCACATGGGCTGTCGATTTCTCTTTTAATATTTTTTTTCCTTTTTGTCTTTACCAAATCAAAACAAGCATTTTAGTGACTAAAACATAAAATCCCCAAATCTGATTCGTGACTAAAGCTCTCAAGTCTCACACTCTCACCTCGCCACTCTTACATCCATTGCTCCGATCGTCGCTGTCGCATAACCAATCACGGCCGGTCATCGCCGTCGCATCTCTCATCTCTGTCGGCCGTCTGCTGCTCCAGTCACTGGGGCTGCTTCAGCCACCGCCATTGCTGATCTTCTTCGCCAGTTCGCCCTGCTACTCCGCTGGTCAATTAAAGCAGCTGCTCTGCTGGTCAATTAAAGCTCTCAGTCTTTCATAGTCTCTCTTTCTCGGGTGAGCTTTTGCTCCATGTTCATGTACTCAATTTATTCTGTCTCATGCTCTGTTCTTTTTCCCCCTTCAAGTGTTGGACTGTTGGCCCATATGACTTTGATTGCTGCTGTATTCTCTAATTTATCTCTAGAAGATTGAGATATAAACAGGGATGGATTGATGTCTGTTTGGACCGTTTGGTGTAAATGTCACTTTATTACATCTTTGTTTTGAACTGCCTAGTGGGTTAGTACTAATGATTTGTCACTTTACTACCTATTTGTTTTGAAGTGCCTAGTGCAATGTCCATAGTTTCTCATCTTGTCCTGTAGAACTCCATTATATTGTTCTTCGTGTACTAGTAAATTTTTGTATTGACAGGAAAAGAAAGTTTTCCCACTCTTGTTCTAGTTGTCTAAGCTGTGCAAGTGCATGTATGCTTGTGTGTACAAAGTTGGGGAAAGGTTTTTTGCTTGGAGAGCTCCCTTGCATGATCTGGTAATGGCTGCAGAATTCGCGCCTGAATCAGGTGCGATGGTGAAGTTTGTTACCATAGGATTATATAATGTTTTGGAGACTATTTAGGCACAACATTAAGGTGCAATTTGCTGGTTACTGGTGCATCAATGGCATGCTTAGAACTGACTATGGTCATGTATTGATGACCTAGGTGTCTAGCAGCTGAGGAGACTAGCAATCACCTTATGCTTTATGGCGTGGTTGCCCAAGAGCTGTGGTCTTGCTTTCTCTTTTTTGTGGTGTCTTGGATAATTGTCATGTTCTTATTTTTTTACATAATTTATTGTTTTAGTGTATTATTATTTTTTTATTTTTATATTGCGCCTTGCTTCAAAAAGGCGCGAGCCTAGGCTCCAGGGACCTTTTGCGCTTTAGGTGCACCTGCGCCTTTAACAACAATGGTCGTGGGTCTGCCGGTGGTTGTGGTGGGACAGATTTTGGCGTGGTGGTCGTGGGTCTGTGTTTCAAACTTGGGTCTGTGGGTGGTTGTCGTGGGATGGATTCTGGCGTGGTTATCGTGGGTCTGCGTGGTGGTCGTGTGTCTGTCAGTGGTTATGGGTGGCTGTTGTAACAGCTGTCACCAGCACCTCCATCGGTGATGTAGCAGTGGTCGTCAATCGACAAGTGGTGTTGCTTCGGTCTCTGTTTTTTATTTGTTTCTTTGGGTGTTGTAACTCCATGGTGATCAGCGAGTAGGCATCAGTGTCAGCGGGGGTGATCTGAGAAGGAGGAGTTAATTGCGGCAGCCCTGTTTTGGTGGGTGATGGCAATGAATGGGGTGAATGGGTAACAGTCATAAATTGGTCACGGGGGTGGGGGGAGGGAAAGTGTTCTTTTCTTTTGATTAAATTAAGGAAGACAAAACATAAAACGATTATGATAGTGCCACGTGTTTTTAGGAATTTTTTCATAATGACGGTCTTGCCCCTCGGACTTTTTAAAGGCGTATGTCATTCGTCGACCGAGGTACTGATTTGCGGTACCCTTTTTTTAAGTTGGGTATTTCTTTGGCAGACCTTCAAACTTGAGTATAAAGCTGTACTTGGGGTAAACTCGACGGTACAATTTTAGGATTAGGCGTTATTATAAAAATAAAGAACGTAAGTTTTTATTCGTCTTCTTAGACCACAACCAATTCTCTTTTGTGTTCATAACACCATATGTATAATATGCATTAATACTGCATCGATACAAGAACAAGGTCTTCAAATGTAACGAGCCAGTCTACAGCCCACCAAAGGACAATGCCCAGCCAAGCCAAGTAGGTACTACTAAGATCATATATAAGGACTTATAAACGCAATCTCATACTATCCGACATCCGATGCTTGAGATCATAGTCTCTGCTCCTCTCTGAGCGTCCTCGCTAAGGCTCAGCCACACATAGCCTCTCTAGCCAACGTGGGATTTACCTGGCTCACCCTTCCTTATTCCAACCATCCTCTTGATCCAAGCTTTCGAGTGTCGGATCTGGTACTATTTGTTATGATCATGTGCACGGCCCCTACACACATCAATGTCTCCCTCAAAAGGGCTAGTCAATGAGGTACTTTTAAGATCATGGACAAGGTGTTATAAGAGTAATCTCATACTATCCTACTTCCGATGTGGGATATCTCATAAAAAAGCCAGGGGTTAAAGGACAAGGGAGTATTTGAAAAGAGTATAACTTGCAAATACCATTGGGCTGGGGCTTAGCATTGATTTCACTGTAGTGAAAAAACTATTATGGCTCCAATTTAGTAAAGACTTGGCTCAAGATATGTGAGTTTGTAATGTTCCAACCCAAAGGAGTTAAATTTCTTGGTATGATGCATGCGTTTGGGTACAATAACACTTTTACTCTAGAGTTTAGGGGTAAAAGAAGTCAACTATGGAATTTGACAAAAAAGACATGCCTACTCAAACACATGAAAAAGATACACGTGTTCTCCAAGGTTAGGATTCCATGATAAAAGATAACAATTTTGACTTACACACATGGCAGTTATGTATTTTAAAAATGTCAATAGCTTAACTCTTCAAATACGCACACATCCACGAACACACGTACACACACATTAGATATGTTCGATTTTTGGTGTGTATGTGTGGGATACGCAGATCTTTGTGTGCGCATTGCCTAGAGCCCCATCCTTTCGCTTTCTTCCATTCTTCCACACACACCAATATGCAAAAACTGACACACGCGAAGACACACACGCACGAACACACATACATAAACATTAGATATGCTTGACGTTTGGGAGGGTGTGGGGGGTGTATGCACGCAAATCTTTATGTGCATAGGTGTATGTGTGCCTATGATGAGATAGACAGAGAACCGTAGATTTTTGTGTGTGACTATCGGTTTGAAATTGTAAAAAACGGAGATGCACATTAAGCTCGATTGGGTTTATTAGGGTGATTTCGTGTTCAATCGATTTTTGTGTGTGTCAGAGAGTGAGTGTCTGTATGTGTTATGTGTGTGCAGATATGTATGGTAGTGTGTTAGTTCTGGTGGTGTCATTGTGGTTGATAGTGTTTGAGTGGTGCAGTGGTTGTGCTGGGCGGGTAATGGTGTTGGGCTAGTGCCCTAGTGGTGGTGTTCAAGTTAAAAGGGGTAGATACAGAAACTTAGGGTGCTGATATAGTGGTTATAAGTGGTGGAAGCTACTATCGTGTTGTTGTACTCGAAGGGGAAAGACTAAGAGGATCGTTTGGCAGGGAAAGGGGGGTGGTAGCTATTAGAATCTGAGTATGAGAGAAATTAGAGGAAAGGGGTAGTGAAAAAAGAGAGGGATGATTTGAAGGAACAATTCAGTCTTTTAAAAAAAAGCTCAATCCGTATAAATTCTCTTTAGTCAACGGACATAAGCGATATTACGTCATAACTAGGTCCTTTCTTGTAATTACACCCTAAACTGAAGGATGAAAGTGATATTATCCTTACTTTCGGTCAATGAGTCACATTACTTCTAAGAGATCCATATGAGTCCTCTATAATACTCATTTTCAGTTGACAATATAAATTATATATATTGAACGCTTAAAATGGATCGGAGTTCAACCTTACGATGTCTTGTGGCAAGTGGTGGAGAGAAAATTTTTGTATGAGATAGCACTCAAACAAACATTAGCAATAGATATTTGAGGTAACAAAAGATTTCCAATTCGAGAAGACATCGCTTAAACTTTACCCCAAAATCTAGATTCCTGAGAGTCTAAAAAGGAAAATAAAAAAAACGAAAAAATAATCAAAATCCTATTTTAATACCCAAAATTGTTCGTGTATTCGTTACCCTTATAATCTTCCCGCCCATCAAAATTTATGCTAAATTGACGCTAAACTCCGAGGTTTTCCAAATAACTTATAGCTAAAACTCCTAGGTTTATAATTAGTCAGCAAAAATACTGAGGTTTGTTATGTATTACAAAAGTGGTTCTCCATCTGATCGAGATTCGCCACAAATTTATATTGAAAAGGTGTAGAAGTTTGTTTTCATAGAATCAAATGTATGTGTCCCTTAAATAACATGGATCAACATAATTCTCAACTAGTTCATCCCACCGACTAAGGAATGCCATTTAGTTGCCATTTCCTGCAACTAGCCCTCCACATACATCATATGACCCCCAAAACAAGAAACAACTTGATATTTCCTGTTACCATAAACAATTGGAATATAACCAGTGGACTAATCCTTAAGTGTGTCTAAATTTTTGGACACAATGGACCTCTCTTCCTATCTATCCCTTTCATTTTCTTTTGCAATCTTCTCATAAGGTACATTCAAATCCATTCAATCACAGACACTTTTGCCTTATCTCTACATTTTAGTGGACAATTGTGCGTCTCAAGCAAGTGGTTAAGCAATATGTCACACTTGGGTTCTATTTCAAAGAATGCCCTTAACAGCTGATTAGGAGGCTTACCTGCTAGCCAGCTATATACAGTAGGATCAAACTTCCTCATTTCATTCACTTGTTCTTTGAATGCACAAAGCATCCATAAACCATCGCATAGATATCTTAAGTAGGCATATAATGTAAGCAGTCAAATCAAATGAAATACGTAATAAGTAAAACAGGCTACCACTTACTTTATAGGACAAGTAGCTCTTGCACATTCCCACAGTTAGTCTTTTTGAACCTTACCTTCGTGCAGCCCTCTAAAATAGCGAATGTTGAACCCGGAACCTATATTCTACATCACGAATCACCTCATCAAGTGTTGGCATCAAACCCTTCTGCTTGTCTGACACGAACGTCAACTTCGTGAAAGGCTTACCAACCTATTCCAGCCCTCCACCTTGGTTGAGTACACCCAAATCAGTGGTTAGTATACCCAAAAGCTACACCCAAGGACTGACATGCTCGCTCACCATTATTGTATGGCCACATGCAACTATTGGGATCTATAATCACAAGTCATAATATACCTCTGAACAATCCCTTTAAATGACAACCATCTAGAGACAAAATAGGCCTGGATTTCTATAAGAAACCTTTCTTGATGCCACCAAAGCCTTTATACATTATGTGAAAACATTCTGTTCCCAATCTATTTTGATCGGATCCAAGGATCTGCTAGGGGTCCCACTTCGCGCAAAGACGTCAACACATTTAACGGTCTTTCTCTTCAACGCATCAAACCTGTGAGCGCCCGTGCGCCCAAGACACGTGTTTTTCTCGCTTCCCGCTCTTCGTGCACAATAGGCACAATTTATTTCGCGTTAGCGTGACTCACGAGAGCGCGATCGTCACGCCGAGACCACCCAAACACCTTTTCATCAAAAATGTCGACTGACGGCACAACCGGAGCAACGGGGTCAAGGGGCAAAGGCCTTGGCCTCGGCCTTCCCTAAGGCCATGGGGTCGGCCTCGGCCTCGTCGTAATACAACTTCCGGATTCGTCATTGCCTATCAAAACACCTACCGTCAGTGCGCCCAAAGTCCATCAAAAGGGGGAATGGCCTTGGCCTCCCTTCATGGGAATTGGCCATTGGCCTCGGCCACCCCCTAGGGTCGGCCTCGGCCTCCCCCCAATTGTTGGCCTATGGCCTCTCCTTTCGCGTGCACTTGTTTTCTCGAGTCCTTGCACCTCCACGATGTTTACGAACGTTCGTACATCAACCTCAAGACGTACGTCGTGCATCAACCTCGCGACATCCGTCGTCCATCAACCTCGCGACGTCTGTCGTCCATCAACCTCGCTACATCAGCCGTGCATCAACCTCGCAACGTCTGTCGTGCATCAACCTTGTGACGTCCGTCGTCCATGACCGCATACCACTCCCACGATGCCCATCGCCCAAAGTCGCGCACTACCACCGAATGACCCGTCACCGACGACCGCACACCATCACTCCCAACTTTGTCATTACTATATTTTGCATTTATTATTTTGTTATAACAGGAACACTCAACTCATATCCCATCTTCGGGACACCCGACGTGTGCTCGTGCGTCGTTTCTGTGACGTTTGTCGCCGCACCCGTCCGCCATTGTCATGATACGTGCTCCCGACACCAAGTATATCTCCGCGACGTTCGTTACCGTGCCCATACGCCACTTCCATGACATGTGCCCACGAAACCATGTATTGTCTCTACGACATTCGTCGCCGCGCTCGTGCGCAACTGTCATGATATGTGCCCCCGACACCAAGTATTGCTCCGCGACGTTCGTCGCCGCGCCCATGCGCCATTCTCATGATGCATGCCCCCGGTACCAAGTATTGCTCCGCGACGTTCGTCGCCACGCCCATGCGCCATTCTCATGACATATGCCCCGACACCAAGTATTGTCTCCGCGATGTTCGTCGCCGTGCTGGTACGCCATTCTCATGATACGTGCCCCCGGCACCAAGTATTGCTCTACGACGTTCGTCGCCTCGCCTGTGCGTCATTCTCATGACATGTGCCCCCGGCACCATACACACTCTGTCGTGCCCATGCGTCGTGCCACTAACACAGACATGCCCCCGGCACCTTACTCACTCCTCTGTGCCCATGCACCGCACCACTAACACAGTCGTGCCCCCTGGCTTTCTGTCACACTACCATGCTCCTTGCATCGGTCCATCCTTTCACCACACCATGAGCACCTTGCCTTGGTCGTGGAACAAGCTTCGACCCACTCTCTGGAGTGTGCAACATCCTGCGGGATAGGCGACTCCTCCGGGACACTATCTCCGCCAGGGAGCTCTTCAACTCCCCTTCTGCCAGGTAGACGACTCCTCCGGGATACTACCTCGGGCAGTCAAGTAGACGGCTCCTCCGGGATGTTACCTTGATGCGCTCCGAGTGCTCTGGCACAAGGACTCACCGCGGGGATAGGCGACTCCTCCGGGACACCATCTTCGCCAGAGAGCTCTTCAACTCCCCTTTCGCCAGGTAGACGGCTCCTCCGGGATGCTACCTTGACAAGCTCCTAGTGCTCCCGCACAAGGACTCACCGCGGGGATATGCCACTCCTCCGGAACACTGTCTCCGCCAGGTAGACGGCTCCTCTAGGATGCTACCTCGGCTGGATAGGTAGACGGCTCCTCCGGGATGCTATCTCGGCCTACAAAATAGGCGACTCCTCCGGGACACTATCTCCGTCAGGGAGCTCTTCAACTCCCCTTCCGCCAGGTAGACGACTCCCCTGGGATACTGCCTGGCCCGTCAGGTAGACGGCTCCTCCGGGATGCTACCTTGACGCGTTCCGAGTGTTCTAGCATAAGGACTCATCCACGGGATAGGCGACTCCTCCGGGACACTATCTCTGCCAGGGTGCCTTTGTGACTGGCCTACGTGCTCCAGCACTGGGGGCTTGCGTCGGCACCCCTATGGACTATGACCCCTGGGTCACTCCGAGACAGGAGCAGGTCTTCGGAGGGCATCGCGCCTAGTCCACCTGGCAGCTGGGTGTCGAGTCTTTCCACCGCTGCCAGGCCTGTGAGACTCTTCAAGGGCTTGGATTGGAGGCTAGATCAAGGGGTTCTCTAGCCACACCGACGTTGTGGGAGCCACTTTCCAGACAAATAGAGCGACGATATACGGGGTAGGCCGGGTGAATATGAGATTCGACAGTCCGTGGAGCACCGGCAGTTATGAACCCCTCGTGACGTGTCAATCCCGGGGAGCACCACTTGTCATGTGATGACATCATCATCTTAACCTCTATAAATAGAGGTCTTGAGAATTCACTTGGACAAGCTTTAAGAGGTTGGACAGAATTCTCTCACTTTCACTTTCTCACTCTAGAATCCTGGAGAGAGAAACATACAGGACCCTAATGCTGGACCTAAGCATCGGACTGTGATTGTCGTCATTTATTCACTCTACGCCGCCATCGCTCTCGTAGCACTGCCACCCTCAGGCTCTATCTGGGAAGCCCTTGGTCTCTGCCCTTGATGTGTCCCATATCATCACACTTGGCATCTGACTCGGACTACATTCCTTGTGGCACTTTCACGTCGACGGCGAACCCACTTTCCTTGGCATCATTTTGGAGACTCTGCGGGGAGGTGAACATCGCAATGCAGTTTGTCTTGTGCCTGACACATCCAAGCAACCATGCCTCAGCAACGTAGGGCTACCAGGACTACCAATCACAGTCTCAACCCAGCCATCCATGAAGTCGCATTTTCCAGACTTAGAAAATTTTCAAGCTACATTGCTCTTGCACAAGTCTATTGGCACCACTTTTGATACCATCACCCACTCTCTTGGGGGCTTCACCCCTTCCCAACCCCTTCGGCCTCACATTGCAATGACTTGGTACGTGGTGCGCGGGGTGGCTCGAGCCGCGTTACTACGGTCGCATCATCATTCCTCATTCACTTTTCTTGACACTTTGAAAAAATATTTCATTTTTTTCACAACAGGTCATCGATCACCACCCTCAGCGGCCTCCCTCACCATCCTTGGCCGAGCTCAAAAAAAAATTTTCAACACTTAAAAAAAATTTCAACAAAATTTTTCATCCCCTCATACAACCTCTTATCTTCTCTCTCTGACACTTAGAAAAATTTTCAACAAATATTTCCCCCTTCATCCTTTGCTCTTCCAACACTTAGGATAATTTCCCAACACTTAGAATATTTTCACCTTGCCCACTCGTGGTCGAGTCACCACCCTCTCATCCTCATTCTATACTTAGAAATATTCTCATAGAAATTTCACTCTCTTTTTCTCTCTCCAATCACTTCCAACTTTTACTTTTTCTCTTTCTTCATTCACATCACCCAACCTCTCTCTCACCATAGCGAACCTCTCGGCCGACCACCAAGGTCGACCACCAATACATACTTCGGCCTGCACACATTCACCCAACGACCTCACACCAAGGCCAACACCGTAAAGATCTTCACATCACAGCTGACCGTCAAGACCGATGAACTACCTCACCCCACCATTCTATAACGACGACTACCATCACCAAACATCATCGCCACCATCCTCACAAACAAGCACTTCAAAAAAATTTGCAACATTGACCGCCTTCCATTGCCCGTGCCTCGTCGCCCGTCGTGGACTGCCCCAGCATCACGATGCCTACCCGCGCCCTTATTGCGACCCTCATGACGATGTCCCCCGACATCAATGTACTTGCTCGGTGGTGTGCGAGGTTGCTCGAACCACTTACTCCTTCTCATTGTTCAATGCTAGTCGCTGTCATTTGGGCGTCGTCTCCGCGACCCCCATCACCCGGAAGTCACTCAGCGACCCTCGTAGCCCAGACGTCACTCTGCCGTGCCCGTGCACTGCGCCACTGATATAGTCGTGCCCCCGGGCTCACTGTCACTTTACAGTGCCCTTGGCACCTTACTCACTCTGTCGTGCCCGTCTACTTGTTCATACTTAGAATTCTATTGCAACATTGTCAGCCTTACATTACCAGCGATCCCTGTCGCCCTTGTCCGACCGGCACTCCGTGCCCCATCGTCCGGACATCATCTCCGCGACCCCCGTCGCTCTTGTGCCGACTCCATGACCACGCTCATACGCCCCATCGTCGTGCCCTTATGTCAACATCCTAAGTATTCCAAGGTCTCAATAGGTGGTGCACGAGGTGGCTCGAGCTACCTACTCTTCACCTTCGTCAATCAGAGACGACGTCAGCTACTCTCCAGCCAAAGAACATCAAAACTTCTTCCAAGTGTTTATGCGTGTGGCGCCCGCTTGGGTTGCCCCTCCGCGCACCCCACACGCAGAGGCTTATGTTCTCAACCTATCTTGGTCAGACCCAAGGGCCTGCTAGGGCTCCCACTTCCCACGAACATGTTGACACATTCAACGGTCTTTATCTTTAACGTATCAAACTGGTGAGCGCCTGTGTGCCCAAGACACGTGTTTTTCTTGCTTCGCGTGCTTCGTGCGCAGTAGGCATAATTTATTTCGCATTAGCGCGACTCACGAGAGTGCGATCGTCACGCCAAGACCACCCGAACACCTTTTCATAAAAAATGTCGACCAACGGCACAACCGGAGCAACGGGGTCAAGGGGCATAGGCCTTGGCCAAACCCATTGGGTCTGCCTCAGCCTCTCCCCTAAGGCCATGTGGTCAGCCTCGGCCTTCCCCAAGGCCATGGGGTCAGCCTCAGCCTCCCATGGGGGGTTAACTTTGGCCTTCCCCCCCGGGTTCTTCACTTTTTGTGCAAAGTCTTTTTCATACTTTTTTTGCTTCGTACGCTTTGTATGTGACTTTGGCACCTTGTTTGTCACATGAGTATGACTCAAGGCAACACGCTCGTCGTAATGCAACTTCCAAATTCGTCATTGCCCATCAAAACACCTACCGTCAACGCGCTCGAAGTCCACCAAAAGGAGGAGTGGCCTTGGCCTCCCTTCATGGGACTTGGCCATTGGCCTTGGCCACCCCTAGGGTCAGCCTCAGCCTCCCCCCAATTGTTGGCCTATGGCCTCTCCTTTCGCGTTCACTTGTTTTCTTGAGTCCTTGCACCTCCGCGATGTTTACGAACGTTCATACATCAACCTCGCGACGTCCGTCGTCCATCAACCTCGCGACGTCCGTCGTGTATCAACCTCGCGACGTCCGTCGTGCATCAACCTCGTGACGTCCATCGTCCGTGACCGCATACCACTCCCGTGATGCCCATCGCCTAAAGTTGCGCACTACCACCGAATGACCTGTCGCCGACGACGGCACACCATCACTCCCAACTTTGTCATTACTACATTTTGCATTCATTATTTTGTTATAACAGGCACACTCAACTCAAATCCCATCTTTGGGACACCCGACGCGTGCCCGTGCTCCGTCTCCACGACATTTGTCGCCGCACCAGTGCGCCATTGTCATGATACGTGCCCCCGGCACCAAGTATTGTTCTGTGACATTCGTCGTTGTGCCCTTGCGCCATTCTTATGACGCGTGCCACGGCAACAAGTATATCTCTGTGACGTTCGTCACCGCGCCTGTACGCCACTTCCATGACATGTGCCCACAACACCAGGTATTGTTTCTACGACGTTCGTCGCCCCGCCCGTGCGCCATTGTCATGATACGTACCCCCGGCACCAAGTATTGTTCCTCGATGTTTGTCGCTATGCCCTTGCGCCATTCTCATGATGTGTGCCCCCGACACCAAGTATTGCTCCGCGACGTTCGTCGCCGCACCCATGCGCCATTCTCATGACATGTGCCCGGCACCAAGTATTGTCTCCAAGACGTTCGTCGTCGTGTCCATACGCCATTCTCATAATACATGCCCCCGGCACCAAGTATTGCTCCGCGATGTTCGTCGTAGCGCATGTGTGCCATTCTCATGACATGTGCCCCTAGCACCATACGCACTATGTCGCTCCCATGCGTTGTGCCACTATCACAGACATGCCCCTGGCTCCGCCCTTGCAGCACTGCCACCTTCAGGCTCTATCTGGGAAGCCTTTGGTCTCTGCCCTTGCTCCGCCCTTACTGTGTCCCACATCATCACACTTGGCATCTGACTCAGACTGGATTCCTTGTGGCACCTCCACATCGACTGCGAACTCATTTTCCTTGGCATCACATTCCATTATCTGTATCAATCTCAACACTTAAACTTTGATTTGACCTTAAAAACATATTTCTTGTGGATCCATAACAAACCAACACTACAAGAAAAGACGTTTTTTACGACGAATTTTTAGCGATGGAAAGGATTTCGTTGCTAATTGTCTTTTAACTGACGGAAAAATTCGTCGCTACATAATATTTTCGACGGAATAAACTGTCAAAAAATTTTTGCTGACGACTTTTGTCGGCGATTTGGTATTTTCGTGGCTAAAACTTTTTAGAAAATTAGTTTTTTGGAGGGTTTAATATAATATTTTAAGCGATAGAATGTCGCCGTCGCTAAAAATATTTGTCGATAAAAGTCTTAATAAATAAGACCTTCACCGACGGACTTGTAGCGACGGTCTGTATCCGTCGCTAAAAGTCATCGATATAATTACCCAAGATCTGGTTTTTCTCTTTCCCCGTTTCTCTCTTCAAAAATTAGCTCTCACTGCCAGAGATCCCACCGCCGTTCTCAGTGCCGTTCTCGCTACCACGGTGACCCACCTTCGGCGCGTGCATCACCTACAGCGCTAAGGTGTCTGTCAGCAACCCTTATAGCACCTCCATCGCAATCTGCGAGATCTCTTACACCCTCAAAATCACCGGCAAGTTTGGCTCCGTTCATCTTCCATCTTCTTTCCAATTCGTTTTTCAGATTAACTATTTGCTTGATCGTATTTGTGTGTGTTTATACATGCATACTGCATAACCTAAAAAACCATTCATTATTTTTAGTAGGAAAGGTTAATCTCAAATTTCTTGGAGCACTTTGTCATGTAATCAGTCCGTGCTTGCTGCATACCCAACGGTTAGAAATAGCAGCGCCAAATTATTAATAGATAAAGAGTTATGTCTATTATATAACCGTAGAACCATCTGATTTTGAATTTTACTAAGGCTAAAAGGTACTGAGCAATAAAAGTAGCTAACCAAGCTACTCCATTGAATAAACGACTGTGAGAGGCGAATATGGTTATGTAAAGTGATGGGGTATTAAATACATACACAAATAAAATGTTCTAGCAAATATTCAATTTGATCAATTTATTAACTAATCAATCTTGAGTAATGATCTAATCAATAAATTAAAGAGAGGGATCGCTGAACTACCCTAAAGTTCACATATACCATTACAAGGAAGTCCTTTTAAAGGTCCTAGAATCCATTAAGATAATTCTCTTTTGGTGAAGACCAAAACAACCAACACCACTATACGGACACCAAGCCTTCAATCCACAAATTTCTAGGAAGACTTGAATACCATAAACTTTTAAAATAACATATGCAATGAAAGAAACTTTTTGAAAGAGACATGTTCAGTTTAAAGTGCTAATCACTTGAAAGATGAGTGTATTGATGACAATCTTGAATGCTGACTCTGAATGTATGAGCTGCTGATTTAACTTTCACTTCAATTGAAACACATGAAGCAAGCAAGCGAGATTAACAAAATTTTCAGTTTCATTTATCATATGAATCAAATCAACCATTCAATACGAATGGACGGACATTCATATTGAAACGTCGAGGTATCTTATCGTTTGCTCTGATTTTTAGACTTTAGTTATTCTAGATTTTTTACCTCTGAAAACAATGTGAGAGGGTTGAAAATCTAACACAAAGTATATCATTAATGCCTTAGTCTAAGGTTGCCAACCATGATTGTGTCAATTTGCTCCGTCTCATCCTTTTCTGGCAAAAACCAACATGATGACGAGGAACTTGTTGGACTTGCATCATTGGCATAGCCAACTCTAAGACTTGAGACTTCAAAAGATGAATGATTGTCACAATCTTAATATTGCTTTTAGATCGGGTCAGCATCCTAACCGAATAAATTGGTTCAATCGGTGACATCAAACTATACGAACTGACCATTCACAAAGCGACCAACGAAAGGAGAATCGACTTCTTTGCTCTTTAAAAGAACCTTACAATTATTGTGGTAGGTTCTAATCATACTTTTTTGACCGGTTACCTTAGCATTATAAATTTAAAAAGCCCAAGCAATGTGACAACGTGGGTGCCACACTTTTTACGTAGACAGGAAGAGAGTGATAATTCTTGGCTTTTGTTTATTCTCCTTGGCTTTTGATAATTCCTAGAGAGGGCTTTAGGGGTCGTCTTCTTATGTTCATCATTGTGATTAGTGCATATCTTTATTGCACAGAGATGGTTCAATTATTTGATGCTGATCTGCTTAACTGTGCATGAGTCTCTATCTACTTTGTAATCGATAGTTCTAATTATTAGACTTTTTTATATCTATTTTCATTCTTTATATAATTTTGTTAACTGTGCATTGAGAATTGAGATTGTTGACTATGCATTGAAAATTTGATAATTGAGATTGTTGACGGAGGATGAGACCCAATTGGATTTTGATATTTGTGATTTAGTTGAATAGTGGGTTGTTGAAATTAGGTTAATTAGGTTAACGCGATATTTTTAGCACCCCTGGGGTGAAATCGTGGCTCCGCACTGGCTATAATTTCCTTAATTATAGCCTCGATTAACCCTAATGAACCCAATTAACCTTAGTTTGCTCTAATTAACCTAATTAATTGTAATTAGTCCTAAGTACTGAATTAACCTTAATTGGCTCTAATCAGCCCAAATTAGTCCTAATCAACACCAATTTGCTCAATTAAACCCTACGTAGCCCTAATTACTCATAATTAACACTAATTATGAGTAACATATCTTATTAAACCCTAAACCGTAACTAAACCCAGATTAATTCTAATGAACCCAATTAACCCTAATTGATTATAGTTAGCATAATTAGTTATAATTAATTAACCGTAAGAACCTAATTAGCCTTAATTAGGACTAATCAACACTAATTAGCATAATTAAAACCTAATTAGCCATAATTAGCTATAATTAGTCCAAAATACTCCTAATTCATACTAATTAGCCCTAACATATCTTATTAAACCCTAAACAGATTATATAAATCCTAAACGCTAAACCCTAAACCTAATTAGTCGTAATTAACCGTATGAACCCAATTAACCTTGGTTAGTCCTAATTAGAACTAATCAACACTGATCAGCATAATTAAACCCTAATTAGCTATAATTAATCCTAATCAATCCTAATTAGCTATAATTAGCCCAAAGTACTCCTAATTCACACTAATTAGACCTAACATATCTTATTAAACCCTCATTAGATTAATTAAACCCTAAACGCTAAACCCTAAACCTAATTATTTGTAATTAACTGTAAGAACCCAATTAACCTTAATTAGCACTAATTATGACTAATCAACACTAATCTGCACAATTGAACTATAACTAGCTCTAATTAACCCTAATTAGCTATAATTAGCCTTAATCAATCCACCCTACTTAGCTATAATTAGCCCAAAGTACTCCTAATTCACACTAATTAGCTCTAACATATCTTATTAAACCCTAATTAGATTAATTAAACCCAAAACGCTAAACCCTAAACCCTAATTAATCCTAGTTAACCCTTATTAACCCCTAACACATCTTGAAGTAACCCTAATTAAAACCTAATTACATACTAATGACTGGAAGTAGCCCTAAATATCATATTTACACCTACCAACCCTAATTACCCTACTTAACCCTAGTACGAATAAACTCTGCATTACGAATATTCGTTGTTATTTTGCAAAGTCCATTGGCAACGAGTTGGTTTAACTCGTTGCCAACGAATTCTAATTGAAGTGGAATTGATAATATATGCAACGATCTTTCAGCACTTTTGATATTTCGAAAATATTCTTGCATATGTTACCAATTTTTGAATGCATGCATGCATAAAAATCCTTAGTTTCCATTCAAAAGTACTCATTACAAGTAATGCTTTGTAATGAGCCTTTAGATATCCAGTTTGGACAATTTGGAAAAGATAATTATTTATAAAATAGTGTATTGACTCAGGCTTTGTGTTCTATGTGGATATTTGGTACACGTTCTCATGTGTTTCTCTTGGTGCATATAGATCTAGTGTTTTAACATTCGTCAAACCTTGCAAGGCAAGATTAGATATATGTTAGAACACCTAATCGATATCGTGTACTTTGAGAAATACGAGGAGGTATTGCCGAATTTTTCGCAGATATAGAACTAAGCATGAATTGGTAACTATTTTATGAACATGTGCTTTTCTGAATAGGATAAGACCGTTATCTATTAGAGAACGGAGGGGATATTTATAGACATGCTGTCACATGCATGCATTCATATTTACATCGACCCTGCCTAATTATAAGTTGTTGAGAGACATGGAAGAGCCATTGTGGGATAGAGCTCCGAAACACACACGGTTGTCCACAGTTAGTAGGTTATTACAGTTGAAATTAGACCACAGGCTGAGAGAGAACGAATTTAACGAGTTTGTTACTGTAATAGAGAACGAGTTGCATGTTACTGTAATCAAAGAGCCATTGTGGGATGGAGCTCCGAAACACACACGGTTGCCTAGGTTATTACAGTTGAAATTAGACCACAGGCTATAACGAGTTTGTTACTGTAATCAAAGAAATTTTCGTGAAAAGCTATCGTACTATGACACGAAGAAGATGATGAGGAAACTTGGGTTGAGCTATGAGCGGATAGATGCGTGCAGTAACGATTGTGTATTATTCTAGAAAGAGAATAAGGACTTGACACGGTGTCCAGTATGTGATCATTCGAGGTACAAACTGGACAAAAAGAAGAAGAAAAACATTGCATGATAGGTATTGCGATATTTTTCGGTTACACCAAGGCTTCAGAGAATGTACTACTCCTCCAATACGGCTGAACATATGAAGGCTCACTGTGAGACTCGTAGGAACGATGCTGATGTGCTGACACACCCAGCTGATGAAGAGGCGTGGAAGGAGTTTGACCGCAGGCATTCAATCTTTGCTCAGGAAGTTTGGAATGTTAGACTTGGTCTGGCAACCGATGGGTTCAACCCTTTCGATCAGTCTAGCACGCCTTACTCCACATGGCCTATTATTATTGTCCCGTATAACCTTTCACCAGGCATGTGTATGAAGAAGCCGTGCATGTTTTTCTCATTGCTTATTCTGGGGTCGAAGAGCCCTGGCAAGGACATAAATGTGTATTTAAGGTCGTTGATTGATGAGCTAAAATAGTTATGGAATCATGGAGTCGAAACATATGATGCATCCCTTAAACAGAACTTTTGGATGAGGGCTGCTTGAATGTGGACTATACATGATTTTCCTACATTAGGAATGACGTGTGGCTGGAGCACATATGGGAAGTTAGCATGCACTGCTTGTATGGGCGTGAACCCCGGTTATACATTAAAGGACTGCAGAAAGCCCTATTGGTTCGGATATCATCGAAAGCTTTTGCCACCAGACCATCAGTTTCGTAGGCAGAAGGATAAATTCGATGGGACAATCGAGCGTGAGGTTGTCACACTAAACTACCCATCTAGTGAAAAGGTGCTCTCACACTTGGAGGCACTTGATACTAACATACCATACGGCAAGGGTGTGCCAGATCAGAAGATTCCAGGATATGGGAAAGAGCACAACTGGAGAAAACATTGTATTTTCTGAGAGTTAGCTTACTAGAGGACACTCATTATCCGAAACAACATGGATGTGATGCACATTGAGAAGAACGTTTTTGATAATGTGTTCAACACAGTGATGAATGACAAGGAAAAATTGAAAGATCACCTTAAAGTGAGAAGGGATCTACAACAGTTGGGTGAACGCTGTGAATTGCATCCTCGGATAGTCAGCGGGAGGACGATACTTTCGAAAGCACCTTACTGTCTAGACAAGAAACAAGTCGAGAAGGTCTGTCAGTGGGTTAAGAATTTGAAGATTTTGGATGGGTTTGCGTCCAACATATCTCATTGCTGCAATGTATCGGAATGCAAGTTCCAAGGGATGAAGAGTCACGACTGCCATGTATTCATGGAGAGATTTATTCTTATTGCCTTCCGGGGACTGTTGCCACGGGTTGTATGCGAGACTTTGACTGAATTATCTCATTTCTTTCGAGCTATATGTTCTTCTACAATCCGGGTGAATAACATGGAGGTGCTTGAGAAGAATATTGTGGTGACGATTTGCAAGCTGGAGAAAATTTTTCCACCTTCGTTCTTTGATTCAATGGAGTATCTGCCTGTTCACTTGGCCTATGAAGCTAAGATAGGTAGACCTGTGCAATATCGATGGATGTATCCATTTGAGAGGTAATCCTTAAACTTGTTACAGTTGTTCGCTTACACTTAATGTAAAACCTATTATCATTGATATTCCACCTAACTCGATTCGCTAAACTTCTAGCTTCATGTTCCATTTGAAGAAAAAATTTCGTAATAAAGCTCGTGTTGAGGGCTCAATTGTGGAGGCTTACTTAATGGAAGAGCTTGTAAACTTTTAAAGCCAATATTTAGGGCCTGATATTGATACAAGGTTAAATCAGTTAGGCCGAAATGACCCCGGATCAAGCACAAATTTAGAAGGGCAATTGTCGATATTCAAGTAGTCAGGTAGTCCGTTCGGCCTAACCTGATGGCTAACGAATGAAGAGTACAATGCTGCAACAATATATGCCCTTCTAATTTGTGACAAAGTTTCAGCATTCGTTGAGTAAGTTAATGTCTTAATTAATAAAAATTACTGTACATAATTGAAAATATGTGATAAGTGAGTCAACTATATTGGTTTGCAGTGAGTTCGATGCAGAATCTTTAATCACTGATCCTGCTGGACTTGAATCTCATCGAAAATCAATAGTTGTACAGTGGTTCAGAAGGCGTGTAAGTGTTTAACAAAATTATATTATGTGTTATATACAGCTATGTGGCCAATTAGTATACTGATTTATCCTTAATTTTTACCGCAATCTATAATATGTTCAGTCAATGGATAGACCAGTAACCTCCTACTTGAAATTACTAGCTCAAGGCCCTAATAAACAAGCAGCCTGTCATGGAGGCTATATCATTAATGGGTTTAGGTTTAACGTAAAAGATGATGACCAAACAAAACAAGCCCAAAATAGTGGAGTCTTGGTCAATGGTGACTGTTATGAAGAGAATTGCATGAACTTTTATAGAGAGTTAGATGAGATTGTTGAGCTAGCATATTTGGGTTCCGAAAATTGTCTGGTAGTGTTCAAGTGTACATGGTTCAATGTCACATGCAGTAGAAGAATTCATGTTACCTCTCAAGGGATTGTAGATGTCAATGTCAAGTCAAGGCTTGCATCAGACGAGCAGTTTGTGTTTGCTAGTCAAGCTGTACAAGTCTTTTACGCGGAGGTCGTTGCAAATCCCAAATCTCATTGGTATACAGTTATCAAGTCCAAGAAATTGCCCGTGACATATGACGGTGAGGTAGACACCTTTCAAGTCGACCAACCACCTGTCTTGTTACCTGTTGAGTTGAACAACGAGGAGGACGATTTTCCTCTTCTAACAATACTTCATGTAGGAGAAGAAGTCGTAAATGATGATGCGGAAGATGTGAAAAGTGTTGAAGATGATGTGATTGAGTCTACTGATGAAGAGGATGAATTAGAAAATGAAGAGAATGACGAGTCCCACGAAGAAGAGGATGATGAATCTAATGAGGAAGATGATGATGATTCCTAAACTAAAAATGATTGACTTGTAATGTTGTAACATCACAGAAAATATGTAGTAACATTTTAGTACTTAGTTAAAAATATTGTGTTTTTATACTCGGTTTATATAGTGCTGATGATTTTTTATGCCTAATTATTATTTTTAATGTGTTAATTTCTTTGCACTTTATTTATACAAAGTCAGTTATGAATAGAATACGGGCTATTCGTGGCCAGGGTGGACGCTGAGCTACCTCCTCCCCGGTAGGTCCCACCTCGTCATTACCCACAGATGACGAGGCACATAGTGCTCACGTATAGCAGACGGGACCCCAGCCCCAGCCCAGCCTCAGCCCCAATCCCAGCCCCAGCCCTAGCCATCACCCCAGCCCAATGCCAATTCCTCCCATACGCACGTTGATTCTCCTTCTTATGTGGTTCTACCTCAGGTATAGTTGATAATGGTGTTTGGTCAATTTTAGCTAGCCTTATATTTAAACTGTATTGATGTCAGTGTTTTGTAGGATCTCGACGAGGCCGTGGCCCGACACGCGGGGTGCGCATCGACCCTCAGTGTAAACAGAGAGTTATGCTCACCCAGGAGGGCCAGTAAGTAAACAAAATCACATCATGCCTTATATTTAAATTTTTGGGTGTCTTAAATTATATTTGAATTGTATTAATGTATTTATTTACTTCTTTTGCAGGATCCTAGAGAATCAGGCGAGGACGAAGACCAGCGTTCTTGTGAAGGGCTGATTCTTCAAGCCACGGCTGTACTGGAAAGACTGTGATGCCGGGACGAGGGAGTTCTTATGGGAAGAGTGGCTTGTACGATTATCTATTTTTTTATGCTATAGTATTTGTTTGATTAGAATTTAGCATTTAAATTAATTTGTGTAATTTGCAAGAGAGGTTCGCATTTGACTCACCTGATCAACAGGGGTAGGGGCGGCAGGCATTTTTTGCCTATATCGGCAAGAATTACCGCCGATGGCTGCACGACGCATGGGACCGGGCGAAGTAGATGCTGCCCGAGGGTGCCCCGATGCAGGAGTTGAAGAAGTATCCCCACATTGGATATCTCTGACTGTATGGGGGCAGATAATTGATCGATGGGATACTGATCCACGCTGGGATGCCAAGAGTAAGAGCGAGGCCGAGAACAGACGTGAGAAAGATCCGACGCACACGGGGGGGTAGGGGTGGTCGGTGGCACACAACGTCATCCGACATAAGAATACTGTTAGCACCGGGACCTAGAGGAGGATGAGGTCATAGCTCTGACGTATAATCAGACAAACGTGAGAAAGAAGGACAAGGACGAGGTACGTCGGACAGGGGACTATGTTTCAGATATTGCCCGGCGCATCGATGTAAGTTCGAGTCAATTTGTTTAATTTGTTAAATTTTGTCTTTGTATTCAATGTTTGTTGCGTTCATGCCCTAACATATCTTTAAATCACCATTTTTGTAGGCCTCATATGAACAGCTTAGGGGGTCCGAGCAGCAGTTCGGACAGCCATTAGTGTCCATAAGTACGGGTACGAGTAGTAGGGCACTGAAGCGATGGCTAGATACACCGGAGGTCGTCAATCGGCCAAAAAGCTCGCATACGCGGCCTGCCTAGCACGACTGCACGTGCCATGATAGGAGTGTCCCCATCCCTCGCTGCCCTTTCACAGACACCGGCACCTGCTACGCAGCGTCCGTTGGATGAGGGCGAGATCCGCCACATTGCTACAGAGGTGTTCAGGATTATCAGGGCGCAGGATCAGCAAGGCACTGCTACTGGACATGCTGAGCCGGCTCCGGATCAGCAGGATCCAGATCCGGGACTCGGCAACCCCTGATGAGCCCCCTCTCGTGCCCTCCCAGCTTGTACTCTTCTCCCCTCCCCTAATCGATTGTATTCGATTCCTGACTTGTACATTTTATTTTTTATTATAGTAAACATTTTTTAAAATTATTTAGTTGTTCTGTATCTGTTGTAGAGTTAAATAATTTCTGATCGATCAGCAATTATTTGACCCTAATGTGCATTTGGGGGATGTGCCTTGTTGTTGAGACTTAAATTTGATACAGGTTTGGGCATTGAAAAAAAAAAAAAAGAGTATCCCTAAATCTCCACTTTTAACAACGGAATATTTCGTCGTTAAAAAGGATATTTAGCGATGAACTTTCCATCATTGAAAAGTTTATTCCGTCGCTAAATATTTACTGAATAAATTAATTTAAAAAAATACGAAAAATACAATTAGCGATGAATATTCCGTCACTAATATGTATAACAACCCGTCGCTGAAAATTCACTATTAGACGACGGATTATGAAATTCCATCGCAAAATTTTTAGCGATAGACTTTTATATGAAGGACTTTTAGCGGCGGGTATTCCGTCGCTAAAGATTTTAGCGATGGATTATATGCTTTTAAGCCTTATTTCTTGTGGTGCAACTAAGCTTCAACAAAATGTTGCATCATCTCAATTCATCTAGTCCTAATCTTGTAAGCTCTGAAATAGATATTCTGTAGTTGATGATCTGCACCTTAAATCTAAAATGAATTATGTATTTCTTGGTAAAGAATCTAACAACTAATATAGGGTTGTTACAAGCTCTGATGCAGTCATGGTTGTAATTATATGTCTTAACTTGAAGAGTGTGTAGTTTATCTTCATCAAAACTAGATGAAGAAATCGCAAACTGACAGCCTTGTATGCAATTAAGTCAAACCCTGTACTTCTCATTGTTGGCAGATCTAGCCGTAGTCCCTGACTTGAGAACATAATTTTCTACAGTTTCTCTGAACTCTTTATTAACAAGTTAAGTCATTGGCGTAAAAATTGTTAGCATTGTAAAACATTGTCTTTCACTTTTGAATTTGCGATTTGTCTTTTTGTTAGCAAAAACACATTTTCTTAAGGTTCACCTAAGACATAATACTGCCAACACTATAAAGCATATATACTCATAACTACCATTATAGCATAAAGACTCCACCCTAACCATCATGTTTTCATTAGCTTGCATGATAAATAACCCAAAAAACTAATAAGCGATACATGATGGTTTAAGGCTGACCAGATAAACAATAATAGATTCCAATACGGTACAAAATCCGATAAAAATGAGAAGAATGACCTGGTTAGGTGCTATCATATCAGACAATACAGCTTTTGTGGATATAAAGTTGTGGAAAATGCGAGTCTACAGAGCTGCATGTAATATAGCAAATGAAAGAACGATGATGGTATGTACAAGAACGTGGCATGACCTCATGAAGAAAACTCTGAAATGAAGGAAAATTGTTTACCCCTTAACCAACTTAATTGGTGGTTATCAAACTCTATAATGGCAACTAAGAGTCATGGGTTCTAAATTGGGTTAATTACACTCAGCCTTATTGAGGTATGGAGTTACAACAGTGACTTGAGGTATGATAAGTTGTACTAACCCTTTTGTCACTAACAAAATATTCATTGAAACCTCTTCTCAGTGACATTGTCTCTTTTTTCCATGCCTTTGTTACTGGACGATGTCTTTTGGACGATGTAGTTCTGGCTCAAGAGTTTATTGATTATGTTCGAAGATGATCTAAAGGAAGTGCTATATTTTTGGCTCTAAAATTGGACATGAGTTAGGCCTTTGATCAATTGTGATGGAACTTCATTCATGATGTCCTTCTTGGCCTTGGATCCCACTAATTTGATACGCTTGATAGTGCAATGTATTACCACTGTCACCTTCTCTGTTTTGGTCAATGGTGCTCCGACTCCTCATTTCCTACCCTCTTTTGGCATTAAACAAGGAGATACTATCTCGCCTTTTCTTTCTATTCTGTGTTGGGAGATGCTTTCAGCTGCTTTAATTCATGCTGAACACAATGGACGAATGTTGGGAATTAAAGCTGGGTGAGCTCTTTTTAAATTTCACACTTGATGTATACAGTCTTAAGAAGAAAAAAGTTGATAATCAAGTGAATCCAATGGTAATTGGAACAAGGTAATAAAACCTTAAATTGGTCGAATACATTGATGGCCAAGAAAATAGAGATGAAGAACAAGCAACGTGCATAATCCCATATGACAGCAAGAATAGACACCCCTTATCTTATACAAGCAAATCGGCAAAAGCTCAATCCCCCACGTTACGCCACTCGATTTACACTAAAGTTCTCCAGGAAAAAAGTCTTGGGCCTGAAATGAAGAACAAAATGGAAAAGGGCAGTAAGAGGATGGAAAGAGACAACTAGAAGAAGAAGAAGATCCATTGATATATCAAACCCTAATTGGCAAATTACACAATCATCCCCCAAATTTAAGCCACTTATTCAAAACGCACCAAATTACATATACCGTATCCTCTGTGGATTGACTATTAGTTTTTGAGTTGAAAATCTATGACATATTTATGAAATTGAAACCTATTTCGGATATGAAAAGTGTGCTTGTTGGGCTCTAGCTTACTTCTTACTGTTCACGTGACTACGTAGGCGGACCTTGCGCTTGTGAGGATGTTGAGGTTGAGGCTAGCGGAGACGGTCGTTAGAAGTAGGGGTGAGCACTGTTCGGTTTGGAGGGTGAATACCAAACTGACCAACCTTTGTTTGGAGAAAAAAAATGAATCGTGGTCGAACGGTTCGGCTTTAATGGTTTGGTTTCTGCGGATTGAACAGATCGATTTGGACGGTTTAATCGATTTGGACCAAACTCAATTTTGGGCAAGTTTAGGCCCAAAAATTAATAACTTATACATACTGATAAGCTTAAAAAAAACTAATTTTTTTTAATTATAATTAATAACACTTAGTGAGATGTAGGTGGCGAGTAAAAAATGTGTGTTACGTCAAGGGATTTAGGGTTTATCCCATTTTATATGAGTAGTTAGATAACTATGGTTAGTAAAAAAATAACTTGAATTGGGTAAAAATATAGATATGTTATATTATATACGGTTGGCACGGTTTATGAGGTTTCAAAAAAATCCAAATCGAATGTACGGTTTGGAAAGAAAAAAAACCAAATCGATTGATTTTTAGATCGGTTTGAAAATATACGGATTGATTGGTTCGGTTTTTACAGTTGGATCAGTTTTAATGGTTTAAATGTTCTCCCCTAATTAGATGAATGGGGTCCCCTTAGTACTTTAATGTTTACTATGACGTTATGGCTATTAGTCCTTTGTTCCAAACGTTGTATGGAGCATCTATACCCACGAATCTCAATTTTATTTGTCAGTTGGGTATTTTTGAATATGTTATTAGTAACTTTTGACAATTCTAAGTACGGCTCTTAGTAACCTTAATAATGGTTTAGAACGTAGTAATTTCATTAAATTGTATGCACATATTATAGTAAGGGCTGGCAGGCCCTTGATAAGAACCCAATTGGCCTGCGGCTGGTCATAGACCTAGCTCACGGACCCAATCATAAGTTCGAGTTGTGACACATACGAGGCTGGATATGTGCAGTAGCTTCGATGTTGGTTGTTATCGAGCTGGTGAGTGGTGAAGGAGGTGGAGTCGTAGAGGCGGTGACACAGTCGAACCAAAGGATATGAAAGGGATACTATTAAGTTTTAATGAGCAGTACGTTTACGGTGGGCTTTGTGACAATTTGGTTGGTGGCACGAGTGTATTTTAAGAGTGAGGAAAGTGCTAAATCAATGCAAATTCCCTTGTTGCCTTTTGATAGATTTGTACAGATATATAGATTGATTAACTATTTAGATGATTAAGTTTTGTCTTTTCAAGTTTGGAGACTTTTTGACCCTTACTCACCGTCTTTAACACCTTGGATTGACTAGAAATCGTTACGGGGACTGGGCTATAGTATGATAAGATGATTTGAACAAATTGATATCACACCCCTTTGTCATATGCAATTTTTGCCCATTTTAGGCATTTAAATATGTGACAAAAACCAAGTTTGATTTCTGGACTAAAAATATGTATGTTTTCGTACTCCTTGTAGTGGCTTTTGACAACATTTGTACTTTTTATTTTTTGAAAACTAAAAAAAAGTTTTTTTGTTTTTTTACTAGGTTGCATAAACCGTTGGACGTTTGACAGAGTTTTACTTAAGAAAAAAAGAAACAGAAAACTAAAACCCAAAATTGTATTTGGTAAGATAGCTCCTTTTTTTTTTTTTTGTATTCATTGTGATAGAATGAAACAAATATTAGCATAAGCTGATCAAAACTCGAAGTGAATGGTAATGATGCAAATGTGTCATTTCTTACAAATTTGAAGAAGTTAAACCCTAACTTCTGCACGACTCGATCATACATTTCTTTCATCCATGGGTAAAGGTTTAATTAGCAATGATGTCAACGACAACCATATCTCTTCTATCCCAAATCTTTCGAGTAATATGATTTCTAACTACCTTGATTCTATGTCGTTGTAGTGGATTACATATCGAGATTGTATCGTGTGTAGTGGTGCCAACACTCATGTCTTCATTTGTGAAATGCTGCAAGCATCGATCATCGCGATCTTGTCTATTGTTAAAAATTATGAAGAGTTTGACACGTAATATATACGCATTTATGAGTTTTTACCTAAAGATGTTATCTTGCTCAAAATCAGTGCCTTTTATAACATCGAATGACCTCTTTATTACACTAAGCCACGGTGAATGTTTATAATTTACCAATTCCTCAATACACGATGGTCCTGCAGTTCTTTGAAAACCAGCTGAGTGATTTTGTTCTCCACGTTAAGGTGTCAAAAATCCCTATAATTTTGTGTAATTAGAATTTAACAACATAATAATGATCTGACAAATTGAGTCAAGCTTGTAAGTATGGAAAAAGATCCCAATTTAGTCAATGAATGCCTATATTTGACTCCCGTGGACAATGAAACTTATTTGCAAGGTTAGTGATGATTTTAAAAATAACTTTGAAATCGTGTGCGATTCCTTTCTGACTAGCCATAGTATGTAAAACATGTAAAATGATTTGACACATGCACATTGTTGTGTCAATTTTCTGTCCATGACATGGAACTTTTTCAACAGCCAGTATATTCATGCATCGATATAAGGATCGTAAATTGCTCTAGTATAATGTAACACATAGATATATAAATCTCATCTACAAGTATCAAATAAATTTGGCAAGCATACATTCATTACCGAAAGGTTACCTTTAAATAAGAATAATACTTTAGGATAGGTAGATTTCAAGGAAAATATCGCACTGATCCATTGTAAAATGAGTTTTGGTACAAGCTTATAAAGTTTTTTTGAGGACACCGGTGAAGTAATAAGACACGGTCTGACGCGAATGTTGGAAGCAACTCGCAACCATGCTGTTCCTTTCGATGTGTGTTAGCAATGGTAGGAAAATTGGTAAGTGTTCTATGGCAAAGAGTTGTCTAAAATGGTTTAAACTCATTTCAACCTTCAAAAGCCCATAATGCTTTGAAAGCTTGTGGGTTCATCCCTAATATGTCATAGCATCTGTAGTTCATGGCCGTTGATTAGTTTTAACACATAACCATGCTTTTTAAGTACTGAAGTCCTTCTTCGCCTTCTACTTATGTATATATCTTGATACTCCGTCGTGGATCCTATAGCACCAATAACCTCTACAATCTCAAACAACTCCTCTTCCTGAATCTGGTATTCCTCATTAAGCGATTGAGAGGCTTTTGTAAAAAGAACCAATGCAAAAGCAAACTTGTAAATAAGAGAGAGTTGTGAATTGTGATTAAGTTATGAACAATGTGAATTGAATGATTCAATTTTTATATTTTTTTAAGCTTCACAAAGTGCCAAAATAATTGAATATTAGCCGTTTATAATTGTTGAAAAAGCAAACATGTAAAGGTGCATAAAAGAATTGTTAAAATAAGGTTGGACAATTATACACTTCAAAGTAGCCGTTACACAATTTTTTAGCCTTGTAAACGATTGTTCATTACGTGGAGGGGGCTGGGCCGGGCCGGACTTTTTTGTGAACTGGGCCGAGCTGGCCCATGAACCCCTGGCCCGTTTGATACCTCTTTGGTGCTAAGCTATGGTGAACCCCAAGCCACTAAAATAAATCACACTACATTTCACCTCCTCCTCACACTGTTTTGGGCCCCATTTTGAGCAGTAACGGTGCACGTGCCCTTCTGTGGCCACTACTTCCCCAGCCTACCCTTTACACTTTTTTCCAACCTGTCACCACCAACCAACCATCCATCAACTTCCAAAATATATAAACTAACTTCCCCCTCCACTCCTCTTCCGCCACGTGTCACTCCGCTACCTCCCAAAATTCTCCCAGACGGACATCGCGAAATCATTCGACGGACCTCACGAGGCAACTAAACGCCAGCCCCGGGCCCTTACCTGCATATTCCATGCCCCATCACCGCCGTCCGATTGTGATCCCACGGCCCAGATCCCTCACTATATAAACTCCCCTGGATTTCCTCCCCCCCCATTTCTGTTCCTCCACTCTCTGAACAGACGCGCGCGCGCACACACTCTCTGAAAACACACTCGCACAGAGATCTGAATTCCCACCACCAAACGCCACCGCACAGCGATGGCGTCCCTGGCGGTCACATCCGCCGTCAACCTGGGGTTCCGCCCCCGCTCCTCCCTCTCTTCCCCGACGTTGACTCTCCATCTCCGCTCGTCTCGCAGATCCAGCGGTCAACTCAAATCCCTCTCCACCTTCCCTTCGAAACTCAAGTCTCTGAAAACCCCCCAAATCCAGGCAAGCCCGACCCGGAAGTTCAGTATAAAAGCATCTACGGGGGCGGTGGTCACGGCCAAACCCGAATCACCACCACCGCAGCCATGGCAGGGCGCCGCGATGAAGCCCTTGCTCGCCTCGATCGCGACGGGCATCATTTTATGGTTCGTCCCCGTCCCGTCCGGCGTATCGAAGAACGCGTGGCAGCTGCTCTCCATTTTTCTCGCCACAATCGTCGGAATCATCACCCAACCCTTACCCCTCGGGGCCGTGGCACTGATGGGGTTGGGCGCGTGCGTGCTCACCAAAACCCTAACATTCGCCGCCGCCTTCTCGGCCTTCGGTGATCCGATCCCTTGGCTCATAGCATTAGCCTTTTTCTTCGCTCGAGGCTTTATTAAAACCGGGCTGGGCAATCGCATTGCGTACCAATTCGTATCGCTGTTTGGCAGCTCTTCGTTAGGGTTAGGGTATAGTTTGGTCTTCAGTGAGGCTCTATTAGCGCCTGCTATTCCCTCGGTGTCGGCCAGGGCCGGCGGAATTTTCTTGCCACTGGTGAAGTCATTGTGTGTGGCATGTGGAAGCAATGTGGGCGATGGGACAGAGCACAAATTGGGTTCGTGGCTGATGCTCACGTGCTTCCAGACATCGGTCATCTCATCGGCAATGTTTTTGACCGCGATGGCTGCGAATCCGCTGAGCGCAAATTTGACGTTCAATACAATAAAGCAGACAATTGGGTGGACGGACTGGGCAAAGGCGGCATTTGTCCCCGGATTGGTGTCGTTGATTGTTGTACCATTTATTTTGTATGTAATTTATCCGCCATCGGTTAAGAGCAGTCCTGATGCGCCCAAGCTTGCCAGGGAGAGGCTGGAGAAGATGGGGCCCATGTCGAAGAACGAGATTATTATGGCAGGAACCCTGCTTCTTACGGTATGAATCTGACTGGTTTTATTGTTGATAATGTTTTTCTGATGGGCATAAGATCGTAACTGATGATACTTCCTACTAAGTTGTCTTTGGTCAGTTCCTTTACTGCTATAAATACTGTTGCTTTGGCCGAGTGATTTTGCATACACGTCTTTAGTTATGGTTCTTTCTTTGTTTAGAAGTGCTCATTCTGTAGTTGAATCTGATTTTGATGTGAGTAAATTTAAAACCGAGTTTGTGGGAAAATGTCTTTCAGAAAGAGACCAGGGGATTGGAATTATGGTTGTAATTTTGAAATCCTGGACTAAGGTAATCTGAAATGATTTTGGACATCCGCGGATTGATGTTACAGTAGAAAATAGATAAGCCAAAGTGAGTGCTAAAAACAATGACTTGGCACATTTGGCAGCCACATCACGATCAGGAAGAGAGAACATTGTATACAGAAGGATGCAGCGTACCCATGTGGATGCCACTCCACAATTGCCTCTAGCAGAAACTAGATTCTGTTTGCATTTGGCTCCTGAACTTGAGAAACAAGACGATTCCACTGAAGGAAATGGGAATGGAGCATGACTTTGAAATATGCTGAATGATTCTCTTATTTGATGTTAATTAGCAGTAATGAAACTTCCTTTACCGATTAAATTGGCTGGAATAGGTAATCCAAGATTATGGTTGTCTATATCCCCATGCCTGATGTCCAAAAGGTTTGGGGGTAGCATGTTAGAGTTTTGAACTTGAGAATGGAAATGTCACATGCAAGAAGTGCTTCATACATCATCTCATAGAAACTGCTGAATTAGTTTTCTATGACTACTGCTTACTTCAAACAGATTATTGCAAATTTTATTGTTTTTTCTTTTTTAATTTCTTTGGTTTGCCTGTAATGATGTGGTTTACATAGGTAGTTCCTTTTTTATGCGGTTAAAGTTCACAAATTAAGTGCCCTTCAACATGTTTGAGTGATATCCTTTAGATATGCTGGTATGAACCTGAACTTGAAATTACCTCTACTGCATGATCTAATTGCTGATGGAAAAGCGCATTTACTAAAACTTTCAATCATATTAATCAGGTATTAGCTTTGTTAGTTGCATCCTTCTTACTTCATGAAACACCTCACCTTTAGTTTATGCAACTACATGGCATTAAACATTTAGATGCCATTAAACAAAGTGGGTGGCGCTGATCAAAAGATGGGGGAACATAGCTTGAGATGGTTTAGTCGTATCTGGCGTAGGCCTTTAGAATGACCCTATAAGAAGTGGTTTATGTAAAGCTAATGGGGTGAGACGAGGTAGGGATGGACAGAGGACTAGGACTACTTGGGGGAAGTAATGAGAAAAGACTTGATTGGTAAGAGCTTATCATAGAGCATGCTTCGATGGGGGGAATGAAAGAAAAGGATTCATGTAGCCAATCTTAAAAGGCTTATTTTATATGCATTATAAAGTATCACAAATTCTGGGATGATGGTCTTTATCATACTATTTGAAGACGGTCGTATTTCTTTCCAAAACGAATCCGGAGCAAACTGTCCGATCGAAAGAAAGCAAGTTTGCAAGTTAAAGAATAAAAAAAGCAGGAGGAACTGGTTCAAGAAGTAGGAGCCAGCATGCTCCACTTCACTTCAGGCCTATGGCTAAAATCAGCTAGTTTGGGTCAAAGCCTTGGATGATGATCACGACGACGACACGGCATTAAACAGTTAACGTGTTCATTTGCCGTGCTAAATAAGAATTATGAGATTGGTATTGCTGTGTCTAGAACAGTCTGACAGTCTTAACGCCGGTTTCTTGAAACTGAAATCCTGAATGTGGTCCGTCATATCAAGGATGAAGTAGTGTCACGAGTTAAGATCTCTTACATAAAGAAGCAATTGAAGAGACTTCATAAGGTCTGAATTTATAGACCTTCATTATAGGGAGGCCTCATCGTTTAGGCTATACCAAATAAATTGGTGGATCTAATGATTGCAGGCTGCCTCACAGAGGCTTCATTACTTGTTTGACGAATACAAGCGTGTACTTCATTGTTGCTAACTTAAAGGTCCATAATTCTTAGTTGCTGGATTCTTGTAGGTAGGCCACGAATCTCCCTGGGATTCTTGAATTTGAGCGCCCAACTGGTTAGAGCCGATCCCTGGTGGGTTGGGATTGCAAACTTAAGTAGCATCAGGTTCTTCCCTCCCGCTGGCGCTATTTTTCCTATGGGTCATTGCCGATGTAGGTTTAGGATATGCAGAGACAATGAGGAAGGCCAAGCAGACCGGGTGTTGGCTAAGACAAGCTGTTTTTGGTTCTGATATTTACTAGGCCTGGTCACTTCGGTGGGAGGTAAAGAGCTCGTTGGAGGGGTTTCTTAGTCCATTTGTCAGGAAAAAAAAAAAACATGACTAAGAGGTGGCCACGTTAAGGTGTTATATGGCCAATCAGTCAAAAAGCTTTGCAAGTACTTAACGCATAATATTACATTTCCTGTTGGACGAGAACATAAGAGTAGCTTGGTACTACAGTTTTAAGTAAACATTGACTCATTTGTATCTTTGTGTATACTTATTATATGCATATAATGTACATAATACAGATTTTAAAACGCATAACAATATGAGTAGTATATATATATATAGCAAAGCTGCTCCCAGCTCGGATTCTTTGAGGTGCTTACCTGCCCCCGCTCTCGCCCGGTGAAAATAAGCTATATAGCGCTGCCTGGAGAAAGAGAGAGGTTTAGAAAAATATTACCATGGATGAGCATTAACGCATCGTAAGTTTTATCGACAGGTTCTTGAAGGTTGAAGAGTTATTGGTCCTTGATAATGAATTTTTTGACCTTAATTGAGGTCTACCTTGACTATGAGAGAGCTTTATATACTGCCCAGTGTATGCCATGATCTGTGTGCCTTTGCCAGGCGCCACCAACCACCTAGTGATGACAATTTGATTTGCACTGCTACGGGTGGGTATAGTCAATCGTGACCGAGTATAGGAGCGAGTTTGGTATAACTTATAACAAATGCGGGTTTGGGGCGGTTATGTTTTATTGTACGCTCCACTGATCCGCTTCGCGAACCCACCTCACAATAATGCGCCCCCAATCTAATAGACATAATTACATATCTATAGATTGTCTCCTTAATTATTTTGTTTAGCTTAAAAGTAAATACCACTGGTCGAAGATCTCCTCAATGTCTTTAATATATATGGTGTTCACCAACATCTCAATCAATACACCGTCCACTAAGTTTCCGATTTCGATGTGCAAGACCTCTCCCAGTTGGACATTCACAACCGGGAATGATGTAGTAATCAAGCTCACATAATTCGGTGCTCTTCGATCATGTTTTTGTCTTGATGATGCCTGATGTAATACAACACGGGAGAACAGTGAAGCAGGGCGGAGCGGGGTCAGGGATCAATGCAGATAATCAGGGCGAGGATGGTTTCATCGAATTTCAACCCAGTGGCGGGGCGGATTGGGGTTGGAGTGGCAGGGAGAGGGTGGTGGGACTGGAACGGTGTGGCTAAAACTCACTCCGGAACGGTGGGGTAGATGATGGACTATCCCGAAGTCGGTTAGGGGAATGCACTACATGTGCAAGTTCTTCTCTCCCTCCTGCTTCAGCCAAGACTAGTGCCAGAATGCCTGAGCTTGGAATCATGGACCTATGTTGCTGACCAACCAATTATGCTATTGTGGCACCTTTTATGGCTAATTTCTAGGTTTTCCGGCATTGGTAGACTGCTAGACTCACTTAACAAATTAAACGAACATTTAGCGCAGTTATTTAAACAAACTGAACACAGACTGGTTTCTGGATGTATCAATTACCTCAAGCAGTTTTTCATGGTAACTGATTCGAGATGTGGTGGTCTTTCACCCAGTCAAACTTTTCTGTAACTGGGCAACTGCCATGCGCCATTAATTCTGTTGTGACTGTCTTGGGACAGCTAGCAGTTTGCTGCAGATGCAGGTGTGCAAAGGCATTAATCTTATGTAGTATCATTTATATTTGCAAAATGAGTGGGATTGCATAAATGTTCATTAACATGGATCTCACCCTTTTCTGTGCTCTTCTATTTCAGGTCGGGCTCTGGATCTTTGGAGGGATGCTGAATGTGGATGCTGTTACGGCTGCTATCCTTGGATTATCTGTCCTCCTTGTAAGTGGAGTAGTGACTTGGAAGGAATGCTTGGGAGAATCTGTTGCCTGGGATACACTCACATGGTTTGCTGCGCTGATAGCAATGGCTGGGTATCTAAACAAATATGGTCTCATCTCCTGGTTTAGCCAAACTGTAGTTAAGGTCTGTCTTCTTTTATTCTTATCTGGTATTGCACACACTTTTCTCATCACTGTGAGTGCGGTATTGATTTTCTCACGATTTTTAGATGTACTTACATATATAGCCTACAAAACAGAGATGTTTTTTCACATACTGTTGTTTTGAATGCTTCCTCTGCTTGCTCACATACAGTGAACATTGGTTAAGAAACAAGCTTCTGTTTTGCTGATGACGCTATATTATCTTGCTTTTCTGTCTCCATACGTGTTTAACATTTTCTCAAGTGTATTAATGAATTTTACCATTTGTCTGCCTACTCTGCCATTTTATATCTTATTTAGTGGACCACTACCTTTTTGTTATTGTTGAGGTCAACCAAAGTACTTTCATAAGTACCTCTAGTGCTTTCTCCCTGAAGCTTTACATGAAGATAAGTTCAAGATGATCAATAAACTAGGTTGCAGTATGTCTTTGAAACTGTTTTTTTTACCCCCTTATTTTCGATTTTCCCTGTTGTGAGTTTTTTCAGTTGGGTGCTGGGGGGAGCCTTCTCAATATGCCTTTCTTTTGGTTTTGTAGCTTCAGTCTTATGACAACCTTGCAATAGCATTGCTTATGTTTCAAAAGAAAAATTATTGCAAGCATCGAGTCCTTTTAGAATTTGGATGTCCAACTCTTATAGGAAAGGAAAAAATTATGAGTGTAGATTTTCGAAGTTAAACAACTAATATGAAATTTCTTTCTTTGCAGTTTGTTGGTGGACTGGGTCTTTCATGGCAAGCATCTTTTGGAATCCTTGTGCTTCTCTACTTCTATTCCCACTACTTTTTCGCAAGTGGTGCTGCTCACATTGGTGCAATGTTCACAGCTTTCTTATCTGTTGCTAGCGCCCTAGGTACTCCACCATACTTTGGAGCTATGGTGCTCGCCTTCCTCTCCAACCTCATGGGTGGCCTCACCCACTACGGGATTGGTTCCGCCCCTGTATTCTATGGTGCAAACTACGTTCCCCTTGCAAAGTGGTGGGGCTATGGCTTCCTTATTTCAGTTATTAACATTATAATATGGCTTGGAGTTGGAGGGGTTTGGTGGAAGTTCATTGGCTTGTGGTAGAGGGGCAAATGGTTAGGACAATGAGCCGATACCAAATGTCAGTAAAATTTCCTATTCTTGTTCGCCTCTGGCACGTCTTGTTCGCCTCTGGCACGTTTTGTATTTCCTTATATGAGGCAGGTGTAATCTTAGTTTGATTCCTTATGGTGAGAATAAATTTTGGTGGCCTTGGTGCAGACTGGTGTAGGAAAAGATGGTATACACATCATGAGGTCTATGCATAGAGTTGGAAGTTGAAATTAAAATTTTGACATGGCATGAGAAACTGCCCTTACTCTGATCAATGGGATGATTAAATCTCTCCTTTAGCTTGCTGTATGAAATTTTTTGATGGTTATGAACATAATTCAAGTTGCAGGTTCTATTTTACCAGGTTGTGACCTTGAATATTGTCTGGAGGAGGTTTTGCCTCTAATATTGCACAGTCGCGGCTAGATGAACCACTTCTTTTTCACTGTTTCATTCCCTGGCTTTTACCAAACGGCCGAAGAGTGATGTCAACTTTCACTGCCACACTTGTCTATCTATGCAAAAAAAGGCAGAAGTTTTAAAGAGTTTTACTCGAGTGAACGGTTGAGTGCTTCTCCGTAGAGCTAAGGGCGAATAGTCACGAGCCTGTGGAATGAATCATGTTCAAGACTTCAAGTAAGGTTGTCTATGTGATTGGATTAAGCTCCAATTGTGTGAATTTGCTGCTACCTTTCTTTCGCAGGAGTGCAGGGTATGATTAAGGCAACCTGGGCTTCCCGTCTGCTTAATGTTCTAATGCCATATTGGAAGCAGAACATGCAATTGTCTCAGGCTTTAAAACGTATCCCAAAGTTCTTAGTAGCCATTTTTCATGAACAAAGACTAGTTTTTTTTTTTCATTTCCACGTCAAGGGCGTTCTTAGCAATCTTCTTCCAATTCTGTGTATAGTGACAATTAATAGTCGCCGAATGTTTCTAGTGATTTTTTTCCTAACACTTTTAACTATAATTATTAGCAGTAATTTTTTAGTGACACTAAATAAAAGTTACCAAAAGCATTTAGAGACGATTGATTGTCCCTATATAGGAGGTAGGAGGAAGATTCTTCCAACTGAAATAATAGCCAAATTTTTTCCGTCTTCAGATAGGTCGACGGTGTGAAACAAACTTTATTGTTGACGTGATAAGCAAGTGGAGTTTGAGGCTGGCTCTTGAACTCTATCTCTGTTTCTTCATTAAGTGCTATGGAATTGTTATCATAGTTATGTATAGACAAGAGAGAGAACAGTTTCCATGGTAGAAGACTAAAATTAAAGCTGCTCCTCAATGAAGTATTTAGTAAAAAGCCAAAATCAGCGCACTTTTCACCACCTGAGAAAGTTCCAAGGTCCTGTTCCAGTGCCTATCCTGCAAAAGTTTGAACAGTTTTTCGTTGGCAAGTTTGGCAATAGGCCCTTTTTGATGATATTTCAGGCCAAAGGGCAACTTACCTCCAGAAGCCAGCAAATGCGCGCAGACTCATATAGATTGTTAAAGCTATCCATAATCCAATAAATCCATGTCTCGAGAGAATGACCAAAAAGAGGATGCTGAATATAGCCACCAGAACCTGAACAGAAGAGGGGTGTATGGAGTTAGCTTTTGCCGAATCAATACCACCACCATCTTCTTGGCAACATTCTGTCCTAGTGTCAGAAGTACCTCAATCATTGATCTATTATTTTCTCAGAAACCTTTCAAAGGCAATTGGCCGAACCTTTTCAACTCATCTCCTGCCAGGAAATTTTAGCTTTAACTAATTGAAAACATGGCTCTGTATGACTGAGTCGCTAGTTGATGGATTCACAATGAATCAACTCAATGGATCCAGCTCTCAGAAGATAATGCATCACCATGATGGCAACACTATAGGAAAGATTTGCAAGTTTATCGATCTGGGGAGTTCATTTGCGTCCATATTTACCACTTTTTAGTACAGAATTCTCTGAAACTTACACTGGTAAACATTATGTCTGTATTCCTTAAGCGTGTACGAGTAAACTTACACTGGTAGACATTATTCGGACTGATAAGTGGAAGAGGCTGTAGACCTACCATTGATTTGGCCGAATATGCAAAATCAGAAGCTCCAAAGTTTACACCATCAAAAACAAAGGCCAAGGCATTGATTGGCTGGGTAGCTGCAACAAACTGAAAAGAAGGACAAAGATTAGTTTTTTGTTCTAGTAAGGATAATTTAGCAAACTCAGAAAAATAAGGTCCTTTTGGCTGCCTCATGAACGCTTAAGGTTCTGATATTGAGGTCAGTTCTCAAGCAGAAAAGGCAATCGTAACAAGATTGATTTTGGAAATCATAAATTGGTGAATTTGGAAGGAATCAAAAAAATTGTTTACACATGAAAGTTTTGAAGTCCCCAACTTTTTTCAGTTTGTTCCACTTTCAATAGTGAAACTAACATGAATTGACATAGACTAGTTTCATTGCAAAAAAGTAACACATACCGGGATCCCAACGCTGATGAGGTGGAGAACATTGATGTCTTTTGTGAACAATCTTGCTCCAAATTGTAATCCAACTCCAAGGACGATGGCTAGCAACAACCCAAGGACCAACCCCAACTGTACACGTCCATAGCAGAAGAAATCATACATCTTTACTCGAGTCTGTGCATTTCCTCCTATGATATTCTTACGTACCTGTAACACTCGGGAAGCAGTGGCAGATGCCCTATCGTAGTCTTTTTTAGCAAAAGCACTTGCAAGCATTGCCTGAAAATTTTTGGAAGCTAGAAAATTCAAAATGAACGAGCAAGTTGAAAGTATCATTGAGTGTGACGTATGATTTCTAGGGACAGCTCTAACAATAGCGGGTTTGGTTCGGAGCGCATTTAGACTATGCTAGAACATAATCTCTACTCTCAGATAGAAGATTATGTAAGCGCTCTTATGTATCCAAAACATCATATTTTGGTGATATGCATCGGAAGCTAATCAGACATAAATATAAGAACAGAGAACAGAGAAAGGAAAACAGAGAACCCGATTCTTGGTGTACAACTTTGTGGTCCTTGAAATCCCTCGAACAAAACTCAATTTGGCTGGAATTTATAGCGTGTGTATGTCTCTATTAAACCAGTACTACACCATACTAGAGGTTATGCTCTCTCTTCAAAGTGCCAACAAAAGTGTCTTAAGTTGATTTCATTTTCTTTGGTTGCTGGTTACACTGTTGTTTTCTTTTTACAAAAACAGGAAAATACTCATCCTGTTCAAAGTAATTGCACTCCGTACAGGGATCTGTTCTAACCTGTCCTGCCACAGCCAAACCATCGGCTAGAAGAGACGTTGCTAGCCAAACCTGTAAGCACACTTGAAATGCGGCCATTGATGTTGATCCCTGGCGTGCAGCCATTGATGCAGCCAGGGTTATGCAGAATGTCACAGCTATTACTCTCATTAATAACAGAAATCCTGTTTTAAACGGAAGAAATCATAATTTATGGCATCCAAATTGGAGATTTTGTAGACTTAGAGATACACAGGAAGCCAAATAACTATAACTCAGGAAATAAATGAAAATCAAAGTATAGAAAGGGCGAAGCTGAAACTCACGTTTGAACGAGTTCAATGGCAATTAACTTCAACACCAGAAGTTATTTACATAGAAATATACCTGAACTCGATCCACGTGATTGACTTGGTTAATATTTCATACTATTACAAGTGTATTAGGCTTCCTGAATGTTTACATAGAAATAAATACCGCTGAACTCTGAATGTTCATGACTATATTTCTCTCCTTTTTGATAGATATTAAATCAGAATACACTCTCACACCCAAAGCCCAAAGGTAAGGGACTGGAGTGTTTAGAATAGTGGAAATGGCCTAATACTTTTACACTAGTGAAAAACAACTGGACAAAAGGTAGATTTCCCCAAGTGAATTTTACAGATGTTGCTGTTTATCTAACAAGATATGACTCTCAAAACTTCATAAGATATAAAGTTTCAATGTCACCTTGGTAAAAAAAAGCAAGAAACTTAAATGCGTTGAGTAATAGGTCACCAGAAGAGCCTTTTTGCAGCGGAACAAAAACCCTCACCATATTTAAGAAATCGACTGAATTGCAGATGTTTGAGACTAGGAGGTAAAAGATCAACTTGTTCCATTAATCTCCCAAAAAGTATAACTGAAATTAGGTACCTATATATAGTAATACAGGGGTGAAAAACAATGCAGGATATGCATAAAGAACTCACAACAGTGTCGTTCAAAAGAAGATATGGTATTAAATCTGGCTTACTGAGATATAACATGCGCAATGGCTGCACCACTGACACCTAGACGGAAGACAAACATAAATATTGGGTCCAGAATTATGTTTGTTACATCTCCGGCCACTGAATTAGATTCAATAATTCAAAAGAGTTAGGCAAACATATCGACTTCATATAGGAAGATGGAATGTTCTGTATTTGTAGTTTCAATGGTTGAAGAAAGTAATAGACTGCGATATACAAGACGGTTTTATTCGGCTTACCAGTGGCATACAAAGGAGTTTTTGTATCCTTGAATCCACGGAAGACTCCTTGCATGGCCAATGAGAGAAGAACAGCAGGAGCACCAAGTGAACGTAACGTCAGGTACTGTTGAGCAGGTTTTAGCATAGGGGAATCCTGTATATACGAAGTTATAGACGCCGTGCTTAATAATTGCATACGAATCTGAAGTGAACTTAGTCTTTCTTCTTTTCCAAAAAAGTGACATACAGGTTTGATGCCCATGAACTTCAATACAGGTTTTGCGCAAGCAATCAGGAATGCAGCTTGAATGAGGCCAAGAATAGCACCAATGATTAAGGCTGAAGAAGCTGAAGGGATACACCTTTTTTCCTTCTCAAGCTTTAGTGCCTTGAAGTTGCTACTAAGTGATTCTGACTTGTATGTACTCTCACCAGCGTCTGATCTCAAACGTAGCATAGAAATGGATTTTGAGCACATGAAGTTGTAGAACCAAAACATTTAACCACAAAGAACACAATGAACCTAACTTACCATTCTCTGGTATCAAGTTTTTACTTTCACTGCTCACGGTGGAATCCATTTCTATTGTTTCTGGCTCTTGCACTCCAGGCGTTCCTTTGACAATAGTATCTTCTTCCGCAACAAAAGAAGTGGTGACACTAACAAGTGGGAATATTGCAATCCTTGATACTTGATTAAATACTGCAATAGAGACTCCTACAGCAGCAAGTTCCACTGGACCTGTACAACAATTGAAGACTATGGATGCTAAATAAAATTATACGTTCACAGTATGATACTTGATACTCAACAATCAACAACTCTATCCATTGTTTTAAATCCTAACAGCCTCTCTAGTGTTCCTTAAATTATTTCCTGTTACTCTACAGTTGCATGTGTCGTGGATTTTCAGAGAAGAAAAGGGGAAGGAAGCAGAAAACTTCCAATCAACAACATTGTAGTATTCTAGGGAAGGAACCAGAAAACTTCCAATCAAAAACATTGTAGTTTTCTAATCTCTCAAGTACTGCATGTTCAGCTTCGTGCAAACCTTGAGTGCTGGAAAGAGCTGATAACCTCCTAACTTGTTTCAATTATTACCTAGTGATAGATCTTAAATTCTTTGCAATTGCTTCTGCTGTAATTTAAATGGTTACCCTTGCTCTCCGGCATTGCTCTCAGAAACATGTAATAGCCAGGACAACTAAATTCCAAAATTTTTCATCTACCTTTTAAGGAAAGTTTGTATCAGATGAAACAATGCAGATAGAACAAAAAGAAGACAGAAAATGCAAAAAAAGTACCTATATGTCCGATGAATACTGTATCCACAAGAGATGCAATAGGGTCAGCTGTCAAAGCCAGTGCGGCAGGGATTGCAATCTGTGCTATCTCTTGACCGAGCTCATCCATTCTAAAGACTGACCTGCTCATACGGTTGAAAAAGCTAATTATCAGTTCCTAGGTGTATCTGAAATGCATTAAGACACATTGATACCAGCGGCGAAACAAAATTCACCTTTTCTACTATTGCATAGCCATTCCCGATAGGAAAAAGATTTTTAAGGCATTTCGTAGAGAATAAGCAAATTAAACATTAACAAAGTGGTTAACTGAACGACAATCAGCTATCAGCAATTCAGTATAGCGGGGTGCATCCATTTGAAAATAATCTAGGCAGTGCTCAAGTTAATTTCCACGGCCTATATGTCAAGCCGTGACAGAAACTTTTAGTACTTTTATGAGCAGCAAAGGTCCAATTTATGCAGCACCACTAGGCTGTCTGAGATGTGTATGTGCATGATAACTATGGCAATGGTTCAAGAGAAACACGTGACACCTACTGCATTATGAGGCCATTTTAACACAATTAAATGCATAGCAACTAGCTATGACACTGAAACACTTGGATTGACAAAAATATACAAATGCCCAACACGAGTTCATTGTTCCTACCTAACTATACTTGAAAAAAAAGAGAGGAGGTGTTGGGGGTCAAAGGGGTAGGAAAGAGCAAAGGAAGGTTAAGAAATGTTACCTCGCATCTCTAAAGAGTATGCAGAGGGGAATCCTCCTCTTATTCTCACATGGGTACATATCTTCCTCCTCAGCCATAATTAGGAAATCCTGTTGTCACATTTATGCCTTAGTATGAAGCCAGTATCTTTGTCACAGAATTTATCCACGAGCAGCGGCCAGTAAAATCATGCACATGATGCCATAGGGAGAAGACAAAGAAGTTTCAGAGATACAAGAAAATGCAAAGAACAATGATAACATCTGTGAGAATCCGAAAGTACCAAATCCAAGTATTGTTGACACGATCTTTTGAAAAAAAAAAAAAAAATTCCCGAAATCCCAACTACAGAAGCTTCTGTTTTGAAAGAAAGAGCTTCACCCTGGGAGTCCAAAAAAGAAAGAATGTCCCTAAATCAAGAGATCCAGTATATGATGAGCTTTGGAACCTGAAAGCGTGCCCAAGCAAGAGCCTTATGATCGATACAAACTGCAGTACATAAAGTCTTGTGTCTGTTGGAAACCTCGGACCATTAAAAAAATTCCAAGTTCCAACTATGAAACGGGTCTCACTTCTAGACTAGATGGTCCCCAAGTAGAGACATGGTTTTGTCCACCAGCCACAAGGGGAGGAGGTTCATGGCCTTTTATATCAGCCATTTTCTCACACTTTATTCCCCATCCAGGAGCGACCCACAACTGATTGTTCGAAAAGAACCACCCACATGTACTGTAATTCTCAACAAAGACATCTCACGACTCAATGAGTGGTTGAAAACGGTCCACCAGCTTTGAACTGTTTGGAAGCCGAAGATATTAGAACGGAGGAGAAGAAAGGGCAATTATTCTCAAGCCTAAAAATGAGTTTGCTAGCATTATTTGCAGTTAAGTGCATGATTACTGCAAATTAATGCCAATGTTAACTCGTCACGTGAAGCATCTCATTCTGTTACTCGGTTTATAGCAAATATTTAACTTCCTTCTACACTATGGGATTAATGCCTGTCCTTTTCCTGAGTTCCTCACTACTACGGATTCCGCTCTGTAGTTGGGAAAAGGACCATTCAACTTTTCTACCTTTATATTTTCCCAACTAGCAATTAAAGAACTATAATCGTACACGTTTAAGTTATTATCAATGAATCTCATTCATGTAACTTGAATCCGGATCAACCAAAAAAGTTCAAAGAAAATGTTTTTTTTTCCCTGTAACCGAAGGAGAGGATTTAGGGAGATTAAAAAAATAACAATGTTAGCATTCAGATTCCGTCAGGTCACCGAATATTATGAAACTAAGGCAACAATGGTAAAAGGGGACTATTACTTAACCAGTGTTTACAGCTATTACGTACTCCAGTTCACGGTTGTCGCATAACAAGCGAGGCAAACGACTGCTCTTCCTTCCTCCATGCTGTGCTCTTGGAAGAGTTATGGACACAATGGATGTGGCTCTACTACCATATTAAGAGCTAACAAGGCACTTATTGGCGACTGGTAGTGGGTTTGTGATACGCAAGGAACATGAAAAGGTAACGTTGTTAAAGCCATGGTGATCTAACCTACCTTCTGCTGCTTTTTGGACCATTGTAGTTCCATGTGTTTATAACGAGAAACCCTTGGAAGTACTTTGGCATCAAAACCATAATCGGTCTTTCTCATTTTTTCAATTGGTCAATACCCCATTGAATTCCTTGGAAAACTATTTCTCGCTAAAGAAATATTACGTACCCGTTAGAGTCCTCTTCATCAATAGGCAATGCATTGGGTGTCCTTTTGTGATTTTGGCCACTAAAGGCTCATTATAAAACATCACCCCTTAGCTTTGATCGAGTTCAATATATATGCCCCCAAGCCCTCAACAATTCATAAGTTTGCTTTGAGTGCACTATTGTCTGGGACTTCTTATGCTCGCTGTATTATGTTCTGAGTTGAGTCATGATTGAGGACTCAAAGCTATGCTCTGTTTATGAGCTGATCATGAGTAATTATTATAAAATTCATATCTTTCATGTAGTTTGAGGGAAACATTAAATCTGTTACACCTTAAAATGCACAAAACCTAAGACTACTACTTGCTAATTAAAGCCCTGATACATATCCCTCGTTACAACATCAATCTTCAAATTTGATCACCAAGCATAACACTTTCAGCCCCATCTTTCGGCCCACTTGGTTCATTTGAATTGAAGTAGTAACATAGAATCTGTTGGAATAGTTAGTGACAAGTGCGGGTTTGTTGTCCCACATTGAAAAAGTATAAGAAGGATGCAAAGCCTTTATAAGGCTTCACTCACAAAATCAATTAACTTTGGATGGTGGGAAGAGTTGGAGGAATATTCAAAAACATGTTCTTGGAGAAATTTTGATTTTGTTGTTCAGAATTTCGTTTGGCTTTGTTATCCTGAAGGAATCTGTCATTAACCCAGCAGCAATTATAGTGGGGGCATATTTCCTTAAGGACAATGATTATTCACGATCAAAACCTTATTGTATTTTGCCAGCAATCTTAAGGAAATATCAACGATGGAGGCTAATGGTACTGATTCTGTCTTCAACAAAATGTTCAATCCTGATGTGTTTCAACAAATTTTACCAGCTGGAAGGACAAGTTACTGTTCTTACTTACTGGATTAGGCATTGCATGTTTGTTGAGTGGCCATCTGCCCAAATTTCCTGAACCATTTGATGAGGAGCCCGAAGCAGTGACTGCATCTTGCAAGAAACGTGAAAAAGATGAAGTCCGTTGTAGAGGGTTTATACTGAATTTGTTGTCTGATTGGTTGTATGATCTATTTCGGCCAATGAAATCCCCGCAAGAAATTTAGAAGGCCTTGGAAAACAAATATACATCTGAGAAACAAGGTACAGACATATTTCTTAGTTTGAAGTTTTTTGAGTTTCAAATGTCCGATAAAAAGTCTGTTATGAATCAAGTGGATGAGTTATTGGTTCTAGTGTCTAGACTCATAGATTTAAATATAGAAGTGTCTGAACAACTTCAAGTGGCTGCTGTGATTGCAAAATTACCAACCACTTAGAATAACTACAAAAAAATTATTGCACACTTCTGAAGAATTCATCATAGACCAACTCATTAAGCATGCTCGAATTGAAGAAGAGACTCATGTTCGCAAGTATAAATTTGCTCTTGAATCTGAGACTAAGGTGAACGATATTATGTCAGACACTCAGAAATCCAAAAATGCTAATTCTAAGTCTTGTAATGAGAGAAAGTTTGCTGAAGCCTCAAATTCAGATTCTGTCAACAATAAGAAGAACATGTCATGTTTTTTCTGTAACAAAAAAAAAGCACTTTAAGAAGGAATGCAGGTTCTATAAGAAATTGAAATTGGAGGGAAGTGCAGAGCAAAAGAAGGCAAACATTGTCGAGGATCAATCTGCTCTTGTAGAAATTATTGTGAAATTATTGCTATGGTTGCGGGTCTTAACATTAGTATGATATCATAATGTAATATGGCAACAATTGAAAAATCTGCAAATTGGTGGTATGATTTTGGTGCCTCAGTGCATTGCTGCAACGACAAAATCTGTTCAAAGATTACGAGGTTGCAATAAAGGATGAGAAAGTCTTGACGGAATCATGACACAGCCAAGGTTCTTGGAAAAAGGGACTTTTAAAGTGCAATTTACCTTCGGAAAGAAGCTGATTCTGACGAATGTATTCCATATCCCGGATGCGAGGAAGAATCTGATTTTCTGCAAATCTGTTGAGCAAGAATGGCTTAAAGGCTGTTATAGAGACAGAAAAAGTTATTTTCTCGAAGAATGGTGTATTTGTTGGATAAGGATTTTCTTGTGATGGCATGTTTAAACTAAGTATTAATAAAGTGGATGTTTCCATTTACTTGGTTGAGTCCTCTTTTGATTTATGGCATGCTCGTTTATCACATGTTAATTTTCAGTCAATCAAGTTTATGTCTAAACATAATTTGATTCCTTGTGTTAATAAAAGTTCTAGAAAGTGTCAAATATGTATACAAGCAAAAATGACTAAGAAACATTTTTCAAAGAATGAAAGAATATATGAATTGCTTGATCTTGTATATTATGATATATGTGAATTGAATGCTCTATTAACTAGAGGTGGAAATAGATATTTCATTACTTTTATAGATGATCATTCTAGATTTACTAAAGTATATTTGATGAAAAGAAAAGATCAAGCTTTTAACTTAATTAAATGTTATAAAGACTTAGTTGAAAATTAATTGGAAAGAAAGATAAAAGTCTTCTATAGTGATCGAGGTGGTGAATACTTTCCAAATGAATTTTCTGTTTTTTGTGAAGAAAATAGTTTAATACATCAAACAAGTGCACCTCATACCCCACAACAAAACGGCCTACCAAAGGAAGAATATGACGTTGGTAGATATAGTTAACGCTATGCTTCTGCATGCTAAACTATCGATCTATGGGGAGAGGCATTATAAACAGCGTGTCATGTACACAACAGAATACCGTCAAAGATGTTTAAAACTTCTCCATATGAAGTATGGAGAAGAAGAAAGCCTAACTTAAACTATTTGAGGGTATGGGGTTGTGTAGCCTATTACAGAGTTTCAGATCCTAAACGAAACAAAATTAGGACCACGAGCTCTTAAAGAGCAGTTTAACTTCTTTTTTTCACAAAAAAAAGTGGATGTTTGATAACTCATTTTTTTTTTTTTTTGAGTTTTTCTTTTGGTGTTAGATAACCTAGTTTTTTTTTTTTTTTTGAGTTTTTTTTTGTGGTGGTTTGCGGTGGCGGTGGTCAACGGTGGTAGTGGCCGGCCGGCCGTGGCTGGTGGCTGCCGACGGTGGCTTCCGGTAGCCCGCAATCGCCGGCAGTGGCTGCCGGCAATGGGAGGGTGGTGGTGGTCTAAGAAAAAGCCAACACTGAAAAAAAAAATAGTTTTTGGACTTTTTAAAAACAGTCTTGATTTAAAATTTTGGTATTTAAACTAAAGGGAAAAAAAAGGAAATAATTACCAAACGCATCTTTTTTTCAGTTTCCAAAACTGGAAAAATAATGTGTATCAAACAGGGCCTTAGACTCTGAAATTGAACTTTGGAAGGGGGGAGGCCTCTTTCCAAGGAGATGTGGCCGCTAGGCTTTTTGGCTTTGCCTGTTTGCGAGTTTTTTTAAGAGAGGAAAAAAAAGAAATTGACTTTTTTCTTCCATTTTCTCTAATTTGTGAGTTTTTTTAAGAAAAAAAAGGAAGGACAGTTTGGACCTCTTTTGTCTCTAATTCTTTTCTCCCAAAATTGAGAAGAAACGAAAAGAAATGAAGCTATCATAAATAATATTTTAATAATACTCATATTATCCTTGAGATTATGATCACTGAATTTTTAATGATTTTTAAAATCCTAGGGTTTCTTACAAAAACCTATCATATCATTTATTAAAAACAAAAGTGGCAGAATGACGCCTAGCTTCATCTCACGTAATAATCCCGAAAAGCTAAAGGCTTTATTTGGCTGTCCAAGCAAGAGGCACAAGCTTATGTTAGAAAAAATGACGAGAGGTTCAAATTGTCGCTAATATGATATTTGGGTGTTAGAGTTGACTCATTACTGATTATTATGCTTTTAATTTGACATTAATTAGATTTAGATGGTCGGATGTTTGTAGTCAACTCATGGCTAGTTTGTGTATTTTTTTTTATTATGGCATTAACTGGGGATGTGAGACTCATCACATTATTATAATATAAACTTTCTGTAATGTCCTTGATAACCAATTTTTTTTCTCTCCTGAATTATGTTCTTAGTTAGGATCATACTTTAAAGTCTTTATTTGAATTAGCACGTCATTGTATAAGGGTATATATGTAAAGTTGAATCTTTTATTTTCCTTTCTTCTAAACTCACAAATAAAGAAAATGAATGATACTTTACTGTCTCTCTTAAACTCACAAGCAAGGGGAAAGAAAACTATATTCCCTTTTCTTTCTTTATCTTCTCTCTCTCTCCTCTCCTCCCATCCCAAAACTCGCAAACAGGCTGTTAGAGAAAGAGAAGGAGAACAGAGGTTCTAATTGTTCATCTTACCTCAACATCTCAAAACAGACCGTGTTTAACTTTACTACAACAAGAAGAGATGGTGTAATACATTTGTTACCTTGAGGATACATTACTATCAATATCCTGCAACCCCGCTATAAAATTGAATCCTGATGATTGTTATATATCTTCTATCGGTACATTCAACGGTTCTCAACTTTGTACCCTAAAGGGGGGAATTTATAAAGTAATAGTTTTCAAGGAAGGATCTCAACCTGTTGCACATTTGGTGGCATCAGTCAAGAGTCAGTTCCGTGTTACATTAATGGAAAAGATCTCACCTTTGGGTCCAGCAATGTTGCTAGATGTGTTCATGTTTGCACTCAGTCATAAAAAAATGGACATGCTCAAATGCGATGCTGTAGGTGAAGAAATTGATGGTATTTAAAGGTTCTTAAGACAACCTCTACCTTGAGTGATGAACTTCCTAAGTAAAGTGCCATCGGCGAATGCTTTTTAAGTGATGAACTTCCAAAACATACACTATGTTCTTCCAAACTTTTATATACCGTACATGCAAAGCTAGTTGACTTAGCGGTGAATCGGACTAGTTTGTGGACTTGATCGTGCAAGTTAGAAAACTTTCACAACTTCTCCTTTGATTTTCGCACTACGCTTAATGTCATATAAGTGTGTTGTTACTGGCGCGCCGCTTCTTCTATAAAGAAGAATATGTGACTTAACTACACCATAAATCAAAGCAAACAAGCATGTTCACGTGTTCCAAAGGAGCATGAACTTGTTCTTACCAACTTCAATTTGTTTAGCAAATGAACGGGCATTAAACAAAGCTGCATGCTTGGTCCTTCGTGAACAACCACTCGACCATATAGGTACCGATGAATTTTCGATGCATCCGGAGTTCTACATAGATGTTTCAAATCCCAATAGAGCGACCAACAGATGGTGGTTTTTTTGTAAGTACTCTCAACACCATTTTTTATATTAATAAGATATTTAAACGTCATTATTAAAACTCAATTATTGTATTTAACTGTTATTAATTGTCGTTATATAAAACGGTAGTGTCAAATATAACCCGAATTTTAAGCACCTTCGAAAATGGAGGTACCTGTATCTGTTGACATCCAAAACCTCCATCCAAGCCTGTACCAAAGTAACTGGAATTCAACGATCAAGCACCACGCAACATTGAGAAATGACCGGGCAATTATATCCACGTACACCCAAATGGAAGCCATGGGCATACTGCCAGATAGCACCACCTTGTAGCTCGTCCTCAAGGCGTGCGGCCGGCTAAAAGCCATCGAAGGAGGCAAGAAAATCCACAAAGATGTCTCGACCAGGAAGGACTTGATTGGTGATGTGAGAGTCCGGACGGCCGTTGTCGATTTTTACTGTAAGTGTGGGTTTCTTGAAGATGCCCGCCTTGTGTTCGACGAAATGACTGAGAGAGATGTGGTGTCGTGGAACGCGATGATTTCTGGTTGTGTAGAATGTTGCGAGTACGAGAAGGCGCTGTTGTTTTTTAGAGAGATGCGAGAGGAGAGTTTTGAGGCGAACTCGGTCACTGTGGTGGCGTTGCTCTTGGCGTGTGGGGAGCTCTTGGATTTGAGAATTGGGAAGGAGGTGCATGGGTATTGTTTGAGGAATGGGCTTTTTTATTTGTATCCTCATGTGGGTACTGCTTTACTAGGGTTTTACTTGAGGTTTGACGTGAGAATTGCTTGTGCTGTTTTTCAGACGATGGGTTTGAGGAATGCCGTAAGTTGGAATGCAACGATTACGGGGTATTTGGATGTTGGGGAGTGTAAGAAAGCTTCGGAACTTTTTAGTCAGATGCTCATAGATGGGATTCGATGTGATAATGTCACCATGCTACTAGTTATACATGCCTGTGCAGAATTTGGGTCGCCCAAATTGGGCATGCAAGTTCACCAAATGGCTATCAAACTTGACACTTGCAAAGACTTGTACATAGTTAATTCTTTGGTAAATATGTATAGTAAGACTGGAAGCTTAAGATCTTCATGTGATCTATTTGGATCCATCAGTACAAGAGATGTTGCTTTGTGGAACTCTATGATCTTTGCATATGTTGAGAGTGGCTTCGTTGAGGATGCAATGAGTTTGTTTGCTGAAATGCGATTTGAAGGCATCAAAGCGGATGAACGAACTATTGCTATCATATCCCGTGTATGTGAAGACTTGCCTAATGGTTTGTTAAACTGTAGAAGTTTACACGGTTATGGTATTAAAAGTGGGATGGAGAGGAACAAACATCTTGCAAATGTTTTGTTAAGTGTGTATGCAGCACAAAGTTGTGTTACAGACGCGAAGAAGGTTTTTCATGACATCGGAGATGCAGATGTAATCTCATGGAACACTTTGATTTTGGCACTGGCCCATAGTTCTGAATCCAAGGGTCAAGCTTGTGAAATATTTGGGAAGATGCGAGAATCAGATACTAAACCCAACTCTCACACTATAATATCTGTTCTTGCTGCTTGTGAGGCCGAAGCTTCCTGAATATCGGCAGGTCCTTTCATGGTTATGTGATAAAACATAATCTCGAAATAGACCCGTCATTGAACAGTGCACTAACAGAAATGTATATGAACTGTGGCGATGAAGCAACAGCTAGGAATCTATTTGAGAGATACGGTGACAAAGACTTGATCTCATGGAATTCCTTAATTTCCAATTCCATTAGAAACAATAAAGCCCACGAAGCTTTACTGTTTTTCCAGCAGATGATATCAGAGATGGAACCCAACCCAGTCACAATCATAAATGTACTCTCGTCCTGCACCCATCTAGCCAATCTTCCTCAAGGCCTATGCTTACACAGTACGGAGGGGGTTCTCGATGGGTTTCAATTTGTCTCTTGCAAATTCTCTTATAACTATGTATGCGAGATGTGGTAACATGCAATATGCTGAAAAGATCTTCAAAACATTATCAAGGAAGAATATCGTTTCCTGGAATGCCATGATTTCCGGTTATGGTATGGATGGACGTGGGCATGATGCTATGCTGGCCTTCTCACAGATGTTAGAAGATGGTTTTAAACCAAACAGTATTACTTTTATATCTGATTTATCTGCTTGCAGCCATTGTGGTTTGACAGAGAAGGGTTTGCAGCTATTTACATCTATGGTCCAGGAGTTTTACATTACCCCTGATCTTGTCCACTATGCTTGTGTGGCTGATCTTCTCAGTTGTGGAGGTTCTTTAGGTGAAGCCATGAAGTTCGTTGAGTTGATGCCCATTGCACCAGATGCATCTGTTTGGAGAGCTCTGCTCGGTGGTTGTCGAGTGTATTCTGAAACCAAACTAGCTAGGAGAATCTCGGAAAAGCTTTTAGAATTAGAGCCAACAAATCCAGGAAATTACATATTGTTGTCTCATATCTATGCTGCGGCAGGTCTTTGGTCAGAGGTCAACAAACTAAGGGCGGTGCTTGAGGAGAAGGGTTTGAAAAAGCCTCCTGGAAAAAGTTGGATCGTCATTAGAGGAGATATTCACTGTTTTAAAGCTGGAGATAAATCGCATGCTCAATCTGACGCAATTTATGCAAAATTGAGTTCATTGATGTCTTCAGTTAAGGAAGGTGGTTATATTCCTGATCTTCGTTGGGTTCTCCATGATGAAGAGGATGAGGAGAAAATGAAAAGGCTTTTTAGCCACAGTGAGAAGCTTGCTATTGCCTATGGACTGATAAATGTGAGTAGTGGTGCCCCAATCTCGATCACCAAGAACCTTAGGATTTGTGGTGATTGTCATGAATTCAATAAGCATGTCTCTAAACTTGTTCAGAGGGAAATAGTTCTTAGAGACGGAAGTCGTTTCCACCGTTTTGTAAATGGCGTCTGCTCATGCAAGGATTACTGGTGATGGTTTCGACTAGGGATTGGAATGTAAGGTTGAAGCGAAAAGATCTGGCATGCATATAGCAAGAAAGTATACCAATTATTAAGAGTAGCTAGAGAAGGTAGGGGGGACTAATCCCCAGTAAGAGCTAGCTGCTCCTAACATGTATTTTTTCCTTTTTGAAAACCTTTTAAATACACCTTATACTTACGTGCGATTCAGTGTAATCAGACATGACAGTTAACTAGTCATCTATGCAAGATTAAAATTTGAACCCAAATTTTAGATGAATGTAGCACAGTAATAACAATTTATTGAAGTGCCAAATCGTAAGGCATCACCAGGAAAGCCTTCGGTAGTTGTTGTGAATAAGGATTACATGGACAATTTATTACCCCCGAGTAAGCTAGCGGAGGAAGTAGCAGAGAGGAAGCAACCGCTTTGTGCTTGCCTTCAAATGCTCTACAATATGAATCTTGACACTAGAGCCTCTTCTTTCCTTCGCACCCATCGATGGAAGTCCTCTTGCTGATATTAGTGTTGGATTCTACGTATACTTTGTGTATATTTGTACAGAAAATAATATCGTAAATATACTAACATGCATATGTTAAGGTTCCAAAAACAGCAGTAACGTAAGGAAAGAAATAATAGTATATTTAACAACTCACAAGAAGATTGCAGAACAGCAAAGGAAAAAGGTCGAGGCGTGAATTTGATTCACTGTCCTTAAGACTTATTCGTCCCGCAATGGTGCTGACGGTTCTTGACGACAGTCTCCCAGGATACGACAATACGTCTGAAATAGGAGCACTCCAAATTGCAGACCCGGCGAACCAAAACAAAGGCACAGAACTCTTCTTTCGGACACAGGAATATATCAGAAAATAATTTCGGGATTCAGTTATATTTATTTTTGTAAAACTGACTCGTATTTATACACAGTATCCACTGGGGGGTGCAACTCTTCACAGGAAAAACTGTTTAGCTGGAAAGGTCACAACTTTCCAGAAAAGAAAATAAATAAATAAATAAACTTTATTTATTTAAATATTTTTGTCCCAAAAAGAATAAAGCCTAATGGGCCCAAGCCCAAGCCCAAGCCACGGCCACGGACCAAACCGGGGCGGCGCGTGCGTGGTGGACCTTGGGTCAACCTAGGTCCTCCCTCCTTACAAAACATGGGTACCCCCAAGGGGCCCATCCCTTAGCTCAAGGCTAAGCCTTATAAGGAGACAACATTTGCTTTAATTCTTCTATGTGGGATTCTCTCTTCCCTTCAAGTTGATCCACCAACTTTAACTTCAATTTTCTCATTCACCTTCCATTTGTTTTAGACATGTGAATATACCATGATCATCTATTCCAATAGATGAACATGAATCAATTTGGTCCTAACCAAAATATGGTTTAGAACCATTTGAAAATTGATTCAAAATTGCTTCTCACAATGGGTTTAAAACCCAATTCCAACAATCCCCCACATGAATAGAAAATTGACTGGACACTAACACAAAGAAACACTGACACAAGAAAGAGTTCTTTAGAACGACACTGCATCGGGATAGGTAGCCGATGGCCTTGAACCTTCCCTAGTGAGAACTATCGGATTTACTGGTTAACCAGTGAACATGATGTCTTGAACTGTTCAACCTTTAGTGTAAACCAAGACAATAGAATTTCACACAGTATCGTTCAAACATTGTTTTGAGGTTCTCATTGTTGTGTTCATTTTGGCCCTGAACACTCCTGGTTTTCATGAGTACTCTCTGAGAATTCAGCCTTACAATTCTCATAGAAGCGGCCCACTTCTTACTCACATAGGTGACTTCTTATTAGAGGTTCCTACTGCACCCCCCACTTGGATTTCCAAGATATAAGAGTCATTAAAAGCATAGCTTAACCTAACCTTTTGCAGGTGCCACTGTCTTCTCATCATAGGAATGGATATTAGGGTTTTAACCCCCCACAGTGCTCTGTCTGAGTCGCATTTACATAATTCGGTTTTCTCTTTGAACCTAGATCTTGGGATCTCCAGTCAGCTAGGTAGGGTTTCCATTATGGCAACTCTTTAGTTCATAGGCTTAAGACCCATTCCCCTCGATAACGTATTTACTTTCTCTCTAGTCAAAGCTTTCGTTAACGGATCCGCAATATTATCCTTTGACTTCACGTAGTCAATAGAGATAATTCCACTAGAAAGTAATTCTTTAACGGTATTGTGTCTGCGACGTATGTGTCTAGACTTGCCGTTATACATACTGCTTTGTGCTCTTCCAATTGCAGATTGACTATCACAATGTATGCAAATTGGTGGCACAGGTTTAGACCAATTTGGAATATCCTCCAAGAAATTACGAAGCCACTCCGCTTCTTCTCCTGCTTTATCTAAAGCAATGAATTCAGATTCCATAGTGGATCTGGCAATACATGTCTGTTTAGAGGATTTCCAAGAAATAGCTGCTCCTCCTAATGTAAACACATATCCACTTGTGGATTTTGTTTCATTAGAATCTGATATCCAGTTGGCATCACTGTATCCTTCTAATACAGCTGGATATCTTGTATAATGCAGACCAAAGTTTAAGGTATATTTTAAATACCTTAAAACTCTTACAATAGCTAACCAGTGATTCTTTCCCGGATTACTAGTATATCTGCTCAGTTTACTGACAGCATATGCTATATCGGGTCTCGTGCAATTCATGATATACATTAGGCTACCAATTATGCGCGAATACTCTAATTGAGATATTCCTTCCCCAGTATTCTTTGTTAGATGTAAATTTACATCTAGCGGTGTCTTAACCGGACTATCATCATAACTTTTAAATTTGTCTAGCACTTTCTCAATATAATGAGATTGTGACAAGACTAGTCCATTTGATGTTTTGGTAATTTTCATACCAAGTATAACATCAGCCACACCCATATCTTTCATATCAAATTTACTGGCCAACATTTTCTTTGTAGCCTTAATGAATTCATTATTGCTCCCGATAATGAGCATATCATCCACATAAAGGCAAACAATGACATATCCTTTTTCCGTCCCTTTAACATAGACACATTTATCACATTCGTTGATTCTAAAGCCATTTTCGATCATGACTTTATCAAACTTTTCATGCCATTGTTTCGGAGCCTGTTTTAGTCCATAAAGTGACTTAACAAGCTTGCACACCTTCCTCTTATGATCAGGAGCTACAAACCCCTCGGGTTGCTCTATATAGATCTCTTCATTTAGATCTCCATTTAGGAAGGCTGTTTTCACATCCATTTGGTGTATCTCAAAATTATTGATAGCTGCAATAGCTATCAATATTCGAATGGATGTTATTCTCGTTACTGGTGAATATGTATCGAAATAATCAAGGCCTTCTTTTTGTCTATATCCCTTGACAACCAATCGGGCCTTATATTTTTCGATCGTTCCATCAGCTTTCATCTTTCTCTTGAAAATCCATTTACACCCTAATGGTTTATTTCCAGGAGGAAGATCCACCAGTTCCCACGTATGATTTTGCATGATGGATTCTATTTCACTGTTAATAGTCTCTTTCCAATGAGGAGTTTCGGGACTCGACATTGCTTCACTGTAAGTACGAGGCTCATTTTCTAACAAATATGTTAGAAAATCAGGACCAAAAGATGTAGACGTTCTAGCTCTCTTGCTACGTCTTGGCTCATCTTCCTCTTGTGAGGGTTCTTGGTCCATACTAGTTCTTTTTAAAGAACTCCGTTCTTGTGCCACTCGACAAGGAAATACATCCTCGAAGAAATGTGCATTCCTTGTCTCCATAATGGTGTTGACGTGTATATCGTCAATTTCAGATTTATGCACTAAGAACCGATATGCCGAGCTATGGCTTGCATATCCAATGAAAATTCCATCAACCGTTTTAGGACCTATTTTTACCATTTTAGGTGGTGGGATAGCTACCTTTGCTAGACACCCCCACACTTTAAGATATTTGAAGGAAGGAGGACGACCTTTCCATAGCTCATAAGGTGTCTTTTGCAGCTTCTTGTGAGGTACTTTATTAAGTATATGATTTGCGGTTAAGACCGCTTCCCCCCACAAGTTATCTGGTAGTCCAGAATTTATCAACAAAGCATTCATCATTTCCTTTAAAGTACGATTTTTCCGCTCAGCAATTCCATTTGACTGAGGCGCATATGGTGCCGTGGTCTCATGAATGATTCCATGATCAGCACAAAATTTTTCAAGAGGGAAAACATATTCTCCACCTCTATCACTTCTTAGTACTTTGACTTTCTTGCTAAGTTGATTTTCAACCTCAATTTTGTATTGCATAAATGCTTCCAAGGCTTCATCCTTGCTTCTAAGCAAATATACATAACAAAATCTCGTACAATCATCAATAAAAGTAATAAAATACTTTTTTCCTCCTCTAGATTGTACCACCTTTAAGTCACATATGTCACTATGAATTAGACTTAAAGGTTCCGTACTTCTTTCAATTGACTTGAAAGACGTTTTTGCCATTTTAGCTTCAATACAAATTTCACATGTTTTATGTGAGTCAAAATTCATTTTAGGCAAAAATCCATTTTTCACTAGCTTTTGTATGGAACCATAATTTACATGACCTAATCTACAATGCCATAAATTAGGAGATTCCAACAAGTAAGCAGAAGAAATAGTTTTATTAATATCGGAATTTGGTACAACTTTAGGCACGATGGTCATTACATTTAACTTAAACAGACCATCACATAAGTACCCTTTTCCTACAAACATCCCACTTTTAGTGAGTACAAATTTATCACTCTCAAACACTAGCTTGAAGCCATTCTTACTCAACAATGAGCCTGACACTAGATTCTTCCGAATGTTTGGCACATGAAGCACATTGTTGAGACTCAATTCCTTGCCGGATGTCATCTTTAAGACCACCTTTCCCATTCCTAGCACCTTTGAAGAAGAAGAGTTTCCCATGAACAGATTCTCGTTGTTGGCGCTCTCATATGTAGTGAACATATTTCGCTCGGAGCACACATGTCGAGTAGCGCCCGTGTCTACCCACCACTGTTTGGGATTTCCAACCAAGTTGACTTCGGATACCACCGCAGATAAATTCAAATATGTCACGTCTTCGGTGATTTTGGTAACTTCGGTCACGTTGGCTTGAGAATTCTTTCCTTTCTTAAAGTTTCCTTTGTTTTTGCGACAATCCTTAGCACGATGGCCAGCTTTGCCGCACACAAAACAGTTCCCTTTGAACTTCTTCTTCTCACCGTCTTTGAAATTTGAGCCTCTTGCTCCGCTTGGACCATCGGAATCGGAAATTTTCCTCCTCTTTGATGGACCTTGCTCGACCACATTTGCCTTGGCCTCTTGATGATAATTACCGGCCTTCTTCTCGGACTGGCGATTATCCTCCTCAATCCTTAATCTGACGATCAAATCCTCGAGCTTCATCTCCTTGCGTTTATGCTTCAAATAGTTCTTGAAATCTTTCCAAGTAGGTGGCAATTTTTCTATCAAAGCAGCCACTTGAAAAGACTCTCCAAGTACCATCCCTTCCGCATGAATATCATGTAGAATAAGCTGAAACTCTTGGACTTGACTAATCACTGTCTTAGAATCCACCATCTTGAAATCAAGGAATTTGCCGACTACAAATTTCTTTGAGCCGGCATCTTCCGTCTTGTATTTCCTTTCCAAGGATTCCCACAATGCTTTCGCATTGACCATTGGACTATATACGTTATACAACGCATTGTCCAATCCATTTAGGATGTAGTTCTTGCACAAAAAATCCGAATGCTTCCAAGCCTTCACGGCAGCCACAGTTTGCCGGTCAGGATTTTCACCAAGATCTGGTGCATCCTCTTGCAAGAATCTTGCCAAGTTTAGAGTGGTCAAGTAAAACAACATCTTTTGTTGCCACCTTTTGAAATCTTTTCCATTGAACTTTTCCGGTCTTTCACCAAGTCCAACAGAACCATGAGTTGGTGCCACATAAGGCGTCGCATACACAGTCCCACCACTGTGTTGCACGTTGGGATTAATCGGTCCACTTTCCGAATTGGTTTCACTAGTAGCCATTGTTATAAATCTATCAACAGAATATAACAACAATTAATAAACAGTCCAGTCTATCACAATAGTATAAATCAGAGTCTAGTATCACTAAAATTAAATTTAGAATCATCAAATAAGAAAACGAAATTTAAAAAACGCTGATTTGAAAACACTGTTTTGAGAACACTGTTTTGAAAACACTATTACGAAATTCGAAAGCAATGATACTACACATGCAACACAAAGTATGCAAATATGAAGGGAGACTAAGTCTTAAGAATGTTGGATTCTACGTATACTTTGTGTATATTTGTGCAGAAAACAATATCGTAAATATACTAACATGCATATGTTAAGGTTCCAAAAACAGCAGTAACGTAAGGAAAGAAATAATAGTATATTTAACAACTCACAAGAAGATTGCAGAACAGCAAAGGAAAAAGGTCGAGGCGTGAATTTGATTCACTGTCCTTAAGACTTATTCGTCCCGCAATGGTGCTGACGGTTCTTGACGACAGTCTCCCAGGATACAACGACAATACGTCTGAAATAGGAGCACTCCAAATTGCAGACCCGGCGAACCAAAACAAAGGCACAGAACTCTTCTTTCGGACACAGGAATATATCAGAAAATAATTTCGGGATTCAGTTATATATATTTTTGTAAAACTGACTCGTATTTATACACAGTATCCATTGGGGGGTGCAACTCTTCACGGAAAAACTGTTTAGCTGGAAAGGTCACAACTTTCCGGAAAAGAAAATAAATAAATAAATAAACTTTATTTATTTAAATATTTTTGTCCCAAAAAGAATAAAGCCTAATGGGCCCAAGCCCAAGCCCAAGCCACGGCCACGGACCAGACCGGGGCGGCGCGCGCGTGGTGGACCTTGGGTCAACCTAGGTCCTCCCTCCTTACAAAACATGGGTACCCCCAAGGGGCCCATCCCTTAGCTCAAGACTAAGCCTTATAAGGAGACAACATTTGCTTTAATTCTTCTATGTGGGATTCTCTCTTCCCTTCAAGTTGATCCACCAACTTTAACTTCAATTTTCTCATTCACCTTCCATTTGTTTTAGACATGTGAATATACCATGATCATCTATTCTAATAGATGAACATGAATCAATTTGGTCCTAACCAAAATATGGTTTAGAACCCATTTGAAAATTGATTCAAAATTGCTTCTCACAATGGGTTTAAAACCAATTCCAACAATTAGAAACAGGTTTCTTGGTTGTATTGAAGACTGATGAAGCTGTAGAAAGCTTTTTCTGTTTTCCTAGTTTCTTGTAGTCATTTTCCATTGCAATTCATAGCATGAAGCACTTATAGTTGGATGACAATTGATGGATTCCTTTTTATTTTTATTTTTTAGGTTGTCGCAATGGATGATTTAGGTTGAAAGGACTACCAGAAGGCCTGGTAACTGAAGTGAACTCGAGTAAGCAATGCAATCAAATCTTTAAACATGTATGGACACAACAGGAAGAAGATTGTTCGACGAGTGCACATTTTAGGCCATAAATGTTGGGAAAATCAGCTTTGTATACTTGTGCAGGTCAATTGCGAACAAATACTAGCATGCAAATATTATCATTCCAAATTTGCAGTCACTAAACTAAATAGAAACAGAACTATGTCTAAAACTCACAACAGGAAATGCAGAACAGCAAATGGAAAGGCTGATGCGTGAATTTGATTCACTGTCCTTAAGACTTTATTCGTCTCACAACGGTGTTGACGGTCTCTTGACGTAAAGCCTCTCAGGATACAACGGTAGCACATCTGAAAATAGGAGCACTCCAAATCTTCAGACCCGGCGAACCAAAACAATGGCACAGAACTCTTTCGGACACAAAAAACTCGGAGACAGAATATTACAGAAAATAATTTCAGAATTCAACTCCTTTTAACTTCTGTACTGACTCATTTTTATACACAGAGTATTCACTGGGGGGTGCAACTCTTCACAAAAAAAACTGCTAGATGGAAAGGTCACAACTTTCGGAAAAGAAAATAAATAAATCTATAAATTTTATTTATTTAAAATATTTTTGTCCCAAAAAGAATAAAGTCTGATGGGCCAAAGCCCAAGCCACGGACCAGGACAGGGCGGGCGGCGCACGCGTGTGGTGGACCTAACCTAGGTTCTCTCTCCTTACAAAACATGGGTACCCCCGAGGGGCCCAACCCTTAGCTCAAGGTTAAGCCTTATAAGGAGACAACCCTGACTTTAATTCTTCTATGTGGAATTCTTTCTTCCCTTCAAGTTGAACTACCAACTTCAACGTCAATTTTCTCATTCACCTTCCATTTGTTTTAAACATGTGAATATATCATGATCATCTATTCCAATAGAGGATCATGAATCACATTGTTCCTAACCAAAATATAGTTTGGAACCAATTTGAAAATTGAGTCAAAGTTGCTTCTCTACAATGGGTTTAAAACTCAATTCCAACAATCCCCCACATGAATAGAAAATTGACTGGACTCTATACACAAAGAAACACTGACACAAGAAAGAGTTCTTTAGAACGACACTGCATCGAGATAGGTAGCCGATGGCCTTGAACCTTCCCTAGTGAGAACTATCGAATTTACTAGTTAACCAGTGAACGTGATGTCTTGAACTGTTCAACCTTTAGTGTAAACCAAGACAATAGAACTTCACACAGTATCACTCAAAAATTGTTTTGAGGTTCTCATTGTTGTGTTCATTTTGGCCCTGAACAACTCCTGGTTTTCATGAGTACTCTTAGAGAATTCAGCCTTACAATTCTCATAGAAGCGGCCCACTTCTTACTCACACAGGTGACTTCTTATTAAGAGGTTCCTACTGCACCCCCACTTGGATTTCCAAGATATAAGAGTCACTAAAAGCATAGCTTAACCTAACCTTTTGTAGGTGCCACTGTCTTCTCATCATAGGAATGGATATGAGGGTTTGAACCCCCCACAGTGCTCTGTCTGAGTCACATTTACATAATTCGGTTTTCTCTTTGAACCTAGATCTTGGGATCTCCAGTTAGCTAGGTAGGGTTTCCATTATGGCAACTCTTTAGTTCATAGGCTTAAGACCCATTCCCCTCGATGACGTATTCACTTTCTCTCTAGTCAAAGCTTTCGTTAACGGATCCGCAGTATTATCCTTTGACTTCACGTAGTCAATAGAGATAATTCCACTAGAAAGTAATTCTTTAACGGTATTATGTCTGCGACGTATGTGTCTAGACTTACCGTTATACATGCTACTTTGTGCTCTTCCAATTGCAGATTGACTATCACAATGTATGCAAATTGGTGGCACAGTTTTAGTCTAATTTGGAATATCCTCCAAAAAATTACGAAGCCACTCCGCTTCTTTTCCTGCTTTATCTAAAGCAATAAATTCAGATTCCATTGTGGATCTGGCAATACATGTCTGTTTAGAGGATTTTCAAGAAATAACTGCTCCTCCTAATGTAAATACATATCCACTTGTGGATTTTGTTTCATTAGAATCTGATATCCAGTTGGCATCATTGTATCCATCTAATATAGCTAGATATCTAGAATAATGCAGACCAAATTTTAAGGTATATTTTAAGTACCTTAAAACTCTTACAATAGCTATCCAGTGATTCTTTCCCGGATTGCTAGTATATCTGCTCAACTTACTGACAGCATATGTTATATCGGGTCTCGTGCAATTCATGATATACATTAAGCTACCAATTATACGCGAATACTCTAATTGAGATATTCCTTCACCAGTATTCTTTGTTAGATGTAAATTTACATCTAGTGGTGTCTTAACTGGACTATCATCGTAACTTTTAAATTTGTCTAGCACTTTCTCAATATAGTGAGATTGTGACAAGACTAGTCTATCTGATATTTTGGTAATTTTTATACCAAGTATAACATCAGCCACACCCATATCTTTCATCTCAAACTTACTGGTCAACATTTTCTTTGTAGCCTTAATGAATTCATTATTGCTCCCGATAATGAGCATGTCATCCACATAAAGGCAAACAATGACATATCCTTTTTCCGTGCCTTTATCATAGACACATTTATCACATTCGTTGATTCTAAAGCCATTTTCAATCATGACTTTATCAAACTTTTCATGCCATTGTTTCGGAGCCTATTTTAGTCCATAAAGTGACTTGACAAGCTTGCACACCTTCCTCTTATGATTAGGAGCTACAAACCCCTCGGGTTGCTCTATATAGATCTCCATTTAGGAAGGCTGTTTTCACATCCATTTGGTGTATCTCAAGATTATTAATAGTTGCAATAGCTATCAATATTCGAATGGATGTTATTCTTGTAACTGGTGAATATGTATCGAAATAATCAAGCCTTTCTTTTTGTCTATATCCCTTGACAACCAATCGGGCCTTGTATTTTTCGATCGTTCCATCAGCTTTCATCTTTCTCTTGAAAATCCATTTACGCCCTAATGGTTTATTTCCAGGAGGAAGATCCACCAGTTCCCACGTATGATTTTGCATGATGGATTCAATTTCATTGTTAACAGCCTCTTTCCAATGAGGAGCTTCGGGACTCGACATTGCTTCACTGTAAGTACGAGGCTCATTTTCTAATAAATATGTTAGAAAATCAGGACCAAATGATGTAGACGTTCTAGCTCTCTTGCTACGTCTTGGCTCATCTTCCTCTTGTGAGGGATCTTGGTCCATACTAGTTCTTTCTAAAGAACTCCGTTCTTGTGCAACTTTATAAGGAAACACATCTTCGAAGAAATATGCATTCCTTGTTTCCATTATGGTGTTGACGTGTATATCGTCAATTTCAGATTTATACACTAAGAACCGATATGCCGAGCTATGGCTTGCATATCCAATGAAAATTCCATCAACCGTTTTAGGCCCTATTTTGACCATTTTAGGTGGTGGGATAGCTACCTTTGCTAGACACCCCCACACTTTAAGATATTTGAAGGAAGGAGGACGACCTTTCCATAGCTCATAAGGTGTCTTTTGCAGCTTCTTGTGAGGTAGGTACTTTATTAAGTATATGATTTGCGGTTAAGACCGCTTCCCCCCACAAGTTATCTGGTAGTTCAGAATTTATCAACAAAGCATTCATCATTTCCTTTAAAGTACGATTTTTTAGCTCAACAATACCATTTGACTGAGGCGCATACGGTGCCGTGGTCTCATGAATGATTCCGTGATCGACACAAAATTTTTCAAGAGGGAAAACATATTTTCCACCTCTATCACTTCTTAGTACTTTGATTTTCTTGCTAAGTTGATTTTCAACTTCAATTTTGTATTGCGTAAATACTTCCAAGGCTTCATCCTTGCTTCTAAGCAAATATACATAACAAAATCTAGTACAATCATCAATAAAAGTAATAAAATACTTTTTTTCTCCTCTATATTGTACCACCTTTAAGTCACATATATCACAATGAATTAGACTTAAAGGTTCCGTACTTCTTTCAATTGACTTGAAAGACGTTTTTGCCATTTTAGCTTCAATACAAATTTCACATGCATTATGTGAGTCAAAATTCATTTTAGGCAAAAATCCATTTTCACTAGCTTTTGTAAAGAACCATAGTTCACATGACCTAATCTACGATGCCATAAATTAGGAGATTCCAACAAGTAAGCAGAAGAGATATTATTATTATTATCGGAATTTGGTACAACTTTAGGCACGATGGTCATTACATTTAACTTAAAAAAACCATCACATATGTACCCTTTTCCTACAAACATCCCACTTTTAGTGAGTACAAACTTATCACTCTCAAACACTAGCTTAAAACCATTTCTACTCAACAATGAGCCCGAAACTAAATTCTTTCGAATATTCGGCACATGAAGCACATTGTTGAGACTCAACTCCTTGCCGGATGTCATCTTTAAGACCACCTTGCCCATCCCTTGCACCTTTGAAGAGGAAGAGTTTCCCATGAACAGATTCTCATTGTTGGCGCTCTCATATGTAGTAAACATACTTCGTTCGGAGCACACATGTCGAGTAGCGCCCGTGTCTACCCACCACTGTTTGGGATTTCCAACCAAGTTGACTTCGGATACCACCGCCGATAGATTCAAATTGTCACGTCCTCGGTTATTTTGGTAACTTCCATCACATTGGCTTGAGAATGCTTTCCTTTCTTTCCTTTGTTCTTGCGACTGTAGCAATCCTTAGCTCGATGGCCTGGCTTGTCGCACACATAGCAATTCCCACTGAACTTCCTCTTTGTATCACCGCCCTTGGAATTTGAGCCACTTACTCCACTTGGACCATCCGATTCGGAAATTTTCCTCCTCTTTGACGGACCTTGCTAGACCATATTTGCCTTGGCTTCATGATGATAATTATAGGCCTTCTTCTCAGACTGGCGATTATCTTCCTCAATCCTCAATCTCACAATCAAATCCTCAAGCTTCATCTCCTTGCGTTTATGCTTCAAATAGTTCTTGAAATCTTTCCAAGTGGGTGGCAATTTTTCAATCAAAGCAGTCACTTGAAAAGACTCTCCAAGTACCATCCCTTCCGCATGAATATCATGCAGAATTAGCTGAAACTCTTGAACTTGACTGATCACTGTCTTGGAATCCACCATCTTGAAATCAAGGAATTTGCTGACTACAAATTTCTTTGAGCCGGCATCTTCCGTCTTGTATTTCCTTTCCAAGGATTCCCACAATGCTTTCGCATTGACCATTGGACTATATACGTTATACAACGCATTGTCCAATCCATTGAGGATGTAGTTCTTGCACAAGAAATCTGAATGCTTCTAAGCATCCATGGCAGCCACTGTTTGCTGGTCAGGATTATCACCAAGGTCTGGTGCATCCTCTTGCAAGAACCTTGCCAAATTAAGGGTGGTCAAGTAAAACAACATCTTTTGTTGCCATCTCTTAAAATCTTTTCCGTTGAACTTTTTCGGTCTTTCACCAAGTCCAACAGAACCATGACCATGTGCCACATAAGGCGTCGCATACACAGTCCCACCACTGTGTTGCATGTTGGGATTAACCGGTCCACTTTCAGATTGATTTCACTAGTAGCCATTGTTATATCTATGAACATAATATAACAACAATTAATAAACTGTCCAGTCTATCACAAAAGTATAAAGCAGAGTCTAGTATCACTAAAATTAAATTCATAATCTAAAAATAATTTTAGTATATGCTTGACAGAATCAAATATGAAAATGAAATTGAAAATACTGTTTTGAAAATACTGTTTCTACACATGCAACACAAAGTGCGGAATAAAGTCTTAAGATTGTTGGGAAAATCAGCTTTGTGTACTTGTGCAGAAAATCAATTGTGAACTATGTCTAAAACTCACAACAGGAAATGCAGAACAGCAAATGGAAAGGCCGAGGCGTGAATTTGATTCACTATCCTTAAGACTTTATTCGTCCCGCAACGGTGCTGACGGTCTCTTAACGAAAAGCCTCTTAGGTTACAACGGTAGCACGTCTAAAAATAAGAGCACTCCAAATCTTCAGACCCGGCGAACCAAAACGATGGCACAGAACTCTTTTGGACACAGGAAACACGGAGACAGAATATTACAAAAATAATTTCGGGATTCAACTTCTTTTAACTTCTGTAACTGACTCGTTTTTATACACAGAGTATTCACTTGGGGTACAACTCTTCACAGAAAAAACTGCTAGCTGGAAAGGACACAACTTTCGGAAAAGAAAATAAATAAATAAAATTTATTTATTTAAAGTATTTTTGTCCCAAAAAGAATAAAGCCTGATGGGCCAAAGCCCAAGCCACGGACCAGGACAGGGCGGGCGGCGCGCGCGTGTGGTGGACCTTACCTAGGTCCTCCCTCCTTACAAAACATGGGTACCCCCAAGGGGCCCAACCCTTAGCTCAAGGCTAAGCCTTATATGGAGACAACCTTGACTTTAATTCTTCTACGTGAAATTCTCTCTTCCCTTCAAGTTGAACTACCAACTTCAACGTCAATTTTCTCATTCACCTTCCATTTGTTTTAAACATGTGAATATACCATGATCATCTATTCCAATAGAGGATCATGAATCACTTTGTTCCTAACCAAAATATAGTTTGGAACCAATTTGAAAATTGAGTCAAAGTTACTTCTCTACAATGGGTTTAAAACCCAATTCCAACAATAAATACGGACTCCAATGTGGTAAACAATGTGTTACGACGGTTGAAAAGGAATATTACAGAACAAGGCTGGAACATAACATTGATAGTATCTGTGGTATCAACTCACCTAAAAACTATCATGTGGAGGTCTTTCCTTCCGGCTCATGTTTGCAAGGTGATTGACACCATCCTTGGTCGTTTCTGGTGGTCAGCGGAAGATACAAAGAAAGGTATTTAGTAGCTGAACTGAAACACGATTTGTGACCGAAAGAACGAATGAGGGTAGAGACACCAGACTTTTGGGTGAAGCTTACTTGCAAAGTAAAACTGGAAGCTTTTCTTAGAACTCTCCTGTCTCATAGCATGTGTACTTCTAGCATATTATGCTCCTGCTTGGCAGGAAAAGCCAGGACCTCGGGCTCACAATGTTAAGGGTACTTTAGGGCTGGTGATGGCACGTTGGTAACGATTGAAAATCTCTAATGACGCAGCTATGGGTTCCAAAAATTACCCCCAACAGATTGGTGTGAATCAATCGATTAGACTTGTTGCTGACCGTACCCTCTAGTGGTTTAGTGGTCTGGGATTCAAACTTAATTACATCAATAGCTTCCAATCACATTGCTTCCAGCATGCTAGCTCGCCACATTTCATTTGCTAGTTATGAGGACAAAATGATTTTGGATCTCATGGAATCTGGCAATTTTAATGATCATATCTCCCACTATATAGATAGAATAATCAATATTGCAACAATGTGACAACTGCAACTGTTCGATTCCATAAGATTTCTGGAAAAAACTTTGGATGTTACCGATCCCTTACAAACTTAAGGTACTGATGCAAAAGAAACAGGTAACAGTTTCTAAGGGAGACTAAAAATAGAAACTTGTCAAAGACAAGTTTATACTGTCATTACTCTAAGCAATTTTAGGTGTGATTTCGGCATGGGCATCACAAAAATCTTGAGCTAGCAAAGGGTATGCAGATTCTGAAGGTCTAAGACTAGTAAGTAATAGAATGAGGTCAATGGGCTGGCCAGAGCAAAGCCATGAAAAATCTAAAACTAATTCTTATTAGTAGAATAATTGACGAAGCTATTGTAATCAAACTTAGCAGTCGGCAATAAGTAATCCCATGTACCCTGTTGCTCAACCTATGAAACTTCTAAGAATATCACTCAGCTACGATTCATGACCTCGGTTTGTCGATGGGTTATCGAAAGTGAAAGGCGGTGGAGAGCTTCAATTCTGTACCATCTAGATTCTAATATATCTTCCAAAAGTAACTTTACATTGCGATTTTGACATAATAGATATAGGTAAACCATGAAAACACACAACCTCGTGAAAGAACAACACAGCTACATGTCAAGCATCAGTTGTCTTCCTACAAGAATCAAAATGGGCCACTCAAGATAACATATTAACCTGTTATGGGTAATTTGGTTTTGCTTTTCAAAATGCTTTTGTTGAGTGGCGCTACCTTTCGGTTAATGTTTTGATTGCCCAAGAAATTACGGATTGTGTTCGGAAAAGAACCAAATGAGGAATTATCTTAGTGGCTCTCAAATTGGATATGAGCAAGGCCATTTAATCAAGTTAATTGGGTTTTCCTTGAGGAGGCTTCATTGGGTTTGGGTTTGCCTAGCTCTTAGGTATTACTGGTACTTCAATGTGTTTCTACTGTCTCTTATTCGATTCTGATTAATGGGTCACCTACCCTCTGTTTGATCCTCTGTGTGGTCTTAGACAAGGCGATCTCTATCACCATTTGTATTTATCTTTGTGCGGAAGTCCTCTCTGCTAGTTTAGTTCATGCTAAAAGTCAAGGGCAATTTCATGGACTTAAGGCTGGGAAACATTCTCCATCGATCTCTCATCTCATTTATGCAGATGATAAATCTGTGATTCAAGATATCGAGACGGTTAAAAAAGTACTGAAAGATTATTGTCTGATGTCTAGCCAACTGGTCGAAATCTAGTTTGGTGATTAGCCCTAACGCTATTGATGAGAGTCGTCACTTCATTGAATAAGGCTTTGAGTTCTTTGCCAACCCGTTGTTCAAGAAATATCTGGGTATTCCGTTAGATGTGGCCTCTCAAAAAAAGGATATTTTCTGAGCTTTGGTTCAGAGTTCAAGATCGGTATGCGTATTGCTTAAGGCTTTTGTTAAATAAAGCGGATCCAACTACTCTTATCTATTCGGTGCTATCTTCGCTATTGGTGCATTATATGTCTATTTTTAAATTTCATGTCTCGGTTTGCAATCAACTGAATCAAATTTTAGCCCTTTTTTGGAGGTCAGGTGAAGCGTCTTGTAAATTGATTCACTGGATTGCATGGCCTACTGTATGTCTTCCTAAAAAGCAGGGAGGTTTGGGTTTCCAACATTTTAAAATTTTCAATCAATCCTTACTCGCTAAACAGGCTTGCAAAATTTAGTATCATCCTCAGAGTGTTGTTGCTCGGGTACTAAAAGGACGTTACTTTGCTAGGCGTAATTTTCTTCAGCAAAATCAATGTCGAATTTGCTCATGGATATGGAGAAGCATACTGGTAGGACAGTGCATTCTCAAGCAGGGCGTCCAATGGCATATAGGAGATGGTTGATCAATTTTGGTATGGATGGATTGATGGTTACTTTCGACATATCCTTCTATGTTGCAGCATTTTCATACTAGTGAGGATGCTAATTGGACTATTTCAGTGTTTTTATCTCTACTACTCATACAAGGGATTTGGGGGTTCTTTTTCATATTTTTCCTTTGGTCATTGTTTCCCAAATTCTGCACCGCTAATTATTACCTTCGGGGTCTGAGGATTTGAGATTCTAGTCCTTCGTTCAAGGGGATCATTTCTATGTTGCCTCCACCTATCGGTTCTTTTTAGATCATTGTACTTCCTCCCCTCGTCCCTTGTCTTATCTCGTGCATATTCATACTCTGCATTTGATTTCGATTTCATCCTGCTTGTAATACTTCCACGATTATTCGCACCCACCACTTTAGGGGAAAAAAAGGTGCATTGGGACAAAATATTTATCTTTTAGCACAATATTACGTGTCAAAAATTATATTTGACAAAATTGGTGAAAGTAGATATTTGCCTTCAGAATACTCCCTCCACATTATAATTTTTTGCATTTGAGTTTTGGAAACATATGCAACTTGAGTTGAACACACACAGTCATTACATATCAAATAAGTTTTGATTGATAAGTCAAACTATCTTAAAAACACCAAATAAAGTTGATGCTTACACACTAGCTAAAATCTCGTGCAATGCACGGGATGGGAGGTAGTTAATAATGCAATTGGGGAAGGGGGATTATGAGGTTGGATAATTAGAGTTGATAGGGTTGAAACTTATTTTTTTGGTCATTCAATTTTTAGCACCTAGTTAGCTCTATTTTAACATGGTAAGAATTCAAGAAAAAAGGATTAGAGTTTTGGAAGGTAAAGAAGGTGATAACTAAATTCAAATACATAATAATAGATTCAGATAACACTCTAAAAACTTGCTAAAAACTTCAAACATGTCAAAAGCTATAGAACTAAAAGGAGCATAATTTAGATTAACAAACATTTGATAGGTTTTCACACGGTAACATCTGACTCTAATACTAATCTTCTTCAATCAACTAGTCTGTAGTAGTCCGAGACCACGAAAAAAAAATCATCCGGCAACTCCCCTAACTGCATAGTCGCAATTTTGAAAAGTTGATAAATCTCTACGCGTATTTGCAGATAAGACACCACAAGCCATGAAAAATCTAAAACCAGCTCTTACGAGTAGAATGATTGACGAAGCTATTATAATCAAATTTAACATATCACCTATTGATATTGCTAAATAGTGATCTCCGCATACACGACCCTCAATCATGCTATAAATTTTTCTCATGGCTGTCCAATGAATTGGAGTGCTTAATAACATTATTTAGAAAACTTTTTTATGTACCTATTAATTAATTATTTTAGCCAATGGGTATATACGTTGAAGTTTGGTGATGCACTGCTTAAATAGTACTATTAAACCTTAAAGTTGAAATGGACCAAGGTTACATCAATTGCATATTTTAATGACTTAACTATAGTATATTGAATGTGACTTGGACATCATTATCATTGAACAGGTCTAACTTTCAGCGACCCTTAATGGCTAGTTCCCTATGCCGTGGGGCTGGGGAAAAAAACTTTCAAAGACGTGGAGTCGGCGATCAAAATAAAACTAAACAGGTTAGGAAACTATTTGAGCTGTTGTGCAAACTCACAATCAATTGTACACTCACGGTACTATTGATTAACAACGTGAAATCTTTTTTACCTCTAGAGCCTGAAGGTTTCAGGAAAAACAAAAATTTACTAGTGACAGGATGCTAATTAAATCTATAAACGATGCGCTCACTTAGAGTTGTCAAAGGGTCGGGCTTGGGCCGGCCCAGCCCAAGCCCATCGGGCCTGCTGTGGGGCCGGGCCGGGGCCGGGCCAGTGGGGCTGCCAACCGGGCAGGGCCGGGCCGGGCCTGCCGAAGGCAAACCTAGGCCCAGTCCAGGCCCTGGCCCTAGGCCCAATATCTAGGGCCGGGCTTGGGCCGGGCCCGGCCCTTTTTTTTTTTTTTCTTGTTATTCAATTTTAAATTTCATCTCTAGGCAATATTCACAATTTAACGAACCTAATCTTTATCCTTTTATTTCATTATAAGTAATATACATATATATGTATGTATGTATATACATATTTATTTGTTAGCCATTATATTTTTTATTATATGTTAAACATTTTCATACTCTTCTTGGTGAGCTTTATTAATAAAATCTTAACACATAACAATTTATATAGAAAAATAATAAATGTGTTCATAGGCCCTCCTCCTTTTATCCGGGCTTGGGACCGGCTGCTTGTAAACAAACAGGCGAAGTTACCTATTTTTTTATATATACGAAAAAATATATATCTTGCTTGTAAAAATTTATTTTATATATATGAAAAAAAAGTATATTTTGTGAAAAAATTTAAAACTCTAACAATCAAAATAATAATGCATGTCTATCCAAAATATCAGCAATCAAAGATCAAGAAATCTGCAACGTCAACCAAAAGGATCAAAAGAGGAAAATAAAAACAAATTACCTAATCATCCAGAAGTACTTCAATATCCGAGTCACTGCTCTTCCTATCATCAATCGGTTTATCTTGCTCGCGGTATTTCGCATCAAGATAATCCTTCCAACATACACATAGCTCGAGCGACTCGGGGTTAAGACGACTCCTCCTGTCATCCAAAACCCTCCCGCTGGCTGAAAATGCCGACTCTGAAGCAACCGTGGAGGCTTGCACTGGCAGTACATCCCGTGCAATTTGGGATAAAGTTTTATACATGTTTTGATTTTGTTTCCAAAAATTTAACAAATTAAAATTAACCTGTTCTTGCCTTGATAAATCAGAATAATGATCAGTATTTGCATATACACCAATCTCATTAAAAGAGGAAAAAGTATACGAACCTGCCGAATTAGAAGTACCTTCACCTGGTAGTTGTCTTGCTACTAGATGTTCAAAGCCCTGAAGGTATGGCGCATAATACCTCTCAACAGTGGATGATGATGTAGCTCGCCCGCGCACGTCAGCAGAATTACGATAGAGGTTGAACAAGTCCTCAAACCTCTTGCTCACTTTTGCTGTGAATGCGGTTGTCTCCTCTACTGTGTAGCACATTAATTTCGATATCTCTTGTATCGAGGCGTTCACGCCATGCAACTTTAACCTAGGATCTAAACAAGTAGCCACAGTAAAAATAGCAGGCAGTTTACTCCAATATTTATTAAATTTTTGATCCATCACTTTTACTATTTCCTTAAAGGGTCCTATATATCTCCATTTTGTTAACATTGTAGCCATCTTCAGAATTTCTATTACAGCGAGAGGAGAGGTGGGATAGTACGTACCAGACAATAAATTGGTAGACGTGTAGAATACCTCCAAAAATTCAGCTAGGTATGTGGCCATCTGCCATTCCTCTTGAGTTGGCAAGCCGGCTGGGAACTGGGTTAGTAGAAAATGCGTATAGACTTCTCGGTATGCCAGAATGTGTAAAAGCATGTGGTATGTAGAGTTCCACCTGTGGACCACATCTGTAACTGCTCTCCTGCGAGGCATATTATATTGAACACACAACGTTTTAAATTGTTGTGTTCTCGGACTCGAGCTATTAACATACGCTGTCATACCCCTCATTTTGAGAAGAATATCTCCTGCAGCAGCTAAACCATCTTGAACAATTAAATTAATAATGTGACAAACACAGCGAACATGAAATAATTCACCATTAAGTACAGGTTGAAGCGTCTCCTTTAAAGCTGCAACAGCAACTTTATTATTAGAAGCATTATCAAAACTAACACTCATAATCTTATCCTTAATTTTAAATGTGGTGCATGCTTTTAATATAAGAATAGCAATGTTCATTCCATCGTGCGGATAAGGGAAGTGCTCGAAAGCGATGATTCTCTTGTGCATAACCCAATCTGCATCAATCCAATGAGCGGTCACACAAGAATAACTAACAAAAGTAAAGGAGATTGCCAAATATCAGAAGTAAGACTAACTTTACCGTCAAATTTATCGAAATAATCGATAAGGCGTGCTTTAGCAGCATTGTACTGTCGGAGTGCATCGGATCTAGTTGTGTTTCTATGAACCTTTTTGTACAAAGGTTGAACGTATGTGTTCATATATCTAGAGTGCTTAGGATTATCGGCAAAAGAAAAGGCTTGTTCATCATGAATAACAAATTCAGCGAGACCGTCTCTTTGCTCTCGCTGATTATAAACAAATAACTTACCGTCAAAAGATAACTGCGTTTGGGTAGGTTCGACGTGGCCTTGTCGAGGTGCACACTGAGGGTAATGCCTGTTAAGATGTCCATTACCACTACCAGACGAAAATAATTTAGCACAGTACTTACATCGAGCTTTTCGGATGCCGTCCACCGTAACTTCATCAAAATGATTCCAACACTCGGCTTTCTTTTTTTCCCCTTTTGGACTTCTGGCTCATTACCGGAGGCATTGCTCGGCCCTTCTTCATCATGACCAGGCATAGGGTTGAGATTATGCCACGGAGTAGTAGCTTCGCCAACCGAGCTGCGTCCTTGACTATAATGCGGGGGGTCTTCATCAGGCGTGTATTCAAAATCTGGAATGTTTTGATTGAACTCCCAATTGGCTTGGGTATCTATCATACAGCCTGTACTCATTCGTCCAGGAACGAATGGTTGTGTTGGTGCTTGGATTGGTGTTTGTGATGGCCGTGGCGCTGGCGCTTGTGCTGGTGGTGGTGCTTGCGATGATGATGATGTTTTTCGTGATGACGATGCACGCCTCATTTTCTTCAATAATCCAGCCATATTTCATGCTAAACTTTGTAAGAGTAACTAAATACACAAGTATAAGAGTAGTAATAAGAAATAACAATTAAAAGAATGAACGAGTAACAAATATTAGAGAGTTAGTAATTAAAAAGAATTTAGCAAGACTAGTAATTAATAAACAAGAGTACTAATTAGTAAATACTAGTAGTAATTAGCAAGAGTAGTAATTGGAGAGGAAAATAGTAGCAAAGCTTGTAGAAATATAGAATGTTTAGGTAAGAGAGAGTAAGAAGATTGGTGTGAAAAATTAGAGAGAAATGGTGTGAATTTATAGATTTTAGAAACTTCACAAAAGACCAAAATACCCCTACAAACTATCCGTTTATAGTTGTTGGGGAGGGTAAGAGTGTAAAGGAGTTGAAAAATATAGGTTAGACTAAAATACCCCCCAAACTAGCCGTTATATTGCTGTTGGGGGGGTAAAAGTGGAATTTTGGAAAAGGGGTGGAAGAAAGGGGGGGAAAAGCAAAAAATTCAAACAAGTGGTGAGGCCAAAACCGGGCCAGACCCGGGCCGCAGACCGGGCCGACTTCGGGCCGGGCCAAACCCGGGCAGTTTCCGGGCCGGGCTTTTTCGCAGAATCTGAAGGCCTGGTCCAGGCCCAGGCCCCAAGCCCGCTTGTGCTGGGCCGCTACTGTTCATGGACGGGGCCGGGCCAGCCCGGGCCAGAACCGGGCCGGGCCGGGCCAGCCCACGGGCCGCCCGGCCCGTTTGACAACTCTACGCTCACTAAAACAAATATTATTCTTACAGCACAACGAATACAAGTACAATAGAGTATACATAATTCTCTATCGACAGAAGGCAGATCATGCGAAAAACTTCACAAAGATAAAAGAAAAAGATAAGTGCATTCCAGACTTGACTTTTTCAAGTCAGGTTTGGTTTGTGAATTTGACGATTCCTTGTTCCGTTGTCCTTCTCTTTCTTTTATACTCATTTGTCGGGAACCTTCCTTCAATTTACTTGTAACTGATTATTTATGAAAACCTTTATCAACTGCTGCTACCGATCGTCTTATCTTTTACCGACAACTGTCCACCTTCATGCATTCATGTCAATCATTACTGCAATTGTCTTGTTCTTGTTAACAGTTGCTCTTTCCGCACAATTTAAATCTCATTTCTCGCGCAACTCACATGAAACTGCTCGATTCTATCATATCATTATTGACGACTGGCGGCATCTTAATAACTGCCTAACAGGTATGTATGTCCACTTCTCCGATAAATGCATGTCTCTTCAAACACTTTTCTCGAGTGGTTCTCAGCTTTCCACGTGTCTACACTTCTATTGGTTGCGGTAAGAAATATTTATGTAGCCAACACAAACACACATAATCCTGAAAAAGAATTATGGCGAATAAGTGGACGCTGGTAACCAATGAATGTTCCACCTTCATCGCGACTGCTTGACACTTGCTGATCACCGCCTCTATGTTCAGTTCTCTTTTTGTTATCGCGAGACAAAGTTAGCTGCGGACTACTTAGCCAAGTCCGTTAGGCTCGAAGTTAGTGCATCTACCCTCTGGCTAGACTCACTCCCCTTTTATTTTTGAATATTTACGGAGAAATATTGCCTCGAAGTGTTTCCTTTCCGTAATACATTTTAAGCATTATAATGATTTTAGCTTTTGACAATATTTTTTTATTATTCCAATCAAATCATAATCCATCTAATTTTCCACATCAGCTGACTAGTCTATTCTAGCATGGTGTGATTGGGTGATGGTGGTGTCGTGGGTAATGTGGCGGGGGAAATGGCCCGGTGTGGTTGGATGATAAAGTCGTGGGTGGTGGTTGTGAGTAGCCAGTTCTATGCAGATTGGCATGTCTGAAATGAAGAAAGAAGGAAACAAGATAGAAAAAAAGGTTGATTAATGAAGTTACATATATGCCCTTACGCTCGCTAAGTTCACGTGAGAGGTACATAAGCATTTAACGGTGCTCGTAAGAATGATTTAATTGGTCAAATTAAAGAACCTAAAGTAAAATTTATCCAAAGTTCAACGATTGTTGGCATAACTCCATATTTTTCATCACTTCGTGAGAAAAATTATACAAGTACAATTGCAAGCACAAATCTCTCATAATATTATTCCTAGATAACATATTGATTTCTAAGATTAGTCCTTAATTGTAAGTAGATAGTTACACCTCCTTATATAATGACAAGTATTAAACGTTAAATATGTTTAGTGACTTTTGAGCTAACACTTTCAGCTAAAATTATAAACAGTACTTTTTTAATGTCACTGAATAAAAGTCATTAAAAATATTTAGCGACTATGAGATGTTGCAACTATCTTCCTGAAACCCGGATAACGCCAAAAAATTTCTCATGTCACATGCGTCGAATTTAAATATTGTAAGGGTTTTGAGACCAAACAAACCGATGTTTTGAGTCGTGTGTAACCTCGGAGCACCTGGGTGGTTGGTTTTGGACCTCCGAAGGATGGGTATTCCCTTGTCTAGAATTTGGTATTACTTTGAAAGATGTTCTGGTTGGTAACTATATATAAAAATGTTGCTATTTTTCTTTGACATCGTCATTTGTTTGGAAGGTCAAAGTTAAGCATTCCTCATACTAAAGTTGAGGATTTTCTTGTTTGGGAGGTGCATGCGGGTGAGCCTGCAGATCATTTTGGGAAGGACAAAAACTGTGGCATTGGTTTCCAATTGATCTTATTAACTGCCATGAAGGAGGAATATTTTTTGTTACAAAACGCTGAATTGCAAGGCTCTGATCCCACCGACAGGGAGTATTGCGCGTCAGGATCTTACAAGGCCGTCACATACATATGGACTCCCGATTCTGCACGTATATCAAGGTCAAAGTGGATGGAAAATTGGCATGTGGAGGATATGTAGGATTAATACATAAATTTTTCACCAAGATGAGCTTGACATGTGGCTGTGTTGTTCTTTTACGAGTTTGTGTTTTCATGGTTAACCTATGTCTATTATGTCAAAATAGCAATGTAAAGTTAATTTTGATAGATATATGAGAATCTAGATGGTACACAACTGAAGCTCTCCTCTGCCTGTCACCTTCCATAACCCATTGCAAACTGAGGTCCTTCATAGGTTAAGCAACATACTACATGAGATTACTTATGGCCTATTGCTAAATAGTACTATTAAACCTTAAAGTAGGCGATATTACTTATCGCCTATTGCTAAATAGTACTATTAAACCTTAAAGTAGGCGATATTACTTATCGCCTATTGCTAAATAGTGATATAGTTTTTTTTGTTTTTAACATATCGTGTCATGGTTAAGACACAATTATAAGGAAAGAATAAGCTATTTTCTCTTTCATTGCCCCACTGTTGTTTTCATCTTCTCTTTAGCGCTCCAATCATCACGACAAAGCATCATCGTCCAAGACCACCACCACCACCACCAATCTAGGGTTTAGCTTGCAATGACAAAATCTAGGTCACCGCAGATTGAGGCGGAGCGAATGAGACTGATGAGACGCGGAGCAATCTTTCCTCGAAAACAATTAGAAAGCGCATCAAAGATGATAAGGCCCGGTTGTTGACAATTGCTTCAAAACATAAGAAGGCGCATCGAAGTCTCAAAACTTGGTCGGTTGAGTCCCAACTCACGGACTCAATCATGGTTTCCAACGCTTAGTGCATAAAAAAAACCAAGCTGTACGTTGTTAAAAAAATGTACATATTTAATTAGAAAAAATGGTCGAACCCGTTGAACCGTAAACCGGTTCTCAAAATGGTACGATGCCTGCTCCGGTTCTACAAACTCTGTACAAAATAAAAGCCACCATCCACCAAAGAAATTTATAAAGCAAGTAACTCTTCCAAGATCAATGCCTTCAGGGTCAGTAAAATTAAGCAACTTATCAAAATCAACCCCTTGAATATCAAGTAAGTTGGCCCACCAAAACACTTGGGATTTAAAGAATCACCCACTCCTATAAAGACCCAACAACTTGAAAGATTAGTGGGGGGCGGCATCAGAAGTGGGTACCTGATACCTTAAAGGTCCATCACTGAAAAGTGAGCCTCCTATCTCAATCTCATAATATTCAAGAAGATTAAGGAACTTCCCATGTCCCCCACATCATCTTTTTCTTTTGAAAAGTCTGAAAAGAATCCAAGTACCATCATTTCCACCTTCCTCATCCAAAATTCCCCCACCCACCATCATCCCCATGTTGGAATACACCTCATCACAGAAACAGAGAAGAGAAACAAACAAAATAAAAGAAGCTAAGCAAATACAGCATGGCATGTGTGATAATATTGATTGGTCATAAGAAAGAGCAAGGCAATGGAATAATGATTGGCACAACTCAAACTCAATGTTACAATATCAGAAAGTTTTATACTCACACTTTATGTCCCAATAGTTATTCACTAAAATATGGAAAACGTCAGCACCCCATCAACATATTATCCTCCCACAAGGACTTGGTCAACTGGCAAGCATTGAAAACAAACTCACTGAAGCAAAAACAAACAGTATCCCATCTTCCAGACTAAGCACAAAAAAGGGGTAAAACAGAAGTAAACACATTTACCTGAGAGAGGAGCATGGAAAACTAAACCTGTAGCTCTTAGTTCAACCACAATGGAAAATTTCAGCTATTATGACAACGAATAAAGGAAATGAAGGGAAAATTTGGAGATGTTAATTCCAATCATGGGAGAAAACTGCCTAGCCTGGGTTGATCTCTTTACCAACGTCCCAGATAGGCTTTGTCATCCCTCTCTTGACTTCTTGCAAATAAAAGATAATAAATATAAATAATAGTAATAATGAATAGGCCGAACGAACTTCCCCCGCTCTGAGCCTTGTCCTTCCTCTAGTCCCTACCTTAACTCCCAAATCACCACCCAACGAAATCAAATTAATTTTGTTGCCAGGTGCAAACGAAGTTTGTTTTAGCTAGGCTATAATATGATCAAGCTGCAGCTGGTCAAGCCATGCCCCCAATACCTCGTGATCACCACTCTGGACCTGTGAATTCAAGTCAGAACCTTCGGATGATGTTGCGCATGAGACTGGAATAGTAGCTGATTCTTCCACACCTCCTGGGCCAGTTGAAAATGATCTCCTCACCCGAGCCAATCCATCCCCATTTACCGACCAATCTACTTGCCCATTGTGGGACTCCCAATTTGACATAGAATTCACTGGGGAACTAACACTTCCTATAGAGTTGACTCCAAGATCCGCAGAACCAAGGCTGCGATGATGCTTTTCATGCTGAGCAAGAGTACATAATCTAGAGCTAAATGGGGACTGTGGTTCCATGCCTCGAGGCGACATCCCCCCGGGAGAGGAAATACCAAAAGAAGCCTGCAAGAGTGGATGATCAACATTCTTAGGAGAGTAGAGGTTCGTGTTGACAGGAGATAGCTTGTTCTGTAATGGCTGGAGTTGATTTAGAACCACAGATTTGTGTGATGGGGAGAACACGGCTGAAGGGTCAGAAAATCGAGGGGATGACCTCTCTGCAGAGAACATGTCATCAAGGTGTGAAGGGGCAATAGTTATGTAACGAGCGGGAAGAGTTGAGGACGATGAATTGATATTGGTTTGTGAGAAGCATGACAAATCTCTCAGAAGCTGCTGTTGGGGCATTCCATAATCAAGCAGCAAATTGAGCTCCTCAGACTGAATATCCCTTGCACTAAATGATGATCGCAAGCGGCTTGTCTGGAGATTGCTCCCTGGAGGATGCAAAGTTGGGGTGTTCGACTGTTGCCAAACCATGGATGGGCGCGCAAAAGCATTTCCAGAAGGGGATATGGATTGAGTGAAGGGGAAAGGTGACATGGCAGGAAGTGCTGATGGAGAACAAGGCAAGAAACTCAAGGCTGAAGCCAGGTCCATGGTACTGGCAGCAGCAATGACTGATCTTGGAGATGGAACAGCTGAACCCGTTGACGCACATAGCGGCCTGAGTTCCTCCAATTTATGGGCAAAGAAGCAGACCCTGCGAGCACAATTCGTGCCATCCTTACAGAGACGAGTCCGGTATTGTGCAGGATGTAGCCAGCACTCAAACACACCATGAGCATACTCGCACAAATCGTCGTGCCTGCACTGCCCCTTCCGAAAATCGGGACAAGGCACGCTACTATAGTGAAACTTCCTAGGGTCCCTTCTTCGGGCATTTTCACCCGGATGAGCAAAAGGGCACTCAGTCCAATCATGGGAATAAGCCCGGGAACAAGGACGGATCTTAAACGAGAACATGCGGAACTCGTCAGTGGAATAAATACTATCCCTGATGTCAGGTAAAGAAGGGTCGACTGGATATTCCTTCTTATCTGATGCAGATGATACATGGACATCATTGTACTTTGGTTGACCTAAAGAAGTTACATCCAGCGGAGAAGATAATGAACCACTTACAGGGGAAGATGAAAAGGATGATAATTCAGGTTTCACATCAACAGAAGAAACATTCATATCCCGTGGATAAACTTTATTCCGTAGAAGCTCTTCAAGTGCATCTTTTAAAACCAGAGTATTCGGAGGAGCAACAATAACATCAATTGGGCGATGACCATTGGCATCAGTGGATTCAGGATCCGCACCAGCAAGCAACAGCAGCTTGACCACTTCAACAGCATTAACAGATCCACTAGAAGCAGCACAGTGAAGGGCAGTGCTCTTATCCAGGCCGCAGGAACGATTGACATCCACCTTGGACAAAGAGAGTATTAATCTTACAATATCAATACTACCATATGTAGCAGCAACCATTAAAGGGGTTCTGTGCTTAATTGCCATATACTTTGAGGTCCTCTGATGACTGTACCAGAGTCCCAACTCATTGATTGCAGAAGAAATGCATGACATTGACTGCTTGAAACCCTTGACGTCATTGTCAGCTGCGAGTTCAAGCAGACTGGAGAAAGAAATTTCTGTCTTGACTGCTCCGGTTGAATCATTCATATTGTTAGATGCAAATGTTGGGTTAGAAGATGATGCATAAGTCTTGGGCTTTGATTGCTCTGGGCCGTTACACATACTTCAATCAACTGGAAAGCAATCTGATGACATACAAAAATAGAGTATTTATCAGTCATCTAGATAAAAGACGACCACAAGTTTTATTCACCAAACTCTACCAAGCACTGAGCTGTCACATAGCGAACAGAATATTTATACAGAAAATGATTCCCCCTCCACCAAAATGTATAAAGAATTCATAATAATCGTTTTCAAAGTACCCATATCTAATCATAAACTTCAAGCAACTACAACAGAAAGTTATAAAATTTATAAACATAACCGACAATACATATGATTGCACATATAAATTAACAGAAAAAACCTAAGTTCATAAGTATTAAGAAAATTACCCATCTAAATAAACGCAATTTAAAATTTTAATGCATCTGATTTCGAGTGAAATATTGGATACCCACCCAAATCTCAACTCTAACTAAACTAGTACTTAAGGATTATAACTTCCTCGTTTTTACTTTTAGGATAAGGAACATAGGGATATAAAGTTGGTAAAAAAAACCTCATCACGAACAATTAAACTCGAACATACAACAGATTCTATCGCATAAACAAATCAGACACCCATTCCCAAATCTTGATCTGTAACTAACTAAACCCCTAAATCATCAATTTAAACATAAGAAGCAGACAAATAGAAAAGAGAATTAATTTAAAACAGGACCTTGTTATCCAATAGTTGATATATGCCATAATGTGGGGGGCAAAAAACAATTGAGGGGACTAGAGAAAACTCACACGAAAAGTGCAGCCATAGGTTACAACAATCAGGGAGAAAAAACGTAGCTCGGGGATGGGGATATATATACATATATATACAGATAAATTAAAGGCACTATAGTACAGCACATACATATATGGTAAGAAAAATCACAAATTTTCCGCAAGAATTCAAGGGATACGAACACCCATAAGAAAAGTACAAACTTTTTCCTTCTTTGTAATTACACATATATGGTAACTTGTTACTAAATTCTAACCAATGAAAAAAACGAGAGGGAAAAAAACGAAATAAGAAAAATCTAAAAAACCCACTTAGATAGGGGAACAATAGAAGTGGGTTTTCAAGATTTTTTTTTCTCTTCTTTCCTTTAGAAAAATCTCCAAAACCCACAGAAAGTAAAGAAGTGATTAAAAAAAAACCCAAAACAGCAGTTTTTTGTGATGTTTCTTCTTTCTTTCTGCAAAATCTCCAAAACCCACAGAAAAAAAAAAGAATAAGTGAAACCCCCAAGGTATTAAAAAGTGGGCTTTTAAGATTTTTCTTCTTTCTTTTCGCCAAAACTCCTAACCCACAAAAAAGAAAGGAAGAAAAAAACCCAGAGGTAGTAAAAAGTGGGTTATTGAGATTTTTCTTCTTTTTTCTGAACAATCTCCAAAACCCAGAGGCATAAGAAAATAAATTTTGGGTTTTTGAGATTTTTCTCCTTTCTTTACTTTAACTTAAAAAGATTTAAAAGAGGGAAAAAGCCCCCAAACCTAAATAAAAATCTCCGCCCAAAATTTTACTTACAGATTTCCAGGTCGGAGAAAGGCAAGTGAGCCGAGGAAAGAGCAGATAAGACCCCTACGAATCTGGTAAATTGCGTCCAACGCAGGAAACGGCGGCGAAAAAGAGAGCGCGTAGTCCACGGGAGACGGCGACTCCGTCAACGTCGTCCTGTGGACAGACAAAGTAAGAGGGGGAGAGAGAGAGGGTGAAGTTGTAGAGATTGAAGCCAAATGACAGGAAACGTTTTTAAAAGAGCGAAGTTGAGGGAAATTTTGGGGGAGCGGGGCGGGGGGGGGGAACCGGCTGAGGCGGTGGGGTGGTATGGTGGGAGCAGGTGGAGGAAGGCGGGGGGTTTTTGAGACCGGGAAAAGCAAGGGGGACCCGGCGGAGAGCGTGTTTTTGGTCCGAGTGAAGTGGATTGTAATGCGGAGTTGGTGTCCGCCAATAGGAAGGAGGTCAAAATATGGGTCCAAATTTCGAGACAGCCCATGTTGAAGGCCCAAAGACGATCTTTTGAAACTCCAACTGGGCTGTGGATCACACGGGTCACATGTCCGGTTGGTGCGCTACTTAGAAGCCCACAGTGTGAGCCGAATTGAATAGTTTCATTTTAATGGCTCAATTTTAATTGTTTGGAAGGATTGGTTTAAATGGTTGGGGAAAGTAGGGAATGACCCCCTCTACTTTACACGTTGTGCGATTTGCCCCCCTCCACTTCAAAATTATCCACTAAACCCCCCCACACTTACAGAAATTGGGCACCTTAGACGGAAACCGTTAAATTTAACAGCACGTGGTCAACACGCGCGTTGACTAACAATTTTTTTTTGTAAATGACGTTTTTGCCCATTCTGTTAAGGGTAATTAACTAATGACCCCCTGTACTATAGACAGTGTGCGATTTTCCCCCCTCTACTTCAAACATAACCACTAAACCCCCCCCCCCCCACACTTACGAAAATTGGGCACTTTAGACGGGTTCGTTATGAATATTCGTGAAATGACCAAAATACCCTTATTTCCTTACCCTATTTAAGTTTAATACCATTCTTTCAACTTCTTTTTCTCTCCTCTCAGACTTTTTACTCAATCCCACATACACACACTCCACGCACACCCAGCACGCACGCACGCACGTGCACACACACACACACACACACACACACACACACACACATACATACCCTAAATCCAGACACAGACGCGCACCCACTGCAAACATACACACACGCTACTCGCATGCGACTGTGGCGGCAACGTCATCGCGAATCTGGTGCAGCCCCAGCGGCGTGTAGCCAGTCACGGTGGTCATGTGACGCTGCTTGGCGCGATGTTGTGGATTGGGGTAGAATGACGACGGAGGTCAGACCTGCGATTTGGGGACGTGGTTGTCGATCGTGGTGGCAGGGATCTGGACGGATGTGCGGCAATCAGACGCCGATAGCCTGTGTCTGTGGGGATTGATGTTATCGGTGTTGATTGCGTCGGTCGGTTGGTGGCCGATGAAGAAGCCTCACTGGCTTGCAGACGCAAGGTGGTGGGAAATGGCAGCGATGAGGCAACTCACGACGATGTGTAGCCAGACAGTATAAAGTTGGGGGAGTTGGCCAGAATGGTGGTTACTATGACGCTGATTATGGTAGTTGTTGTGCCGGTGATATACCAACGGCAATCATGGTTCCTTTTTTTTTTTTTTTTTTTGTAACTCCCTGGTGGTCGGAGAAAAAGACCAGTAGTTGTGCTCAGTGAATCACCAATTGTAGCGGGGTTGACTAGAAGAGGAGGTGCAGATTGCAGCAATCCCTTGTTTGCAATGAATCTGGTAGCGCAGAATGGGGTGGGGGACTGGTCTAACGGGTAGGGGGTGGGGAATGAAGGGGGGGCGGGGGGGAGGGTCATGGGCAAAATTGTCATTTAAATTTAACGGTTTCCATTTAATGTGCCCAATTTCTGTAAGTGTAAGGGGGTTTAGTGGTTAATTTTGAAGTTGAGGAGGGGAAATTGCACACCGTGTATAGTACAAGGGGTCATTAACTAATAAAGAAATAAGGGTATTTTGGTCATTTCACACTATTCATAACGGACCCGTCTAAGGTGCCCAATTTCTGTAAGTGTGGGGGGTTTAGTGGTTAATTTTGAAGTGGAGGGGGGCAAATCGCACAACGTATAAAGTAGAGGGGGTCATTCTCTACTTTTCCCAAAACTTTGCAAGTTGGAAGTTCATCAAACTGCCCAATTAGATCATTTTGCAAGCTGCTCAACAAGGTGTAGCGTGCACTATGATCTTTCTCAATCTATTTCTGGTAGGTAGTATGGTGTCTTAGGGGTTGCCCCTCAGTGGGGGCGACCTTTTTGGTCAAGTGCTCATCGAGCTCTTGTTCGTTTAGCATAAATTTTATCTTTTTGTGTCAAACGTCATAATTATCTCCGTTAAATTTCTTACCCTTAAAGAGATCAGCTATGACATTCTTGGTGGCCATTCTATTCACTACATTAGTTTGCGCAAAGAAAAAGACATTAATTATACATCATTCTATTTATTTAAAAAAAATTCAACTGAAAAATATTATCCTTCCTCACATCATGAAATCGAAAATTTGCTAAACTCATAAGCATCTCCCATATCTAAGAGTTGGAAAAATATTTTTAAGTAATGTTTCATAATAATTTTCATCATTATAAAAGCTACAATGTAATAAATCATCCACATGATAATTTAGAACAACATAATTGCATCATACAATAAAGTATGTAATGACTCCATTGAGTCCTATTAGCATTCTTAAAATAAAAATAAACACAACTTTATTTGAATGCCACATTGAGTCCTATTGGCATTCTTAAAATAAAAGTAAACACATAACTTTATTTATAATATCCATCCATTTAACCTAAAACTAGCATGCTCAAATAACAAGTTAAAGGGCAATTAAATGAATGAATGTGCTACATTCTCCTTTTAAGAAAAACGGAGACAAGGCCTTGAAAAAATTGGTTTAAACAATGTGGCTTACCAAAACCCAACAAATATACCTTAACAAAAATATTTTTTAAACCATAACTCTAATTAAGGGAAGCATGTAGAACATAATTTATCTCTGTCATATAACTCACCAAAATATTTATTTTTACCCACGAAGTTCAAAAATTAATATTTACTCATTATTCGTATTTTTAGGACCACAAAAAATACTCACAAATAGCCTAAAAACAAGAGATAAATTTTTAAAAGATGACAAAAAGTAAATTTAACCCTAATATACCCTCTAGATTTAAAGAAAAAATTATGTGTGTATTAATCAAGATTTTAAAGCTAATTTCTATATAAAAAAGAGTAGTTTAAAAATTAAACAGAACACACATAGAGGGTACTAAGGTAAATTTAACACCACATAAAAAATTAAAAAGTCAAGCGGAACCTCCACTCGCCGGCGATGACAAACACCGATCAGAAAATAGCCCTCACTCGCCGCCATGTGCGTGGGGCAGCGTCTGGACTTCTTTGAACAAGTGCGTGTGTACATGTGCGCACATGGGTGCGTGTGGCGCATGTCAGCAGCCTCACATGACACGTGGGAGTGCGTGGTAGCGCAACTTGGGCGGGCGGGCGGCGCTTGGCTTTATGACTTGGAGCGTGTGCGTCGGTCACTCAGTAGCGCATGACATGTGTCGCCGATGCGTGCACGCTGTTCATCTTCTTTGTGACAAAACCCTAATTCTTTCAGCGACCGCCATGTTGCAATGCCAACTTTCGAAGGCCATATCTCTCTTGTTTTTAAGTCAAATAATGCGTGCCATATATTGTTAAAAATCTTATGCGACATAGATTAATTATTTATCAACAGATCATGATAAAAACTGAATATCATGCTCTAAATTTGAGTTTCAAAACAAAAAAAAAAAAACACACACACACACACACAGTTTCTTGAAAAATAAAATTGTGATTTCTCACAAACTATGCATTCAATAATCACGGAATTTTATGAAGTTCATCCTTAATCATAGGAGAACAAAATAATATAATTATTTTTTAGAATAATATGCTCAAATTTTTTTATAATGGGTCTCATTCATTTATTCGGAAAAAATCGCAACATGCACATAATTTATTCTAACATGTTAAAGGAGAATCAACAAGTAATCATGCTCTGATACTATTGTTGAAACGATTAATGTGTTACCACGTAAGATGTATTACGTTCGAAAACATATCATATGAAGTTTCTTAAAATTTCGACGAAGGATCCTTGTTGTTACGAGCCTCCAATACGCTTGATCTATTTCACATGTATGAAAACGGCTACTAGAGTCGAGTTCTTCGTCAATGAATCAAATCCTAGAGTTTAGTGATACTCTAGAGAGAGTGCTATAAAGAGAGGGGTTGTCTTATCTGAAGAAGGATCCTTGTTGTTACGAGCTTCCAACACACTTGATCTATTTTGCAGGTATGAAAACGACTACTAGAGTCGAGTTCTTCGTTCACGAATCAAATCCTAAAGTTCGGTGATGCTCCAGAGAGAGTGCTATAGAGAGAGGGATTGTCTTGTGACTTATTGTCTGTGACCTATAGTTGTATGACTTATTGTTTCTTGGTATATCTCTAACCTTTATATATAGATAGTATTAGAAGCTGATTTTATCTCAAACACTTAGGAGATAAAGATGTATTTATCTTAAATATCTAGGAGATAAATATTGTATTTATCTCAAACACTTAGGAGATAAATATCTTCTAATTAACTGTAATTATCCATACTGACAAATACACATTTTGTTAGTGGATAGATAATGAGTTCCCCTGACCTAATTTATTAACAGTACAAAACTTAGATCTCAAGTTGCTATTGCAATCGATAAGCCTCAAGGAGTTGGATAACAACTATTGGCAGCAACATAGGTTGAAGCTCATGGATATCGATTGCAGTTGAAAAGATATCGATTGCAACACATGTCTCGTATCGATTGCTCTTCTCGTACATCGTCTACATGAACAAATTCAAGAACTTACACAGATATACACAGCAAATGCTTAACATGATCTTTTCCTTAGCCGATCTTTAAGGTGAATGTCTTCGTTTAACTTTTATTGACTCCCCTTCCACTTCTAACACGTGTAAACCTAATAACACAGCCAAAAAACTTATCAACACGAGAAATGTATGTAAGGCTATTTTCACATTCTAATACTCCATCCGTCCCTTAATAATTGATCATCTTTCTTTTTTGGGTCGTCTCACAAAAATTGATCACTTCTAAATTTAAAAAGATTCTATGGGTATGTTTACATATTTATCTTTTTATATTTTTTATTCTATTTCTCTCTACACATTTAACTTTCTACCAACTCATTTTTTATCTCCTGACCCACCGCTTTACACTTTTTTTATTCTATTTCTTTCTCTACATTTAACACTCTACCAACTAATTTTCTCCTACTCTCTTCTATCCTTCATCTAAAGGATAAGATGAAAAAAAATATAGCTAATTACACCTATGTCCCTGAGGTTAGGGGTAATTACAGTCAAGGATACAAAGTTTCAAAATGTAACATTTCGTGATCAAAAATATTTCAAATGTATCACCCGTGTCCATCTGTCAGGGTTCCATCCAAAAAGTGTACTTTTTTTATGATGTCATCAATACGTATTTTTAAAATGATGATACTGCCCTTGTACTGTATATACTGAATATTTTAAAAAAAAATTAAATTAAGATTTCAATCTGCAAATTAGGGTTTTGAAACCCTAATTTGCAAATTAGGATTTTGTTGAAACCCTAATTTACAAATTAAGGGTTTCAAAGCCCTAATTTTTCAAATTAGGGTTTCGTTTTTTCAAATTAGGGTTTCATTTGTTCAAATTAAGGTTTTTTAAATGCCATTACTTCACCGCCGGCGGTTCCCTTCCCTACCGGTAGTTCCCTTCCCCGCCGACAGTCATTTTGTCCTATCTTCTTCCCCTATCCCACTTCCCCTTCTCCACCTCAATCGATGACCCAACAAATCCAACTCGCCACCTTAATCAATGGCTAACAACGACGACTGAGTTTTCTTATGGGAGATGGGCCTACCTACCGTCGATGACCGGAGAATCAACGCACCATGCTCGAGGTCAACCGTGCGTCGCAAAACACTCTGTCGGGTCTCCGCGGAGGCCAGCTCCAGACACCGTCGTTCAACAACCACATCAAGTCATTCGACAACCACAACCAATCTGTCGGTGGAGATCGATGGGAGAAGGGGCTCCCGATGCTGCGACTTGCTCAAAGGGAGATCTGTTGCAGTGGTGGCGAGGTGGGACTTGGGTTACCGGCGACATGGGTCGAGGGATGGGGCGGGCTGCCGGCGGTGTAGGGCGAGGCAGGGGGCTTGGGCTGCCGGCGGCGTGGGGTGAGAGAGTGGGCGGCAATCTGGAGAAAAAGTTTGGAGAGATAAACCTGGTTTGAAAATTAGGGTTTTAAAGTCAAGGGCAATCAAGTCTTTTTGTCAAAACCATTAAGTATTTTTGTATTCCGTTTGTCAATAGACATAAGTATTACATTTTGAAACTTTGTGTTCTCGGGTGTAATTATCTCCAAATTTGAGGGACATAGGTGTAATTAGCCTAAAATATATAATATATAATCAAAATTCTTAATACGCGTTTAAAATAAAAGTGATCGATATTTTAAGGACGGAGCGAGTACGTTAATTTGTTTGTCCATGACTTGGAATTTGGAGGATAAAATGGTGGACAAACCATGGACGGGACACCACTGGATCACCTCCAAACGTACTAATTTACTAGCACTAAGTTCAAAACGTACCCCTCTCTCTCTCTCGCGCACGCTGGCGCGCACGCACGCTCGCAGACACGCGTTGGCGGAGATTCTCCTTCGTCACATGACACATTCTCCGTCCCTCCCCGGCCATGCCAGCGTCATCAGCCTCATCCGCCGCTCCTAACCGGCCGGAAGACCTGATCCTCCGCCTCAGCTCCGCCGCTGATGGCCGCGACGGCGACGCCAAGCTCAGGCTCCTCCGCGAGCTGAAGAACCAGATCATCGGCAACCGCACCAAGAAGCTCTCCTACATCGGCCTCGGCGCCGTCCCCTCAGTCGTCTCCATCCTCTCCTCGGCCTCCTCCGCCGCCGCCGCCGATTCCGATGAGGTGGAGTCTCTCCTCGTCCAGTCCGCGGCCGCCATCGGAAGCTTTTCCTGCGGCGTCGACGCCGGCGTCAAGGCGGTTCTCGATGCCGGAGCCTTTCCTTATCTACTCAATCTTGTCTCCCATCCCAATGAAAAGGTAATTTCAATCTATTTTTTCTCGAACATACTACCTCTGTTATTGGGTTTTTCTTTTTGCGATTAGGGTTATCCGTTAATTTTGAAACTCAAGTAGCAATTGTAGATTATATGAGGAAGCCACGGTAAAATCTAACGAGTAAAACCATTGTCTAGATGTACTAAATCTAGTCACGTTATGCCTTACAATTTTGTCCTTTTCCATGTACTAATTTTGGTTTTTTGTGATAAATATTGGGAAATTGAGATTAGATGAAGCTTTGGCCACCTTAAAATTGAAATATGTTTCCATAAAGACTAAACGTATCCTAGCTATTCCTGCAAGAAGTCAAAGAAGAAAAATCTAATGGATTGGGAGGAGTACTTTTCTAAATCTTGATTGATTTTTCTAGAAATCAAAAGGAGGATTTGGAGCTAATTTTGCCTGTGCTAAATTCATTTAAAGTGTAATTCAAGTCTATAGACATAATTGTGGTAAATGTCCTGGATAGTGCAATCATATGGTTTTTCTGGTTGAGTGGGAGAAAATGGCTTAAATTAGTGAATGTTATGCTCATGTAAGAAATGCAGCTACGCTGAAGATCCAAATGAATACTCCCTCTGTTACATCTGATTTTCTCAGTTGACTTTTGTTTCGAATTCCTAGGATAAATACCAGTACATGTAAACATGATTTTACTCATTACTTTGACTGTAGCTTGACTTGCGAAGCGATACTTGTGTAGTTTATTGTTGCTAATTGAGTAAATTGAATGTTTACATGTACTAAATCTGTCCTAGGAATTCGCAGAAAGTTGAAGGGGGAAAATCCAATGTGACAGAGAGAGTAATGTAGATGGCGAAAGGTGGTTACATATAGAAGAACATTGACTACTAAGCATGTTATTTATGTGGTTCTGGTTTAGGGTTCATGAAATGTCTTTTTGGGCCTAAGTCAAATCTGTATGAGGCAAAGAGGCTTCAACCTGTGGAGTGGTTGACATTGGTGGTTTAAGTAAAATTATGTTCTGGGTGAAAGTTTAAATGTTAGAAGTGAGCCTGCGAGGATGAAAAATTGGTCAAAGTAGAAAAAAGCGAATTATGATCTTTGAGGAGATTGTACTCAATGATTGCTGTGCTGAGGGAGCATCAAGAGAATGACCTGCATTTGTTCTTTCTTCTAATGTTACGCAAAGCAAAACAGGAATTGGAAAACAGGGTGCTGTGATTACCGTACCACATAGATTTTCTCGTGTAGTAGAGGACTGAACTCGCTCAGCTTCGTGAGAGCTATTTCTACCCCTATTAACGGTGTGTTCTTAGCTTAATAAAGTGATATATTCGGGAAGTGTGTACCAAAAAGCGCTAGCTTTTGGAAGTTGTAGACATTCTGAAAAGTACAGGAGGACAATTTTTTGAAGGCAGACAGAATAGTAGAGTAATCCTGTATATCTTTGCTTCAGCTAAGGAAAAACTCTTTTTCCTTTTCGAATGAAGTGCACCTGGAGTCTTGGATGCTTAGGCTAATGAACGGAAGCACCAAGCAAGATTGCAGTATGTGCTAGTTTAACCTAGTTTGAGGTGAAATTGAGATCTCAAAAAGAAAAGGTGCAAAATAATTGTAGAACAAAGACTGCTTACTCTTTGCTCACTATCCATTTACTGCATGCCACTTTGGTCGGCATCACAGAAAAGCCACTTTGATTGGTTTTCATTTGTGATTATTCGAAAATAACAATGTAATGTTTGATGGATTGGTCCAACGGTAATATTGAGGTTGGAGGTCTCTTTCCTGATCTTGTTGCCTTTATGCCTTTCCTCTTACTCTTCTCACGTTAAGTAAGTTGCATTGTTCTTCCTTTCTCTAACTTTACCGTTGAGGGTAATATATGCTAATTAAGTTATGATCAAATGGGTGGCTATTCTCAGTCTCCTAATTTAGATCTAATATTTGGACATGTTGGCCACAGTTCCCTGCAGGGGATATATTTTTCCAGCAGGATTACATCTTCCCCGTCTTTTTAGTTGTAGGGACAACTTTAGTCTACCCTATCGGTTTCTTTTGGATATATTTATGCTCGCATGTGTGAACTTGGATATGGACGTGTAGCTACTGCTACCACACTATTAGTCTAGTACCGCGCTTACTGCTGCTGTCTTAGCTAAGTATTGTCTTCTCAGCAGAACCTTACGCCTTGATGCTTTGAATATTAAGCACTTTCAATTAGAGCTTGTACATGGGCTTGTACAACGAAAGTGGATTGAACATGAAGTAAGTTGCGAGAGTTGCTTTTCAAACTATCTTTGTTCTTCAACTTAATATTATGATATTTAGTAACACTTTAGCTATGGAGGAGCTAAATTGACACCTTTTGACGGGAAAAGATGCATTAGTGATACTTGTTGACCATGTATTGACTTTGGGGTAGGAATTTAGCTTCAAATTTGACATTTTTTTGTAAAAGATTTAGTTTGTCCTCATATCTACTGTCACTTTAGTGTACAATTTGGTGGGGAGGGGTTTGATTGGAGTTGTTAATTGAACTTTTCATTACTCTTATCAGTCACTGTATGTGGTCTGTGTGATTCCGAGTGACATTTGAAGGTCTTTGTCTGTTCTACAGGTTGTGGATGCATCCGCTCGTTCCCTTAGAATGATTTATCAATCAAAATTGGCTCCAAAGTATGAGTTTCTTCAAAAGAAAAACATGGAATTTCTTCTTGCCCTGTTGAATAAAGAAAATGAAAACGTCACTGGACTGGGTGCAAGTATCATCACACACTCTTGCGAGACAAGTATAGAGCAACAGGCTCTGAGTGATGCAGGCGTCTTGAAGAAGCTTAGTAGTCTTCTTGGAGGTTCTCTCAGCCAGAGAGACGCTAGTTTAGAGTCTATAGCCACAATCATCAATTCTAATCCAGAAGTCATTTCAAAGTTTGTAGGACCTGAAAGTGGAAGAGCATTGAGTATCGTAACTGAGTTAACAAAGGATAGGTATCCCCGGACAAGATTGCTAGCCTGCATGTGCTTGATTGCTATTAGAAACACCTCTCCTTCCTATCTTGAAGGTGTTGGAATCAAAACCAAATTGATATTGATATTACTTGAGCTTCTTGATGATTCTGGTCAAGTTGGAGATGAAGCTGCCTTTGCTTTATGTAGTTTAATTGCAGAAAAGGAGGATCTACAAAAGTTAGCATTTGAGGCAAATGCTGTTGATAAACTTTGTAACCACTTGGAGAAAGGTTCATTACATGCCAAGCGCCTCAAAGGGATATTTCTGGCACTTTCCAGTCTGTGCTCAAAACTGGAATGCTGCAGGTCGAGGTTCCTTTCTTTGAAGGTCTGTTGTTTTAGAGACTGAATTAAATTTGAACAAGTGAAAGTTTATAGTTCTGTTGTAGTGTTTTTAGCAACCTCCCTTTATTTTTTCTCCCCCACCCCTCCCCCCCAATGTTTCCCTCTTTTTGCATGCTTGCTCTTTTCAGTTGAGCAGTCTTATGTCAGAAGAATCTGGGCAGGATACTTAACCTGCTCGACTTTTTAGCTATATAACTATGCATGTGATACAGCGCTTATGCATGTATGCACAATTTACTTGTTAGTTTTTCCTGCTAGAGTGGTGGTGCTGCTGCAATTTTGCACTTTCCTGATTTAGTTTGTTTTGCTAGCATGTGAAGATAGGTACTGCACCTATCTGTTCATAAATGATACACTCAAGTAGTTTAAACTCGTAAAAACTTGTAAACATATCCGCCACTTATCAAACTTGGTGTCAATGAGAACAAAATGTTAGCTACTTAAGTTACAAGCTAAATATCTACATATTGTGTGTGTATGAATTATGTGAGGTGTACTATACTTAGCTAGGAATTCTTTTAGTTAGAATAAGACATATACGAACAATTTATGTCTGAATTCGTGTTTGGTAAATCAAGGGTTAAAATGCTTAAATGCGCCACAAGGACAAAAAAGAGACATAAAAAATGATCTTTCATCCTTGTGGAATATTTTACAAAACTAGGACTTGTTCCTATTAAAAGTTTGGGATAATTACAGCAGTGTCCCCAAGGTTAGGGTGTAAATACAGGCGTGTTCATTAGTTTGGACAAATTACACTTATGTCCTTTGACCAGACGGGATACAAAAACATGTAACGGTTTTAACGAAAAGACCTTATTGCCCCTAAACGAAATTAAAATTCCATTTTCTTGTCTTTTTTCTCTGTTCTTTCTCTCTCCAATTCAATCTCTCCTCTCAGATTCAAACCTAAAAATTACAGAGGGGCCTGATTTCGTAGTTGTGCAGATCCATGAGCATACAGAGCTTGATAAGCTCATTGGAGCGGTGCGACCAGTATCACACCTCCAACAGGATTTTGGCGTCGGATTTTGGCTTTGGCGATGGGGCTTTTGCTTCGTTTTTTGGATCGAGGTGGGCCGCAGGCAGCGGTGGATTAGTCCTGTCGGCTGAGTAGGATTTCAGGGGGGGGGGAGAGGGAAGGGTTGGCGACAGGTGGGGGGATGGAAGGGGTGGCGGTGGGTGGGGGGAGTGAAGGGGCTGCGACGTTAGGGGAGTGGTAGTGGTCTAATTTTCAAATTAGGGTTTTGAAATCCTAATTTGAAAATTAAGGTTTTTATACAAACCCTAAAAAACCCTAATCCTAATTTGAACATTTTAAAAATTATTTAGTATATGCAGTAAAGGGCAGTATTGTCATTTTGAAAATATGTAATGATGACATCCTAAAAAAATACACTTTTTGGACGGAACCATAACGGATGGACACAAGTATTACAAAATCAGGGGTTTTGGTTACGCTATGTTACATTTTGAAACTTAATGTCCTTGACTGTAATTACACCCCAACCTTAGGGACACTGTTGTAATTATCTCTAAAAGTTTTTAGGAATTAATGGTCCTTTTGTTAGTACTTACCAGCGGTCTTTATGATCAAAATACAAGGTTGTCTGCTAATTAATATGTTTTTCATGAAAATTGGTTTCTAGTGCTACTAGACATGGAAACAACTATGATTGGCATATTCATTATAACATGAGATGGCGATTATCGTCGTTATATTTTCTTTAATGTGATATGTATGATAACAGCAGGACCAGTTGACGTTGTGTTTTCATGAGAAACTCAATTGTCTGTGGTTTTTGTCGTCTCTGATGCCTTCATCTCTCGTTTTATTGCAAGAATGCAGGAGGTCCATGTCTACAGATTGAGAGTAGAAATTAGAAAAGTGTTGTTCTGCGAATATACGAGGTGAACTATAAGATATTTGAGTTTTGGAAAGGAATTAGAAAAGGGTGGAGATGGGTGATTGTTCTGGGTGACATTTAGCTCAAGATTTAGCAATTGTTTCCTACTCTTTGTGGTCTTCTTAGAACAACCGTGCACTGTTTGGAATATTCCCTCTGAAAGGAATATTCAAGATTGGTTGACTGAGGTGCAGGATTTTCGGGCTGACAGTTTCATTTGGTTTCAGAGAGGTGAGAATAAGTGCGATGAGAAAGGGATTTCGAGAAAAAATTTACAGCTGTGTCTTATAATTCCATTCAGACTGGCAGAGGGGGCTCTTGCCTTCGTGGAAGGTTATAAGGGCCAAGGATTGAGCTGCCTTCTTCCCCCCGCGGCAGGGGAGATCTGGAATCTTTACGAGAGTGTGAACTTGTGGATGCTGATGAAATGCTACTTGGTGTTTCATACAGAAGGTGTGACTTTGACGTGGGGGGAAAGGGAGGGTGGGGTAATCATCAACTTCTTCATAGCTTGGTTTTGATAGATTGCTAGATCATGATATTTTCTTTGTTTTGCAATCATCTAGGTGATACCGCTTTGTTGGTGGGAATTTTTTAAGGGGCATTGCTGATTAGGAGTTAATATATCAATTGCCAGATCAGGGATGTTTTGTACCCAACTATGGATTTTGCAAACTCTTCTGGTCTCCTTGCAGATTGGATGTCACATTTAATACTTTGAGATGTCACTCTTTATGGGCCTCCCTTTGGTGGAGAGGCTCCTAGTATATCCCGTTGTTAGTTCCCTAACATGCGCGTCAATTTCATTTTAATTAAGTTGATTCTGATCATTTATGCCATAGACCATGTCTTCGGAGTGAAGGAAGTGCTTCTTTTCATTACTCATGTGTACGATTTGGCGGGAGCAAAACTATTGAGCGGTCAAAGAATGAGGAGTCCTATATATCTCGTACTCTTTTGGATTGAAGAGGCTTGACTTGACTCCCAAGAGTCATTTCCGGCTTTATGAATAGTTATTCTTTGCCTTTTGGCTTTAGTGTAGATCCTTTGCACATGGGTTGGTTCATTTCCAGTGTAGATTTACTTGCCTAAAATACTTAAACTAAGTAGAATTTCTTGATGTAACCAGCTAGGGGTGAGCAGCGAATCGATAAAACTGATCCGAACCATTCAAATTGATAGAACCGGACCGATTGAATCCGAACTGTTGATGAGCTTGAATGGTTTGGATTGAAATTTTCAAACTGAGGTCGGTTCGGTTCACGGTTCAGGATTTTCAAACTGGCTATGAATCGAACCGAACCAAGGGCCGGGCTTGGGCCCAGCGGGCCAAGAGTGAAAAAGGGCCCGGGCCGGGCCACTGTGGTGGGAAACGGGCCGGGCCGAAGATGGATAACTAGGCCCAGTCCAAGCCCTGGCCCTAGGCCCAATATTTAGGGCAGGGCTTGGGCCGAGCCCCGGCCCAACATGTGGCTTTTTTTTTTAATTTCTTGTTATTCAAAGTAAAGTCTTTAATTGCGGTATTTTCTTGTTATTATGTAAACAAATTGTAATGTAATAACGTGTGTATACATATTACCGCATATATGTGTATGCAAGCAACTTATTGACAAATCTAACACAGAAACTGAGCTAAAACAACATAAGCAATTAACAAATAATCAGATAAAACTTCTGTAAACTATGTAGTAATCTGTGTGTATATAATAATATTTCTAGCATTCAAATTTTCAAATTGATAGAGTTAAATTCAAGATAAATGTGTTCATAGGCCCTCCTCCTTTTATCCGGGCTTGGGACCGGCTGCTTGTAAACAAACAGGCGAAGTTACCTATTTTTTTATATATACGGAAAAATATCTATCTTGCTTGTAAAAACTTATATATATATATATATATGAAGAAAAAAAACTATATTTTGTGAAAAATTTTATTCTTAAAACTTGAGAAAAGGAAAATAAAAAGAAATTACCTAATCATCCGGAAGTACTTCAATATCTGAGTCACTGCTCTTCCTATCATCAATCGGTTTATCTTGCTCGCGGTATTTCGCATCAAGATAATCCTTCCAACATACACATAGCTCGAGCGACTCGGGGTTAAGACGACTCCTCCTGTCATCCAAAACCCTCCCGCTCGCTGAAAATGCCGACTCTGAAGCAACCGTGGAGGCTTGCACTGGCAGTACATCCCGTGCAATTTGGGATAAAGTTTTATACATGTTTTGATTTTGTTTCAAAAATTTAACAAATTAAAATTAACCTGTTCTTGCATTGATAAATCAGAATAATGATCAGTATTTGAATATACACCAATCTCATTAAAAGAGAAAAAAGTAGACGAACCTGCCGAATTAGAAGTACCTTCACCTGGTAGTGTCTTGCTACTAGATGTTCAAAGCCCTTAAGGTATGGCGCATAATACCTCTCATCAGTCGATGATGAAGCTCGCCCGCGCACGTCAGCAGAATTACGATAGAGGTTGAACAGTTCCTCAAATGTCTTGCTCACTTTCGCTGTGAGTGCGGTTGTGTCCTCTATTGGGTAGCACATTAATTTCGATATCTCTTGTATCGAGACGTTCACGCCATGCAACTTTAACCTAGGATCTAAACAAGTAGCCACAGCAAAAACAACAGGCAGTTCACTCCAATATTTATTAAACTTTTTATCCATCACTTTTACTATTTCCTGAAAGGGTCCTATATATCTCCATTTTGTTAACATTGTAGCCATCTTGAGAATTTCTATTACAGCGAGAGGAGAGGTGGGATAGTACGTACCAGACAATAAATTGGTAGACGTGTAAAATACCTCTAAAAATTCAGCTAGGTATGTGGCCATCTGCCATTCCTCTTGAGTTGGCAAGCCGGCTGGGAACGAGGTTAGTAGAAAATGCGTATAGACTTCTTTGTATGCCAGAATGTGTAAAAGCATATGGTATGTAGAGTTCCACCTGTGGACCACATCTGTAACTGCTCTCCTGCGAGGCATATTATATTCACACACAACGTTTTAAATTGTTGTGTTCTCGGACTCGAACTATTAACATACGCTGTCATACCCCTCATTTTGACAAGAATATCTCCTGCAGCAGCTAAACCATCTTGAACAATTAAATTAATTATATGACAAACACAACGAACATGAAATAATTTACCAGAAAGTACAGGTTTGAGGCTCTCCTCTAAAGCATCAACAGCAACTGTATTGTTAGAAGCATTATCAAAACTAATACTCATAATCTTATCCTTTAATTTAAACGTGGTACATGCTTTTAATATAATAGTAGCAATGTTCATTCCATCGTGCGGAAAAGGAAAGAGCTCGAAAGCGATGATTCTCTTGTGCATAATCCAATCTGCATCAATCCAATGGGCCGTCACACAAGTATAACTAACAAAAGTAAACGGAGATTGCCAAATATCAGAAGTAAGACTAACTTTACCGTCAAAATTATCGAAATAATCGATCAGGCGTGCTTTAGCAGCATTATACTGTCGGAGTGCATCGGATCTAGTTGTGTTTCTATGAACCTTTTTGTACAAAGGTTGAACGTATGTGTTCATATATCTAGAGTGCTTGGCATTATCGGCAAAAGAAAAGGCTTGTTCATCATGAATAACAAATTCAGCGAGACCGTCTCTTTGCTCTCGCTGATTATAAACAAATAACTTACCGTCAAAAGATAACTGCGTTTGGGTAGGTTCGACGTGGCCTTGTCGAGGTGCACACTGAGGGCCTGTTAAGATGTCCATTACCACTACCAGACGAAAATAATTTAGCACAGTACTTACATCGAGCTTTTCGGATGCCGTCCACCATAACTTCATCAAAATGATTCCAACACTCGGCTTTTTTTTTTTTTCCCTTTTGGACTTCTGGCTCATTACCGGAGGCATTGCTCGGCCCTTCTTCATCATGACCAGGCATAGGGTTAAGATTATGCCACGGAGTAGTAGCTTCGCCAACCGAGCTGCGTCCTTGACTATAATGCGGGGGGTCTTGTGAAGGCGTGTATTCAAGATCTGGAATGTTTTGATTGAACTCCCAATTGGCTTGGGTATCTATCATACAGCCTGTACTCATTCGTCCAGGAACGAATGGTTGTGGTGGTGCTTGGATTGGTGTTTGTGATGACCGTGGTGCTGGCGCTTCTGCTGGTGGTGGTGCTTGTGATGATGATGATGTTTTTCGTGATGATGATCCACGCTTCAGTTTCTTCAGTAATCCAGCCATATTTGACGCTAAACTTTTTTACTAGATTGGAAAATAAAACTAGTAAGAGTAACTAAATACACAAGTATAAGAGCAGTAATTAGTAATTAGAAATAACAATTAAAAGAATTAAAGAGTAACAAATGAATAAGAGTAATTAGTAATTCGAAATTGGAGAGAGTTAGTAATTAAAAAGAATTTAGTAATAGTAATTAATAAATAAAAATTCACTAATTACTAATTACTAGCCATATTGCGGATAATAGCATTTTTTAAAATTTTAGGATACGAGTGCGGCTGGGATACAAATATTATATATATATTTTTTTATTATGTACAATTAGTATTAAATTTCTAAGCAATTTGGATCTTAAAAAGTGCATAAAAAGACGGAGTGCAATTTAATTCAACCATTCAACAGTAGCACAATACCATCAAATAAATAAAAACCACCACCAAATAGATCATATATATAATAAAAGTGGTAATATAGCATCAAAGTTTGCAAAATTGGTTTCAACATCCCTTAATTTTTAACCATTGAACCACTGCTTTAAGCCTTTAACACGTTAAACAATAAACACTGTATAAATTGGTTCCAACTTTCAATTGACAATCCACATCCAAGTCACAAAAGGTAGCAAAGAGAGATTTGAAGACAGAAGAGAGGAAGAGGAGACTTATCTTTGGAGAAATGCTGCCGGAGGTGACTAGACGTCTTCTTGGGTGGTTGCCGGTGGTCGCCGGAGGTCGCGGGTGGTCGCCGGAGGTCGTCGGAGGTCGCGGGTGGTCGCTGCAGGTCGCCGGAGTCGTGGGTGGTCGCTTGTGGTCGCGGCTGGTTGCGGGTGGTCGAGGGTAGTCGCGGGTGGTCGTCGGTGTCGTGGGTGGTCGTCAGTGTCGCAGGTGGTCGCAGGTGGTCACGGGTGGTCGCCGGAGGTCGCGGGTGGTCGCTGCAGGTCGCCGGAGTCGCGGGTGGTCGCGGCTGGTCGCTTGTTGTCGCGGCTGGTTGCGGGTGGTCGAGGGTAGTCGCGGGTGGTCGTCGGTGTCGTGGGTGGTCGTCGGTGTCGCAGGTGGTCGCGTCGCCGGTGGTCACGGTGGTTGCGAAGAGGCGCCGCTGGTCTCTCAGAATCTCCCAATTTGATCTGCCCGATTAGGTTAGTTTATATATTTTACCCATGAGTTGGATCCGCACCCGATCCGTACCCAATCCGCACCCGAAATTCAGAAAATAAAAGGAAATAAAAGGAAAAAAGGGATCCGCACCCAACCCGCACCCGTCCCGCACCCGCACCCGACGCGTACCCGACCCCTTTTGAAGCACCCGTGCTTCATAGCTAACTACTAGACAAAAGAATTAGAGAGTAACAAATGAATAAGAGTAGTTAGTAATTAGAATTTAGTAAGAGTAGTAATTAGTAAACAAGAGTACTAATTAGTAAATAAGAGTAGTAATTAGTAAGAGTAGTAATTGGAGAGGGAAATAGTAGCAAAACTTGTAGAAATGTTGAATGTTTAGATAAGAGAGAGAGAGTGAAGATTGGTGTGAAAAATTAGAAAGAAAGGGTGTGAATTTATAGATTTTTAAAAGTTCACAAAAGACCAAAATGTCTCTTAAAACTATCCGTTTATAGTTGTTGGGGAAGGTAAAGTGTAAAAACCCTTAAAAGAGTTGAAAAAAATTAAATTGGACCAAAACACCCCCTAACTAGCCATTATATTGCTGTTGGGGGGGGGATAAAAGTGAAATTTAGGGAAATAATGGGGAATATGGCCGTTGGGGGGAAAAGGGGGGAATAATTTTGAAAATCCGTGGGGCCGCCAGAAATAGGGCTAGAAAGGGCCAGAAAGAGGGCCGAAGCCCGTGCCAAAATCGGGCTTGACCCGGGCTTTTTCGGTTCGGGCCTGACTCGGGCTTTTTTCTCCGACCTGGCCCAAGCCCTAAATCCGCAAGCCGCTACTGTTCAACTGTTGTGCCGGGCCAAAAACGGGCCTGGTCGGGCCAGCCCGTGGGCCGCCCGACCCTTTTGACACCTCTACCAAATAGTATTTCATTATTATTATAGTTAAAAGTATAATCCCAAAGAAAGGTACTACTCCCTCCGTCCTACATAATTCGATCACTTTTTTTTTGGCATGCAGATTAAGGATATTGGTTATATGTTGTATGTTTCCTATTCTAACCTTTAGAGAGACGAGGGGAAGAAAGTGGCTAGGAGAGAGAATGAATTAGTGGAGTGTTAAATGTGGAGAGAGATATACAGTAAAAAATGTACGAAGGTGGGCCAGGAGAGAGAGAATGAGTTGGTAGAGTGTTAATTGTGGAGAGAGAAATGGAATAAAAAAAGTATAAAAGGGTAAATATGTAAAAATACCAACAAAATCTTTCTTATTGTGGAAAGTGGGCAATTTTTGTGGGACGACCCAAAAATGAAATATGATCAATTTTTGTGGGACGACCCAAAAAGGAAATATGATCAATTTATGTAGGATGGAAGGAGTACTACTTTTGGGCATTCAGTAGTCATACCACTTCAATAGTGGTTTTGGACATGTAGTCGTCATTTTAAGTAGTTTGAACTAAGCCAAGATGGTTGGCGAGCTAACTGAGCACAATTCAGAGTGGAGTTTCGCCCCTCTTTCTAACGTGCACTGAAACTAGACCGAGCCGTGTAAACTGCTCTTGTTGTTTTGAGCTCCATTATTTTCTATTCAAGCCCACTACGGTGGAACAGACGACCATTGTTTAGTTATATATATTGTAGATATACCTTGAAACGATCTAATAAAAGTCCTTTAGAGGAAACTTCCACCATGGTCCCTGTTCAATGTAGCGTTTACCCGGTCCGTGTACTTTACCATGTTAGCAAGCATAGCCCTTTTGCATCTTTCAGTCAAATTGTGCCCGTTATTTGGCTCCATTGCGGGGAAAAAAGAGTCATTTCCTCCGGCAAAAACTCCTTTACAATCTCCGTGATATGGACTCTTTGCTGAATTAGTCCCTGAACTAGTCTTTTTAGAGCTGATGTTAAAGCACCTTTTGCCAGCTTCATCCTTTTGGTCACTTCACCAGATTTTAATGTTTACAACAATAACAATTGATGCCCCAAGTCCCCCCAACCAATAATAGGGCAACCAAAGAACCCTAATCTTTCCCCAATCTTCCTGTCTGATTTCCCGACCACAATCTGGCCGAACGTGTTTCCACCCTAACCACCACCCCATCAACCACTTCTTCTTCCAATTCTCATACCGCGAGGATAGTCCCTGTGCAAATGCTCCACACAAGTAAAGCAACACTCCTTCAGGGAATAAACCACAACCCACCTCTGAGACCACCTTCTTTGCCCTCAATCCATCACTACAACAAACCTAAAATTCCATATTCTTCTCTTAAGCACTAGGGTTTGTTTCCTTTTATTGATGTAAACTGGGGATGAAATCAGAGCTTCAATGGGTTAAGTTGGTAAAAATTGTTGCTGTCGACAACTCCTTGGCCGAAAGCCCAATATGTGCAAACCAACGTCTACCACCACTAATAGATGTATCATTCTGATATTTACAATCTTGTTTCAGAGATTAATTTTATCTAAAACATGAGTTTTGAGCAATCGAGGTTGAAAATGTGTGGTGGCTAGGGGAGTAGAGTATGCAGAGGTGTTGGTTTGTCTGAGGGGAAAGGTGGTGGTCATGTAGGATTTGCCATCTGTTCGACTTAGGTGTTGGTCTCTGCTCGATGTGGTGGTCATAGGGAAGAGGTGGTGTGGTGTTGGTTGTGATGGTGGCAGGGCGGTGATGGTGGGGGCTCGGTGGTGATGGTGCTAAAGGGCCTGACTGCTAAACATTAGTTCAGGAAGACAGGAACTAATTCAGCAATATGCTAGTAGTTCAGGGACCATGAAGGAGCTTCTGTGGAGGAAATCACTCTTTTGCCCCTTTCATGGGGTCGACTAAGAGGCAAAATTTGACGGAAAGTGACGAAAGGACTACCCTGGCTGACGTGGTAAACTACAAGGACCGTGACGTGTCAAAAGATAGAACAGGGACTAAACTGGCTAAACGCTATAAGTACAGGGACCATGTTTAGAGCTTCCTCAAGCCTTTATGACTGGAATTATTGTTTTTGTATGCTAGATAGGATGTAAAGACTCTTTAGTGACCTCAGAAAGTTCTCATTCATCAGAGTGCAACATGAATGACATCTAGGAGGCAATGCTTGCTGTTCAAATAGATTGAATGTTAGATCACGTTCCGGCTTTACTGTATGCCAGTTTTGAAGAATTTCTCTGTTTTCGGAAAAGAAAAGAACCTACCTTGTTTATTGAAATCTCTGTCATCGCTTGTTACATAAAAGTTTTTCCATGGTCTTTTTTCGGGTATTTAGCTCCTTTATGTACGGTACAGCTGACCACATTCTGTTAACTTATCTAAAACTATTAGTGATTCAATATCTTTCCACTGTGATTCAATTAACGTTTTCTTTTGTAAAGAACTGTGAATTTTTGCTTGTGATTCTGTGAACTGATAAAGACTAGCAGGGGAGGATAGACTACTCAAGTGGCTAGAAGACGAGGCAGAGCATATAAACAGGGACAGCCTTTCCTAACAAGTTGATGTACTGAGCATTAAAAACACTCGAGCAATTAGGCTTTTACTATATCTTACAATCTTCATTAGCTTAGAACCACAATTATCTCCTTGTTTTTCCCGAGGAAATCTGAATATAGCTGCCTCCAAATTGAGCTTGTCTCATGATCAGTTGAGATCATCCCAGTTTATGGAGATATTCGTACTCTCCCTAATCACTGAAGTGCACATGGAGGAGCAGTAATTGCCAGAAACGGTTTGCAAGCCGTAGCATATCTAGTAAAGATATTTTAACAAAAGTTGCCATACTGGGGCACAACCTATGTACACAAAATTTGGTACTATGTATCTATACAAAGCCCAAAGCTGGATGGGCGTCATAAGAACCACTCATTGTGTCCTCTGTCCAGCAGAAAAGAGTATGCAAAAACAGATGTGAGTCTCCCTGTAAAATATCCATCCGTTCACAAGCTCTCGTGTTCTGCCTTTTTCCCCAATAAGAAGACAACCTTGTCCACCAACGCCCTTTGTTGCTGACAATTTTAGTAAAACCAAAAAGACCTTACTGAGCAGAGTCAAGCGAAAACCTCACCATTGTACTGTAACCATATATGCAACACATATTAAGCTTTGAGCCTTGCATGCTTTTACGCGGGGGACTGATTAATCTTTCAGTGAAAGTAAGGTCAACGAGTGTTTCAGACCTTCAGTATTCAAGACCATAGGCAGATGACTTGCTGTGGAAGGGGGCAAAGTCAAAAGTATTGTCAGTGAATTTAGTTCTTGACCCTGTCATTTTTGTGGAATTACATGGCACACTCAAGCCAGCAAGAATCCCACGGCGAACGGCAGCATGGGACTCCATTTGCCAGACGATGGTTTGAGATGTGCAGAAAGATTCTCTGCCTTGTTGTCATGCTGTATATGGGGTGTATGAGTCAACATTGCCTCAACTGCAGGGTCGCAGGCGGCACCGTTATTGCTGTGTATTGTGTTTCCACTGTTAAATTGATTTGTGTAAAAGCCTTAGTTGCACAAAGCGTGGGTGGGAGCGGATGCGAGGTTTCAGTGTGGGAGCAGGAGCCGCTGCGACATTCGGTAGTGAGGTTCTGGGATGGGAGCGTCACCAGAATTAGAGAATCGTACTACTATTTATATGGTACATTTGCCAAGAGAGGAAAAGTCGGGTGCTTGATGATGGATAACATTCATTCAGAGGGAAAAACAATGCTTTACACTTCAGGTTTTGGACTTTTTGTGTCCGTTCCTTTTCAATGGATTCTTGGGCACTTACAATTACTTGTCCTGTGTCCGCTAGAATGGGTGTTGGGGGTAGGGTGGGACTACGCATACTTCGCGTGTATTTGGGTGGCCCCCCTTTCTTGTTTGCCTTTGATAAATTAATTTGTGGGCTTATTGAAAGCTGTTTTCCATCTTGTGAACTCCAGATGACTGTACTATGAATGGCTGATTTAGTTGTCTAGTTGTAAAAGTGAGTTTCACTGTCTGTAAATAATCATATAGTGAATGTTCTACTGATTTTACAATGCCTACTTTTAAATGCAGGCCTTGAACTTGGTTACCGATGCGCTGACTCATGTTTGTATCGAAGTACGTGGTGCGGCTTGCATTTGTCTAAAAAGCGTCTCTCGCTCAGTCAAGGTTTGGGAAATGAATACCAAATATCGAATTTAAGAATCTTAGATTAGAATTACGATTATTACCAATAGGATTTTTCTCTGTTTTTTTCCCCAGAATCTGAGTGCTGGCACTTTTATGAATGAAATCATCCTCGTATCTTTGGTTCAGCTTCTATGTGACTCTCCTACTTCGCTCCAGGTATTATTTTGTTTGTCTTTCTGTTGTAGCCTCAGAAAGCTAGATTTGTTATCCTTTGCATTGAGATATCTTTAAGAAATGCAAATTAGTTGGATATTATTATGCTTGCTTGAATGTTGTCAGTCGTATATTAGTTGAGAGCTTTCAAAATGACACACTCCAAAACCTCCCAAAACCCCCAAACAGAAACTTCACGTGGCAGAAACCACCTCTATTCTATCTGTTAAGTCATCCTTATTCTATTAAGTGATTTTCATTGTTACTATGTTTCCTGATCGGTGGTTACAGTTGTGAGGTCTGTTCTTGAGAACTTTGATGGTTCTGGTGAATTTTCTTAGTGGCAGTGAAATAGTGTATTCTCGTGCCTTATATACCTGACACCTTTAAACTATCTTAGTCTAAAGATGCCCTTCCTGATTTCCAGACAAAGTTATAAAAAAATTTCTTTTGGGCAACTCGTAATAACAACCCTAAACTTGAAGTGATTCACCAGCATTGCCTGTCCAAACCTTTTTAGCCATTTTAGTCTAAGTACCAAACATGTGCCAAAATCATCCTTCTGTTAACTTCCATTGCATCTTATTAGCCATTATTGGGCTCTACAGCATGGCCAAAATGGTCATTTATATCTCATTTACAACCAACCAAGCACATTACGGACTAACCTTATTCCAATTAGCAAAAATTTGTAACCAAACACCTTATGAGAAAAATTTGGGTTTGTCTCAGTTTTGTTAGCGGAGGAAGAAAGAGCTTATAGGAAGAATATAAAAACTAAGTTTAGGGTTTTTTGGACAAAGTTTTAAGTTTTCAAAAAAACAAAAAGCTAAAACAAGTTTTGGTTATCATTTTTCACAAAAACTTAATGATATCTTTATTTTTTATCTTCTTTTTACCTGCTTTTATTTTCTTATCCTTCCTCCTTTAACTGAACCGTAACCATATCCAATCCTGTCCACTATAAACCACCACCTACCATAAACCACCACATGCACCCACCAGTAACAACACTTGACCAGAGCTTACCGATGCAAAAGGACGGTGATGACAGAAGTACGGAGAGGATGTTGGAGGATCGAGCTCCATAGGAGCCAAGTATCCGACATCTGAGAAAGCAAGAGAAGGGGAAGGAGAAAATACTGGTAAAAAGTGTCGATCTGGACTTCAGCAGTTTGAGTTAAGATCTGGAAGATGGTAAAGATATTACGAGAATTGCTGTTTTTTGTGCTTGTGTAGAGGTTGTGGTGATTGCTTGTGGTAGTGGCGAACGGTGGTGGGTTTGGTGGTTGGTGACGACAGTGGGTGGGGTTTGGTTGTTGGTGATGTTGTGGGTATGGTGGTGTTGGTTTGCTGGTTGGTGATGGCGGCAGTAAGTATGGTGGTGGTTCGGCCGTTGGATTGGTGGTGGGTGGCGGTATTGATGGGTTTGGTAGGGCAGTGCTGTTGGGCAGTTTGAGTGTGGTGGTGGTGCTGGTGGTGGTTGTGGGGAGATGTGGTGGGGGGATTGGCGTTGGTGGTGGGTGTGGCAGTGGCTGTGGTGGTGGTGGTGGTGCTTGAGTTGGTGATGCTGGTATTTCCAAAGTTACAAGAAAATTGTGTTAGAATGAGTTCAAATGAGAGAATTCTGTTAGAATGAGTTCAAAAGTCCACTATTTATAGGCAAAAGTTCGCCTGAGATATTACTCTAGCCACCCAAAGGAGCAAGTAATAGGTAATGTTGAACGTGGGGTAACTACTCGATCTTTGGTAAATCTTTATGCCCTGATTTTGCTTTTCTTTCTCAAATTGAGCCTAAAAATATAAGACAAGTTGGTATTACTTAGGTTTTGTTTTGAAACTCCGTGTTGGAGAAATTTTTGGATTGTATAAAAGTTTTGGGCCATTATGTCAGATATTGATGTATTTTGGGGATTAGTAGTGCATGCTCTAAACGACGGTTTGAGAGATTTATGATATTTTAAGGTTTTCTGATTTCGTTTGAGAGACTTTCAATATTGTAAAGTTTACTCTAAATTCCGAATTTTTCAACCGTTTATGCTCTGGAGGATTTTCTATAATTCTGTGGGCACTGATCTCCATTTTAGCACCACTTACCACCCACAGACGAATGTGCAGTCTGAACGTACCATTCATATTATAGTATTAATAATTCAAGGTGCCTTTTGACATTCCATTGTGACCCCTTTTCTCAGCCACTTCTAGTGTCCAAAATTTCAATATCAGGATCACCACCCCTAGCGACAACAAGTCCCAATTTGGGGTTATGTTCTTGCCTTGGATAGTATGGAGTTGGGACAAGCAATTCGTCGCCAGGATTGGCCAAGCAATGCCTTCCTCACACTAGATCAGTTTACCACAAAGATGAGGTCCGTTTTCATCACCCTTGGCATTGCGGTTTCACGCCTACAATTTTTTTGGTAATCTAAAGAGGAGGTTTCCATCGTACCCAAACTCTCTTGGTCTAAATCTTGTGTATAAAAGTCGTTGCTTAAAATGCACTAACCGGCTAGGCATTATTAAAGTTTGGGGTGTTACATATGGGTCGGTGGGAATGGGGCCAAAACTTTGAAGATGGAGGGGAAGAGGGGAGGCGCGGCGCTGCAGCGAGGTAGCGGCGAGGGGAGGGGGAAAAAAGGGAGAGAGGAAGGGGGGGTCGGCGGAGGTGAGGGGGTTGGGGGGGGGGGGAAGATGAGGTATGGGTAGATCTAAGGATAGCGAGAAAAGAGATGTGCTTTAGCAGGGGCGATGAATGGAATGTCGATCTCATCTAGTTTGTGGTTGAAATTAGGATGATGGTTAGATGTTTAGAATTTGAGAGCGTCGCTTTGTTTGTTTTTATCACTTGTTTTTAACAGAAGCCAAGAAAAAATAAGCGAATTGTATCTGCTTCATGTTGCCTTCCTATAAGCGAATTGTATCTGCTTCATGAAGCAGTCCGCTAAGTTTCTGATGCTCCATCTTCACTTTCTGACAAACTAAATAATGGGATACAAATTTCGGTATATCCGACTACATACCGCTCCACCAGAAATGCTCTTTAAGGTCATGATACATTTTTGTTCCTCCCGGGTGGATAGAGAAACTAGAACTATGAGCCTCCGATAGTAACTCCCGCCTCAAAGTTAAATCAGCTGGCACACAAAGTCTGTTACGGAACCAAACCAAACCACACCGTGCTTGTCAATTCTAAACTCATTCTGGAAAGAGAATAAGAAATTGTCACAGTGTTCAGTATGTGATCATTCGAGGTACAAATCGGATAAAGGGAAGAATAAAAACATTGCATGGAAGATATTGTGATATTTCCCGGTCGTTTGAATGTCTCTAGAGTTTATTTATGGAAGTGGTGTATGACAATAGCAGTTGTATTTGATTGTCTAGAGAGTTAGCTGAGTTTGTGCAAGTGATTGTAACTCCTTTTTAGCTGTGTTTGAGAAGCTTCATGTTTGGTGAAGAGTAGATGGCTCGAGTCACCTAGTGCACCACTTACTGAAAACTTTAGAATAGTTGGGCGTTCACATGGGAGCACGACGATGGGGGGCAACGGCATGCGGGTGGGTGCAGGGGCGAGGTTACGAAGCCACGGTATTCCAATTGCTTTATTATTAACCATCCAAGACCTCTAAAAGGATGACTGAACAGAAAGAAGTCTCCTTTCTCTTTGATGGGCAGTCTAGGCCTTAAGTACTCTCTAGTCCAAGGTCAGTTCACCACTACACTTTTCCATGCCTTTGCCCTTTGGAATGACTGTGGTTGTCCTAGAAGTATCAATAACAACAACGGTAGGGGCTGGGAATATTACGAAAAAATTCTTTTCAATTTTTCAGGTTGTAAGAAGATAGCTACACTTCTTGTATAGCGACAATTAATGGTCATTATAAATTTTTAGCAATTTTATTTAGTAGATCTAAAAAAGTGATTCTAAGAATAATCGCTAAAAGTGTTAGCAAAAATGGCACTAAAACTCAAAGCTTCATATAATGAAGGTGCTATATATTAGTTATAGACGTAATGAATACAAAAGGCTCCTGTAACTGTACAAGTGACCATCTGCTTCTAGTCACAACCCGACCAGATTCGCGCTTTACATTTTTCATATTATATTGTGATAAATTGAGGACAAGACAAAGGAATCAACAAAATCTAGAGTTCATATGAGTGCAAAACATGGATAGTTGGTCAAAACACCAAAACCAAGTCATGCAAGGGAAAGTGAGCTTCACATCACTGTGTTCTACAATTAACATGCACGGAAGGAAATCGTGTTGGTTTTTGTTTTGGCATGGGTTGGGGCAGCCAACAAAGAACATTGAGTGCTGTGTACTAAGAGTGAAATCGTTGTAGTAACAGAGTAAATTCTGGCTCATCTTTTGCATAAATTTTTTTTCCATAATTGATGGCAAGCTATGAAGCACGGAAGCGGGTGCAGGTGCGGATACGATATGGGTGCCGATACGGGGATACAACATTTTTTAAAATTTAGGATACCGGTGCAGTGGAGATACGACAAAATTTTTATATATACTTTTACTATGTACACCTAGTATTAAATTTCTAAACAATTCGGATCTTAAGAAAGTGCATAAAAAAGATAGTGCAATTTAACCATTCTACAGTAGTACAACACCATCAAACCACCACCAAATAGCAATGTAGCATCAAAGTTCCAACTATCTAAAGCAAAATACTCCATTAAATATTAAACACTTTTTATAAATATTAACAGACTAAACATTGTGTGGTGGGCGTGGGGGGCTACTGAGAACATAGGTATTTGGCTTTCTACGAAAATTGGTTACAATTTACAACCCATGTCCAAGTCACAACTCGGAAGGTAGCAAAGAGAGGGGAAGACAGAAGGTTGCAAAGAGAAAGGAAGACAAAGACTTATCTTTTGAGAAATGCTGCCAGAGGTGAGTACACACGTCTTCTCTGGTGGTCGCCAATAGTCACGGGTGGTTGCGTCAAGGCTACTGCCGTCGCCGCTTCTCTCTCTCTCCCAATTCACGATCTGTGTGCTAAGAGTGAAATCGTTGTAGTAACAGAGTAAATTCTGGCTCATCTTTTGCATAAATTTTTTTTCCATAATTGATGGCAAGCTATGAAGCACGGAAGCGGGTGCAGGTGCGGATACGATATGGGTGCCGATACGGGGATACAACATTTTTTAAAATTTAGGATACCGGTGCAGCGGAGATACGACAAAATTTTTATATATACTTTTACTATGTACACCTAGTATTAAATTTCTAAACAATTCGGATCTTAAGAAAGTGCATAAAAAAGATAGTGCAATTTAACCATTCTACAGTAGTACAACACCATCAAACCACCACCAAATAGCAATGTAGCATCAAAGTTCCAACTATCTAAAGCAAAATACTCCATTAAATATTAAACACTTTTTATAAATATTAACAGACTAAACATTGTGTGGTGGGCGTGGGGGGCTACTGAGAACATAGGTATTTGGCTTTCTACGAAAATTGGTTACAATTTACAACCCATGTCCAAGTCACAACTCGGAAGGTAGCAAAGAGAGGGGAAGACAGAAGGTTGCAAAGAGAAAGGAAGACAAAGACTTACCTTTTGAGAAATGCTGCCAGAGGTGAGTACACACGTCTTCTCTGGTGGTCGCCGATAGTCACGGGTGGTTGCGTCAAGGCTACTGCCGTCGCCGCTTCTCTCTCTCTCCCAATTCACGATCTGCCCGTAACTTAGGTTAGTACAGCTATTTTATTTATGTACCCCCCCCCCCCCCCCCCCCAAAAAAAAAAACAAAAAAAAAACTGAGGTTCTATGTTTCAACCCCCTAAAATTCTTTTGGAATTCCACCAATAAGTATCGGATCCGCACCCGAACTATATCCTATCCACACCCGAACTATATCCTATCCACACCCGAAATTCAGAACATGAAGAAAATATAAGGAAAAAGATGGACACTCACCCACCCCGCACCAGACTCCGATGCTCCCCCCCCCCCCCCTTCGAAGCACCTGTGCTTTAGATATGGCGAGACTTGAAAGATATTTTCTGATGCTTTTAACAAAGTTTGATTAGTTCTCAACATGAAAGTAAAGACCATAAGCCAATATACTTTTTGGAGTTTAAAAACAGGACCAAAGTAGAAACTCGTTTTTCAGAATGTAATACTAAAGTGATAAAAAAAGAAGTCCCCAAAAAATGTGGAAAAAGTACAATTGGAGAATAGAAACGTAAAGGTTAGCAGACATTAAGAAAAAAGTGGAACGAGTGGTTAATGTTTGGGTGTTTCTTTTGCTTTTTTCGATTTCGTTTTATTTAGTTTATTTCTATCTTTGTTTTTTCATTCTCATTATTTTTTCTCTTTCACCTTTCCTTTGGTGAATAGTTTAAAGAAAATTAAATATATTTTGTTAGTGTTTGTTTACAAACTTTGTCGTTTTGGAATAAGATTAGGATGTGATATGCCTGTTTGGGTGTGAATTAAATATCAATGACCATTCTGCCCTCACTATGGGACCCATTAACAGCTAAAATCGAACTGACATTGGCAGAAGGATAATGTTGGCAAGTGTTTAATATTTCAAGGACTAAAGTGGCTGGAGAAAAATAGTTTAGGGACGTTATTAGGAGCTGTCTCAAAATTTTCTGTAAATAGTGGATTCTTTAAGTTGTTCCTCCTGGACATGAATAGTAACTGTCCATCTTTCGTTCCTCTGTTTCCCAGGTTGCGGCTCTTGGTGCTATTAGCAACATAGTTGTTGATTTTACAGTACATAAGTCAACTTTTATACAATGTGGAGGTGCGAAACAGCTTGTTCAGCTATCAAAATCCATGGATTCAACTGTTAGGTTAAATGCTGTATGGGCTTTGAGAAACTTGATGTTCCATGTGAACAACAGGTGTAAAGAAGAAATCTTGTCGGAGCTCACAGCATCTGTGTTAGCTAGTCTTATAAACGGTAATTTCATACTTATTATTGTTTATAATGACTAACTATTTTATCCATGTCAATTTTGATTAACTACTTTACAACTGGTACTATGCAGACCCCAAACCTTCTGTCCAAGAGCAAGCTCTGGCTCTTGTTCGCAATCTAGTCGATGGACCTGAGGACTTTGCTGACTATGTCTTTGCAGAGGATTGTCTTTTACTGCATGCTGTTGGAAACCAATTGCAGGATGCTTCAAAACCAGATGTTTTGCTTCAGGTTAGAAGTGTTCTTATTGAAGATATGACATGCCGACCATTTGGTCTTTAGCTTTCTCCGTAAGTGAGATTTATTCAAAAAGGTGCCAAAAGGTGGCGCATCTCGTGTACATGAGTTGTGTGCACTCTCTGAAACTGCCCCCAATAACAACAAAGGAGTCAAGAGGAGCCTAGACTAGATTCCTCGTGACATCAAGGGGGTTCAGAAACAAGACCTTGAGCTGAATTTGAGATAGATGCTGCACTCTCAATTGCATTGTTCTTCTCGTGCCAAATGCTCAAAACATGTGCACAAAAGGGTCAAAACTTAGAGCTTCAGCTACCTTTTTTGTTTAACAACCAACTAAGTGATAGTTCTGCTATAATCATCAACACTGTGCCATAAAGGCAGAATCTATCCTAGATTTCTTTTACCAAGACATGCACATGAAGCATTAGAGCAGATCAAACTTGAGTCCTCCTAGGTTATTCCCCAAGAACAAGCATGCAGTGTCACCTGGCATGCAGATAACTTTGACTGAAAACAAGCCTTAGGAGGGCGGCCTATGTCCGCCAAGCAGCCTTCCGGGGGAGGAGGAAGACACACTACGGACAGCAGCAGAAGAAGCTTTGACTGAAAAGTAGCTTGAGGAAAATTGCTCTTCCACCAGGAGACTTCACTGAATAAAGCATCTGCCAAGGCACGAAACTAATTCAAACTCCCAATGCTGAAATTGCTTTTGTAGACTCGATTCCACCAAATTCCCCCTCCAGTAGAAACTATAGTCAGCTAGAAATGCCTTTTTGAATAAACATATTTAGGAAGTGTAATGCCCATTTTACTCCTTTTAAGGTGGGAGATGGGGCAAGGGTGAGGTTTTGGCTAGGGATATGGATGCCTCCATTAAAGAATTGACTAAGGTTTGGGTAATGCTAGAGGATGAAACAGTGTGCAAGTCCCTGTCTCTGTAGAAAGTTCCCTTTTTTGTTTCGGAGGCATCTGTCTGTTACTTTTACGGGGGATAATCTATGGAAAAAGAGGAAGTATTATATATCTTGGTGCTTTATGTGCAAGAATGACGGGAAGAGAGTAGATCATCTTTGGCTGCATTGTCCAGTTGCGAGGGAAATGTGGTGTTTACTGTTCTCGCTACTTGAAATTGAATGGTGGTGTCTTGGGCAGTGGCAGACCAACTTTGGAGCTGGTTGATGTTTAGACAATGAAGAAAAAAAATGCTGTTTGGAGTAAGGCCCCTTTGGGTTTTATGTGGTGCATTTGGCCGAAACGTAATTGGATGCCTATAGATAGGTTGCAAACTGCCTTTTTCCATCTTCTGTTGCTTTGTAGAGAAGAGTACCGGCCTTCCTCGTCAGGAGATTTTGTGGCCTTTTGGGCAGAGTTACTTTGAGGTATTAATTTCAGTCGTATACTACCCATGTACATGAGTTTCGCCTCCACGGGGCGGCTTCTTTCAATATTTGTTCTACATATAAAAATAGAAAGAACAGTCGTATGTTAGGAAACAAGTTCCTCCTTCCAGCACCAAAATGAAGCCAAGGTTTTTAACTAGAAGCATCAACCACTTCCATCAGATATTTGCATCGAATGGATGCTAATGCGGAGATTCCAATATATACGCTTGATCATAAAGCCTTTCACCACCCTAAGTGGCAGGTGAGCGTTTGCCTAGGCATTAAGGCGTGCAGTCACTGCCAATCTAGAGATTTAGTGATGATACTTTCGTTTATTGTTTTTTTTTTATATATATTTTGAATGAGTGGATTTGGTTTTAATTGAAAGGATTTTGATGGCCATTGGGTTTGGCCAGAAAAGGCAGCTGCAAATACGTTCGGATGTTTGGTGTTTTAGATTTTGGATCAACTTGGTTGATAATGGTGACGGATAAAATATTCAAATTGTTGAATTTGAAACCTTTGATTACCTTATTCTTCTGACCAAGTATCGTGCAAAACCTTTGACTTGTTAAAAATTGTCGACAAGAAGATTTCTGAGAGAGAGATATATAGAGGCAGTAGGGTGGAGAGAACAGAGAATTTACTCTACATGCACATGTACATGTATGTCTACCTAAATGATGTACATGGAGAAAGGAGAGATAAAGGAAAGAAGGAGTCACTTACTTTTCCTTGGCTACGGGTAGGCAAGAATATGGAGCACAAACATTTGAGGGCAGAAAATGAAACATAAAATGTATGTCTAAGCTCCTTGACATCTCTGCAAAGTCAAAGTTATCACTTGTTTTGGGATGGAGGGGGTACAGCCAACACCGTATATCATGTTCTCCCTGTAACATGTGATGCTCTGATGGAACATTGAGAGCTAAACAAAGGTGCACTCTAGAGCATAAAGATAATAGATTCTGCTCGAACACAAGTAGAGTGCTAACTGGGGCCCAAACATAAGTGGACCAAATGCAAGTGGGAAGTTGTGAAACAAGAGCTCTTGGCTTCTAGTACTGAGGTTTAGAAATTAGGTGAGACCAAAGAGAAAATAATGAAATGGCTAGGATTTACTTGATCAAAATCATATAATGGCTGGAAGTGTATTATGCTTTTATATGCAGTACACACTTGGACCTGCATTATGCGATCTGCCGCCACAAGTGCTTTTTTTGTGGGGATTAATTTTTTGGCTTTCATAAATGGACGACTCCTCATCCGTCATCTCTTAGTATACTCTTGATTCAAAAGTGTAATCGACACGTGGGTGTGCGCTGCACAAACGCGCACACTTTTGAAGTTTATACTGCTGGCAACTTAGCTAAGTTGCCACCAAATCTCTGACACTTGACTGGCTACATTTTACTTCTCCCTGAACTAAATTACCAACGCATCTCTTTCATTGTGAAACCTTACCAATTTGCTACTAGAAGTAGCTGATTAGTACATGCGAAGAAAGGAAGGCAAAGATTGACCAAGTTTCCAGTTATGGCTGGGAAATCACCTGTTGTAAGTGTATAACGGTATAGACCTGTTTAGTAAGTGATTTATGTGCTAGCAAGATAGTGGAAATGGGTGGACTGGTTGCAACCTGAAAACCTATGCTATTTAGAAAAATGGCTGCCCTCTTGATTTTTCCAGAATCCCAAGCTTTTCCTACCGTACTAAGCAATAGCCCCTTCTTCTAAACTCTTGAATAGCTTGGAATCCCGCATTTTGGTATAATTGCAAGGTGCTTTATCAGTTAGCAACTGGCGTGTTCGGTTTTGAGTACATAGGGTTTCTCGAGTAGATACGTGGTCGAGGTGTTCAAACGACGGGTATCAAAACCTGATATATTACATAACGAGCAGAATGATTATATAGTTTTATGGGACCAAACAAGATAGATCTACAATCTGTGAGATCTCTCATACTTTGCCTTGGGATTATTCAGTTCTATCTCTCAATGGCCGGGGAAGGGATATGACTTACCAGTAGTGTCTCACCTTGACGTGGGATTTCTGAACAATACCACAAGATGACACCTGCACAGGAAGTAACCATTTCACAACTGGTGCCTAATTGGAGGACGCGTAGCCTTTGACCTGCACCCAAATGCATAAAAGATTCCATATAGATGCTTATGTTCTGTTGCTTGTATTAAATATTTGAACTTCTTATTCATTTAGGGAATGTACACCCTCTGCAATGTGGCTTCTGGAAACGAGTTCAGTAAGGAAGCGGTTATGAGTCAACTTTTCTGCCAAACAAGCAACACCCGATGTATATTGGTCAATTTCTTGCAAAACAGTGACAGCCGATTACGTACCGCTGCTGTCTGGACTGTAGTAAATCTCACTTTCCCAAGCAGTCCTGGTGCATTTGATCGTGCTGGGAAGCTGAGAAATGCTGGCATAGCTACTCAATTAAAGAATATGGTCAATGATTCCTGCGTGGATGTAAAGGTTGTTAAGCAGCATCTGAATCCCGATGGTTCTTTTGTTATAATAGTTTATTCTTTTGCTGATTGATGTCTGATTCATGTCTTGCAGCTTCGTGTAAAAACGGCACTAGGCCAGATGATGTCTTTTGGCGATGGCTCAACATGATTGTTTTGTTATCGTCCGTTGTGCTCAACAGCCATTTGTAAAGAGAGTTGACGGGATGGTGCTCGGGCCTCGCCATATTTTTTGAGATACTCAACAATAACGTGGTACATACCGGCAAGAATTTGAATGCCCTCTATGTTTGGGTAAAAGTTGGACATAACAGTAAAACCAAGAATCTAATTACTAGGGCATTTATTCTTCCTTGGACGTGCGTTTAACCAGTTACCTTTCAGATTTTTTCATTCGAGGAGGGCATCAAGGGCAGCGTTCCTGATTTTGCAGCTTCTGCTGATCTGGTTATGAATGAATTTGATTTTGTTTCTTTTATGTATCGAAGAGCCAATCTCCTTGCCAAATTATGCTATTCTAAACACTCATTTGCCACCCGCATTTGTCTGTAAAAAGTGCATGAAAGAAAGACTCCCACCTTCTAAGCAACAAATGAGGAGCGGACAAGCATTCGAGGGTGCTTGAATAGGCGTTTCATGTTTGTTGTAACAATTAATTTTTCTTTTTCAGAGTTTGCCGCTGCCCAGGAATCTTGTTTTAGTACTTGATATATCATTCTGTGTGTACGTCAGTTTGCTCATATTCGCTGTGAAAGTAACACCGTTTGGCAATTCATAGGTTTGGTTTCCTTAGCTGCAATTTTACAACATGTTGACTGACATGCCAAAGTAGAGATGTCAAACGGGCCGGGCTTGGGCCGCCCGGCCCGGGTCCAGCGGGCTTTAAGCGAAATCGGGCCGGGGCCGGGCTGGCTGAGGAGAAATCCTAGGCCCGGTCCAGGTCCTAGGCCCAATTTCTAGGGCCGGGCTTGGCCTGCCCGGGCCCTTTTTTTTAATTTTTTTTTAAAATTTTCTTGTTATTCAATTTTAAATTTCATCTTTAGGCATGTCCAATTTTTAAATTTTGACAAATCTAATTTTTATCATTTTATTTCATTATATGTAATATTCATATATATGTATGTATGTATAGATATATTTATTTGTCTCTCATTTTATTTTTTACTATATGTTAAATCTTTTCTTACTCTTCTTGGTGATCTTTATTAATAAAATCTGAACACATAATAATTATTACTATTTAAGAGAGACTGTTTCTACTATTTGATATTTTACTTCAAACTAATTGGCCGAAAACCCGGGATTGATACATGTTAATTACCGAGACGATCTTTAGTAATAAGTATATAAAAATAAATGTGTTCATAGGCCCTCCTCTTTTTATCCGGGCTTGGGACCGGCTTGTAAACAAACAGGCGAAGTTACCTATTTTTTTATATATACGAAAAATATATATCTTGCTTGTAAAAATTTATTTTATATATATGGAAAAAATATATATTTTGTGAAAAAATTTATTCTTAAAACTTAAGAGAAGGAAAATAAAAAGAAATTACCTAATCATCCGGAAGTACTTCAATATCCGAGTCACTGCTCTTCCTATCATCAATCGGTTTATCTTGCTCGCGGTATTTCGCATCAAGATAATCCTTCCAACATACACATAGCTCGAGCGACTCGGGGTTAAGACGACTCCTCCTGTCATCCAAAACCCTCCCGCTGGCTGAAAATGCCGACTCTGAAGCAACCGTGGAGGCTTGCACTGGCAGTACATCCCGTGCAATTTGGGATAAAGTTTTATACATGTTTTGATTTTGTTTCCAAAAATTTAACAAATTAAAATTAACCTGTTCTTGCATTGATAAATCAGAATAATGATCAGTATTTGCATATACACCAATCTCATTAAAAGAGGAAAAAGTAGACGAACCTGCCGAATTAGAAGTACCTTCACCTGGTAGTTGTCTTGCTACTAGATGTTCAAAGCCCTTAAGGTATGGCGCATAATACCTCTCAACAGTGGATGATGTAGCTCGCCCGCGCACGTCAGCAGAATTACGATAGAGGTTGAACAATTCCTCAAACCTCTTGCTCACTTTTGCTGTGAGTGCGGTTGTCTCCTCTGCTGTGTAGCACATTAATTTCGATATCTCTTGTATCGAGGCGTTCACGCCATGCAACTTTAACCTAGGATCTAAACAAGTAGCCACAGCAAAAATAACAGGCAGTCTACTCCAATATTTATTAAACTTTTTATCCATCACTTTTACTATTTCCTTAAAGGGTCCTATATATCTCCATTTTGTTAACATTGTAGCCATCTTGAGAATTTCTATTACAGCGAGAGGAGAGGTGGGATAGTACGTACCAGACAATAAATTGGTAGACGTGTAGAATACCTCCAAAAATTCAGCTAGGTATGTGGCCATCTGCCATTCCTCTTGAGTTGGCAAGCCGGCTGGGAACTGGGTTAGTAGAAAATGCGTATAGACTTCTCGGTATGCCAGAATGTGTAAAAGCATATGGTATGTAGAGTTCCACCTGTGGACCACATCTGTAACTGCTCTCCTGCGAGGCATATTATATTCAACACACAACGTTTTAAATTGTTGTGTTCTCGGACTCGAGCTATTAACATACGCTGTCATACCCCTCATTTTGACAAGAATATCTCCTGCAGCAGCTAAACCATCTTGAACAATTAAATTAATTATATGACAAACACAACGAACATGAAATAATTCACCAGAAAGTACAGGTTTGAGGCTCTCCTTTAAAGCATCAACAGCAGCTGTATTGTTAGAAGCATTATCAAAACTAATACTCATAATCTTATCCTTTAATTTAAATGTGGTACATGCTTTTAATATAAGAGTAGCAATGTTCATTCCATCATGCGGAAAAGGAAAGAGCTCGAAAGCGATGATTCTCTTGTGCATAACCCAATCTGCATCAATCCAATGAGCGGTCACACAAGAATAACTAACAAAAGTAAATGGAGATTGCCAAATATCAGAAGTAAGACTAACTTTACCGTCAAATTTATCGAAATAATCGATAAGGCGTGCTTTAGCAGCATTGTACTGTCGGAGTGCATCGGATCTAGTTGTGTTTCTATGAACCTTTTTGTACAAAGGTTGAACGTATGTGTTCATATATCTAGAGTGCTTAGGATTATCGGCAAAAGAAAAGGCTTGTTCATCGTGAATAACAAATTCAGCGAGACCGTCTCTTTGCTCTCGCTGATTATAAACAAATAACTTACCGTCAAAAGATAACTGCGTTTGGGTAGGTTCGACGTGGCCTTGTCGAGGTGCACACAGAGGGTAATGCCTGTTAAGATGTCCATTACCACTACCAGACGAAAATAATTTAGCGCAGTACTTACATCGAGCTTTTCGGATGCCGTCCACCGTAACTACATCGAAATGATTCCAACACTCGGCTTTCTTTTTTTTCCCCTTTTGGACTTCTGGCTCATTACCGGAGGCATTGCTCGGCCCTTCTTCATCATGACCAGGCATAGGGTTGAGATTATGCCACGGAGTAGTAGCTTCGCCAACCGAGCTGCGTCCTTGACTATAATGCGGGGGGTCTTCATCAGGCGTGTATTCAAAATCTGGAATGTTTTGATTGAACTCCCAATTGGCTTGGGTATCTATCATACAGCCTGTACTCATTCGTCCAGGAACGAATGGTTGTGTTGGTGCTTGGATTGGTGTTTGTGATGGCCGTGGCGCTGGCGCTTGTGCTTGCGATGATGATGATGTTTTTCGTGATGATGATCCACGCCTCAGTTTCTTCAATAATCCAGCCATATTTCACGCTAAACTTTTTTACTAGATTGGAAATAAAATTAGTAAGAGTAACTAAATACACAAGTATAAGAGTAGTAATAAGAAATAACAATTAAAAGAATGAAAGAGTAACAAATATTAATCACTGAGGATAATTCGAAATTGGAGAGAGTTAGTAATTAAAAAGCATTTAGTAATAGTAATTAATAAATAAAAATTCACTAATTACTAATTACTAGACAAAAGAATTAGAGAGTAACAAATTAATAAGAGTAGTAGTTAGTAATTAAAATTTAGCAAGAGTAGTAATTAATAAACAAGAGTACTAATTAGTAAATACTAGTAGTAATTAGCAAGAGTAGTAATTGGAGAGGAAAATAGTAGCAAAGCTTGTAGAAATATAGAATGTTTAGATAAGAGAGAGTAAGAAGATTGGTGTGAAAAATTAGAGAGAAATGGTGTGAATTTATAGATTTTAGAAACTTCACAAAAGACCAAAATACCCCTAAAAACTATCCGTTTATAGTTGTTGGGGAGGGTAAGAGTGTAAAAACCTTTAAAGGAGTTGGAAAAATTAAGTTAGACTAAAATACCCCCCAAACTAGCCGTTATATTGCTGTTGGGGGGGTAAAAGTGAAATTTTGGGGGAATATATCTGTTGGAGGAAAGGGGGGGGAGAAAGGGGGGGGGGAAACAAAAAATTCAAACAGGTGGGGCCGAAACCGGGCCGGATAACCGGGCCAGGGCCGGGCCAGAACCGGGCCTGGCCTGGCCCGGGCTTTCCCCAGATTTTCGGCCTGGTCCAAGCCCAGGCCCTAAGCCCAATTCCTCCGGGTCAGCCCTGTTCATGAAAGGGCCGGGCAGGCCCGGGCTTTTTTCGGGCCGGGCCGCGGGCCGCCCGGCCCGTTTGACATCTCTATGCCAAAGCAGCTTAAGGCTGATGGCTGGCGATTTGAAAAAGGAACAAAAGCTTCGAAGTGGAGCCCTCTTTTTCTTTTTTTTTTGGTAGATATAATGGAGCCCTCTTTGGCTACGCAGAGTATCAACTAAAAACAAGGGAAATGGAAGCAACGTCAGGACTCCTGACTCAGGAGTGCCGGATGGCATTGGCACCCCATAAACCCTCGCTGGTCTACCGACCGGTACTCTCGTTCCGAGTTTTTTGAGACATGCCAAAAGTCTTAGGACCCGCATGGTTGGCAATTTTACCTGTTTTTCGTCCCTTTGCACCTATTTGCAGGTTTTCTTAAGCACCTCACGAATATAGATCGAGGTCTAAGGGCTCGTTATAGGGGATGATGATTTGATCATACATCACATTGATACTTCGTTAAGATTTGCTCTTCACTCATAAATCCTAATCCTAATCCTCATCCCAAACCATATTATCCTATACCTCTTCCATTCATAGGCGATGATTAAGGTGCAAAGCAATAAATTCCCTCACTAATTGAAGTGCGTTCTTGTGGCGGATCAATTCAAAAGCCACCGGATAACGTAGGCTCCTTTGCTAAAGTTGATATTTGACCACGTAGATTGCATGATCTGTGAATGAATATATAAATAGTTGATTGTTGGCCGCTTGGACAACTTTAGTTAAGTTGTCCACCCAATCTGGCCGTTCATACGCGATCTGTAGACGATTTAAATTTTTTTTATATATTTTTTTAAGTAAGCCCGCCACATAATACAGCAGGCGACATTTTTGAAAAAAATACCCTTGAGCTGCATAACATGCATAATGTATCGGATGACAATTCTTCTCCCAAGGACAAACTCTGTTCTTCTCACTTTTTTAACTACTCCTTTAACATGTGATCATCATCATTTCCTTTGAACAAACTATGTTCTCTCTCTCTCTCCTGTACTAAATAAAGAGATTGAACAGAAAGCATGGACTGTGGTAGCAGCCGGCCAAAACCAGAGCCTTCTTTCCTTTGCTGCTCCAGGTCGGAATCCCTTCTTCGTCTCAAAAGCAGTGTCCCCGTATTGAGCTTTAGAAATTTGGCCTCACTAATGACCGAGAAAACATTCTTAAACTCTTCATCTGGCATAAGGAGGGCATTATCCGCAAGTTGTCGATTCCCCTGTTGAACCGTGCACAACTTTCCAATGCCCTCATCCACTAGTTCAATCGACATTGAGATTAACTGCAATGGCACCTCTGTGCAGTTCTTGGCACTAACAACTAGTATTCTTGTCTCGTTAGCAGGAAGTGATGAGACCTGATCAGAATCAGCAGTTGGCTTAATTTTTTAGAGCAACAGAGGTTCACGTCGGACAAGTAGCTACCCACTACAGTTCCCACCATCAACGAATACTGTTCAACCACCATCAAATTGACCAAGACAAAAATCTGATTCTGGACATAGACAAATAGCTACCCACCACCACAACAACCGCCGCCGCCACCGCCTTCAATCGGTGTCGCCACCACCGTCCCATGGCTCCTCCACGGCTGGATAGCCTCCCACCTCCCACCGTCAAATTGCTGAATCCGCCAAGACAGCCTCCTTTTCAGATCTGTCATCTTCATAATATCACGTAGAAAACCTGTACAAGAGAGTAGGAGAGGGTGATAGGATGAGAGATGAGGAAGAGAGAAAACAAATGGGTTGTCCCTAATACTACTTATAATACATTTTTTAGTGCCCTATCCTTTTCGTATTACACTGAAAGTGAATAAGGTGCTGACAAGAAAAAGGTAAATTAGTTATTTCACACTCATCATATCTTTAGTTACCTAAAAACTCTCCTACTTCCTCAGATTACGTAACTGCAATTTTCTGCATCTCCATCATCTCCATTGAGAAGTTCCAACCTACAGAAATTATATTACAGGTCTGGAATTTTTTTTTCTATTTGCATTTTCTTTTTCATTTCAATGGTAAGCTGTATTTGGCAATGTATGTGCATTTCTTTTCCACGCATTTCTTTATTTTTCGCCTTTCTCCTTCTCATTTCACCTCTCTGCAGAAAACCAATCTCCCAACTGTCAACATCCATCCAGAATTAAAGGTATTTTTTTTCACCCAATCTTTGGCTAAAGATAATTTTTGGACTTTTTCATGCTTTTCCTCCTCGCAAGCCCGTTCATTTTTCAACTTTGCTCTTCCAAAAGATGTGATTTTGCCGGCCACCAATCGGCCGGAGTTTGTGGTGCGGGTATGGTGCCTCTCGGCGGGAGTGTGGTGGCCCATCGGCGACAGATCTGGTGGCTTTTGGCTGTGGTGTTCTTGGTGGCCGGCGGCGTTGGTGGTGGTGGCCGGTTATGTTGGACTAAAAATCTATGGTCACAGCAGCGACGACGATTGATCGATGGCGTCATTTCATGTCAATTGGTGAGGGTTTGGCCGGTGATGGTCACTGTTGGGCTGAAAATCTGTGGTGGCGGGTTGGAACAGTGGTCTCTTAGTGACGGCGGTTGATCGTTGGCGTGGGATTGGCCGGTGATCCACGACTAGCCGTGGATCTGGTGGTGGCAGTGTTAGCACGACTAGCCGTGGATCTGGGGGTGGCTATTCCGGCTTTCGGAGAAGACGAAGTCGATGGTCTGCGGCGTTCGGAGAAGAGTGGTGGTTGCGATCCATTGACTCAACAGCAGGGATCTGGCGGCGTTGAGCAAAGGAATGGCGGGCGATGCTGTCGAGGGGCTGTTCAAAGTTTACGGCGGTGCTGGGTTGTGGTAGATCGGCCGTGGTGGTGGTCGGTTGCAGGGAAAATGGGTGATGTCGGTAGTGTGGTGGTCGTCAGCGTAGGTGATCGCCGGTTACGGTGGGTTACCTGACGGCCGAATATGGTGGGTTGCGTGATGGCCGATTGGTGGCTGTTCGGAGTTTTTGGGATGGGTGGTCGGTTGCGGGAGATGCCAGCGACGACACCGGAGATTGTTGTCAACGCTGTCGCCGGTTTTGCCAGATGGCGTCGCCGGAGGGTGTTGAAGGCGGTCAGCAGTGTGTGACAGGCTGACAGCCCAACTGCCACGTTGATTCCATGGTTGTCCAATGTGAACTGTTTTTTGTACACATGCAAAGTTAGTTGTTCAACATGCAAAGTTTTTTGTACGACATGATTGTAATATTATTTGCATCTTTAAATAATGTTGTTATTTTTTATAATCCTTATTATTTGATCCATACAACTTCAGTATTGTGGTTTTATTTGGATCTTCGATCTTTAACATTTAATTGTAGTTTTTTATTTTATTTTACCCATGCAACTTCAATATTAATTAATTTTAGGTTTGGATCTATAATTTAAATTTAATTTTACTCAAAAGTGATAATAAATACTTATACATGATACTTAATTTTAACCATACTCAAAGTTATATTTAAAGTCACTATCGCACTGCTTTTTATAGTTTTTCAATGAGTACTTGCAGAAAAAAAAAAGATGCATGTTGCTGAATATAAAATGATGTCGTTCTTTGACCAGGTAAAAAACAAGTTTTTTTTGGCAACAATTAAAACTTATATAATGACTCGGATTGTAACATTGTGATGCGTATCCTATATTTTGCAGGGTTATGACTGAAGTTTCAGGACAACAATTAAATGACGTAGCGGAGAAGAAATAGAGTCCAAATATTTCTTTACACAATCTTCCGTGTTATTTATTTGAAAGCGATTGGGTTTAATATGCAAATTAAAATATACTAGCTTGCGCTCTATGGTGTTATATCGACTTTTTTAACTATGATGAAATATTGTCTAAAATAAATCTTTTTTGACTGATACAGTAAATGATTCGCACACGCATCGCATGTGCACGGCAGCTCGTAAGACATAAAGAACGGGTTTTGTGTCTTCCACTGTATTACGTAGTGGACGGATGTAATTGGGGATTGAGGGGTATATTTATCAAAATATTTACCGCAACATTATGTAGCGGAAAGACTAAAAAATTATAAAAAAAAATATCTGAACCGTACACAGATCGGAACAACTTAGCTAAAGTTATCCGCGCGGCATTAAAATTTTTAGTATATGATAAGAAACAGTAGTAATATTTTAGGAAGAGGTAATGCAGAAGACAGAAATAGAACAGAAGTACTAGCAACATAAACTGGAAGACGAAATGAAAATACAGTTGGTAATAGAGTTCTAAGACTATTTAGAAATCCTCCTGCACTCATAGCTTCCTTAGAACAAGTCATAGACATAGATAGACAAATTGAACAATTTAGACAAAACAGGTTAGACTTAATCTCTCCACAAATTTTATATCAAAATAACGCAAATTTAAGTCAAACAAGACTCTTTATGCACTATAGAGAAACTCAAAATAGATGCATAGGAGAAGATACAGTAAGTATAAATTTAATACATCTAGACTCTGAGCAAGAATTGATCAGAGGAAATTTCAATTTAACACACATAGGATTAATAGTTATTGGTATTAAAGGATTAACAAGAAGAGATACAGGAGCTAAAGTATTTTTAGCTATAGTAGATATTCCTCTTCTTCACTTAGACTAATATCCTCTAAGAAATTATTTGTTTCTCTTATAGTTTTTATCTCTTCTAAAGCCTTATTGATTTTATTGTCTAAATCGACTTTATAATTTATTTCAGGTTCACATATGTCTATATGAACGGGTTGTGAGATAAAAGCTTGGCTTCGATCTAGATCTTTTAGGTCTTTCATTATATCTAAGTCTATATCTGTTATAATTTCTTCAGGTTGATTGAAGATGTCTAAACTTTCTTCTCGTTCAACTAGTTGTATAAATTCTTGTAATTGTTGCATACTAATTCCTCTTCCTATAAATGTAGTACCTATTTTTTGATTTAATATTTTAAAATCTGTTGTTTTAAAGACGTCTAAATTACTCATTTGTTTCGATTTCTTGAGTGTCTGGTTTATTATTTGCTCCAACGTAATTTGTGAATCTAACAGACATTCTTCCTGACGTATTACGATACCAAAGACTGTCTGTAGGTACTATACTCGTAGATGAACTAGTTCCTATTATTTTGTCTACTTGTCACTCTTGGCCTGAATTCTCTAAAGAATCTACTTTGTAAGGAGGTAAAAGTCTATGAAAAGGTTTAGACACCAATACATGTTATATCTGTAAATGATATCCTGCCATTAAAGTAAGATGCAAGTGCAATTTATGCTATAAAGAAGCATGCACTAAATGCCTAAAACAAAAATACAATCTAGACATCAGTAAAACAACTACGTCTAAATCAACACAAGATAACACTTATTACGATAAGAATGTTAATAGACGATTAGAATACTTAGAACAAAAAATAATACAAATTGAAGATACCTTAGCCCATATTAAAGAAAATCTCATAGAAACTATAAATTTAGATGATCCTAATAAACAGCTAATGCAAGAATTTAATAATGACAAATTCTGTACACAAATAAGATTTAATAATTTAGTAACTATTAGACTACATATTATACATCATAAAAAATGTGTAGAAACTAATGCAATTATTGATACTGGCTGTACAATTACAGTACTAGATCCTTCTAGATTTTGAATTACTAGCCATTATTTAAGCCTTAGAAAATTTCAAGGCATTATTAATTTCAAAACATGAATTTAGTATAAGAACTGATTGTGAAGCGATTGTAAGATATAATAAAAACAAGGATGCAAGATATACAAATAGGTGGGTAAAGTTTTTAGCAACCCTTAGCAACTACTGTTTATATATATATATATATATATATATATATATATATATATATATATATATATATATATATATATATATATATATATATATATATATATATATATATATATATATATATATATATATATATATGGGAGGTGATCCGTTGAGAGCGCTAGCAAAATAGGAAAAGTTGCAAGTGCGATCTGGCCGTCCACGCGCGATCTGTGGACGGCCAAGATCTTTTTCTTACATTTTTTTAAGACCGTCCGTTATATTATGTAGCGGACGATTTTTTGACAAAAATACCATCAAACTTAAAAACAGTCCATCCGCTACATTATGTAACGGACTATTTTCTGACATTTTTTTCTCTTTCTCTCTCCTCTCTCTCATTATTACTCTGACTTTTTCTCTCTCTCTCTCTCTCTCCCCCTTTCTCTCATCCGCTACATTATGTAGCGGATTAGTTTTCTTCATTTTTTTCTCTCTCTCCCTTTCTCTCATTAATGGCTTGACTTTTTTTCCCTCTCTGTCTCTCTCTCTGTCATTTCTCTTCTTTCTGAGTTGTGTCTTTCTCTCACCATTTTTTATCTCCCCTCCTTTCCTCTTCTTTCAGAATTGAAGTTGACAATGGGTACACTATGTGAGCGATTCGTGGATGATAAGAATTCTACTGTTGCAAATCCCTCTGGTACGCAGAGCGATCTGGGGCACATTGATGAAACTGAAACTCGAATTGCCCGATGCGAGATCAATACATAGAGATGTTGTTTCTCCTCAAAAAGCTTATCTTGGTTCTTGATTTCGAGCTTTACATAGTCACAAAGGCTTGTCGTCCATATGCACTGGAGACAAATTTACTTGACCCTGAAGGCGTGTATTTCGATCCGACTAGAGTGTTTTCACGAGAGCATTGTGACCAGGAATCTTTAAAGCACCTTGATTGGGTGCTAGGGAGATAAAGTGGCATTCTGATTCTTGATGATACAGAAAGGGTTTGGGGCAGATTCAAGGAGATAAAGTAGCCATATTCTGGTTATGGGTTTTACGTTTGAGGCAGGAGAGAGAAAGAGAAAGAGAAAAAAGTACAACTTGGTTTTTGTATATCTGAGAGAAAGAGATAGAGAGAGTCACGAAGTAAATTAAAGAAAGGAGAGAGAAAGAGAAAAAAATGATGAGAGGGAGGAGAGAGAAATGAGAGAATGTCAGAACATTAAATGAGGAAAAGGAGAGAGAAAGAGAAAAAAGCCAGAAAATTAGTCCGCTACATAATGTAGCGGCAAGATAAAGGAGAGAGAGAATCTATCAGAAATTTAATGAGAAGAGAGAGAGAAAGAGAAAAAAAAAAGCCAGAAGACACTGCCTACTCGTCCGCTACATAATGTAGCGGATGGAGCTGAAGGGTATTTTTGTCAAAAAATCGTCCGCTACATAATATAGCGGACGATCTTAAAAAAAACGTAAGAAAAGATCTGGGCCGTCCACAGATCGCGCGTGGACGGCCAGATCGCGCTTGCAACTTGTCCTATTTTGCTAGCACTCTCAACGGATCAGCTCCCTATATATATATACATACATTTTGTGAGGGAGCCGTCATATACTTTCCACTTATTATCCATTGAATTTGGACAACTAATCTAAACTTCTAAAATGCACTTCTAATCTAGCCTATGTATTATTTTTATAGTTAATCTTGACTTCTAATCTACTTATTATCCATTGAATTTAGACTTCTAACCTGAATTTCTTATTATAGTTAGAATTAATCTAGAATTCTAATTTACTTACTATTTTAACAATAATTTTGACATCTTATTAGACTATTCCCGTATAATCTGCTTCTCTTTGAGTCTTTTGACCTGTCTTTTACCTATGTTGTTGTAAATGCATGCATTTGTTACACCATACTAACAACTAAGCTTTAGAATTTTTTGTTGTATATATATTTGGTTGGGTTCTTAGGGTATTTCAATTCTTATTTTGATATCTTTTCTTTTGTCACCGCACTATTTCTTTTAGCGGCAAATATGGGCCAAAAAGTCAAAAAGGAAATGCTTGAAATAGTCATCCCTAGATGTATCATGTTGGCAATATTATATATTACAAAAAAAAAAGAAATTAAAATTAGCCCTAACATTTCCGTTTAAGGGAATTTTGCCAGTAGTGCCATTCTCCCCGCTGGCTTTTAAGTCGATGAAAGAAAAGATGACTAGTAGAATACAAAGCCAATTTCCTTATAACGTTCGTCAATTTCCCGATATGCCAATTTGTTGTGTAGCACTACGTTACATAACATGAATTATCTCAAATAAAAATTAGATAAAAAAAATTGAATTAGCATAGAACCATAAAGAACACATTTAATTGGTAAAAAGTGAAGTGTAATAGTCAATCTCCAAGCTATCTTGATATGAATATGTAAATATTATTGACTAGATTTTTATAAACAAAGAAATGAAGGAGGATAATCAACATTTTGGTGAAACTTGTGATATATTTTTTTTCCATTAATAATACTTTTAGACGATAGATTGGTAAAGTTGAAATTTAATCTATGATTTTCTTTGTTTCGTTAAAGAGCTATTGTCATCTTAAGCAGTTAGCTAATTTATTTAAGAAATTCATAGACTTAAGCGCTATTTCTTTTTTCTTTTTAGCGTTTAGATTCTATGTCATTATGCGAAAGTGCATGATTATCAATTAAACCTAATTGCATACTATTCCGTATATTTGGATGGATATATTAGCTAGTAATCAATAAATGACGACTCTGCTGTCGATAAAAGTTGCATGGTTTTCACCTTCCAAATGCAAGTCCTAGCAAAAGGAAGGAGAACACAGACAAGGGGGCAAATGTATCACGTTAGCGAATTCCTTCAAGTTGTGTGCATCCCTCAGAGAGTACGCGTGGCTTGCAGCCTCTAGTCTTGCCACCCAACATGTCCCTTCATTCTGTGTGTCCTGGCAGGTGATAAGGGATCTCATAGTATACCAAGTAAAACAAATGTACGACGTTAAATCTGGCATTGTCCTGGCAGGTGACCGGATTGTTACACTAAAAGAGATTTGAAAGTGTGGGCAAATTGAAAACCTCGTGATCATTGGTTGAACTTGGCCAGGCCCCGAGTCCTGAATCGATAATCTAGAAGATTGGCCTACCTTACAAGTCATAAAGCTTTCACTCGAGGCCATATGGTCGGTAGCTCCAGAACTGATAAAATCTAAGAACTAGAATTACATTACAGAGTAGCAACCCAGAGAAAATTTTTTGGCTGCTGTCCGGATTGATTGAATGTCTTCTTCCTTATTTCATATAACGACAAATAATGGTCGCTAAATGTTTGTAATTAAAAATACTGCTAAGAATTATCGCCAAAGTGTGTACTAAAAAAGTCACTGAAAACATTCAAAGCTGTGTACCTACAAAATTTGCCAGAAAGGACTCTATCCCTAAACTTGGCCGAGATCCAGCAGGTAAACCGACCCATGATTGTTTTGCAGCTTAACTAAGCAAGAGTTTGAAGTCCAAGGCCTGGATGCAACTCTTGTACTGCAAGTGGCTTGGCGCAAGAGCAGTTTTTTTTTTTTTTGGTAGAATAGGAGAATAGCATTGATAATTTTAAAGTTATAAAGTCGCTCTGTTGTAGGGCTTACAGATATTATAAGTCACGACATTTCCGTGACTTAGTATACATGACCACAAAGGTCAAAAGGTAACAAGAAACCTAATGAACTTATACACATTACAATTAAGTTAAAGCAAATCATATCCTATACTGTAACTCAACTTAAAGTAATATACAAATTTTATAAATAAAAATCTACAAAACACAAGGTGGTAACAATAACGCAGACTACCGAGAACGGCGCGATCCAAAGGCGAGCACACCCATCAACGGAGGCACAGCATACCACCAAAAATTTACACCAGAAATTTTATTTTATCCTTCAGCTATCACTAAACATATCCGAACCAAATTACCGCAAAACATGATGGAAGAACCACAAAATCACACACAACATAGCAATAGTAGACACAAGGGATGCTCAAAACAACAAAATCACACACAATTTTACTTTTGGTTCCAACGAACGAATAATCATTGAGCGAAATCCGCTGACAAAAAAAAGAGCACTTTTCTCAATTCAGAAATGATTCGTGTATATATTTCACAGAAACGTGAAATCAAAGTAGGTGATGATCTCAATCAGGTGCGGGGCTTTGCATCTGACATTCATTGGGCTTTCGTCTTCAGGAGCGAATACGATGGGATACGACCGCCCGTAATGATTTTTTGTTGGTATGTATAAGGATCTGGTCCCCCTTTGGAAATTGTTTTCCCACTGCCTTGTCCAAGAGAGGAAGGGACATACCAAAAAGTTCTTTAATTAAGAGACCTTACAAATGCATTTCTGATTCAAGCTCCGCTCCTTCTTCAACTCTCTATCCCCTCCCCTCCTCGACCCCCCCTACTGCAAAACCCCCAGAAACAAATTAACCCCAAAACCTACTAACTAGATCCCTTCCGCCCCCCCCCCCCCCCTCCCAGGGTCCCGAATTCCCCCCCTTTTTCCCCGACAGAAATCACCCCACCGAGACCCTATCCCCCCCACCCCACCCTCCCAAGACCCCACGGATTCCTAAGAGCAAAACCCATCGAAGGCTAAACCCCCTACACCCAAGCACCCGTGACTACTCAGTACACCCCAACCAAACCCAAACCCACCCAGTACACTGCACAATTGTAGAAGGATAAGAAATGAAAGAATAAGACTAAAGGAATTTCTAGAAATTACTACAGTCAAAACGCTGATGAGAATTCCGACAGGCGCCGGAGAAATTCCGATCACCGCCGGTGAAGTTCCGGAAAGGCGGAAAAGAAGTAGACCTAGCATATCTAGTAGATCTGCATAGATCACCCAAGATCGAAGATAAGTCTCAAGTTCTCCATCTCGGATCAAACTCCGGTGATAAGCGTTGTGCCAACGTCATCCCTCCACTTGTGTCGTCGGACCAACCCCACATCCATCTTCAACCACTGGATAGAATGAACGGAGAGGAATGTCGATGCAAAAGGTCACTGAAAAACCTTTCAATAAATCCGGTCAAACCACGGCAGAATAATGACCACCACCGGCGAAAATCCGATCATCATCGGTGCTAATTCTGGTCAGCTGGCGAAATGTCGAGAAGATGTAGATCTACCTAGATCTGGTTAGATCGACCAAGACCGGGGACATTCCGAACGATTCTTGGGGAAGATGCCTGTTGTCTTCATCCCATCCAAGTATCGCCGATCACTTTCCGTCACTAGGGTTACCACCAAACTTTCCGTCACTAAGGTTACCACCAAACAAAGAAAGGAGACTACTCTATGCTAACGCCAGAGCGCTTGCAGCCCCACGTGCGCGGAAGCACGGTGGGGCGGCCACGATGGCTTTTCTGTGTTGGGAATCAATCGCTCAAGTAGCAAAGAAATGTCTGCAATGCTGAGCATGCGGAAGCCTTGGCTATTTTGGAAGCTTTAATATGAGCAAAAAACCAAAGGACGCAGCCCTGCTATCTAATTGTTAGCATGCAGTCAGGAAACTGGCTTCGGATGAAGATCTGAGGGACATGATACCCGCGGTGGCAGAAAACGATTGCTAAGCAGGTTGCAAAGGCAATGGCAGAAAATGCTCACATGCGAGTGAAACAGGCCCCGAACACCGTCTTGCAACGGATTTTGTTGGAGAAAATTACAAATTTAATAGAGAGAATGAACAAACAGAAGTCTTCGAAACTCAGAATGATCTTCTAACCCGGCTTGGCAATCGCGAATAAAGGCCCTTCGGAGTAGGGAAAAACATAATGTCTTGTAGCTCTAAAAGAGGTACATTCTTCGATTCAAAAGAAAGAAATCAAGGTATTTACGTCGTATTATTTAGGTCGTATTCTAGAAGTGCAAAGGTTGGTCAAAATAAATCCCAGCTTCACATCCTTCTCCTCACACCGATACTCGAATGAGAGGACCATACTTATGTACACAATTTCCTAAACATATATTACATGGGAATATGTTTATTACTCAGTGGGAAATAATATAAATACGGGTCCTTTTGAATCAGACTTGTTAATCTTAAGAAGAAATCTACCTACACAATTTAGAACGATAGAAACAAGAGAAGCTCTCCTTTAACCAATCTTCTCGGTATTAGTATCATCTGAGGGCCATATCACCGTTTCTAGAAGCCGTTCGCGCATCAATTCCAAGTTTTGATCAGAAATCTCCTTGTACATAGCAGAATGATCCCATTTCTAGAACACAAGAAACCCAAAGAAACCTATTATTTTCATTTTTTTAAAAAAAAAAAACTTTGGCAGGAAAACGATGAAAGCATTTCACTCCACTTTTGTCACGATCCAAAAAGTGTGTTCTAAAAAAGTGGGCAAATAAGTAGCAAAAACTGGAGCAAATTCACAACTTCCATTTTTGACATGGTTGCTAACGCTTGAGCAGATCAAAATTCTGGTACCTTGATCCATTTTCCATAGAGATGAAGACGTGTTACCATGACTCTTTCAGCAAGTTCCTGCTTCTCCTGTCAATTGTAAACAAGGTGACTTTGATTTGACTATGTCGGGTGAACAAGATGATGTACAGCACAACAAAAGGCTCCTTATTAATTGCTTTTATGGGAGGGGAAAATAACCTTTGCCAGGGTCCGAATGAAACGCTTTCCATCACCTGGCTTGTTGCTCACAACAAAACTGTCAGGATAAGAATTTAAGAAAGACTTCAGAAGAAATATGAAAAACATTTTATAGGAAATAAGCTTACATAACACAAGGACCAGGACACAATGCACATGCCAATACCTATATATGAAATGACATTGCTCAAGATCATTCCTCTTAACCTTTGTCATAAACCAAATTATGCCCAACTGAAGCATTTTGCTCTATCATATGAAGACACCATAATGAATAAAAAGCTCCAAATGGGAGCATTTGAAAGTCAAAATGCCTGGTAACCCCCCAAAACAACTCCATCTCCACTCAACACCCACACATACACGCAACAAAAGAGATGAATACTGTTAGCAAAAGCTTTCCCCCTCAACACTGCCAATTAAACCAAATAACAAAGTGACAACATATAGAAACCCTGTTCAAGACTAATTATAATCACGTATGAATAAGTCACAAATTGGCGAGGGTGATCACGGACTTACTCGTACATCCACCTGTATTGAGTCGGATTCATCTCATAGAGCTGGTTCATAACAGTCCTGACAGCTTTGTAAGTAAAATAATTAAGTATTTGCTGCAATTAAAATAAACTTCGTCAAACCAATATACCAACTTACCCAAACTTTGAAGTAAAATGTCGTCCAATACATCGTACTATAAAGCTCAATGTTACTATACAGACGTATATGCAAACATATGTCAGTAATGATCAAGCCCCACTCTATTTTGTTTGCAAAATGAGGTCAACGAAAATCTGTGTTTGTTTGAATCGACCAAGTCTGTCATACCGACTTGTAATCTATTCTAGTCAATACGAAGAACCCTCGAGTCCACTTTGGTCTTTGTTTGACTCTTCAGTCTATATCAAACAGGTCAATTGCACTGGGCAACCCTAAGTTTGCTCGCTACTGCGCACTCCGCCCCAAAGTTTATTTTAGCTATCTCACACCACATACTTGAATAAGTGTGGCAAGAAACACCTTGCAACCACTTTCCGGCCAATGAACTCGCCGGGGTGGTAAATTAACTCAAAACTTCGGGGGATATTTTTGGCAAATCAACCCTCTCTATCTGTCTCATCCATCTTCATCTTCCACCTTCCATCTTCATCAACACCAACACCACCCATATGCAGCCCACTCCCACCTCCATGTCCACCACCCACGGCCTTCACCAATCACCAAACCCGCTGCCACCTCCTTTCTCCACTACTGTCACCTCCTCTTTTGTGAAGACCGCCACATTAGCCACCATTACAGAAATCCATCACACCATCAATTTTTGCCCTAGATCCCATCACGACCATCAATTTTTGCCTTAAATCCCACCACAACCATCAATTTCTACCGTACACGAGGCCTTGATCCCTTCTTCCTCAATTTTGAACACAATCAACCCTAGATCCCCATTTCTTCACCTGATATTCCAAAAATGCCCTCCTGAGCTCAGCCATTTCAAAATTTTGGCCTAAAATTTGGTTGGAATATGGTCGGAGGGTGATTGGTGCCACACTTATGTAAGTTTGTGGTGCGAGATAGCTAAAATGAACTTTGGGGCGAAGCGTGCTACCGCGAACAAACTTAGGGGCACCCAGTGCAATTGACCCATATCAGATCAACGATCTTAGTGTTTGCATAGAAAAATAGGCTCAATGGCAATGCCTGGTCTCGGCGGACAACCAACCCCATTATAATATATAGTAATATTTCACACACAAACACAGATACGGACACACAGACTCATAGCGAACAGCGAATATGAGAAGGCTTCTTTGATCGCTAATCTAAGAAGCCCTCTATATTACGTCACTAAGACTAAAATAGTACAGCCATCTCAAGTAATCCTCATACTAACAAGACCTTTTTCACATGCCTCTTCCATTCACGAATGCTGCATCATCTACAACTTGGCCAAAATTGTAGATGAGAAGCCCATTGGCAAGGTTCCTGATGATGAGGACCAGAACATTGACAATGACAATTTTGTTGTCGCAGAGGCCTTGTGTTTCGAATTTAGTAGCTTCCAAGCTTCATTTGATCTAATGAGGGAAATATACAGGCTTACTCAATAGTTTGCTAAATTTTTACTCAATAAAAGTTATACCTGGTTTCCCGATCTAAGAGAACTTTAAAACAATAATGTCGATGAAGGTATGCTTGTTAGTTTTTTCTATAGCTAGAGCCTAACTAAACAACGGAGACTGGGTGTTCATTGAGATAGGAAAATGATTTTTCTACTTCATGAGTTTAAATTTTAACCAAAGAGATCAATTCTGGATTTGTTCTCCATTTGACCCTTGCTTCTCAACAAAGCACTTCTTTATATATGCAGCAATTGGAGTACGTTTTGGGATGCTAGAATCTTTCTTCTAGTCCTTCTTCTGCTCAGAAAACAATTTGCACAGAGGCATTTATGCGGTACAAAAAGTGCCATTTCAAAAATTGGAGTGCCAGTAGGGCCGCCAATGTTTACGCATTCACAACCTATAAAGGAAGACCAGCAGGATTAAGATAGATATCGAAAACCAGATTGGTCGAAAATGTAGTTGTAGTGAGAGTTTAAGAACTATTAGTCAGACAATGTTAGACACTGTACAGGAAATACAGTAAACGATCTCAATTGCTGAATTTCATGGTTCAGTAAATTTCGGTACTCGTTCATGCATTTTCTCCAAATAGATCAAGTGCTCATCGTAAGGTAAAATTATTTACTAGTAGACTCGACCGTTAATTGCTATGCCAAAACTACATTATAGTTTGTACAAGTTGTCCAATCATTACAAGATGAATGAAAGAGACTTCTTTCCGCCCTCCCTTCCTCTCCCTCCATATTTGGCTTGAGCTTATAGGCCCATGAGACGAGTACTTGACAATCTACATAAGAGCTCTAAGTTGGGGGATATGAACCATGAGAATTATTTCTGCTGTTGCATGGCGAATTTATAGCAAGCACGCCGTGTGTGTTGTTTATATATGATACCACCGAACATCAGAGTGATGGTATCCCAACCATAATGCCAAAAAGTTGAATCCCAATTTGCTGTTGCTGAATGAGGACCACCTGTTAAACTATTACTAGCATTATTCTCTGTTATTTCAAAGATGCTACTGCTACGTCATCTGGGATTCAACTAGTGGGACCAAGGTTGGGATCTCTATCATTTACTTATGAACATAATTACTGGGAAACTGAACTAATGGATAGATGAAGTTTCTACTATTAATGCCTGGGTTTCTATAAGATCCGGTTTGCAATGGATGGCAAGAGTCTCCTCTCAAATGCTCAAACTCGATGCTAGCCAGGAGTCGTTTTCCCGTGAATTGACTTCAACTTAATTAGGAGTCCTACTTCAATCTGCAACTTGCCGAACTCTCACCACCCTTAGAGTTGTAAAGCCTCGTTTTTTCGTTGTAGATTTTGTTTGGCTCTCTTGCAGCTACTATGCAATGAGGTTAAGCTACCTTGTTAAAGGTAAAATTACTACTTTTCTTTTATTAAACACCTCTAAGTGTTGTCCTTTTAGAGTGTAACACCAAACTACCTTGTTGCACCAACTCCTCAATTGGCATCATATATTAGTATGGATACTTGTCAAAGATACAGGTCAGTGGCCATATTAATCTAACGAAGATCAAATAAGAGCTTGGCTACTGTCGAAGGAGGAATTTTTAGTTTAATTGCCAAATGGAAGAATTTTTAAGTGCATTCTATATCACAAAGAAGGGCTGCCCATGAAAATATCCATGTTAAGAAGAGGAACGTTATCAAGTTGCTTATATATTACAGAGAAGCAGCCTCCTTAATGTTGCTTGAAGCTACACAGAAACCTGAATATTTAGTTCACTTCGTGCAATACAGTCTCCTCTCTCTCAAGTATGATGTCTTTATCCGAATACTTTATGCAATCTTTCACACAGACACACGGCACGCATACACACAACACCATCAGCGCAAGAAGTCATTTTTAGAGACAAAAAGTTCACCTCTACAGTTCTTAATTCTTAGAAGATGCAGAGGACCCATGCACTAATACGTTTAGATATAAGTATCAAACTAACATCAGGTAATCCCAAAAGAAATCTTCAAGTATATCAAATAAAATGATCAATATACTAAATGAACAAAATGTGCCAGAAAGATATTTTTAACAAGTGTTTCGAGTGTTCTTACTGCTTTAACATCCTCAAAGCTGTCTTCATATTGCCCAGCCAGTTCATTGACAATCACAAGGCTCCTACTTTTCCGCTGCTGCTTCTTGGAATTCCTGCTGGCTTTGGTCGAAATCCGCCTCGACGAACCAACAAAAGAGCTGCTCAACTCCAACGATCCAACCGGCCTCCACGGCAAAGGCTTTTTAATGACCGAAGCTGATGATGTCCATGCATCCACACACAAACACGGACCAGTGTGTGAATCCACCACGGATGAACCCACAAAAGATATAGCCCCCACCATTCTCATGAAACAGCAAGTTATGAACAACCCACCAAAAAAATCACTTTTTTTTTCCTTCCAGGTATGTGTAAAACCAGACCAAATTAGCTGGAGATTGAAGAAAATATCAGAAACAGAGATGGTGGGTTTTCCAAGAAAGTGGGGATTGACGAGTGTGTGTGGTCAAAGATTCATGAACCTGGATGAAAGGGGTGCGTAGATTCTGGTTGGAAGCTTGAGAACGAGGGTGTTGTGTGGGTTGTTAAAAAGGGAATCGCGTGGAACACCGACCAGAATTATTTTTGAGGCCCAAATTGCTCCAGCCAGAAAGACGCTTGATGACGAGCTCAAATCGACACATATATTTTTCTACCTTGTTAGATTCTTTACTCACCCTTTGACGCTTGTTCCGTTTCGGTGGCGCCAGTGGACATTTCCACGTATGAGGACTCCTCGTGCTCTTCCAACGTCAAACATTTGTTCAATTACTTCTGAAGTCTGATTTAGTCCCGTGCCTGAGTATTTCTGAATCTTACGGAACTACCTAAAATGCCGTGTTATGTACGTAAAATAAAAACAGTTAATTACGAAATGGGAGTGAAGTCACGGGGACAAATGGGTTGTACGTTTATAAATTTTATTTTCATATTTTTGTTTTGTATTTTTATTTCTCATATTTTTGTATTCAGCTTCGAAATCTGATTGTGTACTTTTTATCGTTTTTGTCAATTTTTTATATCTACTTTTTCAATTATTTATATACGTTTACCATTTGTATCAATTTTTTTTGGATCCATTCTTATATGTTTAGCATTTTCTACACTGTTACACATATCTTTCCATTTTAACCTTATATTTAACCTAATAAATTATTATTATACCATTCATTTATCTCTCTAACAATTCCTCCATACTCACCTTTTACGTCTTCAAAGAAAGTGCCTGACTCAACCCTTAAAATCCCTCCACGCCGGGCCCACCCACTCCACAAATTCCCTCCCCTTCACATCTTTCGGGGCCCACATATTCTCTGAGATTCCGATTCCCTGCACATGGAAAGCCCACCCCACCCCACCCCACCCCACGCCCTCCCCTTCCCCTTCCATGTACATGGAAAGCCCAACCCCCCCTTCCCCCCCACGCTCTTAATAAGTTAAACAACATAGTTGTGCCCCCCCCCCCCCCCCCCAACCCCACCATACATTATCAAAGTTAATTTACATATTATTTACTTTTACGTATATAAATACATAAAGAAAAAGGAAAAAGAAGTAAAATACTTTTAATAAGTTTATTACGGTGTTGGTAAACTTTTACAACGTGCAGAGAATTAATTAATTACCGAAGTAGCGTGACACATAAAGTCATGAATAAAAACATTAAAAATAACAAAACACATTTAAAATAAAAAGTTCTTCAATGTTCCAGTAAATTTAATATTTTCAGATGTGGCATAACATGTAAAACCATTGATCACAACATTAAAAAGTAGCAAAATACAAGAAAAAACAATGTGAGGCTATCCTAGTAAACTGTAAACTAAACTTAGAAACTAATAATAGAAACTGATTCGTATAACTTTCATAAAAAAATATATATACAACTCTTTTTAAATTATCGTATAGTAAAATTATAAAATTCATTTTTTATTGTTTTGAACACATGTCCTATTTTAGAGCGAACAATGATGTTATAAAAATAAATCATGGCGTCTTCAATTTTACTCTGGTAATTCAAGGAGAAATCAACAATGAGATCAGCCATATTAGGTAATATTCGGTTGTGCCATCGTGAATAGATGTGTTAATCTAGTGACTAAAAATATTATGTAGAATGTAACAAGGAAAACAGAATAAAAAAACATACGTTATCATATATATAAGTGAACATCCAAGTTTAACAAGCATTGTCAAGCATATTAATAGTACATAAAAAAAATCCATATTGAGACATACACACCCAAATCAAAATCGTAAAATATACTCGCCAACACATTGACGAACAATAAGTAGTTGTGACCCAACAATCACTTATGGAGGGGGGGGGGGGTCTGATTTCGTGGCTGCCCAAGACAGTCACAAACAAAAGGGGATGATACCTCTCATTTTCAAGAGGTGGAGTGCATGCATGGAGAGATAAGTGGAGTGTGAGGTGGCATGAGAAATGCTTACCCTGGACAGCTGTTGGATGGAGAATAAAGGAAAATGAAGAAGGGATCACGGGATGACTTCAGCTGAGAAGTCATAGAGAAAAGAATTAGGAAGAGGACCCAAGAAACAGAGATGGATTTGGAGATAAATTGAGGAAGATAGGGACTGCCAAAGTTAGGATAAAACCCAACCTGCAGTGTGCGGAGTTGTGCAACATGGCTGATTGAGAGGGAATTTGAGGAAAATTCAGAAATAATGTCGTGAAAGGCCAAACAAATAAGTTGTAGAAGGGGAAGCAAGGAAGAGATTCCAACAAACAGAAGGTATTTACTCCAAGAAACGAAGAAGTTACAGGTCTTCAAAGTGAGGTAAAAATCAGCTATACTTGTGAGTGTTCTTGGTGTTTTGGTAGGTGTTCTTGATGGAGATTAGGGCTGAATTGATTGTGTTATGTTATGATTTCATGTTCAATGAAATTATGGAGTTAGATAAGTGGAAATGAAGTGAGATCAAATTGGTTTAAATGGAATTTGAAGTGGAATTAAGTAGGTAATGAGATGAGTATGCATAAAATGCATGTATAAGTGAAGAAGGGGAAATATTTCTAGGCATGCAAATCTGAAGAATGCAACTTGAAGTGTGGAAAGTGATGAAAAAGCGTAAATTCGATCCAAAAGTGATGAGTAGTGACTGTAAAGGTCGCTAAAAGTCCTAGCCTCTAATTGATTTCAAACTTTATTTTTTAAACATGGTTTTAAGACATAATTTGGCCGAATACAAAAGATAAACTCATATTATTTTTGAAAGATCTACATACTGTAAAATTGTTGGATTTTTCTGAATTTCAGACAATGTTAAATATATTTATCCTTAAAATATAATTTCGAATTTTTAAAAATATCACATAAATGTATTTTAATCTGAAAATTTTACAAAAACTTTATGCAGCTGAGGCACTTTAGTGTCTAAAATTTCATAATGTTTGGAGGCTAATTCATATTTCAAAAATAATTAGTTCCCTAACGCTTGGTTTGGTTACCCGGGTGGAGTTTCCGAACAAAACAAATTTCACCCGATGACTTTTTAGTACAAAACTCAGTTTACACTATTTTAAAAAGGTATTTTGAGCCAATTAGAAGTGTTTATTGGTGTTGAAATCGTCAGGGGGTGTTTAGGTAATTTTACCTATGGCCAGGGGCGTTTCGATAATTTTCCACACCCGGTGACGAATCTTACAGAAACTCATGGTTAAGCAGTAAGGATTATAAAGAGTGGAAAATTTGAGTTTAGATGGGCACAAGATGGGCGGTAGTGCGGGTAATGCACCTCATGGATTATGACAAATTCGGTAAATGGGTTAGCCGTAATAAGTGGGAGACAGATGAGCAGTAAGGAAGGGGGGAGGTAAGTTAGGCATGTTTTTGTATTTTTAGAAAGGTCTAACGAGAAGAATTTTATTTAATAGGTGGTTCCATTGCTGAGAAAATCAGGAAGCGAGGAGTTCATCGGCTATAAAGCCAACAAGTAAGGATAGTGCGGTTCCGATATGATATCTGTTGTTTTGCTTGGCATACCATGTTGATCATGCATGTGTTAAATTCCTCTATTTGTGTTGGAATATCGGTTGAGCTTATGAACTGGTACTTCTTGTTGACTTGTGATGTTGAGGACTTAAGGTAGAATGAATTCCCTTAGTCCACCCGACAATGAGTCCGGAAGTGTTGTTGAGGACTTACGATCGAAGATACTCTCTAAGTCCGCTCCTTGATGAAGAAAAAAACTGTTCCCTAATCTGGACAAAACTGAGATGAACACCCCTTATGAAGGGGCATCATTAAGTGGAGGGCCAGTGAAGGGAAGTAACTGGCAGTCAGTGAAAAAGTGAGTAACTGACAAAAAGAGGATGAAGCGCGCTAGAGTCTGTCGTGTCGTGTCGAGTCAAGCATGCATCTCAATTGATTTTATTTGATGTTGCTGAATTTATTATCTTGTTATTCTCATGATGTTTATGCTTTAGTATCTCTTTTGCATTGCACTTGCATAGTCCATGAGTCTGTCCAAGTGGAAATGATGATGTTTTGTTGGGCTTGAGCCACTCAGTCTGAACAAAGGTAATGCAGGAAGAGGGTTGTAAATGTTCATTCTTGGCATTCTTAAATCCATTGCCTTCGTTGAAAATTCATGATCAATTCTCCCATAAATTCGAGAGGATTGTGCGTTATACTCCTCGTATTATCCTTACTGGGCGATTTGCGCTCATTCCTTATCTGATGTGTTTTTCAGGTACTAGGTTTGAACAAGGTGAGACCTCGGGAAAAGGTAAAGAAAAATTATGCTGAGGTCCTGTGAGGAAAATATGTATATCGCCACGCAGATGTAAATTTGGGCTTACATATTAAGTTATATTATATTATACAGTTTCCGCTGCGACACGATGTGTCCTATTAAGGAAAATTTTTGTAAGGACGGGTTGTAATGTTTCTTCATGATCTTAAGGTTGTAGTTGCTCTGTGTTATATTTAAGGCTGTAACGTTGACATGATTGACATCTCAGCTCCTGTGACGTCACTCGGGCTGGGGGTGTCACACTCCATATATGATCAGCCAACCCATCCCTGAAGTTGGCCATGGGGTTCGCTACCTGAGACAAGTCAGGACTTTCAAAAACAGTTGCCTCATCTTCAGGTACTCGAATTCCTTTTGACATGTAATCATTGAAGAGGGGTCATCTAGAGTTTTTAGACGGAAGAAGTTATGCAGAACAAAACAAGCGTTGACGATACTGTATTGCTTGATCAGGTTGTAGTTCGACATTAACGTTAAAATTGGAAGCCTGACCTTCAAAACTTCGAAGCTCGTTCAATAACATTACGCAAAGATGCGTGTCTGTAGTTAAACATTTTCCTAGGTCCTCTCGGTGCATTCCTTGGTCCCTCAAAGTCATAAAGGTGGTAGCGCTCGCCACGATATGGGGCTAAATAACCATTCATAGTACTGTATCCATTATTGACCACGTAATACTTGTCTGCGAACCAAAATTCAGGTATCTTCTTCAATAAAAAATTTGGAATTTGGACTCTAACTAATGAGAATACGGTCATAATGCCCTAATTCATTTACTTACTTGGAGAGGGGCGAGGGAATTTAACATATGCTGATGTGATGACTTGGCATGAACTTTTGAATCATTCGCACTTCCCTCCCTTCCCACATTGACAAATGTGAACATCATGTTGAACTTACATGCTTCCATCATGTTTTGGGATATATTTCACTTCCTTAAACACATGCATTCATCTTCGACTTGGGTAGAATGGCAGCCAAAATTGTGCCGTCAATCGCACCAATGCAATCCTGTAGAAACACAGTGCATTTAAATCACGTTAGTCAGCGGCCCAACATTAATCTGATTTACGAACAACATAGCCTTAACTGAAGCTGGTACCTTAAAGTACGGGTAGTACTTCGAACTGTTTTGTATGTGTAGATCGACCCCGTCCGTAGCTTGCGGCTTTATGATTAACATTCCAAGGTAAACTCAAAGCCCGAGCAACACGTTTAATGATTCAGCGTATGGTATCAAGTGAGCATTGAAACCGTTCACATAATTTGCAGCATTTGTTCTGTGTGACTAACACAATTCAAGAAAATGCCCACGCCTCTTCAACACCGACGTGAGTGTGTGCGTCATCAATAAGCCATTCATTATCCCTAAGAGTCGCTGCCAACATTCTAAACGCATCCGAATACATCCTCATTACATCATACATTCTAGACGGATGACCATTCAATAATTCTGCACATTAGCACACCCAGTAAGAACAGACATTTACGTAGGCCTTGGGACCCTGTCTAATGTTGCACATCTCTATTCTATTTTCTCTAAGATGTGAACATCATGAAGGTTATCATCTGATGATGATGTGTCACCATTAGGCCATGTAGCATTGACTTGCGAGGATGACATTGCAGTATAATAATTATGCAAGTGGTAACTTCAATAACCTATTACTAAACGAACAAAATATTTGTCAAGCAGTGGTTTACACATACAGGCACGCTAATATAAGATAGAAAAATTGCACAAAATTTGAACAATCAATGTTAATATAAGATAGAAAATATTGCATACCTCAATCATTTCAAAATTGCCACTGACACCAACAGTGGACTTGCCCAACACAAATGTTTGGATAATAAAATTAGCAGAAACTCATACTTAGCATGAATTTCAAAAAACAAACACAGATCCTAGGGAACTAAAGACGCCAACCACTGCAAACGGCAAAAATCGGGGCAATCGATGAACATGATGTGGATTATTCTCTCTAAAACAGCACATTGCAGCCACGTATTGCTCACCAGGAACATCCGGAAGTTCATTGAGTTCCTTCATGCACATGCTAATGCTGTCACATCATCAACACTGTGCTCCTGTTGGAATCTTAACCTCGAGCTGATATTTATGTGCTTTAGCCTTGGAGCACTCCGTCCACGCATCAAGCGCAATATCCATTTTCATGAATAAATTTTTGATTCCGGTAAATCCTTTTACCACTCTTTCTAGATATGGAAAGTCTCATTTTCAAGAGAGAGTAAAAAAGAGAAGATTAGTCCAACCCAGATCCTTAATCTTCAATTTCTGATATGCAACAATCGTAAATTACATAAGACCGAACAATTTTTGCCACCTTGACCACCGGATTCTTCCTCGTGATCGCCTCCGTCCCAGTCGCCTTGTAATCCTAGCTGCAGTCGTGCCGGTCTGAGTACTGGTGCTCTACATAGAACATCTCCCTGCACGGGCACCAGAACCCGGTCAACACCACCTTTTTACAACATCTAGAGCACTAATTCATGATCTTCTTAGTCACCTCAGCACCATTTTCATTTTAAAACATCCATGCCCAAATCAAAGATCCCCAAATCCCCCAACGACCATTACATGATCGGTGGTCCGCAGGTGGTGCACATGAATGTGGGTCTATCCCAGCACCAATCTCCTTGATCTGTCGTCGGCTACGATCTTACATGACCGGACAATCGAGCTTACGTCACCAGTAGTGATCATCGTGCGTGTGAGTGTGAGAGAGAGAGAGAGAGACAGACAGAGAGAGGAGAGTCCTTTTCTTTTCTAGTCATCATGAAGTTGATATATAGAGCAAAGTGTACAGTAGTGATTAGAGCCACGTGTCATGTAGACGTGTTTTTCTATTATTGACATATTTGCCCATACTAAAATCTAACACTCATTCATGTCCGTCAGCTGAGGTACTGATTTGGTACATTTTTTAAAAGTTAAATATTTCTTTGGTGCACCTTTAAAGTTAGGTACTAAAGTTGTAGAAGATGTAAATGGAAGGTACAATTTTGGAATTTGCCCTTATATCAATGCTCTGGCATTAAAAATTGTTTTGTATATGCTTTAGACACAGGTGAAGTGAATTGAGCAATTACTTGTGATTCAACTAATAGTAGTTGAGGTGCTAATGAGACTTATCTTCTATTGGGATAAACATAACTTCTTGACTTCAGGTCACGTACGATTTGCATTTCCAAAATTTGACGTGCTTGACCCAATTCCTTCATGTCAAAGGACTAATAATCCTTCTTGAGTTCTCCAATCATTTTTCTATCTTGCAAAAATCACATCTTGCCAACATCTAGTAGCAAGATGTGGACACCCTGTTTTTGCCTTGTTAAATCCATTTAGGGGTCATTTTGCATGTATAATCAACTCATCATCATAAATACATGTCAACATTTTTGTATCGTGTGCAAGTATATTTTGATGGCCTTTAAACCATGAATTGTGCTTGCCTTAGATTTTTATGCTTGGTAGGAGTTGAATCTGGCTGTATGCGCAAAACTATTCACTTTGGTGAATTCTTTTATGTGCTTTCAGATGAGCCTAGTTTTATTATGTATAATTGAGATAATATGGATTACCGAACTTGTTCCAAATCAGACAGATCTTCAGTATTTCTTGGATACATCAGACTTAACATGAACATAAAGAGGTGACATTGACCAAAGAATGCATAATTTACATAAAACAATATTGTAACATCACCATCTTGGGTATACCATGCTCTGCAAATGTATAAATGGCTTTCCTTGCTCAGAAACACTTGATTATCCAATAGTATCTGACATTTGATAAATGGTTTGGAGAGATGTTAATTATAGTAGCATAAAAAACATAAGAGTTTCACCCAAATACTTAACAATAATCAACCAAAACAAGTTCTTACTGTCCCCCCTCCCTCCGTGCAAAAAAAAACACACACAATTTTTTCATGTTTTTCTCGGTTTGGAGAGATGTTAACTGTAGTGGCATAAAAAACATAAAAGTTTCACCCACCCAAAAACTTAAAATTAATCAACCAAAACAAGCTCTTATTATGCACCCCCCCTCCCCCCCCCCCCCCCCGCCCAATTTTTTCATGTTTTTCTCTATATACCTTGTTTGTGTTTATGACAATGGAAACATCTATATTTGCTTAGGGTATGTCGTTGATCTGATGAATCATGAAGCAAGTAACAATCTCCACCTCAAAGGAAGTGATGGGTTTTCATTTCTTAACCCGGTCTGAAAAATGGGTGCTTCTATTAACAATATTTTGCAAAACTCATGTCGACCAGCATGCCAATCTTTTATGAAGGAAATTAATATCGAAAGAAACATGCTATTTTTTTCAATAACTTTTGTTTGACACTCGAGAGGAATGAACATGCATTACAAAGTTGTATTCAACATACTACTAGAGACCCAAATAATCACTTCATCTAGTAAGACAATCCAAGTAGCTGAATGAGGCAACCAATAGTAAGGAGTTTGAGTTCATAGATACCTAAGGAGTTTAAGTGGTTCAACTTGATGTACCCTCACTTGCATCCTCCCCTTCAAGGAAACCCTCAAATATCACTAGAGACCTTTACCAGCAATCTCTTTACAAATAAAGATCAGTTAAGTACAATAGCTTTTAGTGCTATCCACTGATTTGATGCTATGCCAACTTGAAGCCAAATTTTCAAATGCCAAGACTTGACCAAAACTTGAGAACTCCTACTATATATCGAGTTCTTGTGTATCAAGAAAATATCTTGTGTCTGCAAAAAACTATTTTCACGTTTATGTTTGACTCCCACAATCTAAATTTGATACATTAATTATCTTTTTTTGTCCGATCTATGAATCTAGACCCTTTTTCTCTCATCCAATCCGTGAATTTGGATGCACGTCTTATTTCATTTTGTATCCGATATGTGGATTCAAACACATAAATTATCTTTCTTTTGTTGAGTACGTAAATCTAGACCTTTCTTATCATCTCGTATGTGAAACTGGATGATATCTATTGTTGTTTTCTGTCTAATCTATGAATCTCAACATGGCATCTAATGTTCACTACCCAGTTTGTGATTTTGGAAGGCTCAACAATTTTTATCTACCTGTGGATCCAGATGCACTTTCTTTGTGAGTCCACTTTTTGTTTGCTGGAGTTTGCAGATAACATATTACTTAGTAGCTTAATGGATGATCAATTTTTTTATATCTCAAGTCTAAGAGGGGCATTCATGACCTCCACAGTCCATCTTGAGGGGGGAGTCTTACCTTTTATCAAGTTTTTGTTTTAAGAAAATATCTTGCGTATGAGAAGAGAGTTTCCATGTTTATATTTGGCTCTCACAAGTATGAGAAGAAAATATCACAAGAATGAGAAGAGAGTTTCCATCTTGAGGGGGAGTCTTACCTTTTATCATGTTTTTGTTTTAAGAAGAGTAATATTAGGAATCAATTATGTAATTCTGAGTAATCTTACGAGTGATTTGTGTTAGTAATTCGATAAATCTCTCCACAAAGTAGTGAAAAGTAAAAAGCTAGTTTTCATATTGACATTTCCTTATTAGCAACAGTAAGCCTGATTAGAATCCTTGAGAGGAAGATGGAAGTACAAAATCCCTTTGAAAGGTAAGTGCGTACAAAATGAAGCTCTTATGCTCAAATAAATAAATAAATAAATCTCTAGCTCAAAACATAGGTGAGAAAACTAATGACTTAGAACTTGTGCTCTAAATTGATGTATCTCAAAGTTAAATCCCTCTACCATGATGGAAGTTGTGATCATTTGTCTTGGATAAAAAAAAAATCCGTTGACGATCCGAGAGACCTAAAAATTGGGCAATGCGTGGGTTTCCCACCATTTTTACCGTACCTGTTTGCGTCTTATGGGTTATTCAGAGCGGGTCGTGATTTAGCCCTAAGTATTTAAGTCGTCTTATGTTGCTTTTTAAGGTCAAGAGATGGGGGCTTTTTTTAGAGGGTTTCTTAAGAGATAAAGAGATCTATAATCTCCATTGACAGACAGTGAAATCGCTGTTACTACCGTGGAGATGATTTTTCTTGAATTACGTAAATCTTGTACCTTGTGTGCCTTTATTTTCAGTTATTGCCTTCGATTCTTTTTTATTGCTTGGTGCAAAATCTAGTATAATATTTAACAGAAGCTACTGATTGTGAAGAGATAAAATGTGTAATATGTCATATTTGATGATTCGCTTATGAAGACCTAGATTTGTGTTTCCACGAGGTTTTGAAAATCCCCGAATCATATTTGTAGGTTTATTATATATATATATATATATATATATATATATATATATATATATATATATATATATATATAGGTTGGATTGAGATATGGTTGTTATGAGATGATAAAACGTGATTTTTTTGTCCCAAAAATAAATTTGTTATTGTTCAAAATCCAACATTTGAAGCCCATTGTAAGATTTTACATGGCTATGACGTGATTGAAAGATATTGTTGTAGCTTGTAGTCACCTAAAATAGTTTAGTGTCGACTATAAGTTTTTTCTCGTTAATAGAAAAATAGATTCTGGTGCCATCTTTTACGAAGGAAGACAAACTTTTATCCAGCAATGAAATGTTTAGCAGGCAAAAGATTGTTAAATTTTACATTAAAACTCCAACGTTGATCTTTTAGCTAGAAATATAAGTTGCATGTAAGAAGAGTAAACTCACATCCAAAGCACCAATGTCATTGCGACACTATAGTCATTAATCCAACTATCAAACCCAAACTAGTTATGTAAGAGTAAAGGAAATTACAATTAAAAGTAACTTGACCTATACAAGCTTGCGCTTAAAGCACATGCTCAAACACATTTGGACACAATCAATGTATTGTTGTCGATCAAAGCAAGGTGTTAGTTACATTCTCAAACCATAGAGCTAACATTCTCTTTCACCATAAAACTTTATTTTATAAATATTTGCTTGCTCAAGGTGCTTGCAAATAGCATGCAAAATGACGCCAAATTGGGCTTCTATGAGTTCTAGTATGCAAGGAGGATGAGTTTAGACTCGCGCAAAAAAAGCATGGCATATTACAATTGAGTATATCAACTAAGGGCCAGGGGAAGGACATCAGGTTTCCCTCTTGCGCTTTGGCTACCTTTTCTTTTGCATGATCGGTCAACAGGAGATTGAAACAAGAACTTATTTCCTCATATTCTACATAAAGGATTTGATTTGGCTATGTTTCAAACAACAACAACAACAACTTGTTTATTCCTAATCTTATTGTTTCTTGGGCAAAGAAGTTCTCGATGGTTCATTTACGTGATGCTGTGAGCAGTAACACATGTCCGATCCTTGTGGTTTGTGTATTAGCTTATTTTGGGAAATTACCACTTATTACATTGACCACACTCCTGCAAGGGATAGCCTACACGTTTCTTGAGTGACACATGCTCATACTATCTGATTGAACAATTGATCCAACCCCTTCTTATTTGAAGAACCTTTCACTTTAATTCGTAACTAGTTTTAATTTCGTGCGTTATACACGGAAGCAATAACTATCAAAGTATTAATTGAGAAATCTCATACTTTTATGCCTAATACAATAAAAAATTATAGTGACAAAAAAATAAATAAAATTTATTTTCACCTTTTTATACGAGTTTTTCTACCAGTTTTTGCCGTTAAAAATGAACTTGAGTATAATTATTAGTTTTTAGCAACAAATGAAGATGAAAGATAGTATTTAAAATGATAGAAATAGTCTCTCCCTAGTAATAATAATGATAGTGATAATACTAACAATAATAACTCGTGTTTGAGGTTTGTATTACTCAAGACCACCAAAAAAAGAGTAAACATATATAACAAATGATTAAAACAAAATGAGAGAGTAAACTATATATAAGTTTGTAATGAAATAAAAGAAGGAAGATTATGTTAGTTATAGAAAAAAAACTGCTTGGGGATATTGGGCTTCTCTAAACAATAAAAAAGATAAGATCAAAGGGAGTATATAAAGAATTTGTTTTGGAAAAAATCTTAGGAATTAATGGTATTGCAAAGATATAAATAAAATTTTTTTAGTGGGACATGTTGACATAGAAAAGAGAGAAACGTAAATTTATCTAATTGGTTGAATTTTAAATGGCAAAAAATTCAAATTAAATTGAATAAGATAAAGAGAGAGAAAAATGAACCCAAATCATTATTACAAAGGTGAGTACATTCAAAATGTTCTCAAAAAGTTAAAACAGGGGAAATCCACATGGCGAACTAAAGAGCGTCCAAATAAGCGGTGATTGAAAAACATTCTCTCAGTTTTAGATTTTTTATATTTATAATATGATTTTGTACAAAAAGCAAACAAGAGATAACAAATCCAATATCTCACTAGATCTTGAATACAATCCTTTTTTTTTAAGTGATTAGGATTTGCCTCTCCCTCAGAGAAATACAATCAAAGAGTTCTCGATTTGTATCATGTACTGTATAGAGAGAAACTCTAGTTACTCTCTAAACAGGTATGGCGTCTTCTGAATAATCAGAACATACTCCTTTTTGAATATTCAGTTCTAAAAATTTTCAAGATGGAGATATATTCAATGCACACGTGGGGAACCGACCTTCCTACACTAGGAGGAGTATCCTAGAGTTAAGGGACGTTATAATAGCAGGGCTGAGGTGGAGAGTAGGCAATGGGGAAAAACTCAAACTCTGGAATGATGGATGGCTAGCTCAGCTGTACACTTTCAAAGTTTAATCACCACAAACAGTCCTCTCACCCACGGCTATGTCTTAGAGCTCATTGATCACCAAAGCAAGAAATGGAATGTAGAACTCATCCATCACATTTTCTGGCCGAAGGAAGCCAAGTTGATTATGAGCATAACACTTGGTAGATTAGAAAGGGAAGATAGACTAGTTTGGCATTTTTTGAAGCAACGAACGTGTTAACCCTACGGTTATTTCACCTAGGATTATATTCGATTTTGATAATAAGTAACATTAATGATATGTTGTCTAACATGCATTGAGTTGATGAAGCAATAGGTACAATCTCATACTCATGCAAACGGAGAATTAGATGAGCAAATCGTTAAAACGCACTCAACGGAACGGTTCAAGACGGAATACTTCGATAGATTTTATTATTATGTTTATTCCAATCTTTGTAACTAGACATAGAGAGATGATTGTAACGATGATTGTATACCTATAACTTGCCCATAAGTTTTCCTTGCATGCATAAAAGTTTTTCATTCTTTGAAAATAAGGAAACTGCATTTTCTAGAATGCAGTCGAATGCAATACTTCCAGTAGCCTATTACAGTCGACTGTATTAGAATACAGTCGATAGCAAGTTAGAAATTTTGAATTTTTAACGGCTACTTTGGGAATACAGTCCACTGCAATAGCACATTACAGTCGATTGTATTTACCGTTTGGCGCATTTAATGCTCCACCTAACTCCAAATGGTCATATTTATTGCCACCCCTATAAATACTCATCTTGGGCATAGTTTTCATTCATCAATTGCATTCAAAGCCTTCTTATCTTTCACATTCTCAAAGATCAAAAGCAATTGTTCAATCTCTCTTGGTTTTCATTGTTTTCTCATACATTTCAAGAGAGCATTTATTGTGAGCTTACATTTGATAGATATACACTTTCATAAAGTCATCATACATTCATCTCTCTTGTTCTAGAGCTTGAACTTGTACACATCTACTTCTTAAGAGTGAATCTTTGTACACAATTCTTCATCTAAAGTTTCTTGTATCAAAGCTTGGGGTTGTCAAGCTTTGGAGCTTTGGGATTGTCAAAGCTTGTTCTTGATGTGGGCATAACATCAAGGGATTGTAAGCGGTTCGATCTTGACCCGTAAGAAAGATCATACTAGTGGATTCTAGGGCCTTTCAAGGGACTTCCTTGAAGGGGTGGACGTAGGCTTGAGGGTATTTCAAGCCGAACCATTTAAATTTTCTTGTCAAGTATCTCTAAACCCTTCTCTCTTTACATTATCGTTTTATACTTGTGTTGAGATTGGTTAGTTTGCTTATTTGAGATACTGTGTTTGAGGTTTGTTGTTTGTAACTTTTCAAGTGTTTTTCATAACTTCTCTAAGTTTATAGTAATTACTTGTTAATTTTTTAAAGTAGTCTTAAAACTTTATTCACCCCTTCCCTAGGGTTATCTTTTTGGTTTCAACTGGTATCAGAGCCTCGGCTCTTGATATATTGGGTAACACCAAGAGAGTTAATCGATCATGGCTTACGCTGGGGGAATGGAGGGTAGTTCTACCACTAGGCCTCCATTGTTTAATGGGACCAATTATAGTGTCTGGAAAGTTAAGATGAAAATCTACTTAGAGTCTCATGACTATGAGATATGGGATATTGTTGAGAATGGCTCATTCGTTCCAATAAAGATGGTTGACAAGGTTGATGAGTCTAAATCCAAATCGGAGTATAGTAATCATGATAAGAAGATGATTTGTATGAATGCTAGAGCGAAAAATTGTCTTGTTTGTGATTTAGACACTAATGAACTCAATAGAGTCATTATGTGTAATTCCGCTAAGAGTATTTGGGATACTCTACAAGTTACTCATGAAGGAACTTCACTTCTTAGAGATTCTAAGATGAACTTATTGTTTAGAGATTATGAATTATTCCATATGCTTCCAAACATTGTAAACAATTAGGCAAGGAATTCACTAATGGTGATCTTGTAAGAAAGATGATTAGGTCCTTACCAAGATCTTGGGATGCAAAGATCACCACCATCCAAGAATCAAAGAACCTTAATATCTTTCCTCTTGATGAATTGATGTGCTCACTTATGACGTACAAAATGCAAATCAAGACCTTTGATCAAGAAGACGTCAAGAAGAAGCCTACATCAATTGCTCCTAAAGCTTCATCTTCAAACCTTGAGTCAAGTGATGATGAAAGAAGATGTTGCAATGGTTGTAAAGAACTTCAAAAAATTCTTAAGGTTTAGAAGGAATGGTGGGAGAAGGCAACAAAATGCTAGCAATGAAGAGAAGCTTTGCTACAAATGCCACAAGCCGAGACACATGAAAATGGATTGTCCTATATACAAAAGGAAAAAGAAGGAAAGAAGAGATGTTTGGGAAAGAGTTAAAAGAAGACAACTCTCTAAGAAAGAGAACAAAGAGAAAGAAAAAGCAATGAATGCCGAACATATTCCAACATGGAGTGACTTTTATTCAAGTGATGAAGATGATGAGAAGAATGAACAAGCAAATATGTGCTTTATGGCAAATGATGAGGTAAGCTCTTCTTCCGGTAGTGACAGTGATAGTGAAAGCTTCGAAGATGCTTATGATAGCCTATATGAGGAATCCAAGAAATTTTTTAAGAAAAATATTATTTTATCAAAAAAATTCCTTGAGGCTAATAAGCAAATTGAGAAGTTGAGAATGGAAAATAATGAGTTGCATGCCAAGAATGATTGCATTTCCAACCATTTATATGTAAAACATGTAAATAATGACTTGGTTGAATTAATTGCTAACACTCCTAGCTCAAAACAAATCTCTTGCAAAACTTTGGCTTTAGAAAAACAAAATGAAAATTTAAAATTTGAGATTTGTGATTTAAAAAAATGTCTTCAAAAATTTGTCGATAGTCAAAACAATTTGGATGTCATGCTTGGACGCCAAAGATTTGGCCTAAACAAAGGTGATCTTGGATTAGTTCCCTTGGCCTTGCCTCCTAAAATCTTTCAACAACAAGTTAGATTGAATATTCATTCAAAACAACCAAAGAACTATTGCACACCATTTACTCATTATGGTTGGTACAACAAGAAAGGGCATACGACTAATTATTGTCCTTGTAGAATTGTTTATGTTAGAGGTAGAAAGAAAATGTGGGTTGTGAAAGGTCAAGAATACAAATACAAGAATAACACCCAAGGACCCAAGAAAATTTGGGTACCAAAAGTCACTACTTGATTTGTGTTTATAGGTATGTCTCAAAGCAAAATCTAGTAACAAGAAATGAATTCTTGATAGTGGATGCTCTAGACATATGACCGGTAACATATCTCTTTTCACCTTAATTGATCTTAAAGAAGGAGGAAAGGTGACCTTTGGTGATAATGCTCAAGGAAAAATCAAAGGTAAATGAACTATTGGTAAGGAATTACATTCAATTGAGAATGTGTTATATGTTGAAGGTTTGAAACATAATTTGCTAAGTATTAGTCAATTTAGTGATAAAGTTTTAGAGTTATTTTTGAAGCTTCTCATTGCACTATACAATCCTTGAAGAATAATAAAACTATTTTGGTAGGAAGAAAAGATGACAATGTTTACTCCATACAATTAAATGATTTAGCTAACCAATATGTTAAGTATCCTAGTGCTATAAGTGAGACATCTTGGCTTTGGCATCAAAGACTTGGACACATGCATATGGAACATTTGAAGGATATTTCGAGTAAAGAACTTGTGAAGGGACTCCCGAAGATTAAGTTTGAGAAAGACAAAGTATGTGATGCTTGTTAAATGGGTAAACAAAAGAAAGTCTCTCACAAACCGAAGAAAATGGTATCTACTTCTAGACCCTTGCAATTACTTCATATGGATTTGTTGGGACTAATCCCTACTACTAGTCTTGGTGGTAAATCATATTGTTTTGTTATTGTTCATGACTATTCTCGCTTTACCTGGACTTTCTTTTTGGCTATCGAAGATGAATCTCTAAATGTGTTCACTTCATTTGCAAAACATGTTCAAAATCAAAAAGGATATTTGATAACCAACATTTGAAGTGATCATGGTAGAGAATTTGAAAATTCAAAAATAGGAGCTTTGTGTGATGACTTTGGTATATCACATAATTTTTTGGCTCCTAGAACTCCTCAACAAAATGGTGTTGCCGAAAGAAAGAATAGGTCTTTGCAAGAAGCGGCAAGAACAATGCTTAACGAATATGATTTACCTAAGTACTTTTGGGCGGAGACGGTCAATTGTGCTTGTTTTGTTCTTAATAGAGTTATCTTGCGAAATTTTTTGTTAAAAATCCCTTATGACCTTTTTAATGATAAGAAACCTAAGGTGAGCTTTTTTGGAGTCTTTGGATGCAAATGTTTTATTTTAAATACTAAGGATCACCTTAGCAAATTTGATTTCAAAACCTTGAGGGAATTTTTCTTGGTTACTCTAATAATAGTATGGCATATAGAGTTTATAATAAAAGTACTTTGGTTATTGAAGAATCCATTAATGTTACTTTTGATGAGACTAATCCTTTTCTTCGGAGGACTAACATTGTTAATGTAGATGATATGGGCAATGACATGAGAACTTTGGATATAAATGAAAGAAATTGTTCAAGAAGAGCAACAATCAAGCTCTTAAGAGGGAGACAAGGAAGCAAGCAATGATGTTTCAAACTCGGACAACTCTCAAGCATTACCAAAAAAGATTGGACTTACAAAAAGATCATCTAAGCGATCAAATCTTAGGTAATCCTTCGAGTGGGGTAAGAACTCGACTCTCTCTTCAACAACATGTTAATTCAGCGTTTCTTTCCCAAATTGAACCGAAGAACTTCTTCGAAGCTCTACATCATGAATCTTGGATGCTTGCTATGCAAGAAGAGCTAGTTCAATTTGAAAGAAATCAAGTTTGGACCCTTGTGCCTAAACCTCAAAACTTTAGGATTATAGGCACAAAATGGATTTTTAAAAACAAACTCTATGAATCCGGAGTTGTGGTTAGAAACAAGTCTAGATTAGTGGCCCAAGGTTATAACTAAGAAGAAGGAATTGATTTTGATGAGACTTATGCTACGGTAACTAGACTTGAATCTATTAGAATGCTATTAGTTTTTGCTTGCTATAAAGATTTTAAACTCTATCAAATGGATGTTAAGAGTGCTTTTCTAAATGGTTTTATTTTGAAGGAGGTTTATGTGGCTCAACCTCCCGGTTTCGAACATGAAAAATATCAAAAATCATGTTTTCAAGCTTAGCAAAGCTCTTTATGGTTTAAAACAAGCTCCTAGAGCTTGGTATGAGAGGGTAAGTAGTTTTTTTTTAGAAAATGATTTTCAAGAGGAAAACTTGACACCACTCTTTTTATAAAATCTAAGGGCAATGACTTATTATTGGTACAAATCTATGTTGATGATATTATATTTAGTGCTACTAATGGATCCTTGTGTGAAGAGTTTGCTTCTTGTATGAATAAGGAGTTTGAAATGAGCATGATGGGAGAACTCAAATTCTTCCTTGGATTGCAAATCAAACAAAGCAAGGATGTAATCTTTATCAATCAATCCAAATACATCAAAGAGCTACTAAAGAGATTTAACATGGAAGAATAAAATGCATTTGACACTCCGATGATCTCATCATTAAAGCTTGATAAAGATGAAAAGGGTAAGGATGTTGATATTAAGCGCCATCGAGGTATGATCAGATCACTCATTTACCTTATCGCAAGTAGACCCGATATAATGTTTAGTGTTTGTCTATGTGCTAGATTTCAAGCTTGCCCTAAGGAATCTCATTTGGTTGCCGTTAAGATAATCCTTAGATATCTTGAGGGCACTCACGATTTAAGGTTATGGTTTCCTAGAAACACTTCTTATTTTGACCTAGTTGGCTACTCCGACGCCGACTATGCCGGTTGTAAAACCGAGCGAAAAAGCACTAGTAAAGGTTGCCAATTCCTATGACACTCACTTGTCTCTTGGAGTTCCAAAAAGCAAAACTCGGTTGCACTTTCTACCACCGAAGCTGAATATGTGGCAGTTGGTGCTTGTTGTGCACAAATTCTTTGAATGAAACAAACAAACTCTTTTGGACTTTGGCCTTAAATATAATCACATACCTATCTTATGCAATAATTCTAGTGCCATTGACTTAACCAAGAATCTCATCCAACATTCACGCACTAAGCACATAGAAATCAAACACCATTTTATCCGTGATCATGTGCAAAAAGGTGATATCATTCTCAATTTCGTGGACACAAATCACCAATTAGAGGATATCTTTACTAAACCGTTAGATGCAAAGAGGTTTACCGCTCTTAGAAGAGAACTTGACATGTCTTCACCTATGTGACTAAATGTTATATCTCTTGTGCATAATCATGCAAGTTACACTTCACATGCTTGAGCATTATTTCGTATGCTTATAGCATGCTCTAGTTGATTTTTTCTCTTTTCACAATTATTGATTTTATTTATATTCATTTAATCTCTTTTGTCTAAATTGATTTGCACATACTTATATTATTGCACATCTAATTCATTACACTTCCTTTTTATGTGCTATTTTTGTAAAATGTGCTTGGTACACCTTTTGATGGTTATTCAAGTACTTATGTTTTCTTGTTTGAATGCCCTCGTTGGCAATATTGATTATCCATGGATGGATACATATGTTGATCTTTTTCACACACACCCTTGATCTTTATAAATGATGTCAAAAGGGGGAGAAAAATATTGTTGATTCATACTTGTGTGGATTTGATATGAGCATATATTATTTGAGATAGGGGGAGCCTATATTATTTGAGATAGGGGGAGCCTATATTGCTTAAGATAGGGAGAGCTTATCGTCATGATTCTTCTTTTAACCCCTTATGGTTTATGATTGAGATTGTCATGCTTCTTTGCGTTTACTATCTTATATATCGCATATTATTTGAATCAATGTTTATCATCATAAAAAAGGGGGATATTGTTAACCCTACGGTTATTTAACCTAGGATGATATTCGATTTTGATGATAACTAACATTAACGATTATGTTGTCTAACATGCATTGAGTTTATGAAGCAATATATACAATCTCATACTCATGCAAATGGAGAATTAGACGAGCAAATCGTTCAAACGCACTCAACGGAACGGTTAAAGGCGGAATACTTCGATAGATTTTATTATTACGTTTATTCCAATCTTTGTAACTAGACATAGAGAGATGATCGTAACGATGACTGTATACTCAGCACTTGCCCATAGGTTTCCTTGCATGCATAAAAGTTTTTCATTATCTGAAAACAAGGAAATTGCATTTTCTGGAATGCAGTCGACTGCATTCAATGCAGTCGACTGCAATACATCCAGTAGCCTATTACAGTCGACTGTATTGGAATACAATCGACTGCAAGTTGAAAATTTTGAATTTGTAACGGCTACTTTGGGAATACAGTCCACTGCAATAGCACATTACAGTCGACTGTATTTACCATTTGGCGCATTTAATGCTCCACCTAACTCCAAACGGTCATATTTATTCCCACCCCTATAAATACTCATCTTGGGCATAGTTTTCATTCATCAATTGCATTCAAAGCCTTCTTATCTTTCACATTCTCAAAGATCAAAAGCAATTATTCAATCTCTCTTGGTTTTCATTGTTTTCTCATACATTTCAAGAGAGCATTTATTGTGAGCTTACATTTGATAGATATACACTTTCATAAAGTCATCATACACTCATCTCTCTTGTTCTAGAGCTTGAACTTGTACACATCTACTTCTTAAGAGTGAATCTTTGTACACAATTCTTCATCTAAAGTTTCTTGTATCAAAGCTTGGGGTTGTCAAGCTTTGGAGCTTTGGGATTGTCAAAGCTTGTTCTTGATGTGGGCATAACATCAAGGGATTGTAAGCGGTTCGATCTTGACCCGTAAGAAAGATCATACTAGTGGATTCTAGGGCCTTTCAAGGGACTTCCTTGAAGGGGTGGACGTAGGCTTGAGGGTATTTCAAGCCGAACCATTTAAATCTCCTTGTCAAGTATCTCTAAACTCTTCTCTCTTTACATTATCATTTTATACTTGTGTTGAGATTTGTTAGTTTGCTTATTTGAGATATTGTGTTTGAGGTTTGTTGTTTGTAACTTTTCAAGTGTTTTTCATAGCTTCTCTAAGTTTATAGTAATTACTTGTTAATTTTTTAAAGTAGCCTTAAAACCCTATTCCCCCCCTAGGGTATCTTTTTGGTTTCAGAACGTTCTTAGTAACTAGTGGGTATTGCCTTGTCATGGAGAGAGGTTTGCTTAATAAGGAGCATAATTTGGGGAAGGTTCCAGCAATAAGGATAAAACAAAGTGGAAGTTTATTTGGATATTAAATGTACCCAGCAAGAAAAAGATATTTTGTTGGAGAGCTTGCTCGGATATCCTTCCAACAGCTAATAGACTCATATGCAAAATGATGAAAGTAACCAACGTGTGTCCAGTATGTGGTTTAGATGGTGAATCCTTGTACCATGTTCTTCGCCACTGCAGTTTTGCCCGACAAGTGTGGGCTCTCTACTTGCCTGATTTGTAGAAAGAAGTCAAGTGTTGCGGTAGTATCTATTGGTGGTGGAAGGATGTAAAGGAAAGAGTGGATACGGAGGAGTTTGAAGTTTTGATGATACTTTGCTGGAACCTTTGGAATAACAGAAATGAGTGTTTATTTGTAAGAGCTCAACGTGATGCATTAGAGTTGTACCCATCCACTGTCAACTTGTTAAAGCAGTACAAAGTCGCACAAACCAAGCCATCATAACCTAGCAATATGATTCCTGTTTCTTGGCAGGCCCCTCCGGTGAGTTGTTATAAAATTAACTTTGATAGTTTTCGAAGGGGACCATGCAATGGTATTGGGGTAGTGGTTCGAGGTACGGAAGGCGATTTCTAGCAGGTTTGTCGAAGAAAATAATGGGATTATTGGAACCTGAATGTGCAGAGGCAATAATAGCTTCTAAAGTTGTACTTTTTGGATTAGAAAGTGATTTTCGGAATGCAATTATTGAAGGCGATGCAACAAATGTGATTTCAGCACTTAGGCAGGAAGGAAAGAATTTATCAGCGATGGGCAATGTGATTGATGAAGTTAAAATGATGTGTAATAACTTTCATATACGTGAATTCAGCTTTGTACGGCGCAGAGGAAACAAAGTAACTCATGGACTAGCACAATACGTTAGAGCCCTTGATGATTTTTGCGTATGGATGGAAGAGGTGCCTGATTTTGTAATGCCTGCTATCCGAGATGATGTATCCAACATTAGTGGAATAAAATTGCTTCATTATATATATATAAAAAGATATATTTCCCTTTCCTGTAAAGAGAAGATCCAAAAAAGAAAAAAAAAGCCTAAGAGCCGTGAAATGCAATATGCTTACAAGTGCTTATGGTTTCAGCAAATAATGAAGACAGGTAGATCATATCCTCGTACAGCTAGCATTTTTTTATCTCGACTTTACAGTTTTTTTCTAGGTAGCTGCTATTTCATGTGGAGAACTAAAAAAAATAATTTGAACAAGCTAATGCACAAGCCAAAACAAATAATATTGGATAAAGATGGATAATAGTATCAGAAAGACTTTTCAACTGGGTTGTAAATTATAAATTAAATCTTTTAAAAGGTAATCTATTGATTTATCTGAAAAGTAGCTCGACTACTCTTGTAACCCAAATTAATGAACAACTTTGCTATACATAACGTATAATCTATGGATTCTACCAGAAGAAAAAAAAGTGCTTTTTTCAAGTCTTTCAGACTAACCCTTCACTTCAGCCAAAAAGATAGCTCAAATTTTATCTTTTTTTTTTCTTTGCGAGATAGTTAAAGGTTATCCTCTAGAGGATTTTTCCTTGTTTTTCTTTCTTTCTTATTGATTCCCGAATTAACATCTTGTCCTAAGAGCATTTATCACTTCATCGACGTTTTTAAGTGCATATATGGCCTTTAGGCTACTTGTGTGAGGTAATCTTGGTCAACTCGTTAAACAACTGAAAGGTTTGTTTGAGGCGCTCTTGGGCAACATTTGGGATCTTTTCTTTGATCATGTTATGTTGCGTATCGGTCCCAAAAAGCAATTGACCTTCATTGTCATGGATATGATTATTATTATCAATCTATGTTGTTGACGGTTCATAAGCTTCACGAATCACAAATGAACGTTCTTATATATGTTGAAAAGTAAAAGACCTGTTCAAGCTGTCATTTTTATGTTCACCTTTTTTTTCTGGGTCGACTTATTGCAATCATGAAGGTCTTTCTCGTACTTGATGATCTGCATTTATGCAACCGCGAAGGCTTTTGATACTAGATAAGCACGACAAGATGGTTGAAAAATTCCCCCTCCCCCCCCCCCCCCCCCCCCCCGAAAAATGGGATTAAGAAACCATTTGGTACAGTGACAACTACCAAAGCTACCAAGTGAAATGTTTGTGATAAAAGTTTCATTTTATTATCTTTTAATTAAAAATAAGGTTTATCGGTATCTTTTTAGGACATTATTAAAGTATCTACGTATCTAGTGCTCAAAGAGCGCCTCCCGAACCCATCAGCCCTTCCTATCGTTAAACTTAAACGTAGACAAATTACTTTTGGTGGTTAAAAGAGCGCTTTCCGAACTCATGTAAGAAGTCCAAAAACCTTTAAAAAAGAGAGAGAAAAAGAAAATACCAGGGTAACGAAAAGAAAACGGGGAACAGGCTTTAACGTCGTCGTTCGCAGTTGCCCTAAGCAAATCCCACCTCTATGTGTCAATGCACAGTAAACAGCTTATAGGCTTTTAGATTCGAGGAGAGAGACCCGTCGTTACTGCACCCTAGTTCGTGTTTCCCCAAGAACGAAAGGTGAAGACCCATTAACAAGATGTTCTACAGGGGGTAAGAGTCCTCTTCTTCTTGTATATTCCTGCTAATTTTTGTTCGCAATTTTCAGATTTGATGAACATGTAGCAAACTTCCTTTACTGGGTATAAGAAATTTCTTTTGTCTTTTCCTTTACGGAGGAGGGTTCTTGTTGAAATACGCAATAGATTATGTAGCTTCGTGATTTTCACGTTCAATCATTATGTGTTTGGAAATTATAATGTTAACCAAAATTCACATACCATAGACCAATTTTCTTTGTCGTTCTTTTTTTCAACATTCCTTCCTCTTGGTTTCTCAACCCAGAAGTATAAGATTGTCCTATTAGCAAGAAAGTAGAGTTTTAATCGAACAATTTGCATGTTCACTAATTAGCGTTTGTCGTTGTAATAGGTTATTAAGTAGGGTTTTTTGTTATTATTTAGGTTTATGGCATTAGATATCCGACCTACAATTATTACATGGTTTCTCTTGATCTACTATCATTGTAGTGGGAAGGGAAGGGGGGGGGGGGGGGGGGCTAATGGGCAGTCTGTAAATCTTTAGAGGACATAGCGAGAGAAGGAATGAAGGGGCTAATGCTCACTAATCAACAGAACCAAGTTCCAAAAAAAAAATTTCTCGTAAATGTAGGAGTTTATTATCGCTAGCGTTGTTGCTTTAATAGGTTTAGCAGCCTCTGTTGGTGGGTTTGATATGGATTTAAAGTAAGTCTTCTACATGCTCACAACGACCATTGCTCATGTTGCTCAATTGCCATTCTTTGCACTTTGTTTCGAGGAGTGTCTGATTTGGATTTTGCTTTTCTACATAATCAGACATCCCTTTTTTTTTTAAATAAGTAATTGTATAATTATGAAGCTCCGAGAGAGGGCAAACCCATGTACAAAAAAGGACTACAGAAATAACTACCTATACATGTCAAAAAGCAATCCTTAAAATCACAAAAGGCATCACTACAATCAGTTTTTTCCCTTAGCCCGGTAACCAAGCATAGACAAAAAATGGATTCTTAACATTGTCCATGGATATCTCAACACCTCAAAAGCGCTGGCATTCCTTTCCCTTGAAATGCACCAACACACGCATGGAGTAATCATCTCCAACAACTTCACTACACACTGCCTCTTTTTATGCAAAGACCAAGCCTTGAGAAGATCCTGAAATTAACAAGGCATAACCCAATAGATCCCAAAAAAAGGGTAAAAACAAGTTTCAAAGCTCCCAAACAACAGGGCAATGCATCGGGAGATGTGCTACTGAATCACCAGCCTTTTTGCACATGAAGCACCAATCGACATATATCTTCCTCTTTTTCCTCAAGTTGTCCCATGAGTAAGAATAGACTCCCTTGCTGCTCTCCACACAAAAAAAGTAGACCCTAAGAGGAGCCGAAGACCGCCAAACTGCTCTCCAAGGAAACAAAGAATGATTACGGCGAGGAAGCTGCACATAGTATAACTTAACAGAAAACAAACCCCTTATATCTTCTTTCCACGGCACCATATCTCTCAAGCTCCAGGAGTTGCCACTGAATTGGTATGATCTGAAAAATGAGAGGCAAATTCCAATTCCGAATCTTGAAAAGCTCTTCTAAATTCGGGGCACCATGTGTGCTCCCTCCCAACAAAACAAGAGAGGTCCTCAACACTAACACCCTTATTCCTTGCAATATTAAATAAAGCAGGAAAAGACTTGCAAAGCTTCTCTCCGCACCAAAGATAGAGCCAAAGCTTCAATCCATTGCCGTTTCCAACAAAGAATCGAATATGCTTGCTGAAATTATGCTAACCCTTGCTTATCCCACCCATAAACTCAACCCCATGTGATCTTTGGATTCTATGTAGAGCCTAAGCGTCGGCACATTGCCCAAATTTGCGAATCACAAACCTCCTCCACCTTGCATCTCTTTCCTGCAAATATCCCCGTAGCCACCTCCGAAGTAAGGCAGCATTAAAAGAAACCAACTTTTTCACTCCCAGACCCTCCACCTGCATCAAATTGCATAATGCCTCCCAGTTAATCAAATATGTTCTTTACCTTTGGACTCTCCTTCCCACAAAAACACGCGCTCCAACTTTCCTAACTGCAACTTGAATCACAAACAAAGACATAAATAAGTCGACAAACTCGATAAAGCACTTAAGTAATCTCAGCCAGCCTCCTTTGGACATAAATTGTTCCAAGCGCCAGCTTGCTTTCAAAATGTTCAACCAATAGATTTCAAATAGCATTGTACTTAAACGAAGAGCGGAGAGGAAGACCCAACTATGTAAAAGGTAAAGACCTACCCCACAACCAAAAGCTTCTGCAAGAGCATGCACCTTGCCAACACCCCCATTGGTAACTTCACTCTGCTTCGTCACAATTGTATTTAAAACATAAACACTCTTGAAGAATGCGTGCCTGAGATATCTTAGCTGTCTCGTATCTGCATCACAAAGAAATGGATGGTGTCGTCCGCAAGCAATATATGGAAAATTACAACCCCCACTTCTGGATTGTCACCTACCAAGAAACTCCAGAAAAAGTCCCCTCCACGGCACAGTCCATCAGTCCGCTTAAAGCCTCCATAGGCAGGGAGGGAGGGAGGGCCTTTTACCAACTTAGAGAAATGGATGAGGACATACAACATTCCACCCAAAACCTCCACTTAGTCCCAAAGCCCAGCCTCTTCAGCATATCCAACAAAAACATCAGTTGACTTTATCATTGGCCTTGTCAACATTCAGCTTAGAAACCAAGCCTGCCACCCCCAATCCGTCCTTGATTCCACGCTTTCATTAGCTATTAGAGTGGCGCCAAAATCTGTCTCCCTCCCACAAATGCATTTGAGACTCCAAAGTCACTCCGCCAATCACCTTTTGAAGCCTGCAAGACGAATCCTTCGAGAGCAACTAATCCACGCTGCCCACTAAATTAATAGGTCTGAATTTTTTAATATCAATGGCACCCCCCCACCCCCCCCCACCCCCTCTATACTCTCCCTCCTCTTTTTTAAGGCATCAAAGCAATGAAGTAGTGTTTAGGCTTCTCAGAAGTCGACCCTGCTCGAAGAAATCTTTAAAAAAAAAAAGAGAGAGAGCGCATCAAGTCAAACCACCTGCCAACAGTGTTGAAAGAATGCTATATTAGACCCATCATGTCCAAGTGCTTTGTCCCTGCACATACCCTTCAAAGCAGACAAAAGTTTCCCCTTCCTGAAAAGGTAATTCTAATCGTGCAGCAGCGTCGTGATCAAGGAATTTGAATTCCAAATCATCTAGAAATGGTCTTGTCAGGTCTTCCTCTTGAAAGAGTCTCTGATAAAACCCAACAATAGCCTCCATAACCTCCCCTTCTTCCATAAAATTCCTGGCTGTCTACCAAGTTCTTCCCTATTTGGTTCGATCTTTTGTGTTTTGTGTGCATTCGCCATCAGGCAAATGAATTTAGTTTTCTTGCCTCCAGCTATAAGTCCCGGGATTTTTGCCTCCAACAAGTCTCGTAAGATAAAACAGCCGATTAGCTTCAGATTTCAGTTCTAGCCTTTTATTCGACTCCTCCCTGGTCAACCCCCTTAAACCCTCCAAAGCATCAAGCTCCTGGATATCAGCCAAAGCTCTCGCTAATTTCAACTCCACCCGTCCCAACGACTTCAACTTGCACAATTTCCACTTCTTCAGATCAGCCCCCATAAACCCTTCAACAACTTCAACTTGCGCAATGCACCAAAAGAAAGCTTGGGTTACCATCCATCGCATAGCTGTCCCACCAAGACATTACCAATTCCAAAAAGCCAGACTCCAAAACCACAAATTCTCAAATCTAGAAGGGGATTTACCTCTACAAAGACCACCACTATCTAAAAGTAACAGTACATGATCTGAGACTATACACGGTAAGCAAGATTGGGTTGCACTAGTAAACCTCTCCTCGCAATCAGAAGTGATAAAAAACCTGTCAGTTCTAGAGCAAGATCGGTTGTACCTGTATGCCCACCTTGATAAAAAAAACCTGTCAGGTGAAAGAACCCCTTCCAAAGGTAGATCAAACAAACTCATATTATCAGTAAAATCATTAAACCCCATCATCTCCCGGGAAAAAGAATCATAGCCAAGCCTCTCAACTGAGAATCTAATAACATTAAAGTCGCCAGCAATGCACCCCAGGGTCGCCACAACCGAAAACTTGCTTCAAGCTCTATCTAATGTTTCTTACTATCTGAAAAATTCCGTGAACAGTAGACCCCAGAAAATATGCATGAAAAGATCATCGTCAGCCATCTTGAGAGGACCAGAAATATAAAAAGAACCAAAGAAAACATCCACCTCTGTAAAAATGCAACTCTCCCACATTACTAGAATACCTCCTAAAGCACCTACGACATCCAATGTAACCCAATCAGCCCCATCTGCCACTATTAATAGAACGGATCAACTCAGGTGACACAGTCTCCAACTTGGTTTCGTGAATGCACACCAAAGTGGGGTTCCATCACTTAAGCAACATCTTGACCACCCTCCTTTTTTGCCTACTATTCAGACCTTAGTTGCATGAAACTCCTAATATGGTGTCGTTTCTCTCTCGAAAACTCGCTTTTGCGATCCCAAGTTAGGAGCTCCATGGGATCTCATCCCAAGCTAATATGGGAACTCGATCTCGTTAGCTGGATAGAGATGCATGGAACAAGTGAGAGAATACCTGAAAATCAAGCCCTTTTCAACTCAATTCCTTGTTTCTCTCTTCCTTCAAGTCCTTAAAGCCTCCTTGTCTATTGTTGGTGGCTATGTAAACTGTACTAAACAAATGATAATACTCTTTACACATTTATTTATTCAAGTCGCTCCCAACCTCAGATTCTTCTTGGTGCTTACCCGCCCCCGTTCCCACTCCCGCCTCTTTGTGCAACTAAAATTCAGACCCCAAACTTTCCAAGTTATAATCCGGAGATTCATCAGAAACAAGAATAAAAGAATCATCTCCTTTGTTCCTATGGTCATAATTAATAGAGCACATCCTACAAGAATTTTGATTGGACCATGTTAGATGCCAAGATATATATATATATATATATATATATATATATATATATATATATAGGGAGTTGATCCATTGATAGCGCTAGCAAAATAGGAGAAGTTGCTAGCGTGATCTGGCCGTCCAAGCGCGATCTGTGGACGGTCCAGATCTTTTTTTTGCGTTTTTTTAAGTACATCCGCTACATTATGTAGCGGACAATATTTTTGACGAATATACCCCTCAATCTGTCCGCTATATTATGTAGCGGACGATATTTTTGACGAATATACCCCTCAATCTCCAAGTGTCTTTTCTAAAATATCGTCCGCTACATAATGTAGCGGACCATATTTTATAAAAGACAGACAGACAGTCTGTCAACCCCACATCAATTCTCACTCTCTTTAGAGGAAAAAAAAACCCATCTCTTGTTCATCTCTCTCTCTCCCCTCTCTGAACTACATGTTCTTCTTCTTCTCCCTCTCTAGAGGAAAAAAACCCATCTCTTGATTCTTTCTATTAACGCAGCAGCTATGGCTGATCTTGATGACTTTGGTGCAGCATCTATGGGAGAGAAACGGACGGCTTCCATCTGGCGATTACGAGTACGTTGATGTCAACGTTGCAGGAACGCGGTACATAGTTGAAGCTTTTCTTGCCGGCGAGTTCGAAATAGCCCGGCCAACTGACCTTTACGCGTCGATGCTCGATGAATTGCCTCCAATTTTCATGGGCAAAGCGGAAGAGCTGAAGCGGGTTGTGAGGCTAATGTGCTGCACCACCAAAGAGTCTATGAAAACCATGGAAATGCATATGCCGCCATGGAGACGGTACGGGTACGTGCTAGCGAAGTGGTTTGGCCTTTACAAGCGCACAACCAGTGAAGCCCCATTGAAGAAGGCTTCTGATTCTGAGGAGGGCTCGGCCAGGAAGAGAGCTGTTGGGTTTGCTCCCTTGCCGGCACATTCTTATTATTGTAGAGGAGATTTTGTTAGCAAGGCTGGTTATCAATTTACCAAGAAGGTCAATTTACCAGTAAGAGAGCAATTGGGTCATCGTGTTGCTTCTCTGCATATGACAATCTCCCAGCACGAGAGAGAGAGAGAAAGAGTTAGAAAAAGAAAGAGAGAGAGAGAGTCAGAAAAAGTGGTCAGAGAAGGAGAGAGAAAAAAGCAAAAAAAATATGGCCTCTGTCCGCTACATAATGTAGCGGACGAAGTTCTACTAATCTTGAGAGACAATTCCCTTGTCCAACAGCGTAACTGCAGCAACTAGAGCCAGGGTATACCAATTGTAATAAGAAAGAGATGATTTGGTGTCTACATCGATTCATGCAAGTTCATGGCAGTATAGTGGAGATTATTTGATTGTACTTTGGAATTTCTTTGAGGAAAATGCACATCTTTCAGACATCCTTTTACTGAAACCCCACTGGTGAACCCAAAAGCAAAGAGTTGGTTATCAATTTACCAAGAAGATCAATTTACCAGGAAGAGAGCAGTTGGGTCATCGTGTTGCTTCTCTGCATATGATGATCTCCCAGCAAGAGAGAGAGAAAGAGTCAGAAAGAGAGAGAGAGAGAGAGAGAGAGAGAGAGAGAGAGAGTCAGAAAAAGTGGTCAGAGAAGGAGAGAGAAAAAAGCAAAAAAAAATATGGCCTCTGTCCGCTACATAATGTAGCGGACGAAGTTGGAGGGTATTTTCGTCAAAAAACTTGTCCGCTACATTATGTAGTGGACGTACTTAAAAAACCGCAAAAAAAAGATCTGGACCGTCCACAGATCGCACGTGGATGGTCAGATCGCGCTAGCAACTTCTCCTATTTTGCTAGCGTTATCAATGGATCAGCTCCCATATACACACACACACACACACACACTTTCTTGATTTAATTATGTACAATTAGGAAGAAATGCAACATTTATCTTGGTATTTGAGCATTTGTGATTTTTGATGATTTTTTTTTTTTGGGTACAATTGGAGTGGGTTTATAGCTGTAGTTTACTCTTATGTTTGAGTTACGAGCGATCATGTCCTCTCTTGATCAAGAACTTCAAGTTATTCAGGTCAAAATTACCAACAAACAGACTGTTCTTCTAATGAGGGGTTTTGCTTATTTTTGTCGAGGATGTTAGTGTTAGCCTGATTTAGGATGAAGTTTATGCAAAGGAGATTGGGTTGGGTTGGTAGTTTCTTATCACAGCACTGACTTGGTATTTCTTGTATGCCTGATTGAAGGAAATACGTGGATGCTGGTGATGGGCGTGAAATGGGTCTGAAAAGGCAGCGGATAATGGACCAGGGTTCTTCATATTATGGGACTCCTCCAGCTTCGAGTTACATGTATAATGCTCCTCCTCCTCCTCCTCCTCCTCCTGCTTACTCTTATGTTAGTCAACCACCACCTTTCCCTGTTGTCCGACTTCGGGGCCTGCCCTTTGATTGCTCGGAAACTGATATTGCCGAGTTCTTCCATGGTCTTGACATTGTTGATATTTTATTTGTCCACAAAATTGGCAAGTTCACTGGCGAAGCTTATTGTGTTTTGGGGTATCCTCTTCAAGTTGATTACGCTCTTCAGAGGAATATGCAGAATATTGGTAGGAGATATGTTGAGGTTTTCAGAAGCAAAAGGCAGGAATACTACAAGGCAATAGCAAATGAGGTTTCAGATGCTCGTGGTGGTTCGCCTCGCCACAGTGTCCCGAGAGCAAGATCTTTTGATGATGGAAGGGAATCTGTGGATCATACTGGTGTATTGCGATTGAGGGGATTGCCTTTCTCGGCTGGCAAGAGTGATATAAAAAAATTCTTCAAGGATTTCGTGTTGTCAGAGGACTCCATACATTTCACAGTGAACTCAGAGGGAAGACCAACAGGGGAAGCGTTTGTCGAGTTTGCAAGTGCTGAAGATTCGAAAGCTGCAATGGTGAAGGATAGAATGACACTTGGTAGTCGCTATGTGGAGCTTTTCGCTTCTTCACTTGAGGAGTGGGAGGAAGCTGCTGCACGTGGCCGGTAACTATATTTTCTTTGCTTATTACCGTGGCAATTTTGTACATGTTATCATCGTGTTAATATTGAAGTAGGTTCATCTTGTTTAATGATATTTTGCATTTGTCAAGATGTTCATCTAACTGGTAAATTTTTTTTATTTATCTTGGGTGTGTTGGGTTACATCTGAAGCGGTAGAAGTTACTTATGAAATAAAACAATATGTTTTTACTACGGGACCCACATCAGATATATCTAAATAATAAGTGGAATGAATTTCTAAGTTTGTAGCGGGAAAACTATAGTTTCTTGTTCAGTTGCCGCCTGCGCTGTTATACAGAGAAATTGGATCTAGTAACATTGTATTTTGCTTTTTGTTTTCTAGCTTTCAATGATAATTTTTTTCTTTTTGGCGTGCTTATCTTATTACATGATGTAAAGCAGGTGGAAAACCTGAAGAAAGTTTGAATTGTATATATGGCTACATCATTGGAGTGGGACAAAACAGCCCTATTGCCCAAGTATATAGAAGCTACAAAGATAATGCATCTGTGGGTGCAGCATAAGGGTTTTAGAGAGTGCAACTTTAGCTCTGTGGGAATTATTGTGTGTTGATAAGCAAAGATCTAGGGGTTTACTCTTAACATGCATTACCCGGAATTCTATAAAGTGGCACTTCTTCCAAGTCGGAATATCGAACTCTAAATCAATATTTGTGACGTTGAAGCTTTATCTAATTTATATATTACATTCTTGGGTTTTTGCTTGAGAGATTATCACTAACATCTAGTCGAAGAGCCACTTACAAAAGGAAATTATTCACGATTGGATTTGGATGTAGAAATCCCTTTCCAGCACTCGTGTGATGATGAAAACCTCGGAGCAGATTTAGGATCAAAATAACTTCTGCTGCATCATTGTATTGCTGCTCCGCAATGATATGAAAAAAAGCGAAAAAAAAAAAGGAATACTTAATGGCTTCATGATTAAGAAACTATTTATGAATAGAGGTGTATTCTGTAATGAAACGCTTGGGGATAATGGCTCCTTTCTCAGTGCAATGCTACCTACCGCTAGTGAATCCAGACGACCTTCATCCAAGTCCCTTCAGCATTTCAGTGTGTATCTGAGCACTAAATTCACCTTTGTGTTAGCTGTTTACCAATTCTTATTTCTTCCACCACATTCCCAACTGCTTTAATGAAACATTTCACAGTAATCTTTGCACTTACAGTCTTACAGTTCTGCTGGTATTTGATTCATAGTAGTGGCTTGTGAATCTATTATTTGCTCAAGGTAAACAGAATTGGCCTATCTAAATTCATAAAGAATCCTCTTTCCCATGACTTCTACCTGACCAACACACTGAAATGCAAGTCGAGTAAGTCAGCATCCTCAAACTACACCGGCCTGTTATTCTGTCATCAGTTCTTTTTCTTGATAGTCCCCGATATTATTTATTCTAGTATCTCAATAAATCATGACCCATCTGTCATTGCTCTAATGAATCACCTCTTCTTATGCTCAACGATAGCCGCAATGTAAGAGTAAACTGAAGTTGGGATATAGAGATCTATCAGAGAAGGCTTGTATTTTGGATGCGTCTCTTAGATGTGTAAGTTCAGATCGATCTTGGGATGTTGGTTTCTGAACTGAGTGCTTCAAAATTGTCAATTTGGAAACTGTACGCTGTAAAAGTACGAATACATTATCATAGAGATTTGTTGTCCCACAGACAGCCCTCATGTTTCAGGTTAATCTCATGCTTTAATTTGGTGAATAAGCAATAATTTATTAGAAAGGAAGGCCCCAGAGGGGAGGAATCCTGATTACAAGAAAAGACTAAAGCACCAATGAGGTGCCCTAGAAACACAAAAAAACACATAAACCACCCTAAGTAGCTGGTTTAAAACTTAAATCATCTATAAAAGCTAAAAGAGCATCAGATGATTCCTCCTTGATCCAAAATCGAGGAGGTTTCAGAAAAGAAGAATGCATCCAAATAAGGTGGTCTCAATTCCTTCGAAAGTGCACACGTTTCTCTCCCTTAAATGGACCGCAGAAGTACATAAGGGTGTTAGCCTCCATCTTTTAAGCAAGGTCTTTGGTACCTTAGCACCACTCGAACTCCACAGACCATCACTGACTGGTCCTGGAATCAGCAACACCACACCAAACGAAGCATAAAACAAGCACCAAAAAATTCTTTTAATGTTACAGGGAAGCAGCAAACGATCAACTGATTTTCCATTCTTCTTGCAATATAACACCAACAAATGATCATATATCATGCCGCCACCTAAGGTTGTCAATAGTCAAGAGCATTATGAACCACGGTCCCCACAAAAAGGTCACTCTAGAGGAGCATGAACACTTCCCCTCAAAACCGAATAAAGGGAACCAACAGAAAACACCATCTTTCATCTGCCTCCAGCAAAATAAATCATCCGACAGAAGTGGAGGTTCCGTTTTAGCCAATACCTCCAAAAATCGATGTACTGGTTTCAACTCCCAATCATGAAAGTGCTTCCTAATAAGTGAATTCCAAACCGTTCTCCAATCTCAAAGTTCATGTCACATGCAACAGTAGCCTACCTATTAACTGCCAATCAGTTTAGTTTGGGAAAGAGAACACACACAGAAACCTTTCTGCACCAGCAATCCAACCAAAATCTTATCCCGTCCCCGTTCACACATGAACCAGGTATTTTCCATGAACTCTGGCGACCCATTCGCTATAGACTTCCAGACATCCATATCATACGGTTGTCTTGAAGGCTGAGAAATCTATCCAAAAGGATCCACACCTCTATAATCCATCACCCTCCTTCAAAACCAGTTTTCCTCCCTAGAAAATCTCCTCAACCATATCCCAAAAGGGTCTGATCAAAGAACCTTAAATTCTTCAAACCCAGCCAGGTCTGCCTTATGTTCCCCCTCTCCCCTCCCCACTCTGTTTTTCCCAGATTTTTTATCATGGTTGTCAATAGTTCGATCGTAATAACTGACTTATGACTTGCTGTTCCATGACTCTGATTGATCTGATTGGGCTGAAACTTGTTTTGAAAGTTGAACCTCCCAAAACATTGAATTTTCAGAGCTGATTACTTTAAACAAGTTACATCTTGTTAACCCGAAAAGGAGGGCTGTGAAAGAAGTAAGAAGGGGTTTGGAGAAGGTAAGAGTGTCCTACGGGTTTCTCGAATCCAAAAGGAGGTGCTTTCCTAAATCCTCTAGAATGAAGTAGATAGGAGCTAGATAACCCGAAAAGCCAAAGATTTATATATAATGTCTATTCCTCATGGAGAAAGGAGGGCGAAAACGTTGGCGTCATAAAGCCCTAAACTTTTTCGATACTGACCATAACGACCCTTTACGTGAGGGGAGTTACACATAAGGCCTTAGGACTCATCGTACCTTAGAACAGCCAACAATAACAAATTACAGATGTGTATGTGTGTCTATAAGTTGATGCAGGAGCATCTAAGAAGCCTAACGAGGTCCCTTCGTCCTGGTGAGTATTAGTCTCATGATTTATTAGTAGTTCCTTCAAGTACTGGTCGTAGGTTGCCAAGTAGCTTTCTTTTTGTCTCTATAACATGAGTTAGACGGCCAGTTAATTAACGAATGGTTTTTTGGTCTTCTTTTTTTGTCAAATAGGGCAACAATGTGGTGGTTGTAGCACTGTAAATACCGCCCTTAAGTGCTATCAGGGGTAGTCTTTTGTATTCTCTTCCAAAAAAGTCGGATTAGAGACTCTATTGGGTCTCTTGAAAACTTAGTACCCATTACCTTATAGTCCCCTCTTGTTCTTTCTTTTCATTTGACTCTCATTTTCCCAACCCATCTTGGACCGTCCACCCCTGCCATGTAACAGTCAAAGACGCTTTTTTAGAAGAGTGTGTCTGTCGCATTGTGCCTTAACCTTGGGACATTTTCTTTCTTTTTCTCTCTTCCTCAACCTCTTTCCTTTTCCCTGACATTTTCTCGCTTTTATCTCCGTCTTTCTCTCTTATGCATGTTCTGTACCTTCCCCCTCCTTTCTATGGTGTCTACCCTCTTCACCATCATTGACAATTAGCACCACCATTTCTACCCAATAGTAAATGCAGTGTCTGCAAGACCACCAACTCCAACGTCGGTTGCCTCAGCTACTCTGTCATTGCCATCGACGACCTCCACAGCCTTGATCTCCTCCTGCGTCTTTGTCACCATTTTCTATTTTCCACTACCACAACCATCCACCACCACCGGACCAGCTACCACTACCCACGACTCCCCTGTGGTGAGAAACAATCAATAGAAAATGTAGCTGTAGCACAAAACAATGAAAGAGTGCACAAATTTGAAGAGGGAACTCTTAGATATTGATTCCAGGGTTTCAAGAGAGCTTCTAATCTGATATTTTAGAAAGAGAATGCAAAAGACTGCCACCGACAGCACATGCGGGCAGCATTTATAATGATACGACCACCACTGTGTTGCCGTAATTGACAACAGAAGACAACAATTCCCTCACTAAAGTAACTGGCTGTCTAACACATTACAGAAGGAAAGCTACTAAACAACCTATGACCAGTTCCTAAAGGAACTACTAATAAATCATGAGACTAAGTACACAGCGGGTGCTAAGGGCTTTGCTATGCCTCTTAGATGCTCCTGCACCGAAATTATCAATTAGCACATGGAAATTCTCCGACCACCACCACCATAAAAAATTATCACGAATTTATGATTCAGATGTTGCAGATTAAATAGGAGGTTTGGACTGAGTTTGTGATGTTAATTTTGCGGGGATTGAGAAATCAGGGATTCTTTAGGTGCATGGCCAAATCAATTGAATTTGTGAATCGATGCGGAATAATTTGAGCGCATGGAACTGAAACTTCTAGTCGTAGTCATGGAATTATAAATTTCGAAAGATCCTTTGATTCCATTGACATGAATGGGTAGACAGCATATATTAAGAATCTGGAGTTGGTGGGTTTGGGATCAATTTATCTCTCTGTGTTGGATGTGGTCAATGCTGAGAATGCTGGTGCTGTGTTCAGTATGGCAGGTGGTGGTGATCAATGGTGTTTGTGGGCCTGTGTGGTGGGGTGGGTGGTAGATATGGCTGCTGCGATAGTGGGAGATTTGAGAAATTTCGAGGAAGAGAGAGTGTGGGAAAACATTGGGTACATACAGTGTGCCGCACAGACTTTCTTTTTATCAATTTTATTGTCAGTTATTGGCTTGGCAACGATATTTTGAAAAAAGGTGTAGAGAGGCAGTCAGGGTATTTCACAGTGTGTCAGCTTGTCTGGCGGGCCGTATATTTGGTTTTGTAAAAAAAAAAAGCCTCTTGAACCATCCACGTGGCGGGGGTCCACGATGGTTTGGGAAAAGGGGCCGTCCCACTCTTGTGAGAGACGGGCTTCCATGTATAGAGCCATCCCGCTCTTGTGAGAGGACGGGCTTCCATGTATAAATGTATAAGACTCATAATGTGACCAAATTCTTAGTTTAACTTATTTTCCTCGTCAGCATTTCAACGGCATCTATTGTTAGCTTTTATAAAGAAAGATTATTCTTACGATAATGGTCCATTTTTCAAATTTTTATATCCGTCCCTACGGAATAGATGGAGCTTGCTAAATATTCTTTCCTTAGCTCATGTACTAATGATTGGGCTAAATGCATCTGCTTGTTCGCACCTTCTCGCATATTCCGCCTTCGGATTATTTGTTGCTTTCTCGGGTTCGTTTCATCAGATAATTCCAATACAAGTGAGGTATACAAAGAGCAAAAAGAGAAAATTACAAATCTAAATAAGATCAGACAATTCAACCTCCCAGATAATCTAGAATTCGTACCATGAATCCAGAATCGTCAACTTTATATAGTGTTTGACCTTGAAAGAAGAGTAAGGTGCTACATTGCCAATTCTACCATCCACCTCTTCGATTGTCCTATTCTGTCCAAAAAAACCTCCACAAGCACCAGGGGGCTATCAAATTCTAGAATCTTGAGTATATTCTTTTGTTTTGAGCGTAACTTGTGTGTAGAGCAATAAATTACCAAATGATTTGCCGTCTCTTTAGCTTTGAGGTGCCGGGGAAGTACTATTGACCATTACAGACCTGTCTTGATCAAAACATCAATCGTGAGAATATTATGACGTGTAGCTGACCACAACTTGTTGACATATCACTATACCAAATGATGATGATCTATCCTCGGTTTGGATGACAAACATACAAACATCAGTTGACTTTCTTGAGTTATAACGCAATATACTTTTCTGACAACTACAATTCTGTTGAAGTGCCCCGAGGGGAGCAAGGCCAAGTTCTCTAGACGAGTTTTTCTTCGCTCTATTGGGCCATGGACATAAAAATTTTGCAGTACTCAGGAACAATTTAAATGTAAGCAGTCGCCATACTCATTCATGGTAGTCGAAAGCGCTTTTCAGGAAGTTCTTTCATTGTTTCTTGTAGTTCATGATGCGCTGGATGATAGTCAGGAGAGAGGGTGCAAGATGTGAAATCCTCGAGGTTTTATATCATTTTTTGGTGCGAAGATATTTTTAATTTGTTTCTGTATGCTTTAAAGTGATGTGGATAGACTGATTTTGCGCAAACGTGAGTTGTTGGGGTGGTGGAAATTGTTATAGGTTGTAGGAGAAGGCGTTTGATTACTATTTAGTGGGATTGGGACTTGGACAAAGATTTATCTCAGATGGCTAAGAGTAGATTGCATGGGGTTCTTTTCTTGTTTGAAATAAACTAGCTGAAGTAAATAAAGAACGGAGTAGGATGCCAAAACACAGATTTTTACAGTTTTTTCTCTGTGCTTTGAGGTGATTTCTCGTTGTGTTTAGAACCAAAAGAGTAGTATTCTGGAAGCCATGCCATACAATTTCTACTTTTCTAGTTAATAGCTGCAGTAGTTGATTGCTACTTGCTAAACTCTTGACTGCTTTGTGCCTGTAATAGTCTCTTGCAATATTATATGGCAAAGCATTGTGCGGTACTGCAAAATCCTAAGTTCAAGTGGATAACTTGGCCCCTAATATAGGAAGGGAATCGGCTACCCCCCTTGACTAGCATAAGCATACAGATAAGACTGTTTTTGTTAAGTTGCAGGAGGCTGAAATTCGAGTTTTTTGAAGTTGATGATGGCTACTTGCTGAATGGTTGTCATTTTGATATCTTAGTACATCTGCTAATAATGTTTGGCCTGACAGATTGGCGTGGTACTGTAGTACTATTAACTATTTTAGTGTGTCGAAGAAAAATATCTTGTATGTTTCATGGTTGTAATGCAACTCACGTGTCTACAAGTTAGGACTAAATGCATGTCAAACAACCCGTGCTGTTGTTTTGACTATTTTCAAAGAGGTTATTTTTGGGTTTACATGGGGTTTTAGGAATTCTCAGTCATTTTGAGTTTTATTACATTGGGGTCTGAATAAGACTTCTTTAACCGTCAGCCTTTCTTGGATTAGAGTGTAACGCATAGGTTTTTTGACAGATCTGATGTTCCACACGTGCCGAAATCTTCAAATGACGGGAACGACTCAGCTGAACCTACCACAGTATTGCGAATGAGGGGATTGCCATTTTCAGCTGGAAAGGATGACATAATGGATTTCTTCAAAGATTATATTCTGTCTGAAGAATCCATTCATTTAACAATTAATTCAGGAGGGAGGCCTACTGGAGAAGCATTTGTGGAGTTTTCTAGCCTGGAGGATGCTGAAGCAGCATTATCCAAGGATAGGATGACGCTGGGGAGTCGTTACGTAGAGCTGTTCCGGTCATCCCTTGAGGAGCTGAACGAAGCAGTTTCCAGGAGACGGTGACTCGTACTTTTTGTCCGTTTCCTTCCGTTCTATAATTTGATAACCGTTATTGAATGAAATTTTGTGATCGTGCTTTCATGTTTTACTTCTGAGTTTGAAAACAGTAGCTTTCTGGTTTTTGCTTTGGTAGCAGAGGACATATGTTACCTGTTTGAAGTAAAGCATTTTTTTTTGGCAGCATATCAAAACTTTTGTGCTAAGATATAAATCTTTTTCTGCCCTTTTTGCTTAAGTTTTGGTTTGGTAATTTTGCTAAGATACCAATCTTTTCCTGTAACATATTAACTTGTTATGGATGGAATGGAACCAAGGTACCAATGGTTTCCTGTAAGAAAAAATAACTTCTAAGACTGAGACCAAGTTCACAACAGAGACGATGAACTTTCAGGGTAGACATGTCCAGGTGAACTCTTTGCAAAGTTGACATATTCTCTTCTGCACCAAAAGGATTAGCACCAATGGAAGTGCTAATCCTTTTGGTTCTGTGAGTTCTTGTCGACACGTCTTTGTACTTTTTTCTTTTTGGGTTTAATCAGGAATAATTTGAGTTAGGCTGAAGTGCAAATGTGGTACAACAAAACCAATTACATCCAAATCAAAGACAGTAGCTACATACTATCACTGTACAAAAAGGTTTACATTACCATTTTAGTCTTTTGGTACGGTTTGCGTGCACACAAATTATAACATATATTGCAACATATCACAATATTTTGTACTAGGCGGACTAGCAGCTTTAAGCTTCCAGCCAAGTTCAGATGTTCTTCGCAACATCTGCATTTTATTGTATTTATTTGGAATCAGGCAATAGATAATTTGTCCTTGCATAGCACACAGACTTCCATGTTGATAATTTAGACAACGAAGAAAAGAAGTATTTAGCGTATTAGTATAAGAAAACAAAACCTGAGCAGTTAAAATATCTGGATTTGTAGAGACATATCACACAAGTCCATTGAGCATACTTATATATGTCCTATATGGTTTCTTTGTTCTTATTCAATTCTAGAAAAGTAAAATAAAAATGAAAAAAAGAAGAAGGAAAAAAATTATTATTGCTGCATCATCTAGCTTGTTGGTTAGCAGACCAGCTTGTTGGCCTTTATTTTATATTATATTACTTAATTTTTGTTTGGTTTTGTGGTGCCTACTAGATGGAGTTGTCATCCTTGTATGTGTGTCTTTCTGTAATTTTGCAGTTTTTACCGGTTGTATATATTACTATTATTATCTGTGAGGATCGCGTCCTTTACACATTATATAGTTATTTTAAATAAAAATATTATAGGCGATTAAATTTAATTAATACGATTAATTTTAATTGAATTTTAATTGAATCATAATTAAATCAATTGTCAAAGTTTCGAAGCATGGAAAGTTTATTGCGGAAAACGTCTTCTTACTTTTCAAATGCAAATTGTTAATGCCAATTACGAACAATTTTTGTCACTCTTTATAATACTTATTTCTTGTATCACATCAAGTTGCCACTAAAAAGTCATGACTGTTTCATATTATATCTTGTTATTCAGGATACACTAACATTCTAATCATTTTCAAATATCATCAAAAAATATTTAATTCTCACCAAACACTACAAGTTTGGCATTGTGGTAATAAGTTGAAGAAAATGTCCTAGAGATAACTTGACGCACGTAAAATGTAATGTAAAGTGCATATTTATGGGTTGCCCAATCTCTTGTAATATAATTCTATGGCATATAAATAAGTCTAGGAAGTGTGAGATAAAAGCTAATTAAGAGTTGAGAAGAAATTTGAATTATAACTACGTGATACTAATAAAAGCTAAAAATTTGTAAGTGAAAAAGGATCATAAAAAAGTAAAGCGTCTAATAGAAAGGTGTTAGCAATAATACTTGCCTAACAAAATTCGTAAAACGGAAGGATTTAGAAGCTTATATGATATGTCTTTAAAACCAAGAATCCGACGATCTCAATAGACCTAGCATGGCACATACAAAAATTTCAATTGCTTAGGTATATAATAAATATAATAGCCACACCTTTTAAGGATTTTCTTAAGTTTCGAACTGTTCACTTAAAAAGTTTTTGTCCTTTTCCCAACAAGCATGTTCACTATAATTGAATATATCATCATTCTGAACTTTCGGTATCCACTGTCATCCATCTTGTTTCTTGGTACAGAGTGATGACCATTTCTTCTAGCAACAACGGTGGTTGACGGTCAAAATAGCCCTTCCATTTTATTTTCTTTTGATAATGATGTAGTCTTGTTAAATTTTTTGTATCTTTTATTAAAACTAAGGCACATCGCAAATCCCTTTTTGACTTTTTTTGACTAAAGTTCCAAATTTCAAGTTCAACTTGTCCAAATCTACGTTTGACTAATCTTCTTTTTCCTCTTCTCTGTTAAACAATCTATAGTATATTGTAAAGCTCTCTTCTCTTTTAATCTGGCATGACCTTTTTAATCTCAATACTGTATATTCGGCTATTTATTTCATTGTGCAAGTAACTTAGCGTATATCCATCACAAGTTTTTTCATTAACACATATCATTTGTATGATATTACTATACCTACACATCTAAAAACCCAATATGGTCCTATGTCAATAAATTTTAAATTGCAGTCACATGCAAAAGTTAGTATATACAAAAGTCAATATATCTCTAAAAAACTTGATAAAAAAAAAGAGCATGATAATATTAGGACTTAGGAAAGATTCTCTAAGGAATAGCAGAAATTAAAGTGCTTTTTTTTTTTTTTATCAATTTTGATATATGCAAGTTTTTAGGTTACGTTTTGACATTTTTTTAAAGGCAAGCATAGACTTATACGGAGGGGCGCGATCCACACACTTTTTAGTTAAAATTCATACTTTTTTGTCACTAAAAGACAAATTAGTGAACTTTTAATATCTCTAATGACAAAATATTTAAATTTAGCCAAAAATATTTTTGTTGATTATTAAATTAATTGGACTTTCTGAAAGGTTTTAGATATATAAATGAGTGAAAAAAACATGGTCTTGATAATTACATAAGCATTGCTCTTACAGGAACTAAGCTTGTAGATCATTTGGTTTATTACAAAGGTGTATGTGTGCTAGTGTGCCCCTAGATTTATGCAGTAGATTAAGTTATTGCTCATGCAAAGTTTATATTAATTTGTTAAGTCAGGATTACAAAGTGTTGAACTATTATTTTTGTTGTTGAGATATTTGGTAATAAGATGTAAATAGAACTCATTTACAATCCCAAGGTGAGGGTAAATTGATTCAATGCAAAATTATTTATTTATAAAAATTGTGTAATTCGATTGTTTGTAACTTTTTTGGTCCATAGAAGATCTCCGAGGAAAGGTTGATCTGTATATAAGTTCAAAAGTTATTTATAGAGACTTTCGACTAAAAGTCAAAAAGCATCCTTAATTAATGAACTCTAAACTCAAATTGGGTACTTTAACAAAATAAAGTCAAGAAAACCTTTAGTTTTATAAATCTCCAAAACGTAAAAAGGGTATTTTGGAGAAAGAGACTAGATATTATGCTGAAAGCTAAAAACATCCTTCATTTATAACAGATTCTGACTTATAAACAGGCATTTTAAGGAATAAAAATTGTCATTTTTAAGGAACGTTGTTTAGCCATTTTAATTAGTCCCCTGTGATTATATTTATATGGTGGGATTAATGGACCCACATCCGTTTTAATTATTTACCTACTCTTTTGTCACTAAAAGATATTAGCAACTTTTAACCTCTCAGTGACAAAATGTTTAAATTTAGCATCAAATATTATTATTTAGTCTCGTCCTTCCTTAATTTCAAAAGTGAAACACACACTTAATTTTGTAAAATTTTGATTTAACAAAAAATATTTAGCCATTTAACTCCTTGGAATCATTTATATACAGTGAGGCTAGTTTCATACTCTTTTGTTACTAAAAGATGCATTAGTGAACTATGAGAAGTAGGAGGTAGCTTTAATTGAAGTAGGGGCGGAATCGAAGCGAATAAATTCTTTAAACCTTTAACGATAAAATATTAAGTTTAGCCAAAGATATTGTAATAACGCATCACTCTTTTAAAAGTCTAAAGTATCCTTCATTTCTCTAAACCTTTTATTTAAAAGGAATGAAAGGAAAAACGGTTAGTCATTTAACCTGTTAGGATCAGTTTTATGTGGTGGAACTAGATTAACTTCGTATTCTTTTGTTACTAAAAGATGCATTAGTGAACCTTTATTTAAATTTAGCCAAAAAGGTTGTAATTTGGCCTCGCTATTTTAAAAGTAAAAAATACCCTTAATTTTAAACACCTTTTAAATTTAAAGAGAATTTTTTAAGAAAAAAATATTTAGCTGTTTAACCCTTAGCGTATTTAAACTCGAGCTTTTTCAAGCCAAAAAAAGTCTTTAATCGTTTGAACTCAAACAAATTGAAATATTTATCAATTGAGTTTCAGCTACTCCTATCATTCATAAAAGCGAAACATACAAAGTCAATAATTACATTAAGAACAACTTGTCGTGCAAATATATGGTATTCAGGTACAATACAACATACACATTCAGATAATAATCATGTGAATAACATGTAATTATGCAAATAAGGGTATTCTAATAACTCTAGTACGAAGTTAAAATTACCTATTTTCCATGAATCCAAGTTATAATTAAGAGTAGAATAGTTCTATCTAGCGATTCTTAAAAGTCATGATTGTATATGCATTTAAAAGAACCTAGGAAACTCTAAAGCATTTAAAAGAACCTAGGAAACTCTAGTATTATGGTACCTTTCTTATATGAATATGTCTACGTTTAAAATCTAGAAACAAACCTCAGTTTTACGATTGCTCCAATCTATTAATATGTTTGTATTGAGATATATATACATGCACAATAATTTAAAGGATATAGAAAACTCTGTTATATGCAAGTTATTTTCTTTAATTAAATTTAATGGATAAGATGTATAAGCTAACGTAGTTTACCTTTAATGGGAATGGAGGTTGATTTTGAATGAAGTATGCAGTAGTTCAAGTGTGATTTTATAGGTTATTCATAAGAATTTTTTTTTGGTAAAGTCAAAACAATCTTTAACTCCACAAAATCATATATTCCAACAGAGATACTCAAGGAAATAAGATTCGTTATCTTCAAGAAGTCAAAATTACTCTTTATTTTTAGTAACATTCTAGTCTAAAACGGGTATTTTATGAAAGAAAAAAAGTTATAAATCAAAGCACCACTAATCACTCGTAATCTTTCACGAAGACTTCAATCTAAGAATGGTAATTCAAAAAAAAAAATTTAATCATTTAACCGAATTTGTACTTTTTTACATATCTTATTGATTAAAAAGAACTTACCCACCTCAATACATTCTACATAAAATTAGTAGCTGAGAAATATTTTAAAGATGCCCAACTTTATGTTTATCCAAACTCAAAAAAAATTAAAATAGAAAGGGTCAAATTCACGTAGGTACCTTGAAACTACCACAAAGTCTCACTTGAGGGTCTCAAAGTTTAATTTTTACACATAAGGGCGGCCTGTAACTCCAAATTTGCAACAAGTAAGTGCATCCGTCTAAATTTCTAACGTTTTAGGCAAATCCGTCAAGGGCAATTTTGTCCCGACAGGTTAAATTGTCTTTCTTCTCTTTTTTCAATTTTGCACTTCTTCTTCTTCACAGACCCATTGCCTCCTCACCCCCATAACCCTTTCACCCATCACCACCGTGGCTCACATAAAACCACCAGCAGATCGGCCTCACCACCACACCACCAAATCATAACCACCGGTCGGCATCACTGCTGCATCATAGCAGTGCCACCGTGGGGGATCTCGTCCGCTCCTCCTGCGTCCACACCAGCTTCCCCACCATTTGCCTTCGCACACTCTCCACCTACGCCGGCCCAGCCCAGACCCCGGCCGAGCTAGCCCAAGCCGCTGTGAAAGTCAGCCTGTCGTGAGCCAACAAGGCCTCCAGCTACCTCTCCACCCTCTGTACAAGCAGCAAGCGTGAGGCGGGCGCACTGAGTGACTGCCTGAGCCAGATATTCGACACGATGGACGAACTCGGGAGGACCCTGTCGGAGCTGAAGCACCTGAGAAGTGGGACCTCCAGGCCACCGGCAGATATATCACAGTCATCGGCGGCCTATCAATTAACCGATCGATCATTAACACCAATGCCATCGCCTGCGATCTCTCTCAAAACCAATAACAAGGTGTCGCTGGCGCACCCTAGGACCACCACCATTGTATTAAAACTAAAATCAACCGAATCTCCACCGGCGTAGACCCGTCGTCGGCCAACACCAAGGACATATCTGACATATTTGGCTGCTCCGAGCCTCTGTAGTCCATCCCTTCGGCTTTCGGTACTGGAACAACCGGTCAACAAGTCAATAAATGTCTTCCCGTCTTTCTTCTCCCCAAACCACCCAACAGTGAAACTCCATCACCTCCTCTGACTTGAGCTCTCTTTTGCCGATTGATGCTATAAAAGGTGGGTATGTGAACGGTAACTTACCAGCGGCGTGAGTGGGCAGCTACAAGGAAAATTGTCGACATGGTTTGCAGGAGGCATTTGCCGGCGTTATCGCTTGAGTGTGCTACCGGAGGGTGTCGCCGGTATTTAAGGCTCCATTTTTGGTTAGATGAAAAGGTTTTGGCAGTTAAAGGCTCCATTTTTGCACGGATTTTGAAACCCAAAATATGGAATCTCAAAAATGCCCCTGACGGAAAGGGCTGAACCGTTAGGAATTTAGACGGATGCCCTTACTTGTTGCAAATTTGGAGTTACAGGTCCTTATGTGTAAAAATTAAACTTTGAGACCCTCAAGTGAGATTTTGTAATAGTTTCAGGGTACTTACGTGTATTTGACCCAAATAAAAATAAAAAAAAAAGTTTTATAATCCGCATCCCAAAATATTCAGAAGTGCACGTGCGCAAGAAGTAAACTGCTCCTCGGGGTTACCTGAGATTGAGGGGGAATCCAAAGTCCAAATTTGTCCCTTAAAATGTTTATTTAACAAAGCCCGAGGCTTATATGGATTGAAAATGTCTGACCAGGTGAGCCTAATTAAAGAAATGGCCTCAATTATGGATGACAACAAACAGTGATTGTGTCCCTTTCCCCAACTCTTTTGCCTTCATATTTTCAGCTCCTTAATTACCAATTAACTGCACCACACGGGCAGTTACACTGCGCTCACCTGTCCCAAGACCATCCTAATTAACATAATCCCTAGAAGCACATAACCTTCAAGTATGAAAATTGAAATAATTAAACAATGGGAGCCGGTTTGGAATTTCCAAACTAGCTAAAGAAGATCTATTTTTACACTTCTACACGCTTGTTGGCATATCCTTTGTTGCTAAAATATTTTGAGAATTGTCTCTGATATATTTTTTTAATGACAAAGGTCAGTGTGAACAAGCATAACATAGTGTGCTATAAAAAGGAAATTGTCACCGGATATAAACAATTCAAACACAATTTTTTGCTGATACATCATGGGGCCCTTAATTGTTGTAGGCATAAATATAGAAGCTGGTTTAATTTCTAATTGAATTTTTGGTTGTAATTTGAATACTCTTACTAAGGAAGAAAGGAAAACGGGAGAGAGAAAAGGAAGGAGAAGATTGTATCAAATTTGAATTTGCTTTTACACTAAAGACTTGCTTAATTTAAGGTTCTTTAGCCATTAACCGTACAAGTGGGCAGCGGGCAGCCAGCCCGAATCATTGATCCTCTAGGAATATAAACCCTACACAAGCACAAAAGTGATCTCTCTCAAGTTTTGTCTTCAAAAGTCTAGGGTTTTGATGGAGTTTAGGCCATGATGGGGTTTTGATTCAGAGAAAAGTTTTTGACTATCTCATATATACGGGTGTTTCATGTTTGTAAGTTTGTCTCCTCATCTTCTCTGGAGCACTCTAGGGTTTTAAGCAGAATTTTCTTCTTGTGCTTGAAAAGGTCTGTTTCCGAGTAGCTAGGTTGGTCATCTAGCTTTCTACATCACTTTTGCGAGTCAAAAATTTGGTGGGGTTCCTCTGAACTAATCTTGCAAGTTTTCTAGAAAATAGTAGTTGTGTTGTAGTGGAGGTTTAGTCTTTCAAATCTGTCTTCCACTTTAAGAGAAATATCTTTCTCATTCTCTCAAATGGCTCCAATAGCCAACAGAAGAAGAACAAGAAGTACAACAAGCAGGAAACCAAGAACCACCCATTGCAAGAACCGGCTTGTTCAATCAGAAAATGAAGCACCTTGTGGCAAGAAGAGCTCTGACAATATAACGAAGATTGATGATGCAGAATTCAATGGTGGCTGCTCTACTCCAAAAGCGCAGAAATATAGGATACCGGAGAATGTCACGTGCCCGCCAGCACCGAAGAAGAGGAGGGTGGCTTCGAGTTGCTCGTTACGAAGAAGTCCAATAGCTTTCTTTGCTCCCCCAGATTTAGAGCTCTTCTTTGTATTTGCACTCGGCGATATACCGGCTTGATCGATAAGTGTCTTCAGATATACAGTAAGAATTTCTCATAAGGTTTTCTCTATGCTCAGTGATTGGGCTTAGTTGAAGCTTTAGCCATGTTTTTCACTTGGGGTGATTGAGATATAGTGTGAGAATTTGAGGTTTTCGAGTGACATTAGAAGCAAGCTTCTAGTTTTCCTTGTTCTTTTAGTTTTAGTTTGGGCTTATTGTAGAGTATACTAATGAGCTGGTTTTAGCTGAGGTTTCCCTCCTCCTTTTGCTGCAATATCTCTAGAATGTGTTGCTGACCTTTGGAGTTTGAAGTGTGCAATGTCCAGTGGTAGTCATTAGGCTTGTCTTGTGTTAGAAAAATCGTGGCTTTGGGTTGTGAAGTCAGCCTAAGAAAGTGAAGGAATAGATTACAAGTTTTGTGTTTGCAAGTTCCCTTATTCTAGTGCCGATGATAATTTTGTGTGATTATGTAACAGCTTGTATTCATTCTCTGGACAATATGTGTATGAACAACACTATATCAAGAAGCCATCATGCCTCCCTAAGGAGTAAGGACCATCAAAACTTTTCAATCTAAATTGGCCATTTTTGAAGTGGGTTCCACCAAATAAATCCATTTCATATAATATATGAGATAGCGCATATGGTTGCATAAGGATATTAACTACAATCATGTACTATCTTTGTGCCCTCATCACAATAGAAATGGCCTTTAGTCAAACAAAGCATAGCATCGGTTCTTGTGAAATACATGGTGGATGAACTAGTATGCTCTACTGTACAGCACCTCTGTTTTGTAGCATTTCTGCTGTAACAATGGCCAAATGTATTTTAGTAGTATCAAGCGAGTCACTTGTAGTAACAATATTTGTTGCAACAGATGCTTATCCATAATGGGTATACACGATCTATTGATAATTGAAAGGTGACCTTTGGAGGTAGTAAAATGGGTTCTAAATCAGTTCCATATTGGGTACGAAATCAGTTCCACATTGTGATTGGATTTTCTACCTTTTTTTTTTTTTTCCTCTTTTAACAATAGCAAAAAAGGAAATTATAAATAGTGACTATATTTTAGTAAAACGAAGCAAATTATTGAACTTCCAAGAGGTCCCCACATAAAAGATTATGCAGCCCAGCACTAATACATGACAGTGTCTTCGTACAACATCTTTAATCAACAAAAGAGTTCCATTAAAAGGCTCTTTTAGTAGTGCAGCAAGAATAACTTTATATTGGGCCATCTAGACCTGACAGCATAATGCCCCCAGTGCTATTTATAGCCGAAATATTTTGTGAAGTACAGAAAATTTGACACCAAAGAGTTCGTAATAGTTAGATGGTGAGTTTTAATGCTTCGGTAAGGTTGTTTCATGGTGATCTGTGGGTCATGAATTGTCTCTCCAAAGTAGCGTGGTAGGACTCCGAATATCACTTATCCTTCCGCTCAATCACAATGGAAGAATCTTGTGCACCCTCAAGTAGTATAAGAATCGCGCGTATTAAGAAAGGTAGACTCTCTTAGAGCCTGTTAGAGATTGATTATGAAAGGATCAAACTTGATTACTTCTGAATCAAATCAGATTGTTTGACGTTTGAAAGATACATGACAGACCAACCAGCTTTGAAAGGCTAAAAAACTGATTAAATCACGGTTCACTAAACGAGGATTATGGAGTAATCATTTTCTTGATAACCAATCTAATTAATTGTTCAGACATTTAGCATGTTTTATTGAAACGTTAAATCTCTGGATCATTTTGTCGCATTGAAACTGGTTTCGGTATACTTTATCAAAACATCATTCTTAGCTTGAAAGTAATTTAATTGGAGATGTACTTCCAAAAATCAATGGCATATAGGCTCATAGTTAGTAATTGATGCATGGAAGAAGATCCATACCACCAAATCTATTGCTATTTTTCTCCATTAATCTTTTGACACTAGCTAGAAGACAATTTGGGAGTGGAAGCAGCGAGGATAAGGGCAAAGAAGGGGAATACAAAAGGACAGTAGGGCTCTTGTTTTAATAATGTGAGGTGAGATCATGGTGTCTGATTGAGGGTATCTCTGTGTCCCAGCAGATGCCAACATTGATATGGGAATCCAATGAAAGGGGGCTCGTGCGGCTTGTGCTCGTTGTTACATTACAGAATCTCAAGAAATTTCTATCATCTCTTCTTTTACTTGCTTTAGTACTTTGTGATTGGTAATTTTGCACTTCAATTGATGTGCATGAGAATTGGATGCCCATTTTATCTCTTGGGTTAAGACCCTTTTCCACTCATGCATGTCCTTGTTACGGATTTATGGGTTAAGATACTGAGAACCACACTTTTGACCTTTTTTTTTTCTGGTGTAATATGCTAACGGGAATTACTCGTATCATAGCAAATAGAGTTGTGGTCAACTTAGATTTCGCAACATTCTGAAGTAGTACCGATGTCTTTTGATAATTGTTTGATCGTGTGCTAGAATACAGTTAGGTTGTAATTTGAACTGCGTATCTTGACATAACATATATACCTTCAGATGGCGTCAAAGAAAATAGTTGTTTGTGGAATCATTTGCTGCTTATTTGACTTATTAGGGCAAAGAAGCCGAGTTCGAACTTGAGTAGAGTTTCTTATAAGACAAAGCCGAGTTTAATTGGTAACTAGCCTGAAGTCAAAATTTTGAATTGTCTATGTTGTGTAACTTTTCATAACTTTTTTTTTTTGGCTTCTTAGCTCGAGCAAGCAAGCTTAGCCTGCAAAGTCATAGCCTACTTCGCATGCAAATGGAGCTTGAACTTAGCCATGAGCTTGTTTATTGAACTCGTCAAATGTGAAAAGGGTAAATGGTTAGCGTTTAAGCCATATGCTCGAGTCTCCGAAGCTTCCTTGTTTCCTATTGTGAGTCAGGGACAATCTCTTATGTGCACGATACAATCAATGTACGATTTTTGTTTGCACAAATTATTCCACATAAGGGAATAGTAACAGTTACACTTTCATCGCAACAAAAGCTAATCTCAGATGAACTTTTAACAAAGTTAGTAATTCTTATAACGTGTCTGAATCCCTAGTACATTTATCAAAAGAATGGTCATTTCCCTTAATTAGATTCAATGAAAACACTTACGAGCAAGCGTAGGGATCAATTACTAAAAATTTTCCATTATTGATATAAAGGAAAATTAAAATAGATCAATCAATTTGTTGAATGTACCGTCAAAGGTCTCCAAGTAAATCAATTACATGCTGATTTTACTGAAGTAAACTGATCATCAACAACTATTTGCAGAATCACAATGTAAAAAGGAAATGACTTAATGCAATTGGCCCAAAAAGCCTAAATTTAAGAGGATGATCAAGTAGAAAACTTAGCATAAGTTTGGTGTGCATATGCAATTCATTATGCTTCCACCCGTGTGATTGTGTACATGGCAGATAGGGTTGGAGGGGGTTGTCTTGGAATGAGGAATGGTGCAGTGCACTGAATTTATCTAATAGTTTAACACTAAAAGAAACTACATTTGGATTGATGTCTTATTTAAAGCACAAGGGTTACTTTTGAATTCCTTTGATGCAGGTGTTCCATTGGACTACTTTAAATTTGACCCATAAATCTAAACTCCTCCCAACAATCACAACTTTTCTAGAATCCGAGGTTGCCTCCCTCTTTCACAAAGGAGAAATCAACTTCTTTAGCTTTGGAGTCAAATTTCTTGGTTGATTTAAACAAAATCTTGAAAAGAAAAACATTAAAATACCATATACATCTTCGTATATATGAGTGCTCTTAACATAAATGGCTAATTACACTTACGTTCCTCAGGTTTTGGGGTAATTACAGGTAAGGACAATAGTTTGGACAAATTACACTTATGTCCGTTGACCAAACGGAATCCTAAAATTCCTAACGGTTTTGATGAAAAGACTGTATTACCCCTCACCAAACGGAACCCTAAAAATCCTAACGGTTTTGATGAAAAGACTGTATTACCCCTCAGTTGGAACCTTATTTTTTTTTTCTAATGCCATTACTTCATTAAAAACTTTGTGTTCTTGTCTAATGTCCTTGACTTAGAAACTTTTTACTCTCTTAAAATTCAAATGCTACCATATTAAAAGTTTAAGACAACAATTATTTTTTTGTTTCTATTAAACTCTCTCTCTCTATCTCTCTCTCTTTTCCCCCACCACCCCGCACACCACCCCACCGCTGCTACCACCTTACCTCCACCCCACCGCTGTTGGGCCTCCTATTCCCTACCGCGATGTAGAGAACGAGATCGGTAAGATCATGACCAACTAGTCACGGCGAGGCAGCAACCAGTTGTGGCAGCCAGATCGATGAGATCACGGCCAACCAACCACGGCGAGGCAGCAACCAGTTGTGGCGGCGAGATCGTCGCATTATAGAGGGAATGAGTTGCCGGTTGTGTGGGTTTGCGAAGGGATTGCCGGCAGCGTGGGTGTGGGAGGGGCTTGTCGGCGTAGTGGGGTGGTGTGGGGAGAGGCTGCCGGCGTCGATGAACCGAGACTGAAACAAGTCTCTTAAAACCTTAACTCTGAAGCAGATCTTAGAAGCTCGACCTTTTTAATCGAAATGCTGTGATAGTCAACGGCAACTCCATCTCCGGCGCTATCACCTCAATTTGCAGACATAATTGACCTTTTTAATCGAAATGTTGCGATAGTCAACGGCAACTCCATCTCCGGCGCTATCACCTCAATTTGCAGACATAATCAAAGCGTTGTCCGGATCTCTGTGCACCACCTGACTCGAATCGATTTGAGGACAGAATCGAAGCGTTGTCCTCGATATGTGGAATTCGTCTTTACGGGGTAGTGATTGTAATGAACAAGGGAGGCAAGGTAAGATTTGGGGTTTCTGTGCACCACCCGACTGTGGATTAGGGTACCAGAGGTGTTGCGATGATGCCGGTGGTGTTGTGATGGGGTGATTGGGTCTTAGGTCATGGATTAGGGCCCGGTAGCATTGCGATGATGCCGGTGTCTATGCTTATTCTGTGGTTTGGTGTGGCTTTGGTGATGGTGCACCGGTGGTCTTGACGCCGATGATTAATCTCAATCGGGCATAAACAGAAAAAGAAAGACTTTTAAAAAAAAAAAAGACTTAAAAAAAAGCTGATTCTTAATTTTGTTAAAAAAAACCAGGTGTATAAGGGTATATACAGTATAAGGGCATTATTGTCATTTTAAAAATATATAATGATGACATCAGCCAAAAAGTATAATTTTTTAACGGAACCCTAACAGATGTACACGCGTGATCCATTTGAAACACTTTTGGTCACAGAATGTTACATTTTGAAACTTTGTGTCCTTGACTGTAATTATCCCCTAACTTCAGGAACATGGGTGTAATTAGACCTAACATAAACTAGCTGAAAAAACTCGGGTCAAGTATGGGACTGTCATATTAGTATTAGTTACTTTAAAAGTATGTATTAAATTGTATCATTAAATCCTTTTTCATTCATTTGATTATTTATGTAGGAACAATAATAGCAACGTTCATTAACATGGTTATTTGATCAAATAGAAGGACCAAAATTTACCCTAATGGTGGACGGTTTTAAACAAAGCATTTGTTCATTCAGCTATCTTTGCATGAAACACTTATCATCCAAAGATAGAAGGACCAAAATCAAACTTTATCTTGAACATGAAAATAATTAAATGAGATGAACTTATAAAAGTATAGGGAGAACAAATTGAAATCAATGTCTGTTATTGCATAGGGCATCTTTATCAGGCTTGTGCAATTTTTTTTTAATCATAATTTGTACATTCAGTGGCTTGCTCACAGCTAAAACTATGGAGTAATTTAATTAAGTGCCTTTCAGTATATAACAAGCAAATAAATAGTTCCAGCGTTGTATGATTTGGTCAGTATTTTTCATTGTAATGAGATATATACAAAATAAAAATGCAAATACAATTGACGTGTAACTTTTTAGTCTTTCTTGCATTCAAACGATTGAGTATGAATACGTGCTCAAAGCATCCATTGAGAGCCCACCGGGAAGCATAAAACTTATCACTAAAGGTACTATCTAACCACATGGATTGCATGCTCTAGGTTTAGTTTTTGTTTTTGCTGATCACATATGCTGTGCAATTAAATTGATAAAATCACTGGCCATATTTTCATGATATAGGGATTTTAGCTTGGAGATTGATTATGGTAACGATGACAAATTTTTCGTGCTACCATGTTAACCTAAAATAAGTGCCACCGAATCGTGTCGTATGAAATCTTTAATATTTACTTACATAGAGTATAATTAACTCTATTTCAGAAAATGACAAGACATCCTCCGGTAAAGACAAAAAAAAAAAAAAAAGTTAGGATGAACAAGCTAAACGAAAGAAGTAAATGACAAATACAATTAATAGTGTGAAAACAAAAAATTATTATAAATTGATGTGATCCAAATCATCCAATATGAATTTGATGCATCAAGAAAAATTATACGCCACTTTTTTTTGGCTCAGCATGACCTTTATTTAGCCTTATCTAGCTAGCTCTTTATGATAAGCTTTAGTACAATCATCACAAACCTAATACAGTAGCATGTTGCACATGGAAAAGTAGTTACCAACTTCATGATTCTCATTCGTGCCGCTTCCCCGGAGCGAGTCATCGCATGGCGGGAGACATGCCTGCAATTGCGATGGGACATGACTCTAATTTGAAGCGTCAATCATCTGATGGACTTTATGTCACTTGTTAGACTTAGGGACCTTTTAACTGGCCTAAAAGAAGGACAAATAATACTGCAAAATATGGGTTTTAAGTTCATTCCTTTGAGTCCATAACTGGACCAATCCAATACACGTTCATTCCGGGATTCCTCCATCTCATGATGTTTATGTATTGTTCGTCCAAAACGCGACAAGGATCAGATGTAAACTTTTATTCCTTTCCTTAGGCTTCGTTTGACAAAATTTTTTTTTTGGTTTTCAGTTTTTAAAGAGTAGCTTAATTTTTTTTTTTTATAAAAACAAGTGGGTGTTTGATAACCCCTTTTTTTTTTGAGGTTTTTTTTTTTGGTGTTTGGTAACCCTTTTTATTTTGACTTTTTTTTTTGGTGGTTTGCGGTGGCGGTGGTGGGGCGTAGCGGTGGTCGACGGTGGTGGTGGTGGTGGCCGACGGCCGGAGGTGGCTGCCGGCAGTCACCGGCGGTGGTGGCCGGCGGCCGGAGGTAGCTGCCGGCCGTCTCCGGCGGTGGTCGCCGGCGGCCGGAGGTGGCTGCCGGCAGTCTCCGGCGGTGGTCGCCGGCGGCCGGAGGTGGCTGCCCGCGGCCGGCAATCTCCGGCGGTGGTCGCCTGAGGTGGCTGCCGGCGGTGGGAGGGTGGTGGTGGTGGTCGAAAAAAAAAAACCAAAAGTGAAAAAAAAAAACCAGTTTTTGGAGTTTTTTTTTTTACTCTGCAGTTTAAAAACTTGTTTTTTAAATTGAAAAAAAAATGGTTACCAAACGCTCTTTTTTTTTCAGTTTTTAAAACTGAAAAAAAAAAGAGGGAAAAAAATTTTGTCAAACGGGCCTTAGTCTTCTTTTGAAGTTTGAGTGCTAACAGGGTGTCATCCTAGATATATGTGATTGAGCATGTATGCTGCTGTAATGGTTATTTGACAATAATTGTTCAACCCCCATCCCCCATTTTGGATTTGTGTCCACGATTTAGTATCATTATTTACCGCCTAGATTTTCTCAATTCTTCTTCGCTACTACGTACAAAATCTTTTGTATCGATTGGTTTGATCAAAGACATGGTTTTCAAAGCAAACTCGTTTTACTTAACATATGACTTTTCTCAAGTCTTCTTTTGTATCACGTACGTACGACATATTTTCATCAATTTATTTGACTAAATTTCGGTTTTCTCAACTCTCTAAGGAGTTCTTTGACATCAAATCTAGATACAAACACGAACCATGATATAGCTGTGTCAAACAACTATGTTGGATATGCATTTAACACTTGTCTCATAGCATGCACAATCTTAAAATATCGGCTATACTCGTATATTGAAATATAAAGTCGTTGTTAAGTCTAATGTAATAAGAAATAAAACACAAAAGTTGAACATGTTACCTAAATGTTTATAAATAGCTATGAACAATATAAAGTCGTTGTTAAGTCTAATGTAATAAGAAATAAAATACAACGGTTGAACATGTTACCTAAATGTTTATAAATAGCTATGAACAATGTAACTCTAGCCCCCTTCCTAATGGTGTTTTGATGATAACAAAGCATTATTTAGACTCTTACCAATTACTGCATGCTTTAAATGTGTTTTCTAAGTTATTTTTGAAGGCACAAACACCATGAAATGGGATTAAAACCGATAGAAGCTTCAAGAGGACAACTACTCTCAAGATTGGTTAAGGATGGAGTCAAGATTAGACTAGATTTATAAATCTAATATCACTTGTACTAGTCTTGAATTCACTCACATTCATCATATGATTGATCTCGTTTAATGGTAAAAACACATCAATTTCAATTGTGAGACTTAAAGCTAAAACACATTTTAAAAATCTTTGCTAAGTTTCTGGAGCGTGAACGACAGCAACTAGAGTTGCTACCGATCTTGCTACCAATAGCTCTCTGGAAGTTGCGGTTGCAACTGGACGTATTGAACTAATGTGTCTAACGAAGTAACCGGTTGCAACCGGTTAAGATATCGGCTAAAATTGTTATACAGTCATTAGAGAAGGAAACTCAAAAGTTTCCCATCTTTTAAGTCTCCCTCTCTCTCATGCCTTAATACCAACTCTTGGCAAAGCACTAAATTATCTAACAACTTTATTATTTTACCAAGTTGGTTTTCAAGCTTTGGTTATTCTCAATCTCTAATCTTTCACAAGGCTAACTCTTGCGGCCAAACCCTAAAGCTATTAATGGCAAGTTACTCTCAAGACTTATTACACACATATATTGTGAGAGATTCTTATATTGGTGCATGAATATACAACCTAGAGCTCATTGCAGTATACATCTATCCTTTGTTGCAATTGTGAGAAACCATAGAGTGTAAACTTTAGTTGCGTTGCTAATGCAAGCGAGATAACAGATTGTCACATCCTAGAGTTTGACAAGCACAACTCTACCTCAACCATGCTGCACTTACACAAAACTTAAGTCAGCCTTGATCTCCTACTTGCACGTCTCGGCAAGTCCCCAGACATGCAAATTAGTCCTTTAGAGTGAATAGGTGGTTATCCTTTACTCTCACGCCATACAGAGCAATAGTGGGTCCATACAGGAACACTCATTCCTTGCTCAAGCATACCGCTCTAGATGGAGAAAAATAAAGGTTTGGAAAGAAGAGGCTTACAACTTCAAATGATGAAAATTAAAATAACAAACAAAATAATTGGGGCCAATTTGGAGTTTTGAAACTGTATGTCTATTCTTACACCCTTATATGCTTGTTCACATTTAAAAGTATATTGAATTATCTAAGATTTTAGGGACAAATGACAGTATAAACATATATAACATAGACATAAACATTCCGAAACAAGTACATGAGGAGTGTGATTATAAATTGTCATTGCATATAAACATTTAATCATAATTTCATGTACATGCATCAAAAGTAAATGGTCGTGGGCCTTATTATTGTAGGTGTAATTAATTATAGAAGCTAGTTTTGTAATTGAATTTTTGGGTAGAATTTGAATACTTTGCTATAGAAGAAAACAAACATAACGAAAATGGGAGAGAGAGAAAAAGAGGGAGAAGATAGTAACAAATTTGGAATTTCTTTTACAATAAAGACTTGCTTAATTTAAGGTTTCGTAGTCATTAACCATACCATAGCAGCGGATAGACCCCCCGAATCATTGAACCTTATGTGTGTGTGTGTGTGTGTGTGTATATATATATATATATATATATATATATATATATATATATAAACCCCACATGAACACAAAAATGATCTCTATCTCTCTAGTTTGTTTTTGAAGTCTAGAGTTTTGAAAAAGTTCATGCCATAATAGGGTTTTGATTCTGAAGAAAACTGCTAACTATCTCATACCAGTGTGTGGGCCCCCCACACTAGGTGTGTTGGTGAGACACTCCTTACTTGAGCCTTTGGGCACTCAATCACATTCAGATAATGGCAAAGTTGGACAAAAGGGAATAAAGTAAAATAAGTGAGACAATCTCTCACTTAATGTTGGTATATCTTGGTGAATGAATACAACTAAGTCATACTTTCTATTTATACTAGCTCACCTCCTCAATGGATGATGGTGATCAATTCTAGCATATGCCTACCATTACAACTCTAGAATTTTCTCTAGAAATCTACAAGTTTTTCCTTCCACTCTAGTCACTTGGAATATACCGCTACACGATTGTACACGAGAATTTTAGGTTATCCTAGAATATGTGGGAGTCCTTCATGCAAGCATCCCTGTAAGCGAGTGAATATCATCTTAGTGATCGCTTATTTTGGACAAGCCTCCAAAAATAAGCGGGTTATGACAGGATGTTGTAATTGAAGATTTAGCGGTTATAATAGGTTATGGGTGTTCATTTAAGTACAACCATTCTCAAGAATTTTGGGTCTTTGGGCTCAAATGCAGCACTGGGCACTGACGTAGGTAAAAGTGGTGAATACCGAGAACACAACACTTTTTGTGGTTTGCTTTCCTGTTTTATATTCTATTGCTTATTGCTAATTCAGACAATCAAAAATTATATATATCAAAAAAGGAATTTGACATTAAAAAATGTAGCCTTATAATTGGAAAACTATTTTTATCATCATAACACATTCAAACCTCATTCATGCATGCTTTAGGACTTAGAATAGTGTTATTTTCCTTTGTGTAACAACTTTTTAACATATGTGAAAAGGTAGTCTTGTATCACCTTATAATGAATCTTCAGCTGCAATGTGAAGGGAAAATTAGAGTGAAATACAAAGAACTAAAGATTGAGAAAAGAGGAAATAACACAAATGGTCCTTGTACTATTGATCGTTCGATGGTTTAGTTTCAGTATTACCAAAGTCCTAAGAATAGTCTCGAAACTACTAAAATTTAACCCGTTCAATCCTTTTCCCCACATCCGTCTATTTGTGCCACATATTGGGCATTTATGTCTTTTCTTCTTCTGACTTCAGATTTCTGATTTGATCAACCTACCACCCTTATACCACCGCCAATCCTATTGCTACAACCACAATATCCTTTGTTGTCACCACCGGACCGATCACCGCCACCACTACATCCCTACTACCTATAAGATTATAGCCATTAACAACCACATAAAAAGGTGGGAAAGATTTATATAAATCAAAGAGATTGATCTGGGGCAAATTTAGATAAATCAAAGATGGAAGGTGATGTCTGGTGGTGACATGGGGTGGTCGATGGTGGTGGCTTGTGACAACAACGGCAGCAGTGGCTGCCGGATCTTGGGGCAGCGGCTGCCGGATCTTGGGGCAGCGGCTTAAGGCGTTTGGTGTCCTAAGGTGGTTGCAGTTGGTGGTTGCCAATCTCACATAAATAATGGACTCAGACAGAGTGATGTTGTTTTCAGATGTGGTGGTCGTGATTAAAAGGGTGGTGGAGGTGGTGGAAGGCGATGCTAAGTAGTGGTTGTTCTTGGTATGTTACTCTTGGTGGGATTCAAGGACATAAGGGAGGGCTGTGTATCTACATGGTGTTCGGGATCCATGGATCTCACTGGGCAATGCCACGATTGAGAGTTGATAGCATCTCTGGAATGGCTGAAGGGAGGTAGCGACGACGATGGTGGAAGGACAGCGGGAGCAACTGTGATGAAAAAGAAAAAATAAAATAAAATTAAGGCTTATGTTATAATGTCAAATGACGAGATTAGCCTCAATAAACAACAACTAAAGCTTGAAAAGAAGGGCATTTTTGTCCAAAAAAGTGGGGAAAAGCTATTTTTCTTATAAAGAATAAGAATAGACCGAAATGTATAGAGAAAAGACTAAAATGCTCCTGTTGTTGGGTACACTAACGGCTAAAGGAGATGGGCGTGGAAAAAAGTTTTGATTGTACTAAAGTCTAATAGTCTAGGGACTATTCTGACAAATTTGGTAGTACATGTATTATTCATCTAGGATTCTTCTCCTTTATCTCTTATCTTGTATCTTCTTATCTCCTTTATCTCTTATCTTGTATCTTCTTGTCTCTATCTTAAAGCTAGTTTATAGCCTTAGTATACTCTCTTATGTTCTATAAATTGTACTATGTAAATGCAATTCAATATATCAGAATATTTTCCAAATATCCTAAGTTTCTACATGGTATCAGAGCCTATACCGATCATCTAAAAATCCTTTTTCTTTCACCATGGCGTCATCTTCTTCAACCTCCATTGTTGCCGCCACTAGTCCTTCCTTGGTCACCTCCAGTCATACATTTTCTGTTAAACTTACCTCTAAGAATTACTTGGCTTGGAAAACCCAATTCCTACCCATCTTGAATTACCAAAATCTTCATGGACACATTGATGGTACCTCATCACCTCTTCCCAAAACTATTATCTCACCTACTGCTAAAAATCTGCTTATTCCTAACCCGGAATATGAAGCATGGTTTAATAAGGATCAACTACTTTTATCATGGTTATTCTCCTCTCTTACTGAAGAAATCTCTCCATACATTATTGGCCTCTCTACTTTTCAAGAAGTCTGGACTGCATTGGCTCACTCTTTTTGGTTCAGTCTCACAAAATCGTCAACTGCAACTCTACATTGAATTACAAAAGCTGAAGAAGAACGCCTTGTCAATCTCTTAATATTTGCACAAGGCTAAGTCCTTATTTGATGAGCTTAGTGCTGCTGGAAAACCAGTATCTCCTGTTGAATTTAATGCAATTATTTACCGAACATTGGTTCTGACTACCATAGCATAATCACAGCTCTTAATCTTCGCCAAGAACCAGTCTCCTTTTATGAGCTGCACGGTCAGTTTGTGGCCCATGAAATTCTGCTCAAGCATTCCTTGACTCCCACAGCAAACATTGTTCTCAGAGGCTCTCCGCCCCTTCTTCCTACACCACCAGCCTTTTTCGCTTTTAAGCGCGCAACAACTCCCAATATAATAACCAGCCCAACAACAACTATAGGCGGCGCAATCGGGGTCCTTGACAAATTTGTGGTTTGACTAATCATATTGCTCTCACTTGCCGCAGTTGTTATGCTCCAAGGGAGCAAAATCAGTCTCCTCGCAACAACAATTTTCAGAATCGCAATTTCAATGCTTCTGCAAATTACTCTAATGTTACGCCACCTCTCAATTGGTTTCCCAATACCGTAGCCAATTATCATCTCATCCCTGATGTCAATGCTTTGAATGTTGTCAATGAGTATACGGATAATGATCAACTCCATGTTGGTAATGGCCAAGGATTGCAAATAACTCATACTGGTAATGCCTTTATTCACTTAAACACTCGTAAGCTTGATTTACATAATGTTCTATGTGTCCCAAAAATTGTTAAAAACCTCCTTTCAGTTCAACTATTTACTACTGATAACTCTTGTTTCTTTGAATTTTGGCCTAACCATTTTGTGATCAAGGATCAGTGCACTGAGAAGGTGTTGATGGAAGGGCCAAGTGAAGCTGGAATTTACTCGCTGCGCCAACCAAAGGTAGCAATGGCAGCTTCAGCACCATATCTTGATGATTGGCACATGCGGCTAGGGCACTCCAATATTCAAAAATTAAATTCTTTGGTTAGGAATAATTTGGTAGCTAGTTCTTCATCAACTATTTCTCCTTGTTCTAGTTGTTTAATGGGCAAAATGTCTCGATTGCCTTTAGCTTCTATTGATCATCGTAGTTAAACCTTTTGATATTATTCATTCTGATGTTTGGGAACCTACACCTGTTTATCTCATTTAGGATATCGTTATTTTGTGTTATTAGGATATCGTTATTTTGTGTTATTTGTTGATGATTTTTCCCATTTTACGTGGGTCTATTTTTTGAAGAATAAGAGTGATATTTACTCGGTTTACTTGAATTTTGAAAAATTAATTGAAAGGCAATTTGGCACTCATATAAAAGCTTTTCATTCCTACTGGGGAGGAGAGTTTCAAAAATTACGCCTCTATTTCTAACTCACAGGCATTACCCATCGTATTGCATGTCCTTATACCCATGAGCAAAATGGTGTTGCCGAACGCAAAATTCGACAACTTGTAGACACCACTTTAACGCTTCTTGCTCATGCACATTTGCCATTAAAATTTTGGAACTATTCTTTGGAACAAAGTGCCATGATTATCAATGTTTTACCCAGTAATGTCATAAAAAATCAATCGCCTTATCAATTACTTTTTCAAAAGCACCCAAATTATTTAGCTTTCAAACCTTTTGGATGTGCTATTTTTCCATTGTTGCGCCCTTACAACTCACAAAAATTTCAATTTCGTACTAAAAAATGCATTTATCTTGGCTATAGTCCCTCATATTCTGCATATCGATGTTTTGATACTTCCAATGGTCGAATCTATTTTGCTAGGCATGCCCGATTTCATAAGCATGAATTTCCCTATGATGCCGCCCACCAATCATCTCCATCAGCTGTTGTTTCTACCCCTTGGTTGCGCTTCTCTTATTTCGTCCCTCACTTGGACAGTCCATCAATATTAGGTTTGTCTCCTTCTCCCACTTCTTCTTCTCCTATTATTTCTCCATCCCTAGCTCCTTCTTCTCATTCGTCCACCTCATCCCCTACTAACTCCAAAACTCCTTCTTCCTCCTCCACTCCTAATCTCACCAAAACACCTTCTACCACATCACTACAATCTACTTCATCTAATTCTCCTATTTTATAACAACGCCAACCACCGTTATCTTCCTCAATTCAAGACTTAAATTTAGTTGTTGACCTCACCAACTTTTCCAACTCATCCAAACCTGATGATCCCATCTCTCCTCCCCGCACACACACCATGATTTTACGAACCTCAACCATGAACAAAAGACAAGCAAGCCTTGCCCATACCGGCCCCAACATAGCTAAAAAATGTCAAGAGTGGCATGATGCTATGCAGCATGAATTAAATGCACTCCTTCAAAATCACACATGGCAGTTGGTTTATCGCCCTTCACACAAAAATATTACTAAAAATAAATGGGTCTTTTGTATCAAAAAAATTCAGATGGTATGATCGAGAGCTACAAGGCCCGTTTGGTGGCAAAAGGGTATGCTCAGCAATTAGGTGTTGATTATCAGGAGACTTTCTCTCCCGTCATAAAATTCACAACCACTTGCACTGTTCTTACATTGGCCACTGTTCAGAATTGGGGTGTTCGTTAGATTGATATCTCCAATGCTTTCTTGCATGGATATTTGGCAGATGAAATTTATATGGAGCAGCCAATGAGTTATGTTCACAAGGATTTTAATTTCCCATTATGTTTGCTAGCTTCAACATTCTCTTTATGGCTTAAAACAAGCCCCACGGGCCTGGTTTCATCGTCTCTCTGATTTCCTTGTTCGATTGGGTTTTGTTCCATCCAAGGCTGATAGTTCTTTATTCATTCTTCACAAGGGCCGTATTCAATTTTATATCTTAGTCTATGTCGACAACATAGTAGTCCTTACCTGTTCCGATCATGCGAAGATGGAGTGGTTTCTTCATCAAGTTAAATTGGCTTTTTCGGTCCGTGATCTTGGTCCTATTCACTATTTTTTGGGGATACAAGTCAAAAAGCTTTCGGATGGCATTCTTCTCACCCAAGAAAAGTATATTGATGACTTGCTTAAGGAAACCAACATGGCTACCTCCAAGCCGTGCTCAACTCTTTTAGTCCTCTCACCGAATTTGAGCAAAACCATGGGTGTTTTATTGCCTAATCCTGAACAATATCGACAAGTAATAGGGGCACTTCAGTACCTCACTCTCACACGGCCTGACATAGCTTTTGCTGTTAATAAGCTAGCTTAATTTATGCATTGTGCAACTGATGTGCATTGGCAAGCGACAAAGCGTTTACTTCGTTACCTACGTGGGCCTTCGGCTATGGGCCTATCAATTACAAAGCATTCCTCTTTTCAGTTACAATGTTTTTCAGATAGTGATTGGGCAGGGTGTCCTAACGATCGGCATTCTACAGGAGGATACTTGGTTTATTTGGGCAAGAATCTTATTTCTTGGTCTTCTAAGAAGCAGCCCACGGTGGCACGAAGCTCTACTAAAAGTGAGTAAAAGGCCCTTGCAAATGTCACTGCCGAAATTATGTGGATTGGTTATTTATTGTATGAACTTGGTGTTCATAAGGCTCTACCTGCCTTATTGTGGTGTGACAATATTGGTGCGATTTATTTGTCTAGCAATCCTATTTTTCATGCTCGAACCAAGCATGTGGAGCTTGACTATCACTTTGTTCGGGAGTAAGTTGGCAATTTGGTCGTTCGTTTCATTTCTAGTGCTGATCAATTGGCGAATATCATGACAAAGTCCCTTGGGTGCTCGTCCTTTTCATGTTTTGCGGCACAAGCTTCGGCTTCATTGCATTTCACCATCAACTTGAGGGGGGGTGTTAGCACATGTATTATTCATCTAGGACTCTTCTCCTTTATCTCTTATCGTGTATCTTCTTATCTCTTTATCTCTTATCTTGTATCTTCTTATGTCTATCTTGTAACTAGTTTATAGCCTTAATACTCTCTTATATTCTATAAATTATACTATGTAAATACAATTCAATACATCAGAATATCTTCCTAATATCCTAAGTTTCTACAGTACAGGGACTAAACCCGGGAACTACCAATACCACGGGAAATGTTTGTGCTGTTTTCTCTTGAGGAAACAAGAGAATTGGGAGGGTGACAAAAGGGCGGAGGGGGTGCCTCCTGAGGGAAAGAGACACGCCCTATGGGTTGTGATTTTTTTAAAAGCTAGCCCAAATATTTGTTTAAAAAAATTAGGTGGTAGCTCATTTCACATTGTCTTGTGGTACCTTTTGCTAAGCTCGTCTCTTCTGACTACATAAGTAGCCAACCAACTTACAGGAGATGGGCGTATTTAATAAGCAATCTAGGTATTAATGTAAGCTAGGCTTTTAAGCCCTTGTGTGTGCTTCATGCACTTTTGCTCGGGGTACCTGCTGAATCTTACGAAGGCTAAGCTTCTTAGCAAAATATTGATGTCATCGAGTAATGGTGCATATCTATTTTTAGGGCCCATTATTTGCAGAGCACCAACTGTATGTATCTTTTAAAATCAGTTTTGGAAAATGGAGTATTATGGTACATAGGTTTGACTTGCAGCGAAAACCAAGTCTTGATGCTACAATAGGTTTGACCTGTAGAAAGTTCTCTTTACCATAATACTTGGAAGGAGATATGATGCTAGTGAGCAAGATGGTTATGTAAGCTTTCTCCAAGAGTGCTTTGAGCTCCCGGGGGAAGAACCCGATTGCGAACCAGTGTCGGAGTCCGCATCTGAGGCATGCTGAAATGATGGTAGAGGCATCTCATGAAGGGTATTCTCCTCCAACTCAAAGTGGGGGGACTTTTGATCCTGACGCCCGTCGTTCTCGTAATGCGAGATGACGACCTCCCTGTATTGAACGTGTGGCTAGGCCGGTGGCTTGGAAACTGGTACCACCACTCGGTTAGGGACAACCATTTCATCCTTAGCCCTGCTTCGAGTCACAGGGCCGGTTGAAATGCTGCTGCTACTGCTCCTTGCAGCAGTACTTTTCGAGGCGTTCTCCATGGTTTGCGTATGCTGCACTTTCTTTGTTCCCATTGACATTTTGAAGGCGATTCGGCCAATCTTCTTCGGAGAAGGAGATGAAAGGCAGAGTAGTAGGTCTCACCGGCGCGTACTAGAAGTTTGTATACACAAATTTTCGTGTCTAAACTGTGAGACAAGAAACAATGCACAAAATTCAATTTAATAATTTTTAAAGTAAAAGTTGCACCACTCTATGATTTATACAGAAAATAAATTTAAGTCCTGTGATTCAATTTCACAATCTAAGGGCTAAGAAGCTTGTTCTTAAACTGCTACTTTTGACTTCTTTCTTGAGGGCGATCCTTATCTTGTAGAATCATCAAGTTTGAAGGCGAATTTTCCTTTGATGTTTAGGATCAAAGAGTGATTAATCTTCGTCGTTGAGAATGCTTGATTGAAGAACGATACTAAACTAATGTGTATTATTCTTCAAAGGAGCTGTCGTGCACACACGATACTGTCATTGTTTAACTGATCATTTTTTACGCGATATTTACTCATCATCTGTGTCGTCAAATGTGTAAATATTTGTGTAACATTAAAAATAATAATAAAAAAAGAGTTAGCACTCATTCCCTCTCGGTCCCATGCTTATGGATAATGGATGATAGTGGAACACTACCACAAAAAGTGTCTTTAGCGGCGGATTTTCCTACCGCTAACGACCAAATTTAGCGTTGGGAATTTTCTTTGATAATTATCCCGTCGCTAAAAGATTAGCAACGGATTTAGGTGATCCATCTATAAGAAAATTACTTTTAAGGATGAAAATAATTACTTTTACCCACAGAATATTATGTCGCTAAAATACTTTTTGTAATGTTTCTACTATTTGCAAAAAGAAAATTGGAAAAGACTCTAAGCGACGAAAATTCCTTCGATAAAAGTCCATCGGTAGTTGAAACTTCCGTCAGTAAAAAAATTATCCATATTTATCTTCCACTTTTATGTATTTTTAACTTCACAAATATACAAATTACAATTAAAGACAAAATTATGTCACTAAAAATTCATGAAAGAAATATCAGGTAATTCCGGCTAGTTTTGACAGTCAAAAACATTAAAATAAAATAAAAAAGGCTCAAAAGTTCAGTGATACTGGATCTGTGCCTTTAAAGATCCTCTCAAAAGGATTTGTGAGTTCCAACTCATTATATAATCATTCATGCCTGAAGATGATTCGGAGAAGTGCTGACAGAGACTAAGATCAGTCAAATCCATGGCCATTCGTGGAATTTCTTAGGAGGCGAAGACAGTTTTGTGATGCGGGGTGTATTAATTATGAAGGGCTTTACACATAAAGTTCAATCGAAGAAACCCCAAACTTAAAACCTCAAAAATCTTTCAAATTAACCATTATATACCAAGATGGAGAGTTCAAAGTAGAAATCAACAACTATATGCGGTAAAGCGGAAAAATGGTTGGTGGTTAAGATGAAAAAGGACGTATAAAATTCAAAGCACGTAAATTTAATAAAGAACATAAGAGCAGAAGATAAATTAAAAAAGCCAAAAGCAACTTGAAGAATTTCCACGTACAAAGTTCAAGTGAAGAAACTTTAATGTAAATTAAGTCCCAAAACCTTAAAATCTTTAAGCCCATTACAGTCCAACGCAAGGAGGCCAACTCGTTGTTGCATTTAAGAACTATATGCTGTAAAGAAGACACATATAACTTACGAAAAGGTCAGATCATAATGTAAGCATGTAATTTTGCGATAAGACAAATTGAGAAGCCCATAAGGCAATTTAGGGATTTAGCAACAAATAATGGGTGTTACAAACAAAGTTCAATTGAAGAAACTCAACAGCAAATAGAGTTATAAAACCTTAAAAATATTTCAAAAATTAACCGTTACAAAAAAAAAAAAAAACCCAGCTCAAATTCAAGAACCATATGCCGCAAAGCAGACATACATTTCAAAAAATGGTCTAATTATAGCCAAACCATGCAACTCACAAACCCAGAAAGAGAAATTCATAGAAATAATGGGGTTTAACTTACGAGGGGTCTCAGTTTCTGCTGTGCACTTCTCTGCAAAAATTCAAGAATCCCACCAACATTCAAAAAACTTAAATGGAGGGTCAGAAGGGACTGTTCAGTGGTACTTACAACTAAATAGAGGTTGAACAGATCGGTGATGGCGGGTCTTGTCGGGTGGAACTGCTAGGCTCTTGAAGCTCTCTGGTGGCTCTGCTCCATGATTTTGCCCGGGCACTCTCTGATGAGATAGAGCTGCAAAAAGGATCACCTCTAAATTTGCTGACTGTTCTTACTTTTTGCTTTCAATATTACAAATAGAACGTTACCGTTAGTCTTGAAAATACGAATCGGAGCTTCTCAGTCTGCAATGGAGATGGAGCAAGCAATGAAAATGGAGGAAGGGAGGAAAATAATTAGATAAGGAAGAAATGCAGTTTTGTAAATGCAGAGAGTGGGAGAGTTTTTGAGGTAACTGAATACGTGGAAAGCGGAGAATGTGATATTTTACTTTTTTGTTTTCAAAATAGACATTTGTCAGCACCGAAATCACTCTAAGTGTAACACTAAAAGAATATTACACAAAAAATAGACTTCTTATTATAATGTTTGTAGTGATGCTTGGATTGGTTGTGGTGGCCGTGGTGGTGGCGCTCGTGGTGGTGGTGGTGTTTGTGATGATGATAATATTTTTTATGATGATGATTCACGCTTCAGTTTCTTCAGTAATCCAGTCATATTTTACGCTAAACTTTTTTATTAGATTGAAAAATAAAATTAGTAAGAGTAACTAAATACACAAGTATAAGAGCAGTAATTAGTAATTAGAAATAACAATTAAAAGAATAAAAGAGTAACAAATGAATCACTGAGGGTAATTCAAAATTGGAGAGAGTTAGTAATTAAAAAAAATTAGTAATAGTAACTGATAAATATAAAATTTCACTAATTACTAATTACTAGACAAAAGAATTAGAGAGTAACAAATTAATAAGAGGAGTGGTTAGTAATTAAAATTTAGCAAAAGTAGTAATTAGTAAACAAAAGTAATAATATACAAGAGTACTAATTAGTAAATAAGAGTAGTAATTAGCAAGAGTAGTAAGGCTTGTAGAAATGTAGAATGTTTATATAAGAGAGAGTAAGAAGATTGGTGTGAAAAATTAGAGAGAAATGATGTGAATTTATAGATTTTTGAAACTTCACAAAAGACCAAAATATCCCTAAAAACTATCAGTTTATAGTTGTTGGGGAGGGTAAGAGTGTAAAAACCTCAAAAGAGTTGAAAAAATTAACTTAGACCAAAATATCCCCCAAACTAGCCGTTATTTTGTTGTTAGGGGAGTAAAAGTGAAATTTAGGGGAAAAATAAGAATAAATCCGTTGGGGGGAAAGGGGGGGGGAATCAGAATTTGAAAAGTAAAGAGAGGGGCCAGATTTGGGCCAGACCCAGGCCGGGCCAAACCCGGGCTTTTTCTGGGCCACGGTTCGGGCAGGGCCAAACTTGGACTTTTTCGGGCAGGGGAGTGACCCGACCTTTTTTCTCGAAAATGCAGGCGTGATCCAGGCCTAGGTCCTAAGCCCTAAAAGGCAGGGTCTCTACTGTTCATGAAGGGGGCCAGGCCAACCTGGGCTAGAAAGGGGCTGGGTCAGGCCAGCCTGAGGGCCGCCGGGCCCATTTGACAACTCTAGGCTTGGGCAAAGAAACCGAGGAAGAGTATGGTTGGGCGGCGGAAGAAAGCCTAAGAAGAGAGTACAAGATAGAGGAGAAAAATATCTAGGGTTTTATTATATATGATTAGAAATCAACGACTAAGATTGTACAGAATTATATGTAAGGTTAGGATAAAAGACTGTCATATAACATGCGGGGCGGGTACCAGGGTGGGTTAGACGAAGTACCAGATCCGACCCGTACCCACTGCGAGTTTAAAATATTTTTTACCGTACCCGCTCTACAACCCGGTCAAAGTTAAGAAAACCTGCTCTTTTAGGATCAGAGCGGGACGGATATTCGGCGGGTGAGGACCATATTCCCATCCCTAACCCCATCAGTTGCGGGTTTAAAATATTTTTTACCGTACCCGCTCCACAACCCGGTCAAAGTTAAGAAAACCCGCTCTTATAGGATCAGAGCGGGGCGGATATCCGGCTGGTGAGGACCAAATTCCCATCCCTAACCCCACCAGAATGCTCTCATAATCTTGTCGATTGTATATGCTAGTTTTAGGGGTATCGTATAAGCAGACATAATGTAAACTGGAATTAAACTGAGTACTGACTTGATAAGAGTGTTTCTACATGCAGTAGAGAGGTATTAAATTGCCAGGATTGATTCTGGCCTCCAACTTCCATTTTAGGTACGGAAAGTCTTGTCTACTGCTTAAACCTAGTGTAAAAGAGTGTACCAAGGTATTTTGGTACGCACTTTTTGATTTGGGAAACTAACCTTTTCTCGTTTACTATATTTGTTTTCTGTTTTTACAATGATAATAAAAAAATTCTTTTTTTGTGTACTTTTACTATTTTCTGTTTTCGTTTTGGATAAAATTACTTAAACAGTGACAAAAAAAAAAAAAAAACTGGAAACACTTCAGAGGTGTTTTCAACTTTTTTCACAAAAACTTAAACCCCAATATAAGAAAAAGCAGCTAAATTTTTTCTGGTAAAAATGATAAAATTACAAGAGCGTATTTTCTAACTGAATACGAAAATCATGAAAATGAAAACAGAAAACGACAATGAAAAATGTATAGGCAAAACTTCTTCTGATCGGATCAATTGAAGGATTTATAAGGAAGGATGATTTCTCTAGATTAATAATTTTCCCAAATATACTTGCACAGAGTGAAGAATGTATTACAAATTTTTGTAATTCTGGAGGTGCCTCTGAAGTAAAGGGTGCAATCATAAACGAGAGAGGTGGTTTATGGGAGAGCTCTTCCTAGAAATCGTAATGCCATCTAGGGTCTTTATATTTTGCTGGGCTTTGCAAAAAGGAGTTTGGATGAATAGACAGGGGAGTTCCCCTGTCTTAGACCGCATGTTGCTTAAATGGGTTTTGGTGGAGACCCATTTACAAGAACAGAGCAACTGTAAAAATGCATGTCATAGCAAGATGGATAGGAAAATTCATAAGACTCAGCACAGTTTCCAAAAAGTTCCAATTTTATCCTGTCAAGGACTAATATGTATTACTGAAGTCAACTTTTAAGACTGCCAGGAAGAGAATTTGGACTTAAAATTTTTTCACTTCATGAACCAGCTTATTATTTCTTAGGAGGATGTCCGAAATTAGTCTTCGTGGGATGGGATGAAAGCATTTTGACATGGATACACAAGATGGTGGAGAAAAGGCTTTAACCTACTAGCCAGGACTTTATAAATAAATTTGTATGCAATATTGCAAAGACTAAAGTTTGCTTAGAACCAAAGAATTGATGGCATTTGAAATAGTCAAATTACGCAGTATTGCAAAGACATTAGAACCGAAGAATTGATGGAATTTCATTTGAAATAGTCAAATTACGCAGTATTGCAAAGACTAACAGTGTGCTTAGAACCGAATAATTGATGGAATTTCATTTGAAATAGTCAACTTTCTTGTTTGGAATATTAAAAAAAGAAATTTGATTGGACTGAATTTGTTTTCATAGTGTGACATTCAATGAAAAATGATCAGATTTCATGGGAGATGGATTTACTTGAATGAAAAACAATTATTTGCCCTAACTTACCATTTCTGAGTTCTATACAATAAATGAACCCACTTGCATCATTTTCATAGTTGCTGGAAGGACACCACCTTTACTAACATTATTATTGCCACTACTGTCACCGTTACGTTATTGTCACTACCACCAATAATGGATAATTATACCAGCATCGTTGAATGATTATAGCTACCACAACTGCTGCAATATTGTCATTGCCACACGACACCATTACCATGACTGTCACCATAGTTGTCGAGTCTGTTATATCACCACCAAGACCCCATTATTTTCAATAGATTGCCATCGTCGCTTCTGCCGCCACACTACCACCACCACCAGCATTAATACTACCACCATTGTAATTGTCACTACTATCACCACTAGTACAACCGTATCAACCCTGTGACGATCAACATATATGTCATCACCACCACCACGGTCTTTGTTGGGGGCATCACGAAAACTATAGCCAACATACCATTAGTGACACCTAGATACCACCACCACCATATCATCGTCACAATCACTAGACTGCCCCCACTGCCGTACCACTACCGATGTCACAATACCACCACCAACATTGTCTTTGCTGCCGTCATCGTAACTTATCTCACTAACAATATCACCAGTTACGCCTTAGTACCACTATCACCGGTACCATCACTAGACTACCCCATCACCTCTACCACTACCATTGTCATTGTCGGCTTCAGCTGATGCCATAAAACAACACCACCGCTGAAGCCACACCACCACCATCATCGTCGTTGATGACACCACTATCATTACTGTCACCATACTTAACCACTAATTACACTTCAATACCACCACTGCCACCATTACTAACGTTATCATCAATTGACTACCCAACAACTTTCACCGTCAATGCCGCTATCTCGCCACTTACACTGCGGCTATACGCACTCACTGCCACCACCACCATGTGGTGCCATCAGTCACATGTAAAACCAGTTGCCGTAGTTTGTTTTTCATCATAATCCCCAAGCATATAATTGTCCATAAATTTAATGTCTTTTCATTTTCTCTGCCTTTCAAACACGAAATAAAAATTATGTTAATTGAATTTCCTCATCTAAAAAAGGTCATTTAATTTTTTAAATCCAATTTTTAAATAAAAAATTAAATCCCGAAAGAAATTACCCCAGATGAGCACGTGGTTTGGTTTATTTTGGGCCCCAAGTTACCGGTGTTTAGAGATGACTGCACGCTGCTTTACCAAAGCCAAAGGGCATATAATTGTCCATAAATTTATTGTCTTTTCATTTTCTCTGCCTTTCACCACACACGAAATAAAAATCTATGTTAATTGAATTTCCTCTTGCTTCTTAAGGAAAAAAGGTCATTTAATTTTTTAAATCCAATTTTTGACCAATAAAAAATTAAATCCCGAAAGAAATTACCCCAGATGAGCACAATGTTGGTTTGGTTTATTTTGGGCCCCAAGTTACCGGTGTTTAGAGAGTTGACTGCACGCTGCTTTACCAAAGCCAAAGGGCACTCGCGCATCGTCATTGGGGATAAAATTGTAACACCAGTAAAAGTCGAGGGGTGTTTTCGCAATTAACACTCAAAAAAGGAACAATAGAAATCTGTGACGCATCAAGGTGTACACGTGTTGGTGCATAAAGTTGGAAAGAGAGAGGGGGATTCTTCTTCCCGGGGTTGGCGTGGGTCAATGGCTACAGCGAAATACGCCAAAGTTCAAAATTGACACAAGCACATACTCCCAGTATCCCATCCCCTCTCAAATTTCACTTGCGATAATAACCACAATCACCCGGGGTTGAATCCTTGCAATTTCACAATTCTAGGGTTTCATCTGCTTTCTTATTCGGGTAATTCCTCTAACTTTCGTGCAGCTTACTTCGCAATCGATTTTACTTGCATATTCGACTATGAATGTGCTTTTTAATTTTGTTTAAGGTTATGCTGAGTGTTACATGAATTTCCCCCGCAACACACACACACACGGGATTACAGCTTATACATGCTTGTAGGTATACGGTATCCTTGCACGGATACTGTGAACCAGCGTTTTTAGTGAGTAGCAGTATCGAGTTTGCATGTGCGCACAGGATAGAATTTGCAGATGTAAATAATTGACCACCTCATTGTTCTGGCTCTAGTTTGACTTGTCAATTGTTTGCATTCGAATCTAGAATAATTGAAAGGGGACAAAGATAATTAAATGCCGGGAGTAAGTGACGGTTGTGCGTTGGGCCTCTATGTTGTTAACTTTGTTTTTGTTTAGTTTATGAAGGACTTTTGGCTACTTTTTGCTTGAGTTTGCTGTAGCTAGTAAGTCGCTATTTAGCTATGAGGATGTAGTTAATTTTTAATGCATCCGAAAAGATGAATGCAAACATCAATTAGATTAGGCCAAATAAGTAATTGATAAAATTATTGAGAAGCTGGATCTTTGCTGTGTTCGTCGTGGTGTGGCATATGACTTGAAGCAATACGTTGAACTGAACTTGTTACGACAATAGATGGACAAAAATGTAGAGAACTTTCGAAAACATGTTAGGTGCAGATTGCAATGAGCATGTAAGAGACTGAGGATGTCATGTAGCATGAAATTTTTGATGTGTGCGATTCAATTCTAGCAGCAAATTATTTGTTTGAATGTTGTTTAAACCGTATTGGTTGATTCTGATTGGCATGTTATTGGTTAGGAAATCGAGGGAATAGTAACTCTGGAGGTTTCCGGCAGCATGCAGTCAAAGCCTGATACTACAAACCGAATAGAAGATACATATAAAATTACACCGTCCGCATTATATCCTGAGCCTTGGTGGTGTAGTAATGGCTATGCTTCAAATTCTCCGGCAGTGATGCGTGGTAATGCATCAGATTCATCATCAGTGGAAAGGTCTATTGACGGCCAATCACAATGTGACAGTGGTCGAAATGAGGAAGATGATGATGCTTCCAAAGAATCACAACTTTCTGCACCAGGTATTTGTTTTTATAAGTATAAACAATTGCGCAATTAGATTTCTAACTTGAAGGTAGTTAGATTTGGCTATAACTTATGTGCTGTCTAGGAAAATCATCACAGATTTAGAATCCTCATTGTCAAAAAAACGCCTTTGGAATCCTCACAGATTGAGTTCACTAATTCCTCTAGCCCGCTCGTTTTGCATGTTTGCATATTGGTTCCCCCACTTGGGAGGAGAGAGGTGGTTTTTTTTTTTTTTGGGGTGTGGGGGTGGGGTGGGTGGGTGGTTATACGGGCAGGAGGTGTTGATAACCACTTCTCCTATACTTCGTTATTTTGTCAACTTTGGTATATGGACTAATTTGAGCCTCTACCCGTGCTTCTCTGTTAACCGTGCCTGGATGGTATCATCTATACTCTATGTAGCAAGGACATGGACTGGCCACAAAAAGCAACAGGGACATCAGTAACGGAAGCAGTCGTCCCTGCGGTCGTATATAATAGCACCTACTCTCGTCTGGTCTTATGTGCCTCATTGAACGGTGGTGAAAGCCCGGGGAATTTGCACTTTTTCCTATCCTACAGGGAGATGTGGTTTACCTACTCGACTGCAGGGAGACATAGCTGGTGTAGGAGTTGCACCCTTATGGAACAGATAATTCCTAAAAATTTCTGGATTCCAATACAGTGGGGCACGTTGATTGTCAAATATGTGCACACCTGTTGATATAAGTAGATTATCAGGTGTCATTGCTTTATTCGATTTAGCAATTAAACGATGGAGAAGATATAAGGCCTTATGAGTAAGATCTAGGGATAGTATCACTAAACTCCTCGAGGTTTGGGGGTAATTATCGTCAACTCCATCGACTTTCCTAATGTAACATGTCAGACCAGAATCTTAAGGATTTGTAATGTGTATACCCTTCCATTATAACATCGTTTGTGTTCTCTGTGTCTTTTGCTTATGTTGGTATGCGGTATTTTAAAAATGCCTATACTACCCTTAAATATGTATATGCGTAATTATACACATATCTCTCTCTTCTCTCATGGTCTCTCCCTTCCTCTGCAGTTTGTGTGCGCAGCCACACTCCACAACCAATCACCATGACACCACCAACACCATATCCTCGACTAACCACCATGGCACCACCCAACACAACAAAAATGACCCCTTGCCATCACCTATCGCAACACCATCGTATTCTTTGTGACTAACCACCATGGCAACACCACAGCATTACCCAACACCACCAACCCGAAAATGCGTCCCATCGCTGCCCTTCCTCCAGGCGTAGCCCTAGACCAGACGAAGAACCACCTCCTCTCCTCTCACTCCATCAAGTTCTTTGCCGGCTACAACCACAATTACCCCAACAACACAGCCATAGCGACAACTGGCATACTGACACTTGCACGTGCACGTTCATACGTCTACACAAACGCACAGATCTCCACCGAGGTGGATTGTGATGTCCTTTAGTGAACTATGGTGGGGTCGTGGAGAATGTTTGACGGTGGCATATTGGTAGTGCTGGTGGGTATGGTGTTGGTGACGGTTGATTGGTGGTGCTAGTATTGGCCGCAGAGGGTTGATGTTGCTTGTTGGTAGTTTTGGCAGCATTGATTGGTGGTGCTGACAACGGCGAATTGGTGGTGCTTATGTTGGCAGCAGAGGAATGGCAGTGCTGTTTTTTACGGCGGAGGAATGGTGGTGCTAGTGGGTATGGCATTGGGGGTGTGGATAGCGGCGATGGGTGAAGAGCATGAGGGATGGGGGTTTTTTTGGGGGGGGGGGGGGACTAGGAGGGGTGGTTTCCATTAGATTGATGTAGAGAAAGGAAAAATGGCATGTGTCGGCAAATTCAATGCAAACAAAGGGCTAAAGGAGTCATTTTGTAAAATCCGTTACCTCTATTTGTTTACTGTGTCAAAGGACGTACTTGATATTTTCCAGAGTCGGTGGACATGCGTGTAGTTCCCCCTACCTCAAGGGGCTCAGTGATCTTATTCTTAAAATTTATTGATCACGAGACCAAATTGACAAATTTTCAAGCTCGTCAAGCTATAAATTCTGCGAAGCTGTCCAAAAAGATGCTCCTCAAAAGACCCTATACCCTCGAAAGCCTGTCTATTTCTTTATAATCATGTTCACCACAAGTCCACCCTCTGCCTTCGCCTATATTTTCACTCATGGTCTCAGCATCAACAAATTTAGCCGCAGGAGATGAAAGGCCAGTGAAGAGATCTAGCAATCGAGCAATGCAGAAGCAAATGATCGATGGACTCACCATCCCTCTTACACGTGTAGCACCAATCAATGTAGATCTTTTGACGCTTTATCAAATTATCACCTTTCACCACTGCATCTCTCGCTCGTTCCCAACCCCAAAAAACACACCCTCAGGGGGACCGATAGACCCCAAATGGAATGTCAAGGGGAAGGTTCCTCTTGCCAGATAAATCTGTCAGTTACCAAAATTCCCAAGTTGTGGAGAGAAACATACTAGTTATCTGAACAAGTCCAGTAGCAGCAACCAGGGGCAGTAGCAGCAGACTAAACTGAGTAACTGCCAAATGGTGAGAGAAATTAGGGAATGCAGTGGGACTTATTATTGCCCTATGGCTGAAATAATCTATGTGATTCTTGGCCTTATTCTACGACTGAGTGCGTCCCCACGACCGTTAATCTTAGCTGTACACCTCAACTTGTTGGGGGTATATTTTACTGTCAGAGGGTTCGAAGAGACCAGGCCTCATGAACAGAAAGCTCAAAATAAGGAGTGCTTGGTTTCCTTTTCTTTTTCCTCGGATGGTGCTGATTTTTCAAGCAAGGGTATATGATCATTTGAAGGACTTTAGGGTTATTTGTGGATGTTTTGAAACTTCTAGTAATTACTAGCTTTCCTAGATCTAGCTTTTCATTGGAAGCCCTTTTGTCGGTTGAATTTGATTTAGCCTCTAGTATTATAATTGTCTAGTTCATAGGAATCGTTTCTTTGTAGGAAGGACTCTATTGTGTCTCTATACTAGAAAGCACCGAAAAAGCTATTAAAAAGAAGATTTTTCTGAAGCAGGTTAGCTTACTTTTTTCAATCGTGAGACTCGTTTGAGTCTCTTGTAGGTAAGGCTCCTAGAAGGCTTAGTGAGACACTAAGGTTGTTTTATCCTTTCTTATATCTTTTCGTTAATTTTTTTTAATGTTAAAACAGTGTTCTCGGGTACCGTTCAAAGCACCTTAAACGGCCCAAAAATACAAATTCCATTGGTCCTAAACCCTCCTAGATTTTCTGAACCTATGGACCTAAGCCCTAGCCCACTACCTGATTGTAGGACAGCCTTAGATACCACTTATCCAGGTCCGTCCTTCCTTGTAGTCCAATTGACTCTCCCATTTTGATGCCCGATCATAGCAACTAGTTTTTCGTGTTGTAGAAGTTAGTTCGTAAAAAAGGTGTTCGTATTGGCGGCTTAGGATGTATGTGAAGCTGACACTTGGCCTAATAGAAGTGCATGTGCTTCACAATCAATGTTACAGGCCTAAATTCAGTGTTATTGGATTTGGCGATGACCCTAGTGTACAGTGTACTGGTGCTCGTGACCTCAAATGCTGTGCATTCAAGGACCAGTATGCTAAAACGAGCGAACGCAAAAGAAAAAGAGTTGTCAATCGGGGGAGGAGGGGGTTTAGGAGGGACGGCAGGTGGGAGGGTTTCAGAATGCAATATAAAGACGAAGAGATTGTCTTGAATAAATAAGGTAATATTCATCTAAGGAATATTTGGTATACCAAATTAGTATTTACAGGTTATATATGTGGGTTCAAGTTTGATCCACCAGCAGTGGATAGTCCTAGTACACAAGTGGGATAGTCCTAGTTCAAGTTTGATCCACCTGTAATTGGGAGAACCGGTCTTTTTTGTACTTTCTTCCTTTTTCTTTTCCTAATTTAATCATCTCATACCAACATGAAGGCCGGCGACAACACTGAAGGGAGAATGCACCGCTACAGATTAATAATCAAATGAAAATCGTTTCGACCGTAAAAATGATGGAATTTTTGGAAATAGTTCAGCCTTCAAGACCCAAATAGAAGGAAAGACTAAGCAGCGGAAAATCCCAAATCATCATCTTCTTTAAACTTTTCAATTGTCACTGCTTTGTCTTTGTTAGCAGTCATTTGATGGCAATTATGAGGGGTTTCAATTGGATCACTTGGTTAAAACTTGAGAGTTGTGTTCTGGGGGTATGAATGCCTTGATTTGGCATTATATGTATGCCATGGTTACTCCTCTCTTTCTATTCTCTGCGAGATGGCTAGATGACATAGAGGAAGGAAGGGAATGTACCTTCTGTTTTCACATTTTACATAGGAGGAAACTGCGCCAGCCGGTTGTTCAGGTAAAAGTACCGGGGTCGTGGGTTGACGGTCACTTGTGCACAAGTTACTCATTCATCGTTGGTGGAGTAAAGTTAAACCCTTTAAGTGTACATATATAAAACTACAAAACGTGCGAAAGCGTACCATATCTACCCGAGAAGCAAAACCGTCTTAGTCTTCCCCCATGTATTGCCCATCAAAAAGTCAGCACACCACGTAACCCATACGATGTAGCGAAGCGTACGCGTACTTGGTAACACTGTTTAAAAGGCAGGGCTAAGTCAATTCCCCACGATCCAGTCTCAGCAATTTCAACTCGATCTACTATAACGTGATTCTATGGCAAGAAATAGATAATATCGGTCCGGTAACCATGCTTTCCTAGCAGAATGCTAGCTATTTGTGTTGTACACTGAAGGACTCTAAAACAAGCGGGATTGAGAAGGTCCGACAGTGAAGTAACTACGAGATGCGCTGAAATGGGTATCACGGCTATCTTGGATTAATATCCCCAAGAAGGGAGGGATTGATGAGGATGTTTCCCATAGGATAAAAGCAAGCGAGTAATATGAAGATGTGCCTCGGAAGGGTTTCTTAATAGTTGAAGGCAATGGCACTGAGAATAATGATGCTGTATGTTGGCACTTTAATTTCAACCCAAAAGTTACTTTGGGTTCATACTGGACGGTTCGGACAATGCAAGTAGGTTTCAAACTTTATCAAAGTTTGAGTCCATACCATTTGGATTGAAGATTAAATAAAGGTGCACAAGGATTACTACCAATCGGTGGGCTGAAATCCGAAGGTTTTGTGGGTCTGGCAAGGTTTCGAACCCCACTGAAGTTCAAACTCACGCATGTGGACTCGAAGATGGACTTTGTAAATCGATGGGCCATTGAGGTTTCGAACCCTTTAAGTTCGTACCATTCCAACTTTACTTAAAAGTCCAAAGTCCAAAGTCCAAACCCAAAAAGAAGGGTATTCATCACATGGTTGAATTATCTTCTGGGAGGGATAAGCCAAATGGAGGAAGACTTATCTGGAGAAGCAACCTGATAAGCCCAATGGAGCGAGACTTATCTGGAGAAACAACCTGATAAGCCTCAAAGGGTTCCTGTGGAAGCCTCTATAAAAGGAAGAGGCAAATCCTACATGAAGGGGGAGGAAGTTGCAAGAAAGTCTCAGAGATAGAAAGAGAAAAGAGAGAAAACATAAGCTCTACAGAAACCTTCAAGCGCTATGGCTTACATGTATAGGGTTCCAACCACCGGTTGGTTGAAAACTTTGTAATCTAGGGGTTAATTCCTGTATTCAATAAAGATTTGTTCGTCTCTTTTTCAATTCATGTTGGTTTCTTATTTAGTTTATCTAGAATCGGAGGTTTTCGTCGATAGTTCGTTCGACGATGTAATTAACGATCTCACAGGTGTTTGATCGGAGACGGGATCCCCACAACCATAAAGTAAACATCGACACAAAATTTGGCGTCGATGGATGTTTGTTCGCATTTGATTTTAGATTGACCCTTGTTCTTTAAGGTCTCAAAATCTGCGCTAACACTGTATGGTTTGGAATGTTGGACAAAAGACAGAGGTGTACAAAAGATGTGTAGTGCAGTGCGAATTAGGAGGTGGATTAACAGCCACCCGAAGAAAGGTAGAATTTGAAATGAGGATGCTGCAAGGTGGTGGGGGTGGCTCCAGCTGCGGAAAAGTCAAGGCTACATAGCTTGAGATGGTTTATTGATACCAATCTTGGTCTCTAGATGCTTCAATTAAGAAAAGTGATTTGTGTCAAGCGGACGGGGTAAGGCGAGCTAGGGGTAGACAGAGAACTACATGGGAAGTAGTAGAATGTCCCTATTTAGTTTGAAACAAACACTTCTCTCGATACCCGAATTGCCGGTGCTAGAAAGCCTTATCTTTTGTTATTTAAACTTTCGCTGTGCGCTGACCTAAAATATGGATGCGAAGCTGATTGTTGATTGCTGAAATCATCAACTAGATTGTTTTGCTGAATACCTATGAAGCTCCGACGTGGCACTTTGGGTGAAGCACCAGCACCTGGTTTGCCGCGGGTGCGGGTGCGGCGTGGGTGGATTTTTTCTTTTAGCGTCTTAAATCCCGGGTGCGGCTCAGGTGCGGCTCAGATCTGTGAAAACAATATTGTCGGGCAGATCTGAGACCACCGGAAACTCCAGCGATCACCTTCACCCACTGGCAAGGAATCTGAGAGGAGAGAGGAGACTGGAGAGAAGAAGAAGCAGCAGCAGCAGAAGAAGAAGAGAAGAGGACGAGGAGGAGAAGGAAGGAAGGAAGGAAGGAATCATTCCAGAGAAGAAGAAGCACATGGGGGGTTGATGTTACCGATGTTGGCTGGAGATGACTTTTGACTTTTTGTATCCACAAATTTGTTATTTCATTTAAGTAACCAAAAATTAAGTTATTACTTAAACCAATCCCAGTACTTTAAAAGTAATACCACGTACAAACTTTATCTTGTCCAGCTATACAGTTTTAATATTTATAAAACGGCCCATTAAACTTAACAAACTCCCACTAATTTGGTTGAAAACTTCCAAATTTACGAAACAACCCATTAATTATTAAACTTAAAAACTCACTACTTTGTTTGGAATATTAATATCTTTTTACATTTATCTAACACGTATATTATGATTCTTAAGATTCAAATTGTTGAGAAATTCAGTACAAAGTGTAACATAGTTAAAAAAAATTACAAAATTTGACGTATCCGTACCTGTATCCTAAAATTTTGAAAAATGCCGTATCCGCACCCGCACCCAAGTCCGTGCTTCATAGCTGAATATGTGTGAAGAATGAATGACATGAACAAGTGATTTATCAGTGGTAATGGTTATTGACGATTGCTTGTCAATATCGTGTTCTTAGAGTTTTACACGCAGGACGACCATGTCCATGAAATAAAGAAGTGCTGCAAGGGAAATAGCTGTCTTTTGTCCCAAGATTGCTTTCCGTACGAGATTTATGTGTTTTCCAATAGCATCCCTTGTGTTTTTGAGATCAATGGCGTAAGATGAGGCAATAGCTGTAGTTAGAAGTGGTGGGATATGACTTGATTGCTACATGAAGAGAGGTGAGTGGAAGAGAAGGATTCATGCAGCCAACCCCAACTAATTTGAGACGAGGGCTGATTTGAGTGGAGTTGAGTGAGAAGCCTGACCTAGACGTAGATGTTGTCGATGTAAGAAGCATGATGGCTTTTTAAGTTTTACTCGTAAAAATCACTAAAAGTCTTCAACTAGAAGGTTGAGTTAGGGAACTGCTTTTGTGTGGAAAAGTGGGATGAGTAGTTTAGCATTTCACTAGCATGTTCCTCAAAGTTATAAATCCTCTACAGTAGATGGAGCACTGAATGAAATAAAACCATTACTACAGTTTATGGCCTATCACTCGTCTGTAACATTGGTGATTTGTTGAGTTCATGTATGTTTCCATACTACAATTTACCGGTAAGAAACGTAGATTTGATATTTTCTTATACGGTTCGGTATGAGAAAATTGTTCTCCATGTCCTGTGTGATCCAAAAGTGGACAAGTGTATGCAGTCTCTTAGGTGCTAAAATTTTTGTTGTTTGTGTACTAGACTTTTCGATGTAGTACTGATTAGCATTTCACTTGGGATTTAGATGGAGATCATCGGCAAGATCAGAATGTTCACCTCTCGCAGCCTCCTCAGCTTGAGCTTGTTGGCCACTCAATCGTAAGTGAATCTCAAATAACTTTCCTTTTCAGAGTGCAAGTTGTCTGCTGATTACGACATTTCAAATAATGTTCGTGTCCATGAAAATGATTTCATTTTGTTCTTATGACTCGTGACAGGCTTGTGCTTCAAATCCATATTATACTCCATACTATGGGGGGATGATGGCGGCTTATGGTCAGCCTCTGGTATGTATTGCTACATTACCATTGAGTTCCAAATGCTAGAAAAATGGCATTATAAGTGGATTGGTTGGTAAATTTTTCCAGTGACTGTAAATTATTCAGTTCTATTTTGCATTTCTTTCTTATGTTTCTAATTGAAATACTCTGCATCGAACTGTGGATAGACCCCACAAGAACTGTTCACACCAATACACACTCGGTTAACAAGGCCCTTTTATTAGTTCATTGTTACATTGGTTTTCTGGATTAAAGTCTAGACATAGACGAACCAGTTTCTAGATAGCATCTGGCTAGTCGTTTTAACTCATTCCTTAAGTACTCGCTCAGGAAAATGAAACTTGAAGCACCAGCTTTTTTTTTTATTTTAACTGGAGCAATATGTGATTCTGACATGAACCCTTCGTTAAATGTCAAGCCGTTCTCGGGTATTCTTGTTATGTGTTGCTTGTTGATGATAACTTGGGTAAGTTTGGGATGCAAGATTACCAACTCATCGGAGTCTGTGAAAGTTTGTTATGTATCCTATTCAATTTAGGATTTATGAGTGACTATTGAAATTTGAGGTATGAATTTTGTTTGTTGCTTCACGGGGATGGGAAAAGGGTAGTCATTGTATAAACTGTAATGTGAGTCTTATATAGTATAAATTCACTGGTAGGGCATAAATGGAGCACGAACTGTTTTATCAATGGAGATTTAGAGAACCTGAAAACTTTAGGAATGACCCTGAAGTCCGAAGGAGAAAGATTTCAAAAGAATATGCTTCAGCAGTTCAGCTTGCCCAAATTTATGCTGCAATGTATGCAAATTTTGGGTAATCAACGGATTGCAACGAATTGTTTCAGTGGCTTGGTATTTGTTCTTATGACCTATGACGAAGTGGCTTCCTTTTTCCCATGCAAATACAGGATACTTAGCAATGACTGGATCTAAGTTGTAGGAAGTTGCAATCTTACACGACTTTCACTTCATGTTGACTCGATTAGTTAGCAACATTTAGTGGAACCAAAGCTAGATGAACAAGATAGCCACTAATATAGCATCCATTGTTTGTAAAAGATCCAGGGTAAGGTAGTCAATCTCATCACTGTCTGATAGAAATGACAACTCAGATCTAGCATTCAGACGTGTTGGAACACCTTTAGATAATGAGGGACCCGCAGAAGTACGTCGATGGAGAAACACGGGCTCCTAAGATGAGCATCAATCCGTGCTTTGACTTCCATTTCCTTCTACTTTTTGCTGGGTTGTGGCATATATACTCATATATAGTACTGAGCAGAAAGTTTGGCTAGCTCAGTCTCTTGAGAAACAGGCGGTTGGCAAGATTTAATTTCATTGGATCTCCTAAAAGGACTTTAAACCTTACCAGGAGACCAACTGATTAAACTGAACCACTTTGAGCCAGTTCTATAGTTGGCTACAACCTATGTTACATGTACCCTTCACTTTGGGGTGAAGGGGCGGTGTCGACATGACCGGACACGAACACTGATATGGGATCCGTGTCAGACTTGTCATTTGCCGGACGAATACGCCACGTTGAGAGTTCCGGTGGAAGAAGATAAAAACAAGAAGGGATGCAGATCTGGTTTGTAAGGGAGGAAGAAGAAGAAGAAAAAGAGGAGAGAGGAGAGAGAGAGGGGGCCTGACCTTTTATCTCGTTTTGGAGACTCTTGACAGATGTGTTGATAGATCTGATGAGCTGTTTCCCTTTTTCTTTTGGTGAAAATGTCACTCTCACCCCAAACTTTCATAAAAACATTAAATACAACCCAAATTAAGTAAAGAACTCTGTGAGACTCATATAAACTTCATAAAATCACATATATATCCTTAATATTCAAACTCAACCCTTTAAGGTTAGTTGTTTCCCCATGTCCGTGTCCGACTACGGATCCCTGTCCCGGTGTCCTGAAGTTACAGAAATTGGTGAGTCCGACACTTGGACACAGTGTCCGATCCGGACACCGACACTGAATCCATGTAACATAGGCTACAACTAACGGGAAACTAGCATTTGACCCCCGTAACAAGTGCCGCACATTAATAATCAACTTCAACGCCGCGTCCAGTTCACGCGGGTTAGCCTAAAGCTTTTGTAGGATAATGACTTCTAAACCCCTCTTCATCTCTTTCTTTGTTTCTTTACTATTACACCTCTCTCACCGTCACCACCACACATTCAGTGTCCTGCCGCCTAACTACCATCCCACAGCCATCAACGCCTGAATGTCACTTACAACGTTGGCTAACTACCACTGCCACTGCCTGAAGTTCCCTGCAGCTTCCTAATACTACTGCTTGAAGTTGCCAACCCATTCATTGCCACTACTGAAATCAGTAATCCCAGAGCCAAATCAAACCAAAATTAGCATCCAAACCTCATTGCAAATCCAAACGCTCTTTGACCACCATAACCACACCCAAGCCAAGGTCAAATAGCACCACCATTGACATTGCCATCATCGTCGAGCACCGCCATGTCTGCCCCACAAGCCTCTCAGGCTCTCCCACTTTGCTGAGTGTTCAATGACCACTACAGCCACCAACCACCACCACTGACCACGCCATCATCGTCAACAACCGCCACTTCTGTGCCAATTAACCACCAACCCTGCCACCATACAGAGTGATGATGACTCCATGCGGGGATGACATGATTGTTAAGGGAAGAGTTTATGGTATTTTGGGCCAAGCGTAAGACGAAAAATAGGATTCTTCATACGCTAAGAGAAAAGATGAAGAAATCATATCGTATTAAAAAATCGCGAGCTCTTCGCTTTGGAAGCGAAGAGCGATAAAGGTCAAGGCCTTACTCTATTCCCTATGAAGGAGTAGAGGCCTGAAGGAGTAGAGGCCTTGGGGAACTCTCCGCTCTTAGCTGGAGGAGGACATTGAGTCATTCGCTCACTCTCGACTATGCACTCACACTTTTTGGGCTTCTGGGTATGAGCTAGGAGTCCGTGCACTCATTGACTACTAGAATCGTGTCATAATGATGAACCCTACTTGGAATTCTTTCAAGGAAGTTCTTTGCCTCATAAGGGAATTTTTCATTTTTTCGGGCCGGGGATTCTTTGTCGAACGGCAATAGTTGCATGAGAACCCCTCAACAATCCCCAGAGGTGAACCAGTGCAAGGCAGCCCTTGCCCAACAGATTGTTTTAGTGCTTAGTGTCGGGGGCTGCTCTATTTTACTCGCAGCGACCACCGCCATTTCCACCCCTAGACCATTAGCAACCACCCACTGCCACCGTAAGCCTCTACCTCCTCCTACTTCGTCAGACTTATGGCGGCTTTAGTCAATTTTGAGAGTATAGACAGTGATGGTGGTGGTGATTGTTTCGGCAGCAGTGGTGGAAGTCTGGTTGTGGTTCAAGAATGTTGATGCTAGTGTCACAGGTACGATGGTTATAGCCGAGTTGATGATGGTTGGTAGATTTCAGTTTGTCAAGGTGTGTTATGTTTGGTGAAAATATGAAAAATATAGGGGGGATTATGGTGGTGGTGGTGGCGGGTTCTGTAGCTGATTGGGGGATGGCTTAGACAGCTTGTGTTGTTGATGATGAGATTGCTTGAAGTGGTGATGGCAGCCGCCAGCGATGAGATCCAGCAAGAGAGGGGGAGGAGCTTGGAAGATATGCAAATGAGGGGGTATATTTGTCACTTCATAGGGCCCATAACTATTTTTATCAAAGATGCGGTTATTTCATAACTGTAAGAAGGTTTAGTGCATCTTGTTAAAGTGGAGGAGGAAATATCGTCCTGATGCGGGAGCACTCTCTTGACCCTGTATTTCTCCTGGATCATATGGCGCGAAGAAAGGGACACATGAACGATGTAGTATTGTTCGTGCTCCTGAGCAGCCATGTTGTATAGCTTATCACAAATGGTAGTGCATTCAATCACAAGTTAGAGGTGATCTTCAGATATAGAGTATCCTTCCTTGGCATTTTTCTAGAAAGGCTGTTCTGTGAGAGAGAGGGCAGAAGAAACATGACAGTGGCAGTGGTGGTGATGATGATGTGTAATGGAGGAGAGTGAGTTTGAGGAATTGGTTCTAGGATGTTCCACCAACGAGGTATGGAGGGGGATCTTTTAATATAAAATGCACTTGGAAACTTCTCTTTGTTTTACTGAAAACAAGGCAAAAGTGAAACTGCTTTGAGGAGATATAGAAACAAGTCAAAACTGTGGGAACCTGAATATTTTGCAACATAATAGGTTGTCAAACTGCACTGAAACTTTGGACTATTTTGATGGTGGAATACGACCAAGATCTGAAAGAGTTTGATGAGACAATGATAACCGTCTTAGGCATATGATTCACTTTTAGAAAGTAATTGCATCTCTCACACCTATATTTTGCAAGGGATAAGGTTCGTAAGCTTATCATTAATTAGGGAAACTTTGAGTCACACAATCTGCCATACTAGGCTGCTGCTCTAGCGTTCCAAGCCCGAAGTCGCGCTTATAGTGTTGATGCGGCACTGATCTGAGAGTCGATAGCGTGCAATCCGTGGCTCAGGATTTAAATCCCGAGTTCATTAGATTTCTTCACAATTTTGTTCTTTGGTTGACGGATCTGAACACTGTTATCCTCTGAGATTATGGATAGTTTAGCCTGATTAGGTCTTCATCCCCAAAGTTAAATGCGTCAAGATGTTGAAGATTGGGCTTGGACTCTAGTCGAAGTAAATAAATCCTGAAATTGGATAGCTGAAGTCTTCTATTAATTTATCTGTTTTTATAATACTGTGGAATCGGTTAGTATATTAGACATATATAGATTTTTGCTTAAACATATGTTGTCTATATACTATTTTTTTGGTGCTGTGGATGGGGTTCCTACTCTGGTGCTCTAGCTCTTCCTCTCGCGAAAAGCTCATTTAGCGTGCTATTGCTAGATGAAGCTCAAGTTGGAACACATCCGTGACTTTACATAGTAGCATGACTATGAAGATTTCACTTACAGAACGATATTGGTTCCTTTTCAGGTGGATGCCTATAGGCCCTTTGAGCATAAGGTATGGTGTGGTGTTCAGTTTTGCACTGGCCCCCTCTTAATTAATGATTTAAAGGATCTATTATGAAGTGCAGGCTATACCTTTAGGGATAGTGGAATGTGGAATATCACATTTTGCTAGCAAGAAATGTGAGCCATTATTTACTTCCAAAAGCAAAAGAGGTAGTAGCGAATAGATCTCCAGGAAGAATATACTTTACTTATCAAGGAAAAAAGAAAGGAAGTAGGGAATTGATTCACTGGCCCCCTAATTGTAAATAGACCCTCTGCCCTTCATATATTGGTAATTACCCGCACTTCCCTATACATTTTTGTGTATTGCTTTTTCCCCTGTTGGTGTTCAATTTCCAAAGTGGTGAAGAAAAAGTATGAGAACTCAAAAGTATTCTTGTTGGGTAAGAATTTTGCGGACTTCTGTAATCTAGTCATATTCCAGTGGATAATTTAGTCCTTTCTTAATAAAATTCAAAGGCTGTGCATTAATTACCCGAATGTGAGGGGTACTGAGTGCATTATTTCTTAAACTGACGGGTTGTTAATGTAACTTATCCATTTCCTGTTTTAAGGTTTCATTTTAACCAACAGTAATTCTGCTTCTTGAGGACTCATTTTCCACCCTCGAGAGACATCTAGCAAGCCATCAATTAGTCTTGGTTATAGAATTGCCTATCCTGAAGGAGCGTGCCAAGTTGGAACCAAGACTCTGAATTTGAGAGCTTATAGGTGCGAACTAAGGATCTATCTGAAGTTTTTGAGTTCCAGTGGCTCTGCCGCACATATGGTAGCCTTTCTCCTTTCAAATGTTGCCACCCGAGATTTGACCCATTGTTAACTTCTTTTGTTTTGAGAAGGACGGATAGGCGGACTTTCATGGAGCCTTGTGCAGCCTGCCGTGCTTGGAGTTTAATGTCCTTAACTCGAAGAGGTCACACTTAATGCTCATGGACAAAAAGTACCTGGAATTATTAATCAACAATAACGGGATGATATCTAAGAGTTCTTACTAAACGTCCAAGTGTTAACATAGAATATGTAAGTTGTATCAAGCATGCCAACTGAAATCTTCCAACTTACTTAATTTGTGACTCCTTGTTATCATCATCTTTGCCATAGACTCTTTGCTTATGGGAAATCTTTAGGTGTGTACCTACTTTTATGAACACTGATGGAAAGGACACTGCATTTAACATCTTACCTGACAATGATTGGCTTTTATAAATGTTTACCCGTTTTTGAGATTATGGTTGGGAGATGGATAAAAACAGATTGGGCATTTTTTTAACTCAAGAGCAGGCATTGGGGTGGCGACATTGTTCTTGTAAAAGGACCTTGTCTTTTGCAATTAGTTGCCCTGATTTTGTGGCTGCATGTCTTGCGTTGGTCTTTTTAGTTCATCTGAGGTGAGTCCTTGGGAAAAGATAGATGTAGTTATTGAGGACTTTAAAATATTTACTCCACGTAGTTCCTCTACTCATCTTTCTTGCTCTTTCTGTCTCATTATTTTTTTTTCATGTATTCACAATGGAAGCATAGGGAACCGAATGCCTTAACTTACACTTGTGGAGAGAGTTCAGCTTTCTTGCCTATAGTCAGTAAAAGGATGCCTAGGCGTGAAGTCCACCCATTGCGCTTCGCTAGGGTGAGGAGCAGCCCCTTCGAAAAGGCTCACGCTTTGTGCGCTTAAGCCCGAAGCTTTAATCCCTTATAAAGTGGGCTTTTTTAACTCTCAGTCTCAAGCCTTTGTGCAACAGATATTTCTTATTTTCTATCTACTTTTTTGTTACTGAGGCTGACTAACTTGGCCATAGTTTAGTAATTAGAATATTTATTTGTAAGAGCCTCAGGGGCTGAAGCACCAGTTTATAATTCAAGAGCAACATCAAGGGCTGTTGCAAGACCTGCGACGCAAACTGCACCTAATTCAGGTGCATCCTCTTCCACTCGTCCAATCAAACTTATAGATGAAGGAGATGAAGTGGAGGAAGATTTTGGGGAGGAGGACGAGGAGTCTTGCCCTAATTCTATGAGGCGTTGCTTTGTTGACTTTCTTGCATCATTGGTGATCAACTCATGAGAATGATTTCCATTTAGGACGACTATCTTGGGTATTTTTCTTTTAACCATGGGAACCTGTGTTGGTGTTTTTGGTGTTTGTGGTATGTTGCACTTTTCTTTAATTAAGACTAAGCTTGCGCTTTGCGCCTAGGCTCAAGAGACCCTTTGTGCTTTATGTATGCTTGCTCTCTACATAACGGGACCTTCGCTGTGATGCTTCTAGTATGACAAATCTTTGACTTTTTCTTGTTATCCAGGTTTTTTTAACTTTGATAGGGCAGGTTTTCTGGAGAAAACTTGCTTCTTAGCTCTGTAATATGATTTCGTGGAAGGACTTGAGCATCACGATACTCTTGAGATCCACAATTTCTTTTTGCCCATAGGTCTGTAAGTTCTTGTTCTATTCAGTCTAATGATTGCATTTGTCAGGTTCATCCCCATCTACTTGATATGCATCACACTAGAATGCCATTGCCCCTTGAAATGGCAGAAGAGCCTGTTTATGTGAATGCTAAACAGTACCACGGTATTCTACGGCGAAGACAGTCGCGTGCAAAAGCAGAGCTTGAAAAGAAGCTGATAAAAGATAGAAAGGTAAACTTGCAAACATACCTTTCTCTACCTATTTTTTGCGTCTGTTTTGCATTCTACTTTCAGGTTCGTGTTGTTTTTGCTTTTTAGTATGGCAAGGTATAGGTAATTTATCTTTCTTATTGAAATCATATGATGCTTACAACTGATAGTAGCCCTCCGAGTAGACTCAGTGCTTCCAAGTTTGTCCTGATTGAGTCAAAGATTCAGGTCAGCGCTCTCTCTATCTTCAATCCATTATCTGGCCTTTCTTCTGCCTATCACCTTTCTGGTGTTACCTTCAGGTTCCTTTAGGCTTCAGGTGTGGGGTGCCTTTTCTCTCTGAGAGAGGATATCCCTCATGAGTCATAATTGTAATGTTTGAGTTTTGGTTCAGCTCTCCTCTTAATTCATAAGGTCCAAAGCAATCAACATTTTGATGAAACGTTCTTACTTTTCCATGCTCCAGTTACTTCTGCTGTTATGAAGTTGCTTCATGCTTATATAGCAATGTTTTACAAAGCGGACCGTATGTCCTATGGGGTCAAGAGTCCGTGGTTCAACCATGGCGTCAACCGTTATTAAACAGTGACGTCATAGTTAAAAAAGAATTGGAGATTTTGAATTTCTATTTTACATATTTGTGTTATTGTTGGTGATGAAAAAATTCAGATATGAATGAATTTAAGCAAACCCAGCGACATTGAGTACTTTGTTTCTCGGGATTAACATGGCGCGTGCACTTAAATTAAGTACATTATTATAATTTATACATGCATGGAAAGTGAGAGATTGTGATCGATGTTATCTGACACGAGATCACGAGATAGTGATATCAAGATCGGGATCGTGCGAGGTTGTTTCCCAATGAGGTAATGAATAGTAACAAGTGTCAAGCCTTAGTAGCAGCAGTGGTGGAAGCAGGAATTTTTTTAAGGTGGGCACCAGAATCTTAATATGAAATTAACAATCCCACTAGCAGCAATTGCCAAACTCTACCAATTCCTTTTTGCAAATTGTAAGTTCCAAAACCCAATTGTTACATTCTAAATTGATACAAAAAAGAAGGGTTCCGAGAAGCAGAAAAGTTAAGAATTAATCATTGGATCTTAACTTGCTTTCACTGACTGCCATGACCATTAGTGTCTTCGTCGAGAAATTGTCCTGTTGACTGCTGTTTGTGAGTGCTGCGGCCGGTGATCCTTTGAATCGCCCCTGCAGCCATGCCTAAGCGCATGGGGCCGTGAACTTTGGCCTTTGGGTGCCGTGACTCGTGAGCCCGTGACCTGCTGGAGGTGGATTGGCCAGTGGAGGTAGTGGCGTTAGCTGTTGAGGGCGTGCTGGCGTGAGGTAAGGCCGGTGGGCAGTGAGGGAACTGAGGAGGCGGTGCTGTACTGCTGTCCAGATATGTGCCTTTAAGGCTTTGAAAGTATCGAGGCTTTGGAAACCGTAAATCATTTTTTTGTTGACTTTATGCATAGACTAAGTCTTTATTTTTTATTTGTGTAAGTTTAGAATTTTAAATGACTAAAAGAATATTTTTTTAACCATCTTTGAAACTTTTAGGTACATTATCATGTAAAATGACCACAAATATATCTCTTTTAAGCATTTTTAAGCATTTTTAAAATTTTTAGGTGCGATTTTACCAATGGGATAAAATATACCATATAAAGGAGATTTTCTGGAGAAGTAGGTGGGCACCAGCCCACTGGTGTCCCTCGCTCCTTCCACCATTGACTAGCAGAAAACTCCTCATATGGTGACACTTCTCTCTTGGAAACTCACTTTTGCAATCCCAAGTTAGGAGCTCCATGGGATCTCGTCCCAAGCCAACATTGAAACTTGATCCCATTGGTTGGACAGAGATGCATGGAAGAAGTGAGAATATATGAAAATTAAGCCATTTTCAACTCAATTCCTTTTTCCCTCTTCCTTCAAGTCCTTGAAGCCTCCTTGTCCACTGCTAACTAACCTCATCAAGAGAACAGAGCATGCCAATCTCTCTCTCTGTGAGATTCATTTTTGGCCCCATGCCTAACACTATCAGATGTGCTGCCTAGAAATGTTTTGAGAAGTGAACAGCAGCAACAGAACTATGTTTACCTTTGTTATTTTCAAAGGCAAGTAGCTGGTAGCCACTTGATGTGACGAGTATAAAGTAATAATTCACTGTCGCCTATGGTATTTTACAGGAAAAAAATGTGTACACCATAGTTAGGTATAAGATATATTAAACAATTGGTAATACTCTTTATGCAATTATTTATTTAAGCCGCTCTCAACCTTAGATTCTTCCAGGTTCTTACACTCCACCGCCTCCATCCCGGCCCCGCCCCCGCGTCCGCTTCGTGCAACTAAGTGTCAAACATCAGAGATCGGTTGACGGTTCCACCGGATGGTCCTGTCCAGTTTTTTAAACTCTTTTTGGCATCCAGTATCTGGTATATAATGATTCTGGTATATTTGGCTTGGAGTGTTTCTCATGCATACAAGGTTGGGGTCTTCATGAAAGAATTTTGTTTGGGGGGTGCACATGTCGGGATGAAATGTCTCCTACATCATCTTCGAAGTAATCTTGACAGAAATTTGATGCACTAGTTGTCTTGCCAACTTTAAGTGCTTGGATATAATGCTTTAGCCTGTAATGGGATAGTTAGGTATAAGATATATTAAACAAATGGTAATACTCTTTATGCAATTATTTATTTAAGCCGCTCTCAACCTTAGATTCTTCCAGGTTCTTACACTCCACCGCCCCCATCCCGACCCCGCCCCCGCGCCCGCTTGGTGCAACTAAGTGTCAAACATCAGAGATCGGTTGACGGTTCCACCGGATGGTCCCGTCCAGTTTTTTAAACTCTGTTTGGCATCCATTATCTGGTATATAGTTGTCACTTGTTTCCTTTTTGTCCAATTACCTGGCAAGTGGTGTTACATGCAATGGAGTTCCACTCCTTCGTAGGAAGTGGTCTCTCTATGACTGAAAATGTTGGTGCAAAGTTGTCGGAAGGACATTTATCTTGTTGAATATGATGCCGCCATTTAATATGGTGAATACTTCTGTGTTTGCTGTTTCAACTTGATCTATTGAATCAAACTTTGCAATACCAATTTCCACCTTTCGAATGTCAATATTTTGATGGATTTGAGGTCTACTTACTTGATCCCCTGTTTTCCACAGCCTTATCTTCATGAATCCAGGCACCAGCATGCCATGAGAAGGGCGAGGGGCTCTGGAGGCCGCTTCACAAAGAAGGCTGATGACGATGATGCTAAGAAGCACACAGCAGAGAAAAAGGGCGGAGGTTCAACGCAGTCTACCTCCTCGTCTGGTTCTGAGCCGGTGCCGTCTAGTTCTGCTGACAACCTTGTACACGAGGCATGCAAAGTGCAAAATTTTGTCAAAGATGGTGACAGGTATGAGAACCAAGGTAGCTTTCACAGGACATTCGAGTCTCGCTCTGTCAACAGAGATGATGGAGGCTCTGTGGGCCAGCAATGGGCGAGCGTCCCATCCAATCAGGCGCAGCACAGGGCTGTTGCCATGCAGTGAGGCCATCTTTCGAGTGTGGTTGCCAATGCGGAAGACTGCACAGGCACAAAGCATCTGTCATGTCCTTCCTTGGCAAATCACTGTGTGCTGTTAAAGTTGGCCGGCAAATCATTCTTGGCTTTGTTACGTTGGCTTTTTTGTGCGAGGACACAGAAGAGGGATGGTTAATGGACTTCGTAGTTACCCAGAGTCGGTTTGTGTTTTGTACAAAGTATTGTGTCATGTAGGGGTGGGTTGTCAGAACAACACTCTAGGAGTTGATCAAAGCTGTAGGCGGCCTTAATCTGCTTTGCCATCTTACTGTGTTTAAGGTTGCTGATTGTTATTTCTAATGGAAAACAGTGATTATTGAGGGTAGAGGCGTAGAGCTAGTCTTTGGCCCACCTCACTTTTCCTTCTTTTTTTTTTTTTTCCTTTTTGGGTTGGGGTTGGTTTTTTTTTTTTTGGTTGGGGGTTGTGGGGGGGGGGGGGGGGGGTTGCATAAAGAATTTCATTAAGGCCATCCCAATTATTGTCACGATGCAAAAATAAGACCTAGGTATGGTCACAACAATAAGGGATGCTCAATTGAACTGATTATTACTATTGCAATTCACTTATAAAAAGTTCTAAGAATCATACGCCCACTTCTATACTGATGGTGTAGAAATATATATATCAAGCAGAAAATGGAAGCAACATTTACGACCCAGAGAACCATATTTGCGTAGTGGTAGGGCAGGAAGGAATAAACAAACCTACTGGATGGTAACCCATGGATGAAGTAAACTAACAATTAAAACTACAATTTTTATAATTGCAGGGGTCACAGAAACAACACACCTCGAGGGAGATCATTAGCAGTGGACCGAATCCCTCACAGGTTTTCAATATGCTGTACATGCTCTTTCCATAAACCTTTACAGGATTAATAAGCAAGAGAGGCCAGTGCCGATGAAAGTTGTAACACACCCTTTTTTCCCTAGGCGACATGCAACGAATGCATGTAACTGTAGCTATTCTGAAGCTGACGCAAAAATAACCGCCTTGTTGACTGAGTGCGAGTTACTATCATTCATCTAGTCCATAAAATGAGGGTAAGTAAGGAAGATAATACTATGTAAAAAAAAAATGGGCGTGATGTAACCAATCAATAGCATGGAGGATTGCAGAAGCAGTGGCATGCAAGATATTTTCAGCTGATGCAACATTGATGGCACCTATCGGAGCACAAAGAACATTAAGCAAAACCGTTCTTATTCCGAACTGACACGGACACCGAGTTTTCTGGACGGATATCGCACAAAACAAAGGTAGAATAGGACTCGAGGATTCACAAGATGGAGAATAGTGGATGTCAAGTTTCTACAAACGACTTAATTTTAAAGCGACTTTCCGGATTGAAAGACATGGACACAAATGGATGAAAGAGAGAATTATCTTAGAGCCCGTTTGAGATTGATTTAAAAAATGAGATTCAAATTAAATTTTAATTAGTTTTTAAAATCTGATTTAATCAGAATCAGTTTGTTGTTTGGCAAAAGGTAGTTGTAAATTAGATTAAATTTATAAAAAGTGTTTGAATAACAAATACTTAAATCAGTTTCACTATGACAAAATGATTAGAGCGGACACTCAATAAATAATTTTTTAATATACAAGTAACGTTAACATAACTTTTATTCGTAAATAATTATAAAATAGGAGAAAACATTACAAGATAAGAAGATAGAAAAACTTACAGAAATAGTGTGAAGGAAGAGAGCGATTGTATCCCTCTCTGTGTTTTAGCCGTAGGAGAAGAGTAGCAATAGGAGAAGAGATAAACTCCAAAACTATCTAATTAATTAAGGGGTATGAAAGGTCTTTTTATGAAAAAAAATATGAGGATAGGTTGGTAAATTAGAAGGTCATACTTGATTATGAAAAAAGTGATTATTTCATAATTCTCATTTTTTAAGATTATGGATTAAATCAGTTTTTAGCTTTTGAAGATGGATTAAATTTCTTAATCTCTTTTGCCAAACACTCACATACCTGATTTAATTTAGATTAAATCAGGTTTGACCATCTCATAATCAATCACAAACACCCTCTTAACCCAATTCTTTTGGTGCGGATAAGTTTGTTTGCAACTTGCCCTCCTACCCCTCATTTCCCTGTTATATAGTTCTCCATACATCCCTAATTAATTAGTCGTGTTTGACTTGTACGCTTATTTATGATACGAGTTATATTCTCTAACAGTAATTTTTTGGTGCACTTTTCTAGCGCAACTAGATAAATGCCACTGAAGATATTTAGCGGCCATTTGTAGTCGTTTTATGGGAGTTTATAGCTAATTTTGACATCCTAGGTAATAGTCCATTTTTTACTGCATTAGCAACCAATCATGTAAGTCATTACATCTTGAGTTGATACAAATTTAAAATTTCTTTTTAAAACACGGTATTTGGCCAATTTTTAATATTTTTTTTCTCATCAATACAACTATCTTAAGGTCGCTCTATGTCCTTGTCATCATTCAATCGACAAACAATTACAGGGTAGAAATGCATTTACATCAAACAACCTGCTACTATAGTTCCTTATCGATATCTTCAAGCAATCCATATTTGATCTGATATGAGGATGTTATTCTCAAGAGAATCATGCTTGTGTATTAACGAGTGTTTATAACATTCCTACATTTCTATCAAACGCTAACACATCTAGCAATAACAATCAAGGTTTTGTTATCATCAAACCGGAACTGCAATCAAAAAGCAAAAACAAAGACAAACGAGAGAGAGAGAGAGAGGGAGAGAGAGGGAGAGATTACGGAAAAGGCTACAGGGGATTATTTCCGCAGAAAGTAATCAAATTTAGATTTTTGAGGTAGCAGCAACAACTGATACGAGTAAAACCAATAATTTATGTTCCCTGGAAAAAATATGAAGAAAGCAATAAAAAGAAGAGAGAGAGAGAGAGAGAGAATGCAGAGAGAGTTGCCTATCACTATCTCCACAATTAGCTTTTCATTATTCATTCTATATACATCTATACCACCTACTGAGTATAAAAATATGAATCTTGTAAATCATTTTATTCTGTTTTTATCCTTCGTTAATCACTCCAATAACAATCATATCCTTTCATAAATACTATTATTAATTACTAATTTTGTAATCATTTCCAATTTTATCCTTCGTTAGTTATTGCAATGAAATCCTACTCTTTCCTAATTATTTCTTTTGTATTGCGTTTAATGAACATTAGGTCATAAATTTAATCTAAACCTACATTTATACATTGGGAAACAAAATGTACGATTGCATATATATATATATATATATATATATATATATATATATATATATATATATATATATATATATATATATATATATATGCGTGTGTGTGCGCGCGCGCTATATATATAAAAGTATGAACTTTGTAAATCATTTTTGGACGATTATGTTCTTTGTTAATTACGTCAATTACATTCTTACCCTTCTTTTATTACTCCCTTTTAAGTTTTGATGAAATTAAAAGAACATTAGGAAATTAATTTATTCTATACATTGAAAAATGAAAATGGTGATGAGAAAGAAAAACTGAATAAAGAAATTCCTTTATTATTCTCTTTTTAATTTGGTCAAAAATGAAATAAACAATAGATATTGAACTAGTTAATGAGAACTGTGATTTTTTTCCTTTCATTTTTAGGTTACCAAATAATTAACCAATTGATAAACTGAAAAACAAAAACAAAATAAAGAAACTGAAATATGTGAAAAATTAATTAAGAAACAAAAAATTATTAGAAAAACAAAAAAAGAAAGAAAAAAAGGGTTAAATAAAGCATAAAAAAATAAGGCTTAAATATGGTGCCAGTTTGAACCGAAAACATGTTCGGTTATTGCAGTTAAAGACCGGGTGTTTTGCATTTCTTATCGATGAAATGCAAAGCACCTGGTCTTGAAAATTACAAATCTTAACCATAAACTAATTTAATAGATTACAAAAAAAAGATTTAGATTCATTCTTTTAATTTCTCAATTTGCTTTTATTTTCAGTAGTATCATCAAACATTTCTTCAATTCATAAGCTTACAAAGATTATTTCCAAACATTGAACTCGTTATAATTGTGAACATAAAATATATATTTCTTCTAAAACAAGTCACAAAACAAATAAGAACATAGTTGAATTACATTATTTTGATCCCAAAAAAGATAATGTTCGCAATTCCTCACAGCCTTCAAAACACCATGCGGGAATCGTAGTACGCCAATACTCTAGCTCGAAAGCGAGTCATTTCTCCTTCGAGTGGCAATTTAGGCACAATCCTTCCTACCCCTTGTTTCAACTCCTCCGTTGAGGTCTCCTTGTGTTGGTGTGTGCAGAACCGTTCTGCATTTACTTCTTTATACAAAAGAGGTTGGTAGGTGAAAAAATGAGGAGCAATAGATTTGTAGCCATTGTTTCAGTAGTTATGCACGATCTATTTGAGCAAGAAACAAATAAGAATGGAAGTAAGCTTCCATATTTCTTTAATGGGCAAACTGCTTTATATTTGCTTTATCAACGGACGACAAAATTGCTTTATAAAAAGCATACTGCGAAAACTGCTTTAGAAAGCAGCCAACTTTAATAAAGATAAAGGATGATGATGGCGGTCTGATCGACTCCGCCACGGATCTAGGACACGTAACCTACATCATCAACTAAACTATAGTTACTTTGGTAAGTGTGTAACCAAGAGCCACCATACATGCAACTGTGAATTGCATCGTGCCTATCATAAGTATGCATTAGTATAGCACATTAGACTTTTGTGACTGAATTCTTCACTTGAAACAACAAAAAAGGGCAAAACCTATTATAGTACCTGACAAAAAGTTCAGTAGGAAAAATTTTACAATCGTTCTTAACACTCCACATAAGTCGCTAAAAAATGTAAAGAAGTGCCACTAAAAGTTAATTTTCAGTGTATGTGTGGTGTGCGTATATTAGTTCTCAATGATAAAGACTTCGATAATCCAATTACACAAAGCATTAGCTTACAACAAGGTGAAAAGCAACACGAGTGGACCATGTCGTCAAACAACTAACAATATTAACACACAAGTTACCTAAAGATGCTGACAACATGAATGTTTGTGTATTAACGGAGCATAATTTGTAGCTAAAACTTGTTTAACTTTCTCAAGTCAAGGCCCTTTTGCTTGACTGCTGCATCCCTTCATTGACGTAATGAGCCTCATAATCAAGAAAAAAGTGGTGGTTGGTTCAATGTTTAGCCCACAGTGATCATTAAAATGTTATCCCAGGTAGGGGTAGGGGCGGATCCAAAAAGTCAACTCGGGGGGGGGGGGGGGGTCAAAAAGCCATAAAATAAATTGATGGCTGACATAAAACAATTAAGAAAGTTTAACTTCGCATAAAACATTAAAAATATTGAAAATTAGAAATAGTTCATTAAAGTTTCACAAAACAAGAAAACATAAAAAAGTAACTCTATACATCGATGGTCAAAGTAGAACTCGGCGTTCTTAATAGTCAGGAAAGTCATCAACGATTGAGTTTATAGTAAATGCCTCCACAATATCTCTCTCAATGTGCACAATCAAAGAATCCGTGAGAAAATCATCATCCATCTTATTTTGGAGTTGAGTTTTGATTATCTTCATAGTCGAAAATGCTCGTTCAGTATAGTAATTTAAATGCATAATAAATTGGACTAATTTTCATTTAATCTTACTATTCTTAGTGATTTATTTAACTTGGTAAAGCTAATCAATAACGAATTACTAATCTTGCATGAAAGAAGCTTAATTCTTACGGTATAGATGTATTACTAATGTGATATTAGTTGAATGAGTACAATAGTTACATATAAGCTATATAAGAATTTAAACTATATAAAAAAAGAACTAACCTTGATCGATTCACGTAATATGGAGAATTGGAATTTAGAATTTGAAAGAATGGAGATGGAGCAAAAGAATGAGAAGAAGAAGGCTATGATGACCGGTGATATAAAGAGTCAAAACACGATAGAAGGAAACAACTAATTAATGTTACGATATAATGACATTTTCAGTGAATATGTTAAATAAGAATAACTCTTATTTAAAGAACTTAAAAAATTCCCAAAAGTTTGGAGGGGTGCCATGCCCCCTTTAGTCATGAGTAAGTTCCGCCCCTGATCTCAGGCTTGTCCAAAAGTTGCTCTACGATTTCTTCACCCAAAGGAGTCGTTCTTTCTTTTTCCATTACGACCTACTAATGAAATCTCAAACTTGCCTTCAAGAATGGGTTACCCATCCAAAAATCTTCACACACTGCTTGTGCCTTGCGTCGCATCTTCAAGCGTTTCAGTGGGACCATGTATGTACATGTCTGCATTGCATGCAGGAGCCGGCGGATATAGCGTTTAAGATAGGCCGACTCTAGTACCAAAGCATATATGAATTTTACCCGAGTAGTGTACAGTTTCACAACCAGACAATCAGTGGCGAAACCAAAATTTCACTCTGGAGGGTGCAAAAAATATATCAAAGTCGCTAAATTTTTTTATAAGTAAAATAATACACAAAAATTGAGTAAACTTTTTTGTTATAAACAAAAAAATAAAAGGTCTTATTAAGTTTTATGAGAGCCGCTACAACCTCTTTATAGAACAAAAAAATAAATACAAAATAGATATTTAAGTGTTTACAAACGAAAGCACTAAATGATACCTCCAAGATTGGTAGCGCTTAGTAATAGCCTCATTCTGAATAGTTTTGAAGACATTTTTCTCAATATAGCAAACCAAGCTATTATTCATTCATACATCTCCCAATTTTAAAACAAAATAATCAAACAAGCTCAAGCTAAACATCACATCCCAATACAATTAGTAATTATTTATGCAGCAAATTAGAAATTAGGAAATCAATTAGGAGTTAGAGACCAAATTATTTATTTCTATATAAGTAGTCAAACATTTCTGCTACCTCTGAAATGAAGTACTTGAAACAACTTTAATAGACATAACGAGGGCTTCACCAAAACAGGTAGGAGGGTGTCATGCCCCAAAAAAAAGGAAGTTTTTTTTCTTACATGGATGCCGAGTGGACTGCGATGCATGCAATGACAGGGCAAAATTAGGCTGCATGGACAGAATGAGTGAGTGTGTATGTCAAAAGAGTGTCCTAGAAATATGTAGAACTCTACAGAAAGTTAAATAATGTTAGAATATTTTGGAAGCTAAATAATAGTCGTAGGACTGAGTAGATCTAGAATGTCCATTGAGAAGGTGGATGCCTATAAATAAGTAGTAGGTCATTTGTGTAAAACATCCAAGAGAGATAGAAGTCCTCCTCCGAGAGTTGTACTATACACTTATAATAAAGTCCCTTTAGGCCAACTTTGCGTTAGTATGTGTGAGAGTGAGAGCTGAGGGAGCTTGTGAGGTACACACCGATAGGTAGGCAAGACTTTAGGATGAAAAAGGCTGACTTAGGTAGTAGATGGGCTTCCTTGCCTAGGGGCCGCACAAATTGTGCCAGAATTGAGGGCCCGTAACTCCCGTCCCTGACAAGTACATTCATATGCACATGTGCATGCATTTGAGTACTTAATTAACTTTCTTTTTTTTGCTTTTTTCCGGTTGTTTTTGCTTAAGGTCCTTTTGATGTGCTCGGATTCGGTCCGAGGGTGATCAATGGCAACAAGGCAATAGTTCGGGCCTTATATATGATATAACCTTCAACAATTATTATAGATATTGGGTTAGATTGGACTGCTCCAGAATCGTGTTAGGTACTATTATGGGTTCTTGATCAACATGACCTAAATCTTGCATCTTTGCATCTCAACCCCAAACTAAGTTGCTTTCATCAGCGGATAAACTTTTGTGGGACCTCACTTACCATATAGTTCAATGCTCACCTTGTTGATGTTTCCCATCTTGGTGTACTTCATATTCAAGTGCAACTGAACCAACTTATTTTTGAACTTGGGGAAGTTAGAAAATCTTTTTGGTTGATAGTTAACCTGCAAAGTTTGGAGAATTGTGAGGATTGATGTGGTATCTGCAAGTTTGATGCGGGAAAATGATGTACTATAAGGAGACCTAAAGTTACCAAAAAAAAGTGAAAGCAACTGAGACAATCTAGAAGGCTTGTGGAAAATTTGCTAGTACTGGGTGAAAGTTTCTCAAACAGATTTTGTCATATGCAGTTTTACACTGTAATATGACTTTGTTTAGACAATTTTGCTTTGTATTCTATGGTAGGCAAAATGTTTCTACCTTGCATGTTGTCATGATCACATTTTGCTTAATATACATAATCTTGTAATCAACAACAAAGACGGCTCTGGCATACAGGAGAAAGTTGGGCCGGGTATTGATGGCGTCTGGTGTAACGGTGAAAGCTTAGTTTTTTTAACTATCCCACCTTATTACAAAACTAGGCTAGGCTGCGTTGGATCAATACATTTTATTAATCAGAAAAGTAAGTATAAAAATTTGTGAAACAAATTACGAGAGTAGATGAGCACGCGACAAGATAGTTCATCTAATTATGATACTTTTCATGAAGACCAATAAACAAAAAGTAACTATTACAACCAAATCAAGAATAAAACTAATACAAGAACTGTATATGGAGTTAACCAAAAGATTACAAAAAAGGAATAGGCCAAAAGTGTTACAACTAACCATGGCTGCAACTTAAGTTGAGTTTTTTTAAGATTTAACTAATCCAACCCCAGAAAATGTGAGTTTTTCCAACCCACTTAATTAAAAGATTGTTTAAGATAGGTTGAGCTCATATTATAGTTGGTTATTCTGGCTAGGTTTTTAATACCCATATGATAGAAACTCATATTCTTGAACCACCACCGTCGACTTCAGGTAGACGTTGGCCGCTCCAGACACCGCATTTTAATGTGCATTATGCTTGTTCTAGGTAAACATCTTAATTTAATGTGTGCATTTTCAGCTGGGAGGTACCAAACTTAGTGGAAAACCCACTGCCGACCGACAAGAATCAAGATAGGCTTTTTGAATTTCTAGTCCATTAAACTTGACAATCAACTAAGCTTTTCTGAATTGTCAATGTAGCATTTCAATCAACATGCACTCAGGAAATCAAATCCATCAATATATGAAAATCAAATAGGAAAGCAATTGGGAAAACGGGTCACCAGTCGTCAACACGTCGTCGCCAGTAGAGGGTTGTTGACCGGAGGAGTCCTCCCCTCCCCTCGCCGTCGCCACTCGCTTGTCACTGCTTCTTCGGTTGACGATTATTCCAGTTCCAGATCTGAAAAAGACCACCTCGCCGCCTCCATTCGGCTAGGCGGCTGTCTTGTTAATTCCAGATCTGAGCTGAGGCCATAGAGAGTTGATTCGAGGTGTCCCTGCTGTGTCTCCATCGCTCGTTGCCTGTCGCTGGTGAGTGGGTTGTCTGCGGTCTGCCTGTCTTGGAGTGGGTGAGAGTCTGAGAGGTAGTTGGCGTAAGGCAAGTCAAAGAGAGAAAATCAGAGACCAGAGACAGTACAATCACTCCCAAGCAAGTATCGGGTTGGCAAATGCTAAAACTATTTTAACAAGAGCTCAAACCTAATGTTACAACGTCACTCTTGTTTTCGAGAATCATAACAGCAAATCATTGAAACGCTCCAGAAAAACTTCTTGGGTTCTTTGTCTAGTATTGACGTTATAAATACTATTGTGGCTCCAAAATGAAGTTCTAGACAAAGCAGAGGGAAAAAAAAAGAAAAAAAGATTGAACGCCACTATATTCTAATTGGGGATACTTACTCATTCTCATTAATTTGTTTATGCTCGGCAAACAGTGAACCAAACGTGCTCATGTGGAGCATAATTACGAATACAATTACGATTACGGCAGTGTAATGCTCCAAACATCGAACCAAACGGGCCCTCATTCTCGAAAGCAGCGCTCCGACAAACTTAAACAAGTTTCAAGGTAATTTAGGACTAACTGGATTATCCGGATTTTGAATACAAGGTTCTACACTCAGGTAATTTAAGGTAGCAACCAAGTATAAAATACTTTCTTAAAAGGAAAACCTGTAATATTCTGCATACAAGTTCTACAACTCTATGTCACTGTGTTGATCTGTGTCCTCGATGTTTCCGACAGCTTCTTCACCTTCATGCTGCTCCGCCCCAATGTCAACATCTCTGTCATCTGGAGCCACACCTTCAGAGCTCACCTTGCTCCCATCAGTAAAACTGGTGTTGGACTCTGTGGCATTGACAACAGTTTGCTGCTTCTCCATCATCCCAGACAACGCCAATCTTGGAGACCACTCAAGAACATCATCAATGATGTTGGAAACCCGCTTCTGATACCTGCAATACGAGAGTTGCTACTTCAAACGATGATCACACAGACACTGTCTGGTTGTTCAAGGTCAAAATTTGTCTTTCAAACATGAAAGACAAATTTGCTTGACAGAAAGTAATGGACAACAGCGGCGATGACAAAATGCTTATCATAAGGAAATTAGCTTGCTTATCCTTTCATAATGATCAAGAGAACATATTCAGGGTTTCTGACCCCTTTGTTCTTAGATGAAATAATCCTTCTTCTTTTCCTTTGTCAACTAGATTCAAGGTACATGGCTGCCAAAAGTTATTATGATATACTTGGTAATAGCTACAAAGCAAGTCCACAGGAAATCCCAAATTTTTATCCCAAAATTGACACCAAAATGATGTGGTAGATTCTGGTTTACGCATTTAAAAATCTTGGCTCACAGTTTGCCACATCATTTTGCCACGTCAGTAAGGAGTCAGAATTTAGGATAGAGATTTGGAGAGCATACCATTACTCTACTTGTAAATTCTAATCTAGAAACAGTAGCTACTGAATTTTCACATATGCCTATGTTGTTGCTTCACGTTTTTCCTTCTGGGAAAATGGCACGGTCAAGGTATTATTAAGATCACTCAGGTAAGTACCCTAAGCAAATGTGTTAAAAATAGGACTACCAACCTTCTAGTAACTAAAATTAACCCAAGGCCAACCTTTTCTCAAGTCCCTCGTTCCAGACATTAAGATACACGTTATCTACGAAATCTTTACTGGCACTATAATTATTTATTGCAGTAAACATAAATTAGCAGCTGAATTTGGAAGATATAAAATTATATCCACAAATGAGTTATCCGTAATGAATTCTTGAACTCAATAAGAAGACTAAAAATTGACCTGGCTCGAGCTGCCTCATCAGGAGCATGATGCCTCAAAAGTAAGATTACCAGCCCAGCCACTACAGCATAGAAAAGCCTCGCCGTCCATTTTGGTCGCTCCTCCTCATCCTTCTTGGGCCAAAAGCGGAACAATTCACCCAGTGTCGCTTCCTCCGCAAGGATGTTGGGGAAAAACCACACACGTTTTCCAAGGACGATCCATATAGCACCAAAGATTAAGGCTCTCACTGTGAACAAAAATATATTCTCAATAACCCCTCAATAGTCAATATAAAGCAATATCTACTTGTTACACTTGCTATAAGAAACAAGGAATAATTAATAAAGTCAAATAAGAGCCGTAATAAGAAATCTTCTCTTGGGTGGTCAAGGGGGTAAAGAACTTCTAATTAGTAATATGTGATGCAAGTGAATCAAAAAAAGTACTAAAAAATTGCATGTTTTCCAATTGTTCAGAAGAATGTCAGTTGTTCCAAGGCAAGCACATTTCACAAAGTTAACTCCTCTAGAGTCCTTGCAACACCAATCAGGGCATGATATCAGCACAACATACAAGATACGAAAATTTAGACCCTGGAAGCCATAAGGTAAATATATATGTCCAAAAGAACTTACACAATTACATGTAACTGATCATTACAAACTACTAAACTCCATAACAAAATCCACTTTTACTTCAACATAGCTATGAATGGGAATTTGGCTATGCTAGTAGGAGTAAAGTATGTCTGAGTTAGGGGGAAAATACACCGGGACATAAAGATCATAGCCAGCAGTCACATGCAATCGACATTCTCCAGTCTCTGGGGATTGAGATATAAAACAAATGGTACTAAGGGAAAAGCTCCTTTGCATACAACCCTGATCACCCTAATGTGGCCAGCATACTCTGCCACAGGAGTCAGCATGCAAGGTGAAGATATTTCTCAACTACTGTCACAAACTGCAATTAAAATTGAACGACAAAACATGTAATTCGAAACATCTCCAGCACATGTAGGCAAATTATACTCCAACAGACACCAATACATACAATTCATGTCATTGGCCATGAAGCAACAATCTAGAATGATATGAGGTAAATACAGATTATATAGAGAATGATGCAAGGTATATAAAAGATAATCAAGGTTGACCACAGTTGAGAGCTTTTAACAATAAAATACTCACCTGACAGCAGGCATAGTATAAGGAGGAGGACCCCCGCACAAGAGTAGAGTATGAGTAGCTTGCATTGGTGGGGATATACAGGAAACAAGCAGATAGCAAGCGTCAAAACAGGCCAGCAAAACGAGAGTAGTGTTTGCCACAGAGGCCGTCTTTTAACAAATGTCCATGCAAAAAAGGCATCATTATCAGAGAACACTTGATCCTGTAAATGACAGCCAACAAAGAAGTAAATTAAACATCATTCTATACTTAAATTTAAGGGCTTAAGAAAATTTGTGTAACTATGTATATGCAAGCAATGCCAAGCTAGAAGAATCTAGAGAAAAGTGACGAATGACTAAAATACGTGATAGATTTATCTATTAAGCTGATCAAACATGTTAAGCGAAAGAAAATACGAGGCAAAGCTGCTTCATAGCTTGTACATCAGGAAATTGGAATTGTGGACTATATACACAATGGTCTATTTCCAGAGACCATCACTACTACTATCTTTCTATCCCATTCTTATGGAAAAGAACCCATCTGGATTAAGAACTTCGACATCTATTTTGCTAGTTAGCTATGTCGCCCCCACTGAAAATGTAGAGAGGTGCAGAAGGAAAGGTAAAAGAAAAAAAGTAGAGGAGACATTACGTAAAAGAACAAGTCATTTTGAACAGGCGGTAAAAGTCTTCTTCAACCAAGGTTTAAGCACTTGTGCAGCTGTAGAAGCACAAGTATTACTAGAGAACAAGTCAAATTATTCAATCAGATCTTTTGCCCCCTCAATTACTTATCTTCTTCATGACAGAAAAAAGCACTACATTCTACCCTTCTTGAGCTTTGGGTTTATTATGGCAAGTGAGTCTTTAACTTGGTGTTGTTAATCACACAAGCGCAGCGCGCACACACACACAGAGCACAGTGCATGCGTGTCTGCATATGTTTTTTGTGCTAGCAAGTGTAACAACAACATAGATTAACTATAAGTATTCATTTTCACCAGTATACCGGGCAAAGGCTTAGAAGATGATGATTTTACGAACGTGTACCAAAATCCAGGGTTACAAAGACAAGTCCTGAATGTACAAACAATGTACACTTTCTCTCTCTATTACACCGTCATCACACCACGACGATCAGCGCCCATTACGAGACCATATCATGCTACATTCTCTCTTTTACTTTCTTCCTCTATGTCCTTGACGCTATCAAGCACTCACCAAAACAGATGGAACTACAGCTAGCCCACCGCCACCTGGAAGCATTTTTTCCTTAAAAAGTACTTGCTTTCCATATTGTGTGTTGCGTGTCTATCTGACTGTATGTGTTATTTCAGGTGTGGAAAACACAATAAAATTCCAACACAAGTCAAACCTTCTTACCCATTTTGGGGTTTTTCGAAGGGTAAGGAAGTGCCATACCACAGTGCAAAGAGCCTCCCTCCCTTGCTCTCAATGGACCACAATACAGCGAACTTCGAGTTTAGCCTCCATGCGACATGCCTCCAAATTCCAGCAATGATATCTCATTGTCGTCATGGAACTTCTTAAAATCCCGTGGAGGCCCAAGAATAGCCTATGATGATCATGCATAAATCGTAATGTGAAAATTGTTCTAGTTCAGTTTGGCTTATTAGATGGCATCAAACATGATTGGAGACCCATTTGTGGCACTAATTGGTACCTAGTTTATTCTCAATTTACTCATGGTCCCAAACACTAGATATTCTTTCTTGTAATCATCATATGTGTAACACGATCATGAACCCTACCAATCTCAGTGGAAAGCCTTACCTAAATAACGCCACACAGATGGCTTATATAATCAACAAATAGCAATGCAAGATTCAAATAGCCAATCCAAATAGCTAAAATAAGGTTCTGTAGTGGACAATACATGCAAGAATAACAAGCATCACAGAATAGGGAAAAAACTGGTTTATAAGGTCAAAATAATTACTATCAAACTGCCTCTATCCAAGGTTGGAGTGACTTCACTAGCTGTACATTTCTGTAAATTTTAGTTTCTTATCAAGGAAGAAGCTCAAACTGTCATGCTAAGCCTATCCCATTGAAAACCTGGGTTTAGAACCAAAATACTAGAACTTTCAAGTAAAAATTAATGTGACAAAAATTTTGCGAAATAACGTGAGAAGATGAACTACTTAGAAATCTCAGTTCATTCTACTTTTTCTTTTCTTACTTTTCTACAATTCAAAGTGAGCTCCCAAAGGGAGAAGCACAAATAAATGAATCTTAAAGCGAGACTTATGCTTAATGATTATATATTGCTATAAAACTTTATCATGGAGGCATCAGTAAGCAGCAAAACACTGGAGCAATATAAAAGTTCATTATGGAGGCTTCACTAAGCAGTAAATATTAAAAAGTCATGTAATACGAGATTAAAAACTAAACATTCTCACATTTTGCTTTTAGGTTAAAAGGGAACTCACAGGGAATATCTCTAAATGCGCTGGCCAAGTAGACAATTTTCTCTTCCCAGGACGAACAGTTTTCACCACACGATCACAGCGCACCAAAAGATTCCTTCTCAGTAGAACATTGGCAATATCCTCTACTTCAAGATTCTTATCCAATTCTAGTATGTCTTTTAGCTCCGAATGATTTTTCAAAAAGCTTACAAAATCTTTCCCTCTAAAATATTCCACGCGTGTCTCCTGTAAAACAGCCCACCTAGACACCAAATCTTTATGATCTCTCACCTTCTCAGCAAACAACTGATACACATCCTTCTTGCTTGCTTGTTTCTGAGATAAAAGTTGCACTAATAACATGAGAATCTAAATGTAAAATAATGATAATATTTATCATGAGAGGAAGGAAAACAGTCGGATCAAGCATAAGAAAAAGGTACGACAAAGCAAGAACAAGTCGAATTACATCAAACTACATCAATAGAAGGCTAAGTGAACAGACAGAGCAGATTTAGAGCGTTAGGTCATTCTGTTTCCTCTTTTTTTGTTTCAGAGAGCAAAAGACTACTTTATGAGCCTTTTTAACAACTTTCTTTCTAAAATTGTCTCCAAAAACCACTTTTGACTCTGCAAACAATGCATTAGTAGTCTCTCACAATTCTCAGACATTTTTTCCTTGGTCAAAAATTAAAAAAAAAAACAGAAAACTTCTTTACAAAATGACTTTTGGAGACAATGAGAACAGTTTCAAAGCAGAAAAGGACAAAACAAAAAGAGTCACTATACAGGACCTTTGTATCTGATATTCACATCTTCTATTCTAGCAATATCCTTTGGTACAAATACAAGAGCGAGTCAACTTTCTGTTTCAATATAAAGCCCTGCTAGGATCTGTGGGTCGCCAGTGGCATGTCAGAAAATGATATCGTTCAATTACATTTTTAACATCAATTATAACGACAATGAGCCGCTGTGCAACTGTAAGGTCGCCAAAGTACGTAGACTACTACAAGTCTTTTTCAGAAATCTCAAATATTTTGCCTTGGCAAAAAATAAAAACTGAAAGCTTACTTCTGAAATGTGTTTTGGAAAGAATGAAAAGAGGTCTAAAACAGAAAACGGAAACATAAACAAAAAGGGTGGCAGGCATGGGTGCAGATCGAAGAAAGGCCTAAGGAAAGCTAGCAAAGCGTTGGCTCCCCTTACAGGACCTTTGCATCTGATGTTCAGATTTATTACGTTAGCAACATGCCAATATCCTTTGGTACATGATACAAGAGAGTCAAATTTATGTTTCAACATAAGGCTTAAAGGATCTGCAGGTTGCCTATGGCACACTTGAAAATGATATTGTGTGGCCAACATATTGAGGAACATTAATCATCAAGACAGTGAGCCCCAGTGTAAACATAAGGTTGCTAGATTCTGTTTTTGGAGGTCACAGGGTTCAAACATAAACTGCATCAAAAAGTAAAATTTCCACAATTTTCCTTTTTTCCTGGTAAGTACGACTGTACTAGAAAAGAAAGGTGGGCAAAACTATGTATACAAGGGGCATAAAGTGTGGCCCGCTGCACGAGGCTTTCCTGATTACGGGGCTCTGGAAGGGTCGACGCACGCAAGGGCAATACAAAGCGACATTCAAACAGGGGTCAGGGGCTCCAAAAAAACCCCCCTGCCTGTACAAAAAGCTAATACGGGAAACAACAAATGCCCTCCACCCCCGCAATGAGCCATACAGGACCCTTGTATCTAATGCTCGGATCTATTATCTCCAGCATTGCCTTGGGGTATGCAATACAAGAGATATAAGTATCTGATAACGAAAGGCCTAAAAGGTAACCGCCCAAGAGAAATGATATTTTTTTCTTAGTACTTTAAAGAACACTAGTCATAAAGCAACGAGCTGCGGTGCAACCATAATTTACATTATGTTTTCAAAACGTGGAGACTGCCTCAAAAGTGGGTGTAAGGATTCATGGACTGAGTTGTCACAGCTTAATTTTTCTTTATTATTTGACAACACGACTGTATTAGAAATGAAAGGTCCCAGCGTGGGAGAGGGAGGGGGGGGGGGGGGGTGAACTATGTACACAAGGGATAGGGGCAAAACTACGTACACAAGAGGTACACAAAATGAAAAATCGAATAGCGGTCAAGGGCTCCAAAAATGCCCGACTACCAAAGGACCCTCCACCTCCTCGGTGAGCCAACAAAACATAGCTACACCACAGCTCCAAAGCAAAACTCACCCCACATCTGAAGATCGGAAATCCTCCTTAAGCTATAAAAATAGTATGCTCAACAAAAGCAGATGCAGTTTCTTGACGGGGCTGCCCTCCTCCAAAAATCTACCTGTTTCTTCCCCTCCAGACCATCTACATAAGACAAAAGGGGCCAGTTTCCATCTTCTTCACATCGTCCTCGGCACCTTCACCCCTGTCCATGCTCACAATACCTCCTTGACTTATCGAGGCATAACCCACTGCAGCCTGAAAGCAATCAATCAACATATGATCAATTGGCTCCCAATCTTCCTTACATGTAAATTGTAATGCACCAGCTGGCTATGATTTGTCCCCTTTTACTTATATCATCAGTTATCACTAGTCGAGACAGCATCGTGGATAGCCGTGCATCAGAAACTGACTTCGGATGGGCAGGTCTATACCACATGCTCCTCAAGAGGAAAGCCCTGCCAGCAAAACCACCCAAAGCAGCGTTAAAACAATGAATGGAAACTTCCTCCTCACTGTTGGGTTTCCAACGGTGTCTATCTTCGGATTGGAAAGGGAAACTCACTTCTCCAAATCCGCCACAAACAATTACAAAGCTGCCAAAAACAAATACAAAGCCTTGAGTACACAATTCTGAAAGCATCGTCTAAAAGCCGGATTCTGAGAATGGACACTAATCAACATGTTGAAACAATCCTCTACACCGGCATCACTATTCACTGCCAACCCGAAACAACTCTGGAAACTCTAAACCTCAGTGGCTGTTCCCAGGACCAATCATCATGCCAAAATCTCACTCTCTTCCCTCAACCACCAAAAAAAGAAAAAAAAAAGAGGTTACACCTCAGGAAAACTGGCCATCCATACTTGCCCCTCCCAGGTGCCTTTGTACCCCTCCAAATGGTCGCTACCAAAGCGAGTATCAACAATCTTCCATGACAAGGCACCTCATCACTAGAATATCTTCATAGCCACTTGTCAATCAATCCCTGATTGAACGATTGCAAATCTATAAATACCCAGGCCACCAACCGACAATGGTTTGAAAGACCTTGTCCCACACTAGAAGATGATACTTGAAGCTATCCGCATTTCCAATCCACAGGACTTTGCTCCTAATCTTGTCCAATCTCTCACGAATTGATACAGGCACGGGCAATAGTGGCAATAATGTAACTTGGCATACTAGAAAGCATGCTTTTGATCAAAGTAAGTCCCCACCACTTAGACAAGTACTAATTCTACCATCCCGCCTGTCCTCTTCTCCGCTCTTGCCACAACCGAATCCCACACTGCCTTAGATCTCCAAGTAGCACCAAAAGGCAACTCAAGATATGTCATAAAAAATGATCACATCCGACGCCCTTTGATTCTCGCCAAAACCTCAACATTAGGCACCTCTCGCACCGCCGATAGCTTACACTTGCTTCCTTCAAGAGCGAAATCTCCCCTCAGACTGCCCACTAAAAAGCCCTCCAACGAACCCATCTTCCACGGCTATACTTATCAGTTTTCTCAAAGCCCCCATCACCACCAGGAAAAGAAATGGACAACCAATTTGTGTTCGGGACTGTTTTTCCTTTCATCCAACTCGTAGTAAAACTAATATAACAGCCTGTTATAGTACAAGTTTAGTCGTACGACTTATAAAAAGAATGCACCCCTGCCACTTCCATATTTACATGGTAATTCTCGACACGGATGTTAAACTAACTACATTCACTCAGCCCTGATAGAGTACATTCTTTGACGTGGCAGGACATATCTCTCAAGCTATGTGGCTAGCATCACACTATAAAGAAACTTTCCCAGGAAATGAGGAGATGAATGATTCAAGTAATCATTATCTTAATGTTTGCAGTTGACAGAGTGGAATATGGCACCCATCCCTAGAAGTAGCCAAATAACAGACGGGAAGTACATGATCACACCAGGTGATACCGCAGTACGCCATTGCTACTGGGACACCACAAGGAGATGAACAAAAAGGAAAAAAAAGAGTATAACCACACTAATTCTGTAGAGCCACCATGCATATCCTTAAAAAACTAGAATTGCCTATAGAAGTGTCAACCTCGTAAGATTGTAGAATTCATGCCTAAGGCACTTGAAGGTAGACTAGGATAGAGATATTAATAAACCTGAATGCTAGCCTCTCCAGTTCTAATACAAGCTAACAGAATGCAGACCTGTAGAATATAGCCGTAAAATTGTCCCTACTTTACACACAAACATTTCAGAATTTTCTGATCGCCATAGAAGAAGTATCAGCTGCAGACTTCTGTATGATTGCTGGAAGGCAACTAACAACCATCTCTAGTAACAACAAATTCACTGAAAGCAATGACATGAAAATCCTACACTAACCCTAATTTACAATAGGTTTTCATAACGAACCTTCCACTTGACCTCTCAACACCATCTAATGGTACCTAAATCCTAAACCTAGAAATATTTTCAAAGGCTTCAAAATCCACATAAATGATATCTGTAGACTTAGAGTCATCATAAGCATTGCAAGATCTGAGTGAATCATACCCCCACAGTTAACATTGTCCCAAAAGGATACCTCCTCAACCAAACCTGCCATCGCCACACTACCCGCCACCTCAAGCAATGAGTGGCATAAACTGCTTAATTATAGTCACTATAAGGATGATAACACTTGGCCATATTCAAGGGTGGCAGACTCCAGTTCTATCATAATATCTCGATTATAGGAAACACAACTAATAAAAGGAAAAGTACATCTCCAGAACTCAGATGCTTGTCCACACCATGACTTGCTAGTAAAAAGGTAATATCTATCACTAATGCACTTTCTAGTGATAAGTTGCCGTGTTCATTCGAGGGTGTAACAGACGCTCTACATCAATAGAAATGCGCAGCATTTAAGTGAATATTGACAAAGGTCCCCTCCAAATCTAAAGTTATCATAAAAAAAGTACCTGACCAGCCCAACACCACCGTACCACCCCATGGCAGTGGTGTCAAAAGGGGAAAAGGAAGGTATTGCAGTAAAGCACTTAGCAAACTTGGTGGTGGCTTCCATCTTTATCAAGATATGCTGGTTTTACAAAACAGAATTCCGTCCCATAATGGTGGTACCATTTGTCGTTTTTTTTTTCCTTGCGAATTCCTAAGCTAAAATACGAACCTGTAAGAATAGGTTTTTAACAACACATTTTTTGTATGTACTCTGTTTGCGAGTTTGATTCAACGTTTCAGATGTTCAAAGCATATCCCAGAAATCAGCAAAAAAACTGTACGCTACAGCCATAAGAAAACCGAAGGAGTTAAAATCGAATTACCCACATTTATCAAACAATTTGTAGTCTTGATTTGAATTTCTGACGATTTCCAAGCAGTGTTTAGAGCGAAATGAGTAGTAAAATGATCTCCATTTTGTCATGTTACAGTGTTACACCCAAATCACCACAGGCAAAAACAGTAAAAAGATACCCACAAGCGTGTCAAAACATCCCAAACAACCGGGGCTGATTACAAACCATCGCTGGTTCGATCAATTTAACGTAGATCGCTTGCCAAATTCGACGAGACACATTGCAAATAAAAACGGAGATCGCAACGTAACATCGGAGTTAGAAGCAAAGAAACCCTAACCCTAGGAGGAGTGTCGGTGTTGGGATCTCTGCTGGTACCGTTTTGCAGAGATCCGGTGGATCGTCGGACACGCTTCTTCTCTGCTCCGCCTCCCGGTTTCTTCATCGTTTGTTGGTTTGTTTTGTGTCTTTTTCTATTTTTGTTTTGGGCTGCGCAGAGGTTTTGGGAAATGGGAACAGAAAAGTCACATGTCGTAACGCATAGGCATAAGATGGGTTAAACTATTTATGCTACCAACATTTTATAATGTCGCTAAACATATTTTATCATATATTTATGTTAAAAGTATTTATGGTCCATGGGTCGTTGACAATGCGTCGTTCTAATTTTTTCTTCTTTTACCCATATGTTAGATTAGGTCAAATAAGATGACCCATCTCGATGGCTACGAGTCAACATCGATGCCGATACCACCAACCACCCATCACCTCTTCACCACGGACACGCTGACCACCTATAACCACCCGTCACAACCATCGTCAGTGAGCACCACCGTGTCACCCCATCGCCTACAACCACTAGCCCATAGGTCCCGATGGTGGTGAAAGGAAGGGCGGAGAGAAAGGAGCAAAAGAAAAGTAGGAAATAGGATTTGAAAAAGAGGGAATTAGGGTTTTAAAACTAGGGGTTCAAAATATTGATTCACAATGTAGATAATGTATGTACAAATAATAGTATCGGCATTTTTTAAAATATGTATTCATGACATCGGGAAAAAAAAAGAGTCAATGAATTGTTGATACGGCCGATAACGTTTCAAAATTGCGGGTGTTTATCTTTTTTATAATATCACTTTAAACTCAGAAACCTATGTGTAATTTACCCTTTTATATTTTTTGCAATTAAAAGATTTTTCATTTTTCAGATATTTTTTCTATTTCATTTAACTGCTAAAAACTCTATTTACGAATTACCTTAAGGTGAAATTAGAGTGACATTATACTTAAGTGTACAAGTTTGAAAAGGTAAATGAACGATTTTTAAACTAATGTCCTGGTTACGTATGTTAAAATGTCAATAATTTTCTTATAAAAAATGAATATGACAACAATCAAAATGTGCAAAAATTTTAAAAAATTGAAAACAATGAAATTTTGGTCTTCTCTTTTTTAATCAAACCTCCTGAATATTTCCTTCGCAGTTTTATTATCTTCAAGGGGCGTATGGTTCCCTTTCCATTGAGAAGAAGGGCCTTCGCAAATGCGTCATCTTCAGCCATTTCTCTCTCTCACCAGTATTGACCCGTTAAGGTCGTTATGGGTCTCCTCTTCATCTTTCATCGCAGTTCACAGGACATCCAGAGATGGGTCTAAATTCATCAGTTACGAACTCAACAGACGAAGGCCCAACTTTTACTCCCCTTGTCGTGCTGTAGAAAGAGACTCAGAGTTTGAGGTTGACCCAGATAAGGCCCGAGAGGCCCTTCGAAAGCTTGACCAGCAGCTTCAATCCCTCTCTGAGAAACAAGTGAGCACCCCAAAGATTAGGGGTATGTCTTTCTCTCTCTCTAAATGTACGTCTCTATGTGTGTATTTATTGCTGTCTGTACTTATGGAACCACTTCTTGTTTATTCTGCTAAATTTGCTGAGAATCATGTTCATATACGCGGAAAGTTGGTATAGTGATATGCTTTATGCAATCAATTAGGATTTGTTGCTTCACTTGCTAATAGATAATGTATGTGCATGTGCGTGCCTGTGTGTGTTTCTGTGTGTGCCTATGTGCGTGTGTGTGTGTATGTGTGTATCTGCTCTTTCGTGGAATTGGGCAGAAGTATTCATGGTTGCATGGTGTTTCTTGAGGCCCGCCAACACATATTGCCTAATTTTTGGAAGAATATGTAGAACTAGTTTAGTAATTTGTATGGGTTTTTACTTGGAAGTAATTATGTCTGTTAAGGAATTTACTCAGTGACCTCATTAACTACAGTAAGCCGCTGTCTGATTCAGAATTTATGCTTTAGGATGCTGTCAATATGCGTATCAGTTTTTGGCTATAGATACTTTAAATGTCCAATTTGGGTTTGAAACAACTCAAGTAAGCCGCTGTCTGAGGATCTAAAGTCTAAAATGAGAAACCACTAATTTAGCTGGAAGTTGTGAGTTCCATCAACAATGTCCTGTTCTCTGAGGGTTCCCCTTTTCCGATTCACTGGCGTTGCAGCCACCTTCCCCAGGATAACCAGGTCAGTCTTGGCTGGATTCAACACTTTGGAATTGATGCATGATCGGCAGGTTTCATAAGTCTGTTTAGATTCCATTTCAAAACAAATTTGAGAAAAGTTGTGTGGAATGCAAACTGAGTAAGTTTTTGTAGAATTGTGTTGTGTGGGAACCCTTCGCTGGAGAGTAAATTCCACCTCTTGGTTTTACTTATTAAAAATAAGCATGGATGTGAAGTGGGGGTGGATGGGTCTGGAGCGCACCTTCTCGGAGGGTTGTTTGGTGTTGATAGAAGTCCATTCAGATTTATTGGACTTGGTGCATGGACAAGTTGAATGAAAGGGTTGTGGTTTTGATCATCCTATGCAATTCTGAGGGGAGGAACTCGCTATCTTTTACAATGAAGAGCATTTCAAGGGTGCGAGCTCCACGAAGGTGGATATTCTTTGCTTGTCTTAAGCTCTTGGGAGACGTGTGATATTCTTAGGAGGAGGACAGTGCTATTGAGCCAGTGTCACGTTTATAAGAATGATGCTCAGACCGTGAATCATTTGCTTCTTCCGGTGATGTAGTTCAGAGACTGGTGTTTGTTGTCTACTTTTTCTCGATCTAATATACTATGCAGTATGTTAGGTGCTACTTAGTGGTGTGTTGCACCTCTTTCTGTGATACGTCATATATGGCGGGAACTCGCTAGCCAGTGCTTGGACGACGTTTAAGCCCATTCAGCATCTTGACCACTTACTTGTTGAGCCTATTTGTCTTGTGGCATAACATGAATTCAGCTGAGTCTTCTGTGGAGTTCATTGATGTCTTTTGTGCTCCCTTGTTTTTTTCCCCAAGGCTTTAGTTTCTTGGGGTCCTGGAGGCTCCTAACACCATCAGACAATGCATTATACACCACAGATAGTGCTTACAGTTCCCTTGAAAATTTGGAACTACTTGATATTTTAATTTTCTTCTTTCATTTTCTATATTTTTCTCTTTCGCAATAGGATGAGCCTTTAGGTAACAGTAAGGTTGCATTATTGACTAATGTTTGGGTACGGCTGCATCTATGAATCCTCCCTAGACCCCATGACGAGAGCGCCTTGTGCAATTGGTGCCTTTATTACAAATTTTTCCAACGTAGTTTGCTAGCAGAGGCATGGTTTAAGTTGGCTGGGAGTTTATTTACGGAGTCGAGCTATTTCATTCCTCTCAAAAAATTCATGAAATAAGCAAAAACATTTTATGTGTTTAGACGATATTGGGTTTTACCCTTGGTTTTGAGATGCTTAAGATTGTAAATGTGTAAAGGTTGAAGCACACCACCAAGAATATAATTAGGTGATTTCACAGATTAGTTTTCTTCAAAACATTTGAGAATTATGTCCTGATGAGCAAATGAAAATAACTAACCTGTATCTGTCGCATAGTAGTTTCATAGTTGCATCAGGTTTGTAGATAAGGTTGGAGATCAGGTTGGTCTTGTGGTTAATGAGTAACTATGTCATGTGTCAATAACAATATGTGTCGGGTGCAGTATGTGTGTATGCTGTGGTTTCATCTATGCTACTCAAAAGTGTCCAGCATCAGCACTCTCTTTTTGAATAACAGTATTTGGACACCTCAAAAGAGTTTTAAGGCCTCTATACCTGGTCCTGTCATATATTGATCAATGCTCCTACCGTTCGAGAAATAGCAGAGCAATTTAAAAGTAAGATTCTTCACATGAGCCCCTCAATTTCAGAATGACAACTAGATCCTTGCTGAGTTCTTATGTGATCTAAATTGCATACAAAATGTAATTTAGGTGCGAAGCTCATGGGGTAGAATCACAGCTTATGCTGATCTGATCTTTTCATGAATGATTGCAGCTTCAGATTTGGATCGTGTAACAAGAGATCAAACATCAGAAGTTGATGGACCAGAATTTGAAGGATCTTTAGGATATATTGCTGTTGGCCTCGTTCTTTTCACTATTTTCTATAATGTACTCTTTTTCACAGTAATACAACCATCTATTGATGGACCAGAACTAGCTCCAGCAACATCTTCTGTAAGAGAGGCTTCAAAGCTTTGATAGAAGTTGCCCCCAGTACGGGAGTTTCTGTACAACAATGATATTGTGCATTTAGGTAAATTTTTTACTAAAGACCTCTTGTCTAAATGGTAGTCGAAGTTATACTACTTGGCGAGAATCGGTTGTTCTGCTTGTGTTGAGGAGAGGCGTGCAAAAATTATATCGAGAAGGGTGAAGTTCCTTGGATTATAAGCAGAGCTTACACTTAAAGTTAGTAGATGACATTGATTGTTGCTAATCTTATATTTTTTGTAATTTTACAAAATTGGTTTTATTTTTTTGCCATGGGCATTACTTAATTTCCTCTGACCCTACGTGTATAACATATTAACATGTATGTTATAACAATTTTCTTTTGGTTGGGTTTGTCTGTTTCTCTTTTTTTTTTTCTTTCTTTTGTGTGTGAAAGGTTTTCATTTCATAAAGCTCCACCACAACCTGTATTAGTCCTTATCAAACCAATTACAGAAATTTACATTTGACTAATGTGGAACATATATAGGAAAGCTCCACTCAGCACAGAGCTGTTTGTGTAGAAGATTGTTCTTTGTTCCCCTCCAGCACAATGTTCTGAACTTGATCAGATCCTCAGTTATACTTAAGGATACCCTGAGGATATAGCTGATGATTGTTAAAAATTCTGCCATTCCTTTCCAACCGTAGCCCATAAGTGGTAACAGCTGCAGCAACTTTGCTTATCTTAGCTCTGAACTCTTCCTCTAAACTTGTTTATAACAAGCTGTCGGAATTGGTTCCAGCTTTGAAATCTATCAGGTATGCTGAGCCGATTAAGGACTAACTCCCAAATATCATGTGTAAAGGAACATGTCGCGTACAAATGGCCCTGCGAAACTCCTGAGCTTGCTTGCATAGCACACGGGTATCATCAGCAATAAGGTTCTTCTTCCGCTTCAACTTGTCCCTGGTTCTCAAGCTTCTTCTTCGACAAATCATCCGGAGGATAACTGCACATTTGGCGATTTCACAGTAAACGACGCCCTCTCTGTTAAGGGCAATGGCCTTTGATTTCCTTGTAGCATTCCATATTGACTCAATGGCAGAGCTGCCAGTTTTGGTTGGTTAGATACAGATATCAAGGAAGCGCAGAATTTCCGAACGGTTTAAACCCAAACACGACTTGAGAACAGCTTTCTTCTCCTCGTCGAGACCCTTTTCGAGGGTCTCCACTGGACGACTTTAGCTGAGTGTTGGTAGTTTTTGTAGGACTCCACCTTGGTCATAAGGTCGGTCACTTTCTTCTCGGCCTCTCTTTAGTAGTTCTCCGTGACCATCACACTTTCTTGCTCTTTGTCAAGGAGTTTGACCGCAGTGACAAACTTCTCCGCCGTAACCTGCCAAAAACAATACATTTAATAGGTACTAATGTGAACGGGGGTACTAAATTTGACGACACGCAACTGTTGACCTTTCGTCAAGAAAATTGAGCTTATAGTGACGGCCTAAAACAGTGGCTATAGTCAATGCCTTGAACACCGTAAAGACGGTTGTGTTACCTTTAGTGACGTACACATTAATACTGTCGTTATAGTGTTTGCCTACGAAGACATTTTAATGATGCCTTTTCTGACCTATAGTGATGGTTACGCCCATTATAATGATGTCACAAATTCATTTTGATTGTTTTAGAAGATTTCCTTTCACGTTTTAACTAATTAAAATTGTTATTAGATATAGTAATATTGGAAGCTGTTAATATAGTCTCTAATTTCGTTTTTTATATTCGAACCTGCACCTATTTGGATTAACCTGTTCGGAGGCGCCACCACTTTAGCTACACACATATATACGTTGCTAATGCATTTATATTTTATATATGCATCATCTACTATAATCAACCTTAATATCCAAAAGTAAGCGGTGAAACTTCATTAGCCATGGCAATTAAGAAATCCAAAACATATATTTTGGAATCCAAATATATGTTTCATCTATTGACACTCAATCACTCTACCTTCATTAGCCATGGCAATTAAGAAATCCAAAATATTCACTCAACCTTAGACGAAATCAATAAGCTTAGCTCTTGACATCCCTTAATTATAAAAGAACAAAATAAAGTAGACGAAGTTACTCTTGCTAGACGAGGTTTCTTTTTGCTGGTCTAATTCGACGCTACACAGGATGCAATAATAACAAATTAAAAGAAAAGTTGGGATAATCTCTTATGGCTTCCATTTTCCCATCGTTCTTGCCTTAACACGAGGGAAAAAAAAAGGGTATATGCTATATCTTTTTGATTGGGTAAATCTTACAAGGACTTGAAAACCTAATACATTTTATGTCACAGAATCATGTCTTCTGTTTTTTGAGTAAATTTTATGCACAAAGCCACCCCAAACTTATAAAATATGCACTTATATTATCTATTAAAACATGTTCTAAAGCTATCCAAAATAAAAGGACGAGCGTGACAGGAAGCTGAGAAGTCTTCCGATCTTGCCCAACAAAAATGGGGAAGCTGAGAAGTCTTCAGTAAAAGGTCATGTTCGACTAGTAACTTACACACCCCCCCCCCCCCCCCCCCGGGGCATTGGAAACATAACACTGACGCCCTTCACCGTTGCGATATTCTGGTGAATGGTGTTAGCTTCTTGCGTGAAATAACTTAATTGCCCTTACACGTGCATCGACGTTTCAAAAATCGTTGATCAATGTTAAATTTGTATCTATATCGTATATAAAAGTGTGAATTAGTGTAAATAATTTATTGGACAAATTTATCCCTCAAGCTTTTTCTAATGCTATTATTATCCTTGGTTGTTGACTTTAATAAATTAATGGCATGGCCTTGGAAGATTTTTCATCTTTTAATGTTTAATTCAAGGTTTCTCTTCCAAGTTCATTGTCAAATGTTAGATGCATGGTTCCTTTTTTCCAAAGCATCTGTCTATTTTTTAGTTATTTATCTTTGTACTTGAATTTATATCTATATCAACACTACTTATAAAACTGAGAGTTGGTCTAAAACATTCACAGAACTTAAACAACCCTAAGTATTTACAAAATGCCCCTCAAGTCCTATTTTTCTTCATTTATATGGAAACATAATAATAGTACTCATGATATATATATATATATATATATATATATATATATATATATATATATATATATTGACAATATAAGGTCAATGAATAGTTTTATTTCTTTGTTCAATCTTGTAACCGTTCTTATATCTCTTGTACAACAATAACATCAATACTTTTGATTTTACTGTCAAAAGGTAAATGTTTATTTTTACTTCCATTTCCCACTAATTCCTTGTCACATTTAGTCATTCCTTATCTGATTCTCCTACATTTTTTTTTCCTTTTAAAGAGGATAGATATCTAAGCTACAGTATCTATAAGTATACCATATGCATGTGTGCTTACAAAAATACCAACAAGACATCAATGGCATAACAGTGGCAGTCCTTATATGATTGAAATGTTACAGCATAACTTGGTTATGTCCTTATAATGTTAATCTATCTCATACTTCCAACCTACTGAAAGGAACAACCATATATATAAGTAACTGTATTAGCATTTATAGAGTAAAGTAAACATAATAACAAAATGCAAAAGGTGATGTTACCAAGCAGTAGGGAAATTTTTACTTATTTGACAATATATGATATCTGAAACTTACGTAGGAGACAATTTTTAAAAAAAAGATGGGAATGGTGGTATGGATGAAACGGATAATACAGATAATTGATTGAGTACATCTTTTGCTGTCTATAAAGCTGAATTCACATAAGTTTCAGTATAATATCGCATAATTGAGCACTCAAAGTTGATTAAGTGCTCAAACACATCACTTACAAACCAACTAAATGGCGCATGGTTGACTTCGACTTCTAGTTGTTCTTTCAGTAATTTATACCTCCAATACCCAGTTCTACCATTGTCTTCATTTATGAAGCCATCCGTGTGTCTAAATGAACAACTCCTTCCGCATACTATATATTGGCTTTGATTTGAACGGTTATTCCCCTTGCCTAAAGAACCAACTTTTGCCATGGATCATTGGCTCTGGCTTCTAAGCATATTTTCGGTCACCACCGAACGCCCTGTTATTTTGGTGCACTGTTGGCACCGACTTTGAAAAGCTAGTCTTATATGTCTACATAACCAATTGCTTCCATGCACACTTGGCTTTGGCTTTTACAGACGTGTCTAGTATTCCTAGATGACCATCTTCTTCTGTGTATTGTTGGCTGGCTCTGTCTTCTTGGTATTCTTTCTTCTATCTAAACCTAATGACCAACTACTTATCACTCGTGTTAGCACTGGCTTCGTATGAGCCCATTCTCAGGTTTCTTTGTATCATTTTGATGGCCATCTGCATGTGACGATTTTATTAGTCCTAACTCTGAGTAAGTATTGCATTTTCCTAATTTTAATTTTGGTGTCAGATTTAGTTTTAGTCGCATCCAAACGAGACTATGTCAGCTGTGTCCTACTTGGTGTAGTAGATTATAGTTCACGTTCTAGTAACATCCAATAGTAGTTGACTATGAATGGATACCACCAATTCTAGATTCTGATTCTCAATTTAATCCTGACAATATCAAATTCTATCAATATTGTATATTCTTGGTTCATTGCTCATTTCCAGCTTCTTAGTTCCCGAACTAAGTTGGTCTTAATTACTTTTATCGGCGTACCTAGCTAAGAAGCATTCAAAATCTCTACACTTTCTATGCCAGCACAGGTCTTTTCAATCTCTACTCTAGTTATCTTATCTCACTTTCCAGTTTTTCTTAAGGTCTTTGGTTCGGTTCTCCCTATTATAGTAGGAGTATACTCAGTCTCCGTTCCGGCCTTCCCTACATATGTTCAAGTTATTAATGCCTTTATTCGAGTTCAATTCCCTCTATTGCAAAGCTGGGCACTTTTTCTTGCGTTAAACATTCATTTCTAGGCAAGTTCCCTCGACGAGAGGCTTTGTAAACACCCATTTTTGTGATTTTGCACCGATCACGGGGTCATTTCGCATATAAAACAATTCATCTTCATCCTTAAAGTTTAGTAAGTTATACCAGATTCAAAGATGTTAGATAGGTGTTAGATCATGATTTATGCTTGCCTTGGAATATTTTTGTTTAGTAAGGGTGAATTTCGGGTGCACACACAAAAACAGTCTGCTTTGGTTGATAATAATTTGCTCATCCTACACATTTGAAAATCTAAGCCTTGAATCATTTAAATTGAAGTACTTTTTCATCGGCATATCATAAGCATAATTTTGAGATGATTAAGAGTTACCTAACTTGTATTGCATTTGATACACTTTTGATATTTCTTAAATAATGTAAGGTACTTAATAAGTGATGATAAAACCATATCAAAGTAGACTTCTCGAGTTTTCCGGTGATTTCAAGTAGGCTTACGTCAAATCTTGGATGAGAGAGACCAAGCTTCCAAAGTTGACTCATCCGTATAGTCCTATCAGAACATTCACCCGACTTCTAAGTGTACCAACTTATAATAGCTGCGAGACACGGTTAGCATTTTATTTGAGAACCCATAAAGAAGTCCTGGAACTTTTGAAATTGTTAATTTTGGAGTGTGTTTGAATGAAGAACTTTGAAATACCCTACATTTCAAAATCAAATCATTTTAAAATTCCCTAATTTACAAATTTATGGAATTGCAAATTTAATGTATGGTTCTAGAAGCAAGTATTTTATCTGTTGATTTAGATTTGAAAAATTGGACCCAGATAATTTAATGGTGTATGAATACAAACTAATGAGACATAGTTTTCTTTCTTAATGGAAGGAGATAGCTAAAATTATAGAGACAAAAAAGAGTCACTTTCTTTCTATATTTGTGAAAAGGATTTATCAAATAATTAGTCTTGGCTAGTTATTACAGGGGATTTTGGCACACCAAATTCCCTTTTCAAATTCTTCCTAAAATTTGATAAATCAATCTCATCATAATCCAAATAAGAAATTTGGTGTAATGTATTTTCAAATCATCTATAAAATTGAAATTCCACTTCAATTACCTCATCTAAACGCACTCTTTTTAACCTCTAAACACTTTAAGAGTACAAATTAAAGTTCGTAGGGCTCATTTTAAGGTGTGAATTCATCATATCATCTTGATATTGTAATAAAATTGCTTCTCACCCATAAACTCTAAACCTCCATCGTAGACCTTGATCTTCCAAACCATTTCCTGTCAACTCCACATTTCTAGACTAAAAAATAAGATTATAGTTCCTCCAGTAGACTATAATTCATGTTCTAGTGACATCCAATAGTAGTTGACTAAGTATGGATATCACCAATTCTAGATTCTGATTCTCAATTTAATCCTGACAATATCAAATTCTATCAATATTGTATATTCTTGGTTCATTGCTCATTTTAAGCTTCTTGGTTCCTGAACGAAGTTGGTCATAATTATTTTTATCGGCATACAAAAGAAGTCTTTAAGCAGGTTCGATTCTTTCGTTGTCTCTGTTCTAATTTTATCTGTTTGCATTCGATTTTTTCAGTCTCTACGTCAGCACAAGTCTTTTCAATCTCTACTCTAGCTATCTTATCCCACTTTCCAATTATCTAGGTCTTTGATTCGGTTATCCTATTATAGTAGGAGTATACTCAGTTTTCGTTTCGAGCATTCCCTACATACGTTCAAGTTATTAATGCCGTTATTTGAGTTCCTTTCCATCAATTGCAAAGTTAGGCACCTTTTCTTGCGTTAAACATTCATTTCTAGGCAAGTTCCCTCAACGAAAGGCTTTGTAAACACCCATTTTTGTGATTTTGCACCAATCACGGGGTCATTTCGCATATAAAACAATTCATTTTCATCCTTAAAGTTTAGTAAGTTATACCAGATTCAAAGATGTTAGATAGGTGTTAGATCATGATTTATGCTTGCCTTGGAATGTTTTTGTTTAGTAAGGGTGAATTTCGGGTGCACACACAAAAACAGTCTGCTTTGGTTGATAATAATTTGCTCATCCTAAACATTTGAAAATCTATGCTTTGAATCATTTAAATTGAAGTACTTTTTCATCGGCATATCATAAGCATAATTTTGAGATGATTAAGAGTTACTGAACTTGTATCGCATTTTGATACACTTTTGGTATTTCCTGAATAATGTAAGCTACTTAATAAGTCATGGTAAAACCATGTCAAAGTAGACTTCTAGAGCTTTCCAGTGATATGAAGTAGGCCTACATCAAACCTCGGATGAGAGAGACCAAGCTTCCAAATTTGACTCGTATACATAGTCCTATCGGAACATTCACCGGACTTCAAAACGTACCAACCGACAATAGTTGCGAGACACCGGTTAACATTCCATCTGATAACCCGTAAAGAAGTCCGGGAACTCTCGAAATTGACAATTTTAAGGGATTTTTGTCCTTTTCCACCAAAAGTAAGTTTTTTAGCCTCTAAACACTTTAAGAGTACAGATTAAGGTTTGTAGGGCTCATTTTAATGTACGAATTCATCATATCATCTTGATATTGTAATAAAATTGCTTCTCACTCATAAATTCTAAACCTCTGTCATAGACCTTGATCTTCCGAACCATTTCCAATCAACTCCACATTTCCAGAAGACGATCAAGGTCCTTGATCTTCCGAACCATTTCCAATCAACTCCACATTTCCAGAAGACGATCAATGTGTAAGGCAATCAAGTTTTCCTCACCAAAATGGAGTAAATTTTACGGTTGATGAGCTAAAAACAAGTAATTGATTTCGTTACATCGGCTAACATAAATTGGTAGGTAAATATGTACAGTACCATTTAACTATTGAATTAGAGTGAGGAATGAGTAACACTAGTATTTAATTGGTGGCTGCTGCTACTACAAGGTGGTTATTCGAGTGGCCATGCTTGGTTTGTGATGGTGCTGCTCATTTGCTTCGGGTTCGTTCTTTTTTCTTTTTCTTTTTCAGTTTTTATTTTTGCATTGTTATTTGTAGTTTAAGTCTAGTGGTGTCCACATCTATAGTTAGGGTTCCTTGGACACTCCCTTCATTTAGTAATGGGTTTTGAGTAGCATGCTATTCTTTTCTAATCACTTGAAACGAGCATTGCAATAAAATGTTGAATAGTCTAGGACTAATAGTCTCGACCATTTACGACTATCAGATATATTGAATTATCAAAACCACGTAATATTTACTCGAGCATCTCGTAGCACATCCACGCCCACCTTGACTTGTTTGGTTCCACGGCACTTGGACTCCCTTGTCTTTAATGAAGTTGACATAAAAGATAACCAGAACTCAATTCTGTCATTTTGACAAGAAAGTGAAATGGCAAGGGTCATTTTGTATACCATCAAGTGCGTAGATCAGCTGGTATAGGACTGTCTTAATTTAACCAGAAGTCTCGATTTCGAGGCATGTGAATACAGCTGCGTTAAAAACTTGATAAGAAGAGCTTTGCCGTCTATATTGGTCCTACCCCCGAATCGAAAGGTGTGACAAAACTTATCACCCTTTTATTTACACCAAAAAAAATAAAAATGCCGTACAAAAAGGAAAAGAGAAAGGTAGAGTTTGTTGTGTCCTTATACAGTTCCAGAAGGTGGAAAAAGGGAAAGCAAAAATTGCACAGTAAACATATTCCCCCGAAACTCTACAGAGAAGAAAAAGGGGATAGGGAGAAAGCGACAGACAGGGTTAGGAGAGAGAAAAGTCTCTGCAAGGAGCTTTGACTCTCTCTCACATCAATATCATCCATGGCGGATTCCCAACTTCCTGAATCCCCATTTTCAAACCCCCAACAACTCCTACATTTATTTCATTAATTCATTTTCAACGCCCTTTTACCTTCAAAGACAAAGCCTCGCATAATATCTAGAAACCCAGATAGAAAGAGAAATAAGGAACGGAATCTTTTGCGTATATTAGGTATGTTGATCTCCAACTTCCACTGTTTGGTTCCCTTACTTGTACATTATCTTAATTTTCTTGAAAAAAAAAATGCCAATCATTTCGTGACATTTTTTTTAATCCTGAAGTTTCTCCGGATTTCTCGGACTTTGCTTTCCCTTACCAGATTTGTGATGCGGGTTTCTATTGAAACCTAAAGAAACTTCATATATGTAGCTGGGTTTTGGTTTTAATTTCATTTGCTTTCTTCTTTTTGGGGTTTCTTTTAAATCTCAGGTTATTTTCAAGATTTGGGGTTTCAAGATTTGATTTTTTTTTTTAAAACCATGGGTAATTGCTGTGTGACCCCTGGTGAACATTCTGAGAAGAAGAAGAAGGAAAGGGGAGAAAAGAAAGAGAAGAGAAAGAAGAACAAACCCAACCCGTTTTCAATTGACTATGGTGCAAGCCATGGATCTGGAGGCGGAACCAAGCTCCATGTGTTAAAGGATCCCACGGGGCGTGATATTTTGCAGAGATACGATCTGGGGCGCGAGCTAGGGAGAGGCGAATTCGGGGTAACGTACTTGTGTACAGATGTTGATACGAACGAGAGATTTGCGTGCAAATCAATATCCAAGAAAAAGCTTAGGACTGCAGTGGATATTGAGGATGTGAGGAGGGAGGTTGAGATAATGAAGCATTTGCCTAAGCATCCCAATATTGTGAGCTTGAAGGACACTTATGAGGATGACAATGCTGTTCACATTGTTATGGAATTGTGCGAGGGAGGTGAGTTGTTCGATCGGATTGTAGCTAGGGGGCATTATACTGAACGAGCGGCTGCAGGCGTAATGCGGACAATTGTGGAAGTTGTTCAGGTTCGTTTTAGACCAATTCACTTGTATGGAATTTGATATTACCCTCAATTCACATCTTGTCTCCTAATATCGTTTTCCTATTTTCATCACTCGGTTATTGTATGTCTCTTAGATTTATATTCTAATGTCATTCTAGGTTTTACTATCGTTAGTTTGTTGTTGCTGAAAAAGTAGTGGTGTGATAGCCATTGTCATATATCCTGCACCTTGACGTTGAAATTTTAGTCGTTATGTTTATTGTTTACTATCGGTGGTTCTATCTTACTGAGAAAAGTAGTGTTATAGTCCTTGTCGTATATCCTGCACCTTGGTCGAGTAATTGTTTTTGTATTTGCCTTTATAAACTGCACCTTGACGTGTTGTGCTTCTGAAGTTATTGAACATGACAGTAATTCTAAGTGTATTTGTTTGCTTTGTCTGGTGTCTGTACTGAAAAGTTCCTAAGCGGTTAGCAGTAACCGTTGAATAAATTTCTTCAGCTTGAGTTGGATTGAAGGCACGGAGCACAGAATATATTTGCACCATCACCATCTTCAAATATAGTATTTTTTATAGTAGCACCATGAGTAGCGCATAGCAAAGCAGTGCCCAATACATGGCGGTGGAAGATCCCGAATTTAAGACGTTTTATACGAAAAATATGTTTTGAGAACACACATAGTTTCTTCATTTCATTAAGGAACACACATAGCACTAGAATTCTTGACTCATATGACTTGAGGAAGTGCTTCATTGGCTCTAATCTATGAAGCACCGGTGCGGCAGTCTGGGGGAAGCACCAACACCCAGTGCGCGTCGGGTGCGGCATGGGTGCGTGTCCAAAACTATTTTTTTTCAATTAATTTTCTAGATCTGGGGTGCAGCTTGGACACGCACCCAGGTTTTTTTTTGGCAGAGAGTAGAAAAAGAAGAAGAGAGAGAAGGAGAGCAAGAAGGAGAAGACGAAGGAGAAGAGAAGAAATAATGCCCCCGGAGTGGCGAGGGTCTTCCGGCAGGAGAGGCGACCAGTGAGGGACTTCCGGCAGGAGAGGCGACCGGCGAGGGACTTTCGACAGGAGAGGCAACGGCCCCCCCTTTCTGTCAATGTTGTCTATGTCGTCTGATGCCTGTGTTATAAGATAGGGACATAGGATTTCTATTATACTTTATGTTTAGCTCTATTGACAATCTTTCAAAATGGCCCCACTACTCTTTAAAAATAACATAACTACTACAAACTTCGTCATACTTGGCTATGCACTTTCAATATTTCTAAAGCAGCCCGCCAAATTAACAAAATATCCTTTTGTTTGTCTAAAATAACATCATTTTTGTTACATGCAAATAATATATGTTAATATATTTTTGCCCTATCCCCGCCGCACCCATATCCTTTTTTTTTTTTTGTTGAAAAAACGACGTATCCACGTATCCCTACCCGTATTGCATCCGGACCCACACCGGAATCCGTGCTCATTAGGCTGTAAAGTTTATTTTCATTGCATCCATAGGCCATAGCCTTGAAATCTTGACTCGTCAGCTTCTTTACATAGTCATTGTTGCTCTTGCCTGCTGTTACATCCAGAGATGGCAAGAGGAATTTCCCATTAGTTACCTACACCTTTCCTCAAGAAATGGGGCAGATTTAGTTAGGGAAAAAAGGAGTTTGGTAAAATATGATTGGGGCCCAGCGGGTGATCGATTTCACCATTCATAACTTAATCCAAATAAACAAGCGGTATCAAATTCAACTAGAGGGAGCGAACACCGATCCCATATTCGCTTCCATTTTCCTTAGTTGTCCTAAAAGTGTAACTGGTTAGCATGCAACTAAGTCAACCAATAGTTCTGTTGCATGACAACCATTACCTTGGCTGTCAATAGTATCCAGATTTAGAAGGGTGGAGGAGTGCAAGGGGGTGTAGCAGGGCGCCCCCATATACAGTTTACCCTGGGTTCGGGCTTTCCTATATCAATTCAGAATCTAGCCTGTTACTGTCCTCGTATTTAAGCTTTTGCCTTCTGATGTCTAAAACTTAAAACTTCTCTCTGCATATGCATTGCAGATGTGTCATAGGCAAGGAGTGATGCATCGCGATCTCAAACCGGAGAATTTTCTTTTTGCAAACAAGAAGGAGACAGCCCCGTTAAAGGCGATTGATTTTGGGTTGTCAGTTTTCTTCAAACCTGGTATTGCATTCTATTGACTCCCATTTTGTTTATGGTTACTTTGCTTTGGGGAAAATCCATTAGTTGATTCTACAATTTCTCTGCAATTTAATATCTTTGATTTGCTCTGTCTAAAAGTTGCCAATTTTACGCAGATGAGGTCTTTAACGAGATAGTGGGGAGTCCTTATTACATGGCTCCGGAGGTGTTAAAACGAAATTATGGCCCAGAGGTTGATGTCTGGAGTGCTGGAGTTATCTTGTACATTCTGCTTTGCGGTGTTCCACCTTTCTGGGCAGGTCTGCTTTTCAGTTTTTACTGTCAATGTATTTCTGTTATCTGCTTGATTTTTACAAGGCTTGGGGTTGAGGCTTATTGCTTTAGTACTTGGTTCAAGTCCCAGTCTAATGACTTTGAATTCTCAATGATGTTACTGTTAGATAAGTTACTGGCTTTGTTATTAGGCGAAGGGTGAATTCCTTGAATTGCCAGTAGCAGCAATCTGAACCCATCCATTGTTGAATGGGAAGTGCGCTTGATATAGTAACGGCCCTCGTACGCGATTCCGTTTGTGTTCAGTGATTGAACTTCACTGAAGTCTTTACGTCAAAATAAGGAAGAAGAGAAACAACTATTTTCAACTGAAATCTTGATGCGAATACATAAAATCTCACGTCCTTTGTCCCTTCTCTTTCTTCTATGTTGTGTGTGTGCCTTTATGATATAAAACAAATACAGTTCTCAAAAATTTTATGTTTTACTCTTTGTTTTGTGCGTGTGGTCATTGTTATGGTCAACTAAACCTCTCCCAAGCTAGTTGGGGCTGGCTACATGATCCTTTTCTTCCATTCTCCCTGTTTAGGCATATGTTCTCTGATTAATTCGTAGCAACCAAGTCTTTTCTCACTACTTCTGCCCCTATCTCACTGTGCCCCCATTAACTTGGCAGAAATCTTGGGCATGAAGTCTCTGTTGGACATGACTAGACCATCTAAGTGATGCTCTCTCGTCTCAAGCACGTCGTTTTTTTTGTTTATAAAATTGATGGTGTTTTTGTTTTCCCTTGGCAGAAACTGAACAAGGTGTGGCACAAGCAATTATTCGTTCTGTTATTGATTTTAAGAGAGATCCATGGCCTAAAGTTTCTGATAATGCAAAGGATCTTGTCAAGAAAATGCTTGACCCAGACCCAAAGCGGCGACTTACAGCTCAGGGTGTGCTTGGTAAATAATTCTTACTTGGGCTGTCTTTCATACATTACACGTTTTTTAAGATTTTGAGGGGGTAAAAGGACAATATAATTTGCCCATTATGAATTCAAAGACAGCACAATTCAGCTAAATCTAGATTCTTCTTTTTTTGTTTACATCTCTTGCTTTCAGAGCACCCCTGGCTACAAAATGCGAAGAAGGCTCCGAATGTCCCACTGGGCGAGGTTGTAAAATCAAGGTTAAAACAGTTTTCTGTGATGAACAAGCTGAAGAAAAGAGCTTTGCGGGTAATAATCTGAATAGCTTCTATTCATTGGATTTACATAGCATTTGTCTTTTGAACTTTTGATTGTTGCATAGATTTTAGCTTTGACATGTTATTTTGTTACGTTCTTGGTGATGGATTTTCGAGTATGACATACACAGGTGGTGGCTGAGCATCTGTCAGGAGAGGAAGCGGCAGGAATGAAGGAAGCATTTGATATGATGGACACCAGCAAGCGAAACAAGATAAACCTTGAGGAACTTAGAAGTGGTTTGCAAAATCTTGGCCACCAGATCCCGGATGCAGATCTGCAAATCCTAATGGAGGCTGTAAGCATTATCATCCATTGATTGTAATAAAACAGACGTTGGGTAATAACGTGATGTTAACTCAGATAAGATTCTACTGATATTTTGGAAAGCTGGCCTATTTTGCTTTGTTTCCAAGATTAGGGAAAATAATTGGCATTGCTATTGATTAAAATAAACAGCAAAGTGCTGAAATTATAGTGAATATATGCAAATCTTTAAATTTATGTATTATTGGGGAGGAAAAATTGCAGATCGTAGTGCTTACATTAGATAGAGAAACCTTGTAAAGTTTATGTTACATTTTCTTCTTGTAGTTTGATGTCATTGATATGCCCAAACCTGGTTTATGCAGGCTGATGTTGATGGCGATGGAACTCTTAACTATGGAGAGTTTGTTGCTATTTCCGTTCATCTTAGAAAGATGGCCAATGATGAGCACCTACACAAAGCTTTTGCATTCTTCGATCGAAACCAGAGTGGTTATATAGAGATTGAAGAGCTGCGACACGCGTTGAGTGATGAAGATGACGCCAACAGTGAGGAAGTCATTAACGCAATCATGCATGACGTTGACACAGATAAGGTTAGTGTCCAGCATTTCACTGGTAACTTTTGATATCTGATGGTGCATCTTGCACGCTCTTCTTATTCTGGCATTTATCCTCTATATGAGGATTGAGGGTTATATTGTGTGGCTAATTATAAACCATCTGGTCACTTGAAAGCCTTTGTATGGTGTTTTAATTGTCAATTGAAGTGTTGACCCTTGTCCTTTTGATTGCTACCTTTGTCTTTGATACCCATTGGTATAGCAACCCTCCGCTTGTTATGTTGTTGGTTCAAACTAGCCTATGGAGATTGGAGGAAATTCTTGCTTCTCGGCTTCCATGCATTTGGTGCCTTGAACATGCCTCATTTTGTTCCTTGGCTGTAGATTTTTCTTTCTACGTGATCTATGCTTGAGATCAGTAGTCAAGCTACATAAGTCTCTTCCTCTATATCATCTCAAGTATACCTTTCATGTTACTTTGGCCATATGATTAAATCAGACCAGTAGCAATTCTCTATGCATGTTTCTTTGGGCGTGGTTTTTCATCTTGTGCTTCATATATGCAATCTGAGCCTGATTAGTAATTGGACGGTTACATTTTACTTAGGAATTTACATGAATGGGATTAGGTCTACGATTTAAGAGGTCCAGCCTAAACCTGGGTCAAGAATCTAAGCTTTAGATCTCAAGCAGATACATGGATTATTTACTCCATTGTCGTCTGACCACATCAGCTGGACACACCACTTCTTCTCATGGATCCAAAGGCCTATGTGCTCGCATTTTTTACTCCATTGGAGTCATCCCCACCTTGCAGATATCTTCATTTCTTAATCTAAATTATGTACCTAAGGCAATCGCGTCTTAATTTGCACGCATCTCACGTATATGATGTCTCTTTGTGGCCCAATATTCTGAACTATACATCATTGACGGCCTCATTGCCGTTCTATAGAATCGCCGCTTCAGCTTGGAAAAAATATACGTCTCCGCTTTACCCAGTTTGCTCGTATTCTCTCAGCAACTCCTCATGAACCTCTCCTTCCTGGTCTTTTGAGTCATTAAAGTAGGCAATGGCACTCTTAGAAATGTATGCTATTTATATTTCTAATTGCACATGTGTAAACAGTTCCCCTTGGAAATGTATGTTAAAGCTAATTGTGTCGCTTCTAATTTACACAATGTGAGTTGTGATTGTAACAGCATGATGGTCAATTTTGAAACCATCTAATTACCCGATTTAAACTTGATAAGTGGACTGATATATTGGGGCATCTCAATTTGGAAACGAGGACTTGATAGCTAAATTTCTCCATATTATGACAAAAATAATAGGGATTCATCATCACTCTCATTGTGTTGATGCACAGGATGGCCGCATAAGCTACGAGGAATTTTCTGCAATGATGAAGGCTGGTACAGATTGGAGAAAAGCATCTAGGCAATATTCACGAGAACGATTCAACAGCCTTAGTTTGAAGTTAATGAGGGAAGGTTCATTACAGTTGGCCAATGAGGGTAGATGAACAAGTAGGAGTTAACAAGAAAAAGATACGAGAGACGCAAAGAACAGTGAGACGGGACCCCCCCCTCCCCCCATCCCTTTTTGGTTGAATTCACCACATACTGTTTGTTTTCCTCTTCTGTAGTGGAACCTCGAGGTCGAAGACTATTAGCATCAGACGGAGGCTCGCAATGACTTCTCAACTAGATTTCCTTAGGTTTTGTTTCTTTTGGGGTAGCTGTAGAAGGGAAAAGATGTGTTTACAGAGAGGAAGTTGGCAAGGTTGCTTATCATGTTGTAAATGTGTCTACTAGGCTCACAGTCGCAGGTCATTGGAAAATAGTTATGAAGCTGTTGCTTAGTTGATTTTTTGTGATGTTGATGATAGTTGATCTCATGCTTTTTGACACTTGAATTTGTTAATTTTTTGTTGTGAGTTTCCACAGTAGTACTGATTTATTTCATGTCGGAGCTCTTTGTTTGATGGTAAGAATTAGGTTAATTGATGTCTTCCAAAGCAATCTACAGTGGATTAAAGCATTGGGTACAACTATCCCTAAACTGACATTGTTTTGGAGCAGCAAAGTATTTAGTCAGCTAAACTAACTGCCAATATTTATATTTATTACATATAGTATCAAATAATGAATGCGCTGTCATTTAACAAACTTTGATTGCTACACAAATTGTAAGAATCTTCATCTAATTTCGTATATAATAATAATTAATAGTCTTTAAATATTTTTTGTGGGTTTTTTGCTATCACTTTCATCGACAATTCTTAATAATTTTTTTTTACATTACTAACTAAAAGTCACTAGAAACATATATCAACTATTAATTATTGCTATACGAGGAGCAGAAAGAAGATTCTTTCAATTTGGGTAGCAGTTAAAGTTTTTTCTTTATTAATTGAGCAATCAGCATGTCATTGAGAACGATGTTGGTCATGTTTAGGAGCATCTTGTTCATATTCTCTTTTGTCGCTGTAAAGTCTATTGGAGATAATATACTAAATAATGTATGTACATGCATAAAGAGGTGAAACAGATATTCCTCTATATTTATGTCGGGTAACATGATATTCATATTAATGTCGGTGTTACCCTCTATGTATAGTTAGGGCTTGAGGCTCAAGTACTTCCAATAGAACCCAAAAAAAACTTATTTTTTGTTTAGTTTCTTCCAAAATTTGATTTATATTTGATACACATCCGTTCCAAAAATTTATTTATACTTGATTTATATTTGTTACATCAGCCAAATAATGTATGTTTCCCTTTCTACCCACGTAGGTCTTTGCTCATTTATTGGAAAAATGCTCCACCGCCTATCTTTCTCTTTCTTCGTCCTTAACATTTATCTTCTTCTCTCTCTCTCTCTCTCTCTCTCTCTCAGCTAGACGCCAAAATGAGGAAACATTATGTGCTTAGTCCCATCAATTAACCGAGTTCCTTCTTTTTTTTGACTTCCAATTTCCTTCTCCATCACCGTCACCATTGACGATGTTACAATTAAGGAAAAAAGAGAAGAAACATAAGGACAAATAAAAAATGTCAAAGTACGTATTGTTGGAATTAAGACAATATAGAGAAAAACTGAACTGAAAGTATGAGTCGAATGCGTTACACTCTTTCCTTAAAACAGTATTTACTCCCTTATAATCTACTTAGGGTAGTAGCAAACCTGCCTCCCAAGATAAAACATGTGAAACTCTGTTGATCACAGCAGATTGCGATCAACAAACAGAAATTTGAGAGAGAGAGAGAGAGCAAGAGAGAATTCGAAGTGAGAAAATATATTATCATCAGCCCTATTTATAGACACCAAAAGGTGTCTTGAACAGGTGCAGACAGTTGTGGCAGTTAAGTGACTCTGCAGATGTCACTTAACAGTCACAATCTGTAGACACAGTGAAGAGATGCAACAATCTAGACACACTATTCAAACTGCAGCTCTCCTAGCGACGATTGCCAACAGACACATTATTCAAACTGCAGCTCTCCTAGAGACGATGCGCACGTGCGAAGTGCAAAGTGCGCCTGAAACCGCCAATAACGCCTTTACACCCCCACCGCGCAGGCGCGGGCGTACAGTGCAATGCACGGTACATGTGCGAGTGTATAGCCATGCATACCATGTGTTTCTAGAATAATATGATATGTCACATGACCATTTAAATATTCTTGACCTTTCTATTTTTCAAACCATGTGAGGACCCACATCATGACCTTTTTTCAATCTTATTAAATGTCATTGTTTAAGAGTTCATATCTCTCAAACCAATCAATCAATTTGATTGATTCTTTTTACAAATTATTCCTTATAGTACAAAGTTTAATAAGATAGAAGTCAAATATTGAAAAATTGCCAATACGTATACTGAGAGTTTTTATATTCAAGATAAAGATAGCTAAAGAAACTTTTAATATCCAAGAGAAAGGCAGCCAAACATTGACCAAATCACAATCAAACGTTGTCAACATTGGAAGAAGTTTTGCGAGTAGCACAAGAAACGTAAGGAATCAATGGAATTACATATGGATTAGAGATGAGATCAAGGTGAGATAGAGGTAGGTTATGTAGCTAGAAAGTAGGCAAGCAATTATATTTTAAGTTTACATGCACATTACTTATTTTTGAGTAAAAGTCCTTTACTTCTGTTAATAAATTGGGTCAGTGGACCCCTTATCCGCCCACTAATAGATAATGTGTATTTGTTAGTTTTGATAAATACAGTTATTTAGAGAATATTTATCTCTTAAGTGTTTGAGATAAACACAATCTTTATCTCCTAAGAGTTGGAGGTAAAACCAGTCTCTAATTGTATCTTTATATAAAGGTTATAGATATCCCAATAAATCATAAGTCAATAGTAATAACCCTCTCTCTATAGCACTCACTCTAGAGTAATCACTAAGCTCTAGGATTTGGTTCGTGGACGAAGAACTCGACTCTAGTAGCCGTTTTCGTACCTGCGAAAAATATCAAGCGTGTTGGAGGCTCGTAACAACAAGGATCCTACGTCGGAATATTCGGAGACTTTATACGTTATGTTTCCGAACCCACTACGTGTTACGTGGTAGCGCAATAATTGTTGTAATCATTTCAACATTGGTATCAGAACATGATTGCTTGTTGATTCGCCTTTAACATGCTAGATTAATTTATGTGCATGTTGTGATTTTTTTCGGATACATGAACGAGACCCATTACAAAAATTCAAAATTTATTGAGCATGTTTTCTGAAAATTAATTATATGTTTTTGTTCTCTTATGGTTGAGGATGAATTCCGTAAAATTTCGTGATCATTGGATGCATGATTTGTGAGAAATCACGATTTTATTTTTCAAGAAAACTGTGTTTTTTTTCGAGTTTTGGGACTCAAATTCGGAGCATGATATTCAGTTTTTTTATCATGATCATTTGGTACACAATTAATCTATGTTGCATAAGCTTTCCAATGATATATCGTACGCATTATTTGGCTTAAAAACGAGAGAGATATGGCCTTCGAAAGTTGGCATCGCGACGTGACGGCGCTGGAAAAAATTAGGGTTTTTAAAGATGAAGATGAACAGTGGTCCCACGCGCGCCACGCGTCAAGCTGAGCCACTGACGCGCCGCCATGCGCTCAAGAGGAGCTGCCACGCTCCCCCACGTGCGCCACGTGCGAAGTCAGCCGCTCATGAGACACCCGCGCCAAGACGCTCTCCCACGCGCTAGCCGAGGCTGCTGACAGACACGCCCACGCACCAGCAAGTCTCCCCACGCGCGCGCGTGTATACACGCGCCTGTTAAAAAAAAAACCTAGACGCTGCCCCACGCGCGTGGTGGCGCATGAGGGCTATTTTTTGGGCCGTTTTTTTCACCGCCGGCGAGTAGAGCTCCATCTTGACCCACTGGTTTTTTCTATGGTATTAAATTTACCTTAATACCCTCTGTGTGTGTTCTGTTTAATTTTTAAATGATTTCTTCTAGAAAAATTAGCTTTAAAATTTTGTTTTGATACACTTAAAATTTTTCTTTAATTCCAGAGGGTATATTAGGGATAAATTTACTGTTTGCTAATTTTGAGAATTTATCTCTCATTTTTGGGCCATTTAGAAATATTTTTTTGTGGTATTTATGTGTTCCAAAAAAAAATACGAATAATGCGCAAATATTAATTTTTGCACTTTGTGAGCAGAAATAAATATTATGGAGAGTTATATGACATAGATGAATTATGTTTTATTTATTTTCCTTGATTAGTGTTATGGTTTAAATATGTTTTTTGTTGAAATATATTTGTTGGTTTTTTGGTAAGCCAACACTTATTAAACCAATTTTTATTTTCAAGGCCTTAATGCCCGTTTTTCTTGGAAGGAGAATGTGGCCTATTCATCCATTTAAATTACCCTTTAACTTGTTATTTAAGCATGCTGGTTTTAGGTTAAATGGATGGATACTAGATTGGTATTCTAAATAAACTTATGTTTATGTGTTTACTCTTGTTTTAAGAAAATTCTTTTGAGAATAATGTGCTGTGCGACATCTCCATTTGTTTTATTGGAGTAGTTTGTAGTAGGATTCTCAAAGAAGTTGTATTCTACTATTTCCCTGTATATTTCCAGAAGGCCTTGTACGGGGATGTAATTTCGCACGCACATTATTCAAATCAGAATTTTCTTAGCATAAGTTATTAGAATGCCAATGGGGCTCAATGGAGTTCTTGCACCCTTTATTGCATGGTACAATTTTATATTGTTCTAAATTATCATGTGGATGATTTATTATATTGTGGCTTATATAATGATGAAATTTATTGCGAAAAATTACTTGAAAAATATTTTTCCTAATTCACATACATGGGAGATGATTACGAGCTTAGCAAATTTTCGATTTCATGATGTGAGGAAGGATTATTTTTTTCATTTGAATTTTTTGAAATAAATAGAAGGATGTATAATTAATGTCTTTTCCTTGTGCAATCTAATGTAGTGAATATAATGGCCACCAAGAATGTCATAGCTGATCTCGTTAAGAGTGAGAAACTTAGCGGAGATAATTATGACGTTTGGCACAAAAAGATGAAATTCATGCTGAACGAACAAGAGCTCGAGGAGCACTTGACCAAGGAGATGGTCGCGCCAACTGAGGCGCAACCCCTAAGAGACCACACTGCCTACCAGAAATAGAATCAGAAAGATCGTAGTGCGCGCTACACCTTGTTGAGCAGCTTGCAAAATGATCTAATCGGGCAGTATGATGAACTTCCAACTTGCAAAGCTTTATGGGAGTAGCTCAAGTTCTCTTTTGGTGGAACCTCAACTACGCGGCTTCGTAGCCTTGTGATTAAGTTTGAGGAGTACACAAAAGACCCTAAACATACCATGAGTGAACATCTAAGGATGATGTCCAATATGATTGGTAAGCTGAGGGATGCTGGCCATGCGCTTACAGATGAGCAGCAAGTCAGAGCTGTCATAAGGTCCCTTCTTGCCTAATGGGCCAATATGAAACAGATATTGACTCATAGTGAAAACATCAAGAACTTTTCTGATGTTTCACAGCATGTCATCCTTGAGAACGAGACTCGAGATGCTAACAAGACCCTTGCTTATGTCGCCCAATGGAGATCGCGCAATGCAAATGGCAAGCGCGGAAGACAAAGTAAGAAAGGTAAGAAAGGCGAGGCTAGCACTTCTGCGCCAAAGGAAGGAAAAATGAAGAAATGCAAGAGAGGAAAATGTGGTGGGAACAAGGATCTGTCTAAAGTTAAATGCTTCAACTGTCAACAGAAAGGACACTTCGCTCGTAATTGCACTGAGCCGAAGAAGGTACTTTCAGAATCTCTCTCTCAGTTATACATTTCCTCACGTGTGATGGTTGCTCATTCCCAACCTGTGTGGTTTGTGGATACATGTGCAATAAAACATGTAGCACGTGATCGAGAGGGGTTCGTAGATTATCACCGGATTTCAGCGGGTAGCAAACATATCTTCATGAGAAACAATAGCTCCGAAGAGGTGCTAGGGGTTGGTTCTTACCAGCTCAAGTTGCGCACTGGGCGCATATTGATTCTTGAGGATGTGCGATATGCACCCACTGTTCGGCTTAATCTACTTTCAGTTACTGCTTTATTAGACAGTGGTTTTTCCTTTATTTTTAAGGGTAATAAGTTGGACATTTTTTTGGATGATGTTTTGTTCGGACATGGTTTTTGCATGGATAGTCTTTTTCAATTGGATTTAAATGATTTACAGTCCTCTTATTCTTATGTTGTGAATGATAATATTGTGAATGATTCTACCACCTGGCATGCAAGACTGGGCCACATAGGCCAAGATAGGATGACTCGTTTAGCTAGAGAAGGCCTTTTGGGCCCACTCGCAAGAGTCAATCTACAAACTTGTGAGACTTGTTTGGCCAGTAAAGCATGCAGGAAGCCTTTTGGAAAGGCTGTGAGAGCAACTCAACCACTTGAGCTAGTTCACTTTGACATATGCGAACCTATGAGTGTAAAGGCACGCCATGACGCCTCTTATTTCCTTACACTGATAGACAATTATACACGATATGGTTATGTGTATCTGATATCTCACCGCTATGAAGCTCTGGACTGTTTTAAACGCTTTGTAGCTGAGGTTGAGAATCAGAAAGAGAAGAATTTAAAAACTCTTCGCACTGACCGAGGACGCGAATATTTGTCAGATCATTTCAAGAAATTTTGTGAGGAAAAAGGGATATGCATGCAACTTACTATCCCTAATACTCCACAACAAAATGGCATTGCGGAAAGAAGGAATGGAACATTGTTAGACATGGTTAGGTCTATGATGGCGCATGCAAACCTCCCAATATCTTTTTGGGGGATGCTCTTTTGACTACAGCCTATATACTTAATCGAGTGCCTTCGCAATCAGTCAAGCCCACCCCATATGAGCTTTGGAATGGCCAAAAGCCAAATTTGGATAACTTGCGCCCATGGGGCTCAGCAGGTTATGTTCACAGTATTTTTCATAAGTATGGGAAACTATGGCTTAGAGCTAAAAATAGTATCTTCTTGAGGTATTCTAAAAACTCTAAAGGCAATGTGATGTATGGTGAACATCCAAATAGTGGAAAGACTGAAATAGAGTCTCGTGATGTCGATTTCATAGAGAATGATTTCCTAGCATTGGAGACGCAAGTAAGAATCTTGACCTCTATGAGTTAGAGGAAGTTGAAGCCACTTTACCATCTCCAAGCGAAGGTGGGGGATTAGTTGCTCATCCTGTTGTCGCTGAAGATAGTATAAGTGATCTTCAACCTAGTGGGAGCATCCTAGACAGTGGGAGCACACCATCAGGACCATCAGGTCAACGAGATTCTCAACTGCGTAGAGGTGCACGAGGAAGAGTTCCACGTCGTTGTTTTGAGATTGATGGTGAAATTCTTATGTGCACTCCAACTGATGAAGATGAGCCAACTTCTATGGAAAAAGCCTTATCTTCACCTGCTAATAATGAGTGGATGGTTGCAATGAAAGATGAGTTGAGCTCAATGGAGAAGAATCAGGTCTGGGAGTTGGTTGACCTTCCGCCAGGGCGCAAGACTGTTGGAAACAAGTGAGTTTTAAAAGTCAAGCGTAAGGCAGACGGGTCAATTGACAAGTATAAGGCACGTCTTGTGGCGAAAGGCTATACCCAACTGCGGGGTGTGGACTATGAAGACACTTTCTCCCCAGTGGTGAGATTTGCTTCAATTCGCCTGATCCTAGCTATTGTCGCCCAGCAGGATTTAGAACTTTTTCATATGGATGTTAAGACTGCGTTTCTCAATGGAGAACTAGACGAAGAGATTTATATGGCTCAACCTGAGGGTTTTGAAGTCAAGGGACATGAACGCAAATTTTGCCGGCTCAAACGTTCTATATATGGTCTCAAACAATCGTCTAGGTATGGTACTTTAGGTTTCATCATGCCATTACCTCTATAGGTTTTGAAATGATTGAACAAGACCATTGCGTTTACGTAAAACGATCCAAGAAAAATATTCTGATCCTTTCTTTGTATGTGGATGACATTCTTTTAGCTGGGAATGACATGAGTTCCATTGTCGCCACTAAGCAGTGGCTGTCCTCAACTTTTGAGATGAAGGACATGGGAGAAGCTAATTATGTGCTCGGGGTTAAAATCATACGTGATCGTCCAAAGAGACTTCTCGGTTTGTCTCAAGAGACATATATCAAGAAGGTCATTGAACGATTCCGTATGCATAACTCAAAACCCATAGACACTCCAATGGACAAGGCGTGTACTTTAACAACAGACCAATGCCCAAAGAATGATGAGGAAAAGAATCGGATGTCCAAAGTGCCTTACGCGGCTGCAGTTGGGAGTCTGATGTACGCTATGTTGTGTACGCGTCCAGACATCTGCTTTGCCGTTGGAATGGTGAGTCGTTTTCAGAGTAATCCTGGACCCGCTCATTGGAATGCGGTGAAGAGGATTCTTCGATACTTACGTGGAACCGCTGATCTCGTCCTGTGCTATCATGGTGGAGACTTGAGATTGAGAGGATACAGCGATGCTGATTGGGGCGGTGATAGAGATGAGCGCAGATCCACTTCAGTTATGCATTCATACTAGGAGGTGGAGCTATCTCTTGGTGCAGCAAGAAACAGACTTGCATCGCCCTATCCACGATGGAGTCGGAGTATGTTGCTTGTTCAGCAGCAGTCCAGGAAACTGTTTGGTTGAGGTCATTCTTACAGGCTCTAGGGGTTACAGCTCATGCAGATGAGTCTGTCACTGTTCACTGTGTCAATACAGCTACCCTAGATTTTGTAACAGACCCCAAATATCAAACACATAGGCTTTCGTTATCACTTCATTAGAACTTTAGTTGCGCAAGGAGAGGTGACCATGAAGCATATACCTACTGGCAAAATGGTGGCTGATCCTTTGACCAAGCCTATTGCTAGAGATGTTTTCCTTTCTCACATTAGGAGTATGGGACTACGTAGGTTTTGATATGTTTATGGCATCTTATGTACTTGACATTATTTATTACATTAAATTTTTCGTTCCTTGATTTGAGTTTATTATGGAATGAATGAATAATCTTTGTGATTACATATACATCCTTATTGAGAGTGTCACCAGGCTCGAATTGACCCACTCACACGGGTAATTCACCTTGGCGCTAAGATAGCGAGCAAGATGAGACATAATTGTCTTAAGCGCCAAGTGGGCGAATAAGATGATACAGCTTATAAAGCAAACATGTCGCCTTAGTTGGAGCTAAGATGAGACCTAAAAAATGTAGGTCGATCATAGAGTATCTCCACAACTCTATGTAGCCTGCTTACAGCCGAATGTGAGATTTCAGGCAGGCACTATGAGAGTGACTGGGCTGAAAAACTCAGGTTAGGCGCTTGTACAGCGACTAGACTTAGATTCGTATGGCGTATCTTATTATACATTTATGTGACACGCCCTTGCGGGTTACGCCATAGCATGCAAATCATACTGCATGTGCTAAATGCAGACCGACAGTGGGAGTGACGAATGAATCCCTGCTTCGTCACTGTGTGAGCCACTTGGATCGAAATATTTGATCCTATATGGTACCCTTTTCACCTTAGACTATGTCATGAAGAGGATACTCAATGTCGCTACTTTAGCATGTACCCTTGGATCATGGATGATGCGGTCTCGCGGGGCATGTCTAGGAAAGCGGTTGGGTCTAATTGGAATGACATGAGGGCTTTGGGAAGAAAGTTCAATATTACATCATGTTGTGTGATTCATAGCCCGGGCGACTTTGTCGATTTTCGTTTCGATATGAGTCATGAATACATAACATATGAGAGGTTTAACACTGCTCACTATGAGGGATTTGAGAGTGTTTAATCTGGTGTAGTTGAACTATCTGGGGTACATACGAGATTTTTTGAGAGTGATGTATTGTGTTAGTTTGGTGATAACTTAATACAATACTCCTCAACTGGACATCCTTTCTCGTAGGTCGCACGTTCCATTTCCTGTATGAGGAGATGAGTGGACGAGAGATAAAGAGGGACTGAACGATTTATTTGCCCTGTGTGTGGGCGAGTGGGAGCTGTTAATAAATTGGGTCAGTGGACCCATTATCCGCCCACTAACAGATAATGTGTATTTGTTAGTTTGGATAAATACAGTTATTTAGAGAATATTTATCTCTTAAGTGTTTGAGATAAATACAATCTTTATCTCCTAAGAGTTGGAGGTAAAGGCAGTCTCTAATTGTATCTCTATATAAAGGTTAGAGATATCCCAATAAATCATAAGTCAATAGTAATAACCCTCTCTCTAGAGCAATCACCAAGCTCTAGGATTTGGTTCGTGGACGAAGAACTCGACTCTAGTAGCCGTTTTCGTACCTGCGAAAAAGATCAAGCGTGTTGGAGGCTCGTAACAACAAGGATTCTACGTCGGAATATTCGGAGACTTCATACAATATGTTTCCGAACCCACTACGTGTTACGTGATAGCGCAATAATTGTTGTAATCGTTTCAACAACTTCACTTGATAACAGTATAAATATTTTTGAGTTTTATTTATTCGAATTTCACTTTTCTCGCTAAAATGACTATGTCACGATCTCATTTGTCATTGGCCTTCCCTTTCCCAAAATAAAGGAATAAGAAGAAAAGTTGGTCTCATGCGGCAGTTCATGTGATTCCTAATCTCGTATTATTATAATTATAATTATATCATTATAAAACAAAAATTTAAAGGGGCAGCCGCAGCCGTTGCAGTAGTAAATTTGACCCTAGAATGTAAAATGATGGTGCAACTAATGTCCAGGTTCAATGCACCCCTTTGTACCCACCGCTATCCAATTTTGCTTTTGCGTCTCTCACTTACTGTGGTCGGCTCGGCTCGGCTCGGCTCGGGAGACTTTGCCCACGCGCACTCACAACTCGCCCCAAATCTACCTCTAATTAACTTTGACAATAGAAAGGTGGACGGTCACACCTCACATTAGTGTCACTTCTTGCACTAATACTTTCACACTTTTTTTTATTTGATTGTAGAAATTTTGTATTATCAATATGAGAGAACCATTTATAAGTGCTTAATAATCCTTTGGTACAATATATTTTGCACAAAAGAAGTTAGACTACTTATCAGAAACTCTCTCGAAAACTGACCAAAAGATTTGAAAACAATCGATTCTTTGATCTAATTTACGTGAGAAGAAAGTCGACAGATTATTAGTCACAACAATAGATCTAAAGCTTTAGATTTTGCAGTAATACTAGTTGCATACCCTGAGGAATTAAAAAAAAAATTGAAATAGACATAAGAACAATTTTTTTGGTTAATGCAATTTTTTTGGGATGAGCTGAGACTACAATGCATCCACTAAAAAATTGTATAGATTATTGTGATTCGGGTTCTATTCCACTTCATTTTTGCCAAAGCTTTCCATCATGATAGGCCACAAGCACCAATGCTCCACAGGAGATAGTTGTACGATCCTATTCACGGGGAAGGCTAACTGACACTAAACACGTAACACCACCATCGAACACGTCCATGGCACAAAATCAGACATAAAGAGTTGCTACAATCTTAAGATCAATTGACTTGCAAAAGGTGACAAGTGCAGTTGAAACAGACCACTCACCAAGCAAGCATTAGCAAGAAGATACTCAAAGAGGTACATAAAAGAAACGCGAATTAGGATTTCCAAGAACCACAATACTTACCACCAACTAGAATATAACCCCTCTCAGAGCACCGAGGAAAGAAGGAAAAAACTCTAAACACCCACCTATTTGAATTGCTGCAAAGCTGCATCCAAACCCAACCCTCCCTCCATTCCTCCACCCCCATACCAAGCGTGAGGTAGCAGCAGACTAGAACAAGAGAAGTGAAAACAAATCTAAAGTTGAAGCCAGGAAAGTCACCTCCAACCAAGACGCCAACAAAGTGTTGAGGCCAGAACAAGGCACTCCTAACCAAGATGCAACAAAGTATTGAGGCCAAAACAAGATATCCCCAACCAAGACTTGGACCAAAAGTTAGGGTCAGAACATGGCACCCCCAACCAAATCATAAACAAAAAGTTGGAGCTAGGAGAAGTCACCTTTAGCCAGTGACAGAATCGGAATTTTTTTCAGGGTTGTAAAAAATATATTGAACTTACCAAAAAAATTACTGAAATTAAACTAAAATTCAAGAAATTAAAGAAGCAGCTTACCTCACAGTCATAATAGTTGGCAGAGAGCAGAAGGAGTTCAGGGCTCTCTAAGGCTTCGATGTAGGGATTGGTAGTCTTTTTCCAATTAGGAAATATATCCGAGTAGACTAGCACAAAACGTTCCTTTTCATATTCATAACAAGATTATAGTAGTTCTACCATAGGGAGAATCAAACTGGAAATTTAAAATGCTAGAAGACTGAAGACGGTCGGGATTTCCTTCACTCAAAGGAAAGCACATCTGGGGAGTATGAGTTGGTCGGATGCAGGGAAGCCACGTATGGCAGAGAAGCAGTAGCCTCAGGGAGCACCAGAGCAGTGGTTAGGCGAGTCCTCAATCGCCGGTCGCCGTCTGTCAGTCCTCCACGTCGCGGCGTCTCAGTGCTCGATGAGGTTGTCTCCGTCCAAATCTGGTTAGTGGTCACAGCTCGTGCTCGGCGCCTCGACCATCGATCGTCAGTCTGTCAACATCGTCACGGTCATCGCCTCGTCGGTCGGAGTGAGTCATCGGTCACGGACTCACAGAGAGAGAGAGATGGGGGGGGGGGGGGGGACGGAGGTCTCAAGGGACGGGGAGAGTGAAGGGGACTGGGTGCAATTCCAGAAAAAAAAAATCAAAAGTTCAGGGGTGCACTAGCCCTCCCTAGTTCCCACTTGGTTCTGCCAGTGCCTTTAGCTACAATGCAACCGAACTACCCGTCTCAACCCAAACTATGAAGAAAGAAAAAAAAAAGGAAATGAAGGCACAACCTTATAACATCACTAAGGCTTATCTAGACTCAAACAAAGGAACAAATCAATCCAACAAAGGCACTGAGAAAGGGGAATTATTTTAACACACTTAAACAACCCTCCTCGAAGACATGCATACCAAACGCTATAAGGATGAAACCAACAAATTAATATCCACACTTCAAACATAATAACAAACATCATAAGGCTGAAGTTGATAGGGTAGAAGTTGATGCGGCAGAAAACGACGTGGCAGAAGTCAACTGAGAATCAATTAGTCAAATGATGTTTGAAATAATAACAAAAAAAGGGAAGCCGACATAAGAGACTAGTATCAAATAGGCCATAACATTTACCCTCACACAGCATCATTAGACAGCTACGCAACCACCACCAGTTCACCCTCATGCCGCCACCCTATCATCCACAACGCTACCACTAGACATAGTGTTGCACCTAAGGGCTATCAAAACGCAATGGGATGAAAGAAGTCATAGATAATGCAATCTCTAATGGTGTGTTCCCGCCACCGCCACCGATCTCAAGAGTCATGTGGGTTAGAGGTCGGATTTTGATGATTTTGAGGTCTTATTATTCATTGCAACTCCCTCTCGGATTTGTCAGATTATTGAGGCTACTGAAGCCCAATGATGCCACCATAAACCACAACCGTGGCTACAAGACTGTTGTAGCTAACCCTTCATGAATGACCATTTAATCCAAAAGAAAAACCCTTAGATCTATAGAAGCGATCAAAGTCGGTGACCATCGCCCTACACGGAAGGTCGTTGGTAAGGAGTTTCTCGAAATGGTCATTATTTTGTAGTAGACAAAATTGGAAAATATTAAAAAGAAGGAAAAAGGGTTGGGTGAGAGCTTCTTATTCCAGTGAGAGAAGCCCTCCTGGTCAACGCTGCAATTTATTAGAGAGAGAAAGTTAGAGAAAAGGAGGAAAAATTACGTCCGTATAAGTTTTTTTTTATATTTGTGCTTAATTTCTATGTTTTTGGTTTTTTGCACATGTTATTCGTGTTATGTCCAATCTTGGTAAGCAAATAAGATGGGTAAAAGTAACTGGAGGTCCGAACCGACTGCTTCACCTTCAACCACTTGAATTTTCAATAGCATTGAGCCCGGAGGGTATCTGAATGCCTTCAGGGCATTAATTTACCTAAAAAAATATCTCTAGGATAGTGCAGATTGATAGCTCGCAAGGATCATCATCAAGTTAAATAAATCATGCACGAGAGCCACTAGCACGATCCAATCATTTCAAACACAAATCTCAATAGCTTGATATGGGAATTGAAGGATTTTAGTAACAAGTCTTACAAAAAAAACTGACATTGGGAATGCGAGCACATCTTATATAATGCACCAGTAGCACTTGGTGGACTAAATTGTTTAGATCATTAAGATGAACTGAGAAGTGGTCTCGATAAGTACTTCAACCATGATCTAAAAAGTTGCGTTCTTCAAATTGAAATCTCAAACTATACATAATTGTAATCTTTGTGCGTGGCTGGAAGAATCTGTTCAAATCATCTCTAATTACCTTTTGCTCGGTATTCAGCACAAATAGTGAGATTCAATGACAATACTCCTCGACGTATATTCTAACTTATTCATTTCTAGAATCTACCCTTTTAATGCTTTTTAGGAAAATCTTTTGGTTCCTGGTAACAGAAATGGCGTGCGAACGATCATCACCGATTCCGTAAGCAAAAATAAGAGTATGTATTTCATTAACAGCGCGTGGCCAAAGCGCGTGGAGCCAGCAAGACAAGAATCAAGTAGTCCCGTGTGAGGCACGTGAGCAAGAAACCACACTTGCCCATCTCCGCTTCTTCTTCAAAACCACCCAAAAGCTGCACAGCAAATATCCGACGCCCACACTCCCCGCAATTCCTCCCCTCAATCGTCTTCTAAAACCCTAAACCTGTAACTTTCTCTCTCTACAAGCCCATATATATATATATATACACGTAATAGAGAGAGTAGCGGCGGCATCATGACGACGCAGTTTGGGGCCACAAACGCCACCGGAATCGCCAGCTACCCGAAGCTCCAGATCAACAGGTTCAACGGCCTGAGGAGCTCTTCCCATTCGCTTCTGTTCCTCAACAAGCGTCTGCACAAGTTCCCGGCTTCTTCTTCCACCTCTCCTTCGCTCATCAGAGCTGTTTCTACGGTAAAAAAATGAAAGAAAATTTACCCATTTTAACAAATTTGCACATGCTTTGCTTCATATGATCCTATTCTCGTAATTTGAGCTATTGTTAACCCCTTTTTCACGGTAAGACAGCTTTTTAAGCGAGAATTGTTAACCTTTTAGCGACCACTAAGGCGATGAAATGGCATATAGAAAGCTGGTAAGGGGGAGAGGGCGTTGTGTGCGAAAATAGCCTCTCGGCCTCTCCCTTGCCAACTGTCGAAATTTTTTGGGTTAAATTTTGGATTTTTAGGGAGCTAAAATGGTAGCATTTTGAAAAAACAAACGATTGCCCCCTTGCGCCTGCTCTATGAACTTGACAATTTTTAACCATTAAGATTTCAATTGTGTTTTCCTTTTGCAGCCAGTGAAGCCAGATACTTCTGCTGAGCCTAAGCGTAGCAAGGTTGAAATTTTTAAAGAACACAGTAACTTCATAAGGTACCCTCTTAATGAGGAGTTGACAACAGAGGCTCCAAATATAAATGAAGCTGCTACGCAATTGATTAAGTTTCATGGAAGCTATCAACAAACTAACAGAGATGAACGTGGTCCCAAGTCTTATTCATTTATGCTTCGAACCAAGAACCCTTGTGGAAAGGTTCCGAACAAACTCTATTTGGCCATGGATGACCTTGCTGATCAATTTGGCATTGGAACACTTCGTTTGACTACCAGACAGACATTTCAGCTACATGGTGTTTTGAAACATGACCTTAAGACAGTGATGAGTACAATAATTAGGAGCATGGGTTCAACTCTCGGCGCTTGTGGTGATCTCAACAGAAATGTTCTGGCTCCCGCCGCTCCTCTTGTGAGAAAAGATTACCTTTTTGCACAACAAACTGCTGATAACATCGCAGCGCTCTTGACTCCTCAGTCTGGCTTTTATTATGATACATGGGTGGATGGGGAGAGAATTTTGTCAGCGGAACCCCCCGAAGTTGTGAAGGCACGAAATGATAATTCACATGGAACGAATTTCCCGGATTCACCTGAGCCCATCTATGGAACTCAGTTCTTGCCAAGAAAATTCAAAGTTGCAGTGACTGTGCCAACAGATAACTCGGTGGATATTTTGACAAATGATGTTGGTGTTGTCGTTGTTTCTGATGATGATGGAGAACCTCAGGGTTTCAACATCTACGTAAGAGGCCCGTCTGTTGTACTGGTATGCTTGTTACTGTAGTCGTTGTTAGAAATTGTCTAAGTTATTTCTTTCTTCTGTTGCAGGTCGGTGGTGGTATGGGAAGAACCCATAGGATAGAAACTACGTTCCCCCGTTTGGCAGAGCCGTTGGGTTATGTCCCGAAAGAGGATATACTTTATGCAGTGAAAGCTATTGTTGCTACACAAAGAGACAACGGGAGAAGAGATGACCGCAAGTATAGTAGAATGAAATATTTACTGAGCTCATGGGGGATTGAGAAGTTCAGATCTGTTGTGGAACGGTATTATGGAAAGAAATTTAAACCTTGCCATGAGTTACCTGAGTGGGAGTTTAAAAGTTACTTGGGATGGCACGCACAGGTTAGTTATATTGACTTCTGTTCGAAACTTATATACGAGTTTATGTCTGCTTTGAGATTCCAGTTTGTGGTGCCTATGACGTAGGAACCTTTTGGCCTAAGTCTTAAATTGCATCCCTTCTTGTTAGCTGCTTAAATGTTATTTGGCAGGGCGATGGTCGTTTATTTTGTGGACTCCATGTTGACAATGGCCGCATCAAGGGGACAATGAAGAAAACATTGAGGGAAGTTATTGAAAAGTATAACTTGGATGCGCGCATTACACCAAATCAGAATATCATCTTGTGTGATATTCGTCGTGCATGGAAGCGCCCTATCACTACAGCTCTTGCTCAGGGTGGTCTTCTGGTAAGACCTTTTTCGTATTGCCCATCTATTCTTACACGACTATGCAGTTTAACGTCTTACTCAATACTTAATTGGAAATAAACAAAAATTAATTGGTGAGCTACCTTCCTTCTTTTATTAGGAGACACGTATGGTTCTAAGCATAACTTGGTGTTGTAGGGGTGTGTCAACGTGAAAGTTTTTACTTATTTTTATCATTTTAAGGTTTTCAAGTATTCTTAATATAATATACTAGATTGTATCAGTAATTTTAGTATTTTTGCTCCCTATTGTCTCTATGTTTCTTTTTTTTTTCCCTTAAGGGCGTGGGAAGGGGCTTCAATATATTGAATTATGTTCCTGTAGTTATGCTATAAGCCTATAACAGAGTTACTAGACGAGTTACTTTTACTTACCTGATGATGCATAACCAGCCACATACTCAGTGTACCTATACATCGTTCCAGACATACATGTATACCTCTATATGGTGTACACACATATACTGTTACCATCAGCCCTAAAAGCTTAGCTGTTAGAGAATTGGCTTAACATGGTTATCATTGTCGTAGCACTTTTCATCATGTGCAAGCCCTGATATACATTTATGTACATGAATTACATACACGCTATGTTACATGGACTCTTCAAAATGCATGAAGTACCCATGTTAGACACTCAACACTTGCACATGGATATTGCATGTGTCTGACACTTCTTATTGGATAAGCCACTAACAAGCAAAGTACAAATGTCTGAAGGACTATACGCGTCATGTTCTCTCTTTACAAATAAATGTCTTCTTGTCTTCCCCGTTTATTTGCCCTGACACAAACTCTACGTCGTGAGTTGAACCCATTCTGTAAAACATATAATGCACGGTGTGCTTACATTTATACAAAATACATGCCTTATACTGATGTTTACGTGTGAAGTTATGTTAGTCCCACGTCAAGTAAGTGTGGAAAGTAACTTGGGCATGTATACATGGATGGACGAAGTCCTATTGGCTTGGTTGAGTTGGGCTCGTCTGGACCTTCTAACTTTAGACACTGGGCTCCATGTTATCTCCCTAACATGATATTTGAACCCGTGGTAGCGACATGGCCTTGCACCTATGTCGGTGGCTATTGGAAGAACAGTGGTTCATGGCAAAGCAGGACATGAGGGGGAGCTTTGATGGTGAGTGGACCCACTCGTGAGGGAGAGATTGTTGAGGTGCATGTGTGGAGTATGTTAGTCCCACATTGAGCAAGTGTGGGAAGTAACTTATTGTTGAGGTGCTATGTTAGTTTCACATTGAGTAAATGTAGAAAGTAACTTGGCCATATATACATGGATGGACTAAGTCCTATTGGATTGAGCTTTTACGTCGAGTTGGACTCATGTAGCATATCTGGACCTTCTTGTTGGACACTGGCCTCCGTGTTGTCGCCCTTGCATGTCATGCACATAATTTCCTTTCTATATGCCGATATTTGCTTTGTGTACACCCCTATATACGTGCATATGCATAAAAGTTTAGTGCATCTATAACAGTCACATTCTTTTGGACTTATGAAAGTTCTCATAGAAATAGCCTCGGAAAAAGCCAAGTAACAAAAATCAATAGCAAAATTGGCCATCAACATCTTCAACTTTTTACTCCGGGGCTTCCTATTGCTAAAGCAATTAATACTTTTGCCATAGCAAGCTACAACAGCTAAAGAGCAGCTCATTGTAGTCTTTGTTTTGGTAGAAGCCAATATGCTTTGGATAATTGCAGCTCACTTCTCTTTTTTGCTTCTCCTGATTTATCTTAAAACTAATGTTTGCATAAATGAAGGACCTTAAAACATGAAAATTCTGTGAACTTATAAAAAAGAGAGAAGGTAAAATGAACGAGATCTAGTTCCAACACCCACCTTACTAGCAAATGAGGGGTTTCGGCTATTCTTGGTATTCCTCCAAACAAAAGTCCTAAGCACCAATCAAAAGGTCTGAGACGACTCAAAAAAGCACTTGATCATGTCATGATCACAAATGTTGTATCACGATCAACGTGGCAAGCCTACCATGGACTTGAGTTTATACTTGTAAGAGCCAAATGCTTTGCACTGGCTAAGCATAGTTACAATTCCTGGAAAGAAGAATCAAGTAAATGTTTCTTATTTAACAATTCATACATACGTGATATGCTGTCATTGTAGATAACATATTACTGAAACTTAACATATACTTTTGATAGAGGCTGAATAGATCATGAGAAGAATCAGATAAAAATTAGGATTCTTTCTTTATCTTCTAGCAAAGAGAAGCAAATGAAAGCGAGCTTTATTTCATAAGAAGTAATGGCTCTCAAATTTTTTACATGAAGCAAAATAGCCTTAAAAGTTTAACACCTGCAGAATTATCCATCCTACTTTGACTGTTAGACATCTCTCTCTCTCTCTCACACACACGCACACGCACACACGCACGCACAACCCAAGATCCTAAATCAGATGCTGGGGAATTTGTGATTCTCCTTATAATTCCTGCCAAGGACTTAGTACCCTTACTTTGCTAGCTGTTTTAAGGGAGACATTCTCTTGTGGTGGGGTCGTAATCTGGGGCGAAAAAGATTTTGGACTGTGACTAAGGTTATATCAGGCCTTAGCGCCATCACTAAGGCCTAAGGAAGGGAGATCATCATTATCTAAGATCCCTTATTGGTGTTGGTGAGTTTGTGATTGGCCTTATTAGACCCCGTCAAGGATCTCATTTATACCTAGTTGGCTGGCCTTTTTGAGGATGCATTGCCCTGGATCTGGTTGTTACCTTGCCTCCATGCCCTCCTAACTGCCCTCCTACATCTCTTTCTCCGGGGAAGTGAGCTCATTTAGATATCTGAAGCTGAACTACCTGCAAAAAATCTATGGTAGTTACTTACACCACGGTTGGAGAATAAATCCAGTGTGTAAAGCCATTAGTTTGATCCAGTGCAGTGAATCGTTTCCAGAAAGTGTCTGGAGCAGAGTGCTTCGCTTGTTCTGGAAGCAATCCTGGTGCTGATATTAGATTGACAGTTATATTTTTATACACGAAAAAGTGACTTATTTATTATCAGGTCATTCCTTGACCATATGGTATGTGTATGTGTCCATGCTCCTGGAGGGCTCAGGCTTTTATCTATGTACGTGGTTCGCTTTGCTATGTGGTTTTGGTGCATGGTGCATTGATTTACGCCTCGGTACGTTGCGTATAAAATGTACGAGTACTAATTTGAGATATATCACACCTGCATTACCGTAACTGTTATTTAGGTTATTTGTTTGAGAAAAATTCAGTCTTTATGTTGTTTGTTCATACTAAATTAATGCCCTTAACCGTCTTCTCTCTCTCTCTCTCTGAAAGATGGTAGGCTTCTTTAGAAAGGTATGTTTTTGTAGTTTTTCAGAGAAGAAAGAAATGGAAGGAACTAAATTCATTCGTCATTACAATATGCCGAATAAGTTACACAGCCTTTATAGGAAAACAAACCACCAAATAAGGTATGAAATCCCTCTAAACTAGGCCTAATCGAATCCCTTATATCAAGGGATCTCCTTTATTAAATTAGACAATAATAACAGATCTACCTTCCTAATAAAATCAAACTGAATCATTGACTTGACATGATTTGCAAATCATCCGGCTTGACATGATTTTGCAAATCATACCGGTCAATGGCCTGATCTTCCTCATATTTCAACACTCCTCCTCAAGTTGGTGCATAGATACCTATCATGCCCAACTTGCTAAGAAGAAACTTATAGTTAGGCGTAAACAGTCCCTTTGTGAGAATATTTGCAACTTGTTGTGATATCAGAACAAACGGCATACATACAGTTCCCGCTTCAATTTCTCTTTTATGAAGTCGACGTACTTTGTTCTGTCATGTTGAACCGGATTATTTGCGATGTTAATGGCTGCCTTGTTGTCACAGTACAACTTCATAGGCATGGTCACCAGTCTTCTTAGTTCTTCCAAAACTCGTTTTAGCCACATCATCTCACAAATCCCATGAGCCATCACTCTATATTCTGCCTCGGCACTACTACCAGCCACCACACTTTGTTTCTTACTTCTCCATGTTACTAGGTTTCCCCGTACAAAAGTGCAGTATCCTGACGTCGACTTCCTATATGTAATTGATCCTGCCCAGTCTGCATTTGTGTATGCTTCAAGATTTCGTTGTTCGTTCTGTCTGAAGAATAGTCATTTTCCTGGAGAACTTTTTAAGTATCTCAGGATGCGGTAGACTGCTTCAAGATGCTCTTCATGAGGAGAATGCATGAATTGACTTACTAGACTTACGGCAAATGCAATGTCGGGCCTTGTACGTGACAAGTAAATCAGCTTCCCAACTAGTTTCTGGTATCGAGATGTATTTACTGGATCTCCCTTGTTGTCTCCAAGTTTCTGGTTCGAATCAATTGGTGTTTCTATAGGACGACACCCACTCATATCAGTCTCTTTAAGTAGATCAAGTACGTACTTCCTTTGTGACACTTCAATGCCTTTCCTTAATCGAGCTATCTCCATTCCGAGAAAAAACTTGAGTGATCCCAAGTCTTTAATTTCAAACTCGGAGGCTAGGCACTGCTTCAACCACTCCATCTCCGCTATGTCATCTCCAGTTAGAATGATATCATCAACATAGACTATGAGAATGGCTATCTTCTCATCAGTCGAATGTCTTGTGAACATAGTGTGATCTGCCTGTCCCTGAATATATCCTTGTCTCTTGACAAATTGTGTGAACCGTTCGAACCAAGCTCTCGGTGATTGTTTCAGTTTATACAGAGACTTTTTCAGTTTACATACCTTTGGTCCATACTTCATTTCAAAACCTGGAGGTGGATCCATGTAAACTTCCTCTTCTAAGTCACTGTTGAGAAATGCATTTTTCACATCTAATTGTTGTAGGAGCCGGTTCAGATTTGCTGCAATTGACAGTAGCACTCTCACTGTATTCAATTTTGTCACAGGTGCAAAGGTTTCTAGATAATCAATACCATATGTTTGTGTGAAACCCTTAGCCACCAGACGTGCCTTGTACCGCTCAAGAGATCCATCTGATCTGTATTTCGTCGTGAATACCCATTTGCAGCCAGTGGTCTTCTTTTCCTTTGGCAGCTCCATTACTTCCCATGTCCCATTCTTCTCAAGGGCCCGCATTTATTCAAGAATAGCCTCCTTCCACTCAGGAAATTGTAAAGCATCCTGTACAGTCTTTGGAATCTCCACACTAGACAAATGTGAGGTAAATGCAAAAAAACATGGGTGACAGGTTTTTATAGGACACAAAGTTTGACATTGGGTACTCGACACACTTTCTGATACCTTTACGATGAGCAACATACTAGACTTGGACTGAGATAACTTAGAGCCAGATAAATTCAAATGAATAGGCTCAGTATGAGTACTGTGAAGCATCGGTCTTATTTCTTTGAATCTGTTTCCTCCTCGAATAAACAAGAAGTTCTTTTGTACCTGTTGTTCCTCCATTTTTGTTCCCATCAATATCATGAGATAGCCCTATGGATTTTGGATCTAAGTTTTTATTATTTAAACCAGTGAGTTTCGTGTTTATTAAAAAGTTTGGACCATCAGTCATGGTGATGTTTTCGGGTGATACCGTAGGTTGAGAATAAAAAAACTCCGAATCTTCATCCTTATTTTCCTCTTGAAGATGAGTGTCAAAAAACGGTTTAGACTCAAAAAAGGTGACATCCATTGTGACAAACATCTTTTTAGAACACGGATCATAACATTTGTATCCTTTTTGTGTTGGAGCATAGCCTACAAATACACATTTCCTTGCGCGAGGATCTAATTTTCCACGATTTTGATCATATACATGAATAAAGGCACTACAACCGAATACTTTCAACGGTAAATCAGAAGTCAACCTAGATGTGGGAAAATTGGCTTTTAGAACACTTAGAGGTGTTTGAAAGTCTAAAACCTTTGTACGCATACGATTTATAAGATGTGGCAGTTAAAAGAGCTTCACCCCACAGATACTTAGGAACCCTATTTGTAAACAACGCCTAGTAACTTCCAAAAAATGTGTGTTCTTTCGCTCAACGATGCCATTTTGTTGGGGTGTGTCGTTACAAGAGCTTTGATGTACTATACATTTTTTCAAGAAGAAATCTCCTAAAACTTTGTTAAAAAATTCTCTACCATTATCACTTCTAAACACCTTAATGTTTTCTTGAAATTGTGTCTCCACCATTGTGTAGAAAATCTTGAATACCTTTTCCACTTCAGATTTATCCCTTAACAAGTACACCCAACTTACACGTGTATGATCATCAATCAAGCTAACAAACCATTTTTTTTCCAAAAGTATTTAAAACCCTAAATGGTCCCCAAACGTCACTATGGATTAGCATAAACAGTTTTGAAGCTTGATTGGGCCTTGAAGGGGAAAATGAACAATTATGCTTAGCCAATTCACAACTTTCACACTGAAACGAAGATGGACTTTTATTTTTATATATAGACTAGGAAACATGTGTTTTAGATAATAAAATCTTGGATGTCCTAATCTATAGTGCCAAAGCATAACATCATTGGAATCAAAAACAGATTCAAGACAGGTACTTTGAACATGTTTTCCAGAGTTAGTTCCATCTTCAAAGAAATAGAGGCCGCCACTTGCTCTAGCACTGCGAATCAACCTCCCCGAGACCATTTCCTGAAACTCACATCGAGAAGAGTAGAAATTAGCTTGACACTTGAGATCATTAGTCAATTTACTAATGGACAAAAGATTACAAGAGAGTTTAGGAACATGAAGAACATTATGCAGAGTTATAGATGGGGATAACCCAAGGGATCCAGTCCCAGCAATTGCTGAGAGAGACCCATCGGCAATCTTGATCTTTTTGTTCCCTGCACAAGGAGTATACGTAGAGAAAAGATGGAGCAACTTGTCATATGATCTGTTGCTCCCGAATCTATGATCCAAGAGTTATTTTGACTAGGAATGATGCTAAGAAGAGCAGAGACAAAGTTACCTTTCTGAGCCAAAGAACAAGAGGGGATTACTTGAAAATGTTGAGATTGAAAGAGTGTGTACAAGTGCTCTAGCCGTTCCTTTGTAAATGGGGACGCTTCTTGAGTACTTTGCTGTCCCTGATTTCCTTCATTAGACACTTGAAAGACACGGTTATCAGAACCATGTTTCTTCTTCCAGTTAGGGGGCTTCCCATGAATCTTCCAACAAGTCTCCTTGTATGCCAAGATTTTTTGCAATGATCACACCAAGGCCTTTTTTTCTTGTCATTATCATATTCATTCCCCTTTACAACTAGAGCAGAATTCTTTACATCTACTGCAGGTTTTGGGTTCGGATTGGTTAACATAACCTTCCGTTTAGTTTCCTCCTTCCTAATTTCAGAAAAGGCTTCACGAAGGGAGGGCAAAGGTTTTTTTCCAAGAATCCGAGACCGAACCTCATCAAAATCACGATTGAGACCCGCTAAAAATAGATACGCTCGGTCACACTCCTCCTTTTTCATGACTTTTATACTGTCACTTGGACAATCTCACTCATCATTGTAACATTGATCTAATTTTTGCCATAGAGAAACCATTTCATTGTGATAAACGGTAACCTCACGCTCTCCTTGTTTAGACTTCCACAGTTTAGTTTTCAAATCGGAAATTTGTGAAGAGTTTTCAACATCAGAGTAAGTCTCATGCATGGCTTCCCAAACATCTTTTGCGGTAGGACAGAAGAGATATGGTTTACCTATGGTTGGCTCCATGGAGTTGATCAACCACGCAATGATTAAGGAGTTTTTAGATTGCCACACGCTCAGGGAAGGATTGCCTGCTGCTGGTTGTCTCACGTCTCCGGTAAGATGTCCAAGCTTGCCCCCGCTATCAATCGCCAACTTCACGGACTGGGCCCATTCGAGGTAGTTTTTCCCGGTCAGTTTATGGGAGGTAAGTTGGAAGGAAAGCTGTGAGAGGTGGTCTCCTCCGTAAGCCATGGTTGGTCTGAGTGTCCCACCAAGTGTTGAACTTGTTGCCTCAGAGGAATCCAAGGATCTCCATGCTCCAGTCATGGCGTTTGGACCATAGGAAATAAGTTAAGACAACTCTAATTCCATGTTTTTCATAGAAGAAAGAAATGGAAGAAACTGAATTCATTCTTCATTACAATATGCCGAATAAGTTACACAGCCTTTATAGGAAAACATACCACCAAATAAGGTATGAAATCCCTCTAAACTAGGCCTAATCGAATCCCTTATATCAAGGGACCTCCTTTATTGAATTAGACTAATAACAGATCTACCTTCCTAATAAAATCAAGGGAACGTAAATACCCCTGTAGTTTGGGGTAGTTGCAAAAAGACCTCTGTTATAAAAATTGCAAAAAGACACCGGAGATTTTAAAAGTCTTGCAACCGTCAAAAAAATCTTTCAAACTAACGGCATGTGATGTTCACGCTGCTGAAGAGTGCGTTTGGTAGAGATTAACTTAAAGAATGACAAAAATGCCTTTCTGTCTTCTTCTTTCCCCTAATCCTAAGCCTTAACCACCACCGCCGCCTCAGTACGATGGCCGCCGCCGCAGCCATCTGCTCATCCAAATCGCCGCAGCCGCAGCTCCCTCAAGCCCAAAATCTAGCCGCCACGCTCTTCTGGCCCCATCGACCACCACCACCCCTTCTTTCTGCCACCGCCCGTTTCTGCCACCATTGTCCATCCCCGTCTACCTCCGAAACCGCTAGCCCCAACCACCCACAGAGACCCCTATTCCACCGCCGCTAGCCCCTTCATCAACCCAAGCCAAGTGCACCGCCCCCACCGGTGCCTTCCACCCACCGCGAACTCCAAGTCACCAACCACAAGCCTATTGCGCCGCCTCCACCATCCTTGTTCACAAACCACAAGCCTAGATCTACAATTCAAAAAACAAACCTAGATCTACAGTTAGGGTTTCTACAATTAGGGCTAACCCTGCTAGGCGTTGCCGCCACTTGCCCCGTCCACCCTCCATGAACCTGCGTCGTCGCCTTCCATCAACCCCATCCACACGCGCCGGCGCCGCCATCACTGATAGGCCATCTCTGATGCCGTTCAAGGGTCTCGGCTGAGGATATCTCGCCTTGTCAGCACTAGATCGACTTTGCCGCTGTGGGAAGCTCACCAGGCAGCCGTAATTATCGCCGGATGATTTTTTGCAGCTGGCCCTAACTTCGATCTCTGCCACCGGAGGATTTTTAGTCACACGATTTAGGGTTTTCTAGTCACAGCCGGCCCTAATTGTAGATTTAGGGTTTTTTTTACCAAATGGCCTTGGTTTTGGATAGGCTAACAATTACAATATATATAAAGGGCAATTTAGACATTTTTATCATTTTGTTACGGGAATCGTCCGTTGCAAGACTTTTGCAATCTCCGGTGCCTTCTTGCAATTTTTTGTAACAGGAGGGGTCTTTTTGCAACTACCCCAAACCACTGGTATTTTACGCAATTTTCTTTAAAATCAAACAGAATCATTGACTTGACATTTTTTTTTTCTAGTCAATTCAAATTTGACATGATTTGCAAATCATCCGGCTTGACATGATTTTGCAAATCATACGGGTCAATGGCTTGATCTTCCTCATATTTCAACAGTTTTACAAGCTTAATTAGTGCCCTTAACTGAGAGTTATTCTTGACAGTCTCATCCTTACCCTAATCAACTTCTTCTGTCCGAACATTTCGTCTTTACCATCTAAGAGAACTAAATATATAGCCTGCACTTCTCTTTCTTATTTTTGAGTCCTGCAAGACGAACGCACCGCGTTTTGGGGTCAGGAGTACAGTACGCTGCACGTTAGGACCACCACCGGATTCATCATTAGGTCGAGCCTATAGTCTTCTAACACGTATGAAATTGATGGATCTTCTGCACTGACATGATACAAGTGTCAATAGCAGAGAAGAGTGTGGTGTCTAACTTATGTTTGTCAAATGTGCAATTGGAGACTTGTACACTAAGTTTTTCAGAAAATGGAAGTGCTTCGCTACCCCCTAAACTCAGTCACCAGCATTGCCTTGGACGTCGTATACATCTTTTCTGCTTTTACGTGAACCTCATGACATAGAACAGAGAAAACAAAAGTAGAAATCACCTTACTGGTTTAGCCAACAAAGCTTCTCAGAGGAACTCATAGATCTCAATACTAAACAATCAAACTTCAGAACATATATTTTTCTTAGAGAACTAATGGATGCTACATATTGCATTGAACATTATTAACCCTGATTGCCTTGTGCTTACTACTGTGATGAGCGTACCATTTCTGATCTCAAAGTATACGCCCATCATCCGTAAATAAATGTGCATATTGTAATGTGTTAGTGTTCAACAGGCTCATTTACATCCTAAATTTATACTTTCATCTAATTTGCGTGGAACATACAATATCTCCTGTGTCGATGTTGGCCTACACTGATAAACCTTGCTGACATTCTCCAAACCAATTTTTGCTACTCGTTCTAGACTTTTGCATCAGTCTTATCTTGAATATGCTAATTCCGGGTATGTTCCAGGACATTTGTCACTACCTGTGTAGTTGAGCAGACATTTTTACGTTAGCTTCTCCCAAATGATAAAGAAGAATAAATTAAGCAAATCTTGACATATTTGTATTGGTGGCAGCATCCAAGGTATGTCGATCCGCTCAACGTAACCGCAATGGCTTGCCCAGCTTTGCCACTTTGCCCCCTGGCAATTGCTGAAGCTGAACGTGGAATACCCGACATCATTAAGCGGGTTCGAGCAGTCTTTGAGAAGGTATAATGTTAAAGGTGCAAGTTAGCTGAATAACACCAAATAGGACCTAATGCTAGTAAATATTTTTGTTTAGATTTGTGAGATGCTGCTTATTAAAAGCTTTGCTATTTCTGCTAACAGGTTGGTCTCAAATATAATGAGGCTATAGTAGTAAGGATAACTGGCTGCCCAAATGGTTGTGCTCGACCTTACATGGCTGAACTTGGACTAGTTGGCGATGGTCCAAATAGCTACCAGGTAATCTTCAAAGCGGCTTCTTTTGATGTTCGAAGTTTACATCTCCGCCCCACCCCGACCCCCTTCCAAATTTCGAATCTATGGTAATTGTTTTTGGGCGTTGAACTAGATCTGGCTTGGGGGAACACCTAACCAATCCACGATTGCAAGTTGCTTCATGAATAAGGTTAAGCTTCATGACCTCGAGAAAGTTTTTGAACCTTTGTTCTATTACTGGAGAAGGAAGCGGCAACCTAGCGAATCATTTGGCACCTTCTCAACTCGCATGGTGAGTATTCCTACTTTTTGGGTCCCATATATATTAAACGAATTACAATTCTAAGTTTACCTCATGTGATGAATGAAAACGACTTTGTGTGGGTTTCAGAGTATTTGAGAAATTTGTTTTATTGCAAAAGGAGTTGATATAGATTCTGTAATACTATGTATAGGGATTTGAGAAACTTAAAGAGTTGGTTGACAAATGGGACGGATTGCCAGAGTCGTCTAACCGATACAACTTGAAACTCTTTGCTGATAAGGAGACGTATGAAGCCATGGATGAACTTGCGAAGCTCGAAGATAAAAATGCTCATCAATTGGCTATGGAAGTTATTTGCAATTTTGTTGCTTCTCAGCAAAATGGCAAAAGCGAGTGAGTCACGGAAGTCTTTTTGCAATTCTGCTGACTTAAATGGAGTCTCTAGCTGCTGTTACTGCTCGGTAACAGCCGAATCAAGTGACCTTGCCCAGCTCGGATGATGAATTCGAACAGCTTACGGGTCTTTCTTCCTTGTGCGAGGCTGGATTTTGACATCTGTCTCTTGATTTGCGAGTGTTTGATTTTCCCCCATTACATGGATATTTTCCATCTCTTTTGCCCGAGCTTGATCTGAAAACTCTCTAGCATCACCCAGTAGGCGCCTTGTAGTTGTTAAATGCATGTATCTTGTTAGTAGGGTTCAAATCTTTCTTGTAATGTTGATGTACCGAGTATGTGCTTCTTGAAGTTGGTTTGCTTGCAATGGCAAATCTAAACACTTATGATTGTTGCTAAGCTTGGCTTGTAGAGGTCCTACTGCTCTTTGGCCCAGGTGTCAATGGGCCGGGCTTGGGCTAGCCCAGCGGACCTAATGTGAAAACAGGCCGGGGCCTGGCCAGAGAGGTAGAAAACGGGCCGGGCCTGGCCTGGCCAAATTAATGGGATATCTAGGTCAGGTCCAATATTTAGGGCTGGGCTTGGGCCGGGCCAGGCCTTTTTTTGGGAAAGCAAATATATTTCAAGGTTTCATGTTATATTGATTGGATTTGGTTTCCAAACAAAACAATGGAAATCTTACTACCCTTTTGTTTCGTTTGTAGTTTTGTAAAAATTTCTGGTTTGGGGATGCAAATGATGGTACGACTTGTACGAGATGGTACTTTAAGCTCATACGTATGGGCTTTGTGATTGATAAGAGTTCTATGATGTGTATGTGCAGTTGGAATACTTGGAAGAGAGGAGAATTAAGGACTTGGTGAAAAAGCACTCCGAGTTCATTAGCTACCCAATTTACCTCTGGACTGAGAAGACAACCGAAAAGGAAATCAGTGATGATGAAGATGAGGAACCAAAGAAGGAAGAGGAGGGTGATATTGAGGAGGTCGACGAGGACAAAGAGAAGGACGCATCAAAGAAGAAGAAGAAGATTAAGGAGGTGTCACATGAGTGGCAGCAAATCAACAAGCAGAAGCCCATCTGCTTGGGCAAGCCAGAAGAGATAACGAAAGAAGAGTACGCTTCATTCTACAAGAGCTTGACTAATGACTCGGAGGATCACCTTGCTGTCAAGCACTTTTCTATGGAAGGATAGTTGGAATTCAAAGCCATCCTTTTTGTATCGAAGAGAGCTCCATTTGATCTGTTTGACACCCGCAAGAAGATGAACAACATCAAGCTCTATGTGAGAAGGTGTTCATCATGGACAACTGCGAGCTCATTCCGGAGTACCTTGGCTTTGTCAAAGGCATTGTCGACTCTGATGATTTGCTTCTCAACATCTCACGTGAGATGCTGCAACAGAACAAAATTCTCAAGGTTATCAGGAAAGTTTTGTTTGAAAATCCAGCCCATGTTAGGGCCAGAAAACCGGGCCAAAAGAGGGCTGAAATTCGGGCCAAATAGGGGCCAACCCGTTTTTAGGGTCTGACCCAGGCTTTTTAGGGCCGGGCGGGCCTGAATAATTTATGGGAATGCTTCGGCCTGGTACAAGCGCTAAATTATTGAGCTGCTACTGTTCACATACAGGGCCGGGCCAGCCCTGACAAAAATGGGCCGGGTTGGGCCAGCCCGCAGGCCACCTGGCCCTTTTGACAACTCTTGGCCCTGCAACGGCGGTATTTAGAACCCTAGGCCTGACTAATCTTCTGGGTTGAGGTCCATGGATAGCCGCTTATTGACGCCAAAAAGCATGACAGTCGAACACCAGACACTTGAATTTCGGTTGGCTTTAAAAAGTACACGTAGCTATTAAATACAGCAAGTGACAGCTTACAGAAAGATTTCTGGGGGCAGGCTACCAAGCTGGCATGCTTACAGCTTCAAGTTTGTAGTAGAAAACCTCTCCCCTTGAGTATCAAACCAACCCTTTATATGGATTAGCAAGAATAGTTGCTCTTTGCTGGGTAACTCCTGTATTAACAACACTTCACACGAATGGAAACTTTATGCAGCTCAGTTGGCCAGATAGGTACGGAGTTCAGATTGGTAATTTTACATGTACTTCTACTTCGGCCGTCTATATGTTGCCGGGTGTGGTCCAAGCAGCTTGAAATATTTGGGCAACTTCTTGTAAAGTTTGTGTAGTATCAACCAATTTGCTGTCAGCAGCATGGACAAAAGAAATTTTGCCGTCAACAAAAGCAGGTCATGCTTTTCTATTGTAGCGTTCTAGCAACGTTTTTGCTTTTAGTTTTTTATTTAATTTTTAAAATTGAAAAGAAAAAAAGGTTTGGTAATTAGCTTGAGTGTTTTTGCCTGCCTTCTATTTGGGCTTCTTTTTAAAAAACCTAAAAACTCCTATACTACATTAGGGATTTTAGGTTGACATCTTACGCCTACGCCTCATTTCATCGTTTCCACCACTACCACCATTTACCCCCCAAGCCCCCAACCACCACCACCGTACATTCTGTTATAACCACGGAAGCCATCATGGTCACCGCCGAATAATCCGCCATCATCACCATATCCACCACAGCCATCATTCCGCCACTACCACCGCCGACCCACTTCCTCCACCATGTCCACAACCGGCTTGGCCTAAACCCTCCACCGCCACCTCACCACCGTCTCCATGCCATGAACGTCGCCACCCTCATAGTTGCTTCTACCAACCTGGAGCTGTACACTTGCAATGCCCTGGGTACCCACAAATATGTGCCAACCAACATAAAGTTGTTCAATTAGGATGTCCGGAGTAACGAGTCTTCGTAGTCAATTAGCTGTTCAAGAATTTTAGTAATTCCATGGGGAGGATTAGTGTTGATCTTCTTCCACATTGGAAGATTGCAAACAGTCGGTTATGGTAAGATAATTTATTGAATGGGAGCAAGACTCCTTCTATACAGATCCGGAATCTGCAGATTTTGGTATATCCTGAAGTTGGCGGAAATGATTGTGGTGGTGGTGATGGTGTGAGTTTGATGGTGGGGTGGTGGTGGTGATGGTGGGAGTTTGATGGTGGGGTGGTGGTGGTGAGTTGTGGGGTTATTTCCGTTTGACCCGAATATTGCTCACCATTGTCTGTCAAGTAAACACATTAGAAAACTCGACATTACTTAGGGGCCGTTTGACAGCCCTTTTTTTTGCTCATTTTTGGTCCAATTTTTTTGTTTTCCAAAAGTCCATGGAACTTGGCTGTTTGGTTGAGTTTCTCTGTTTTTTTTTAGGTCTTGCTCTTTAAAAACTAGGCCCATTTCCGAAAAGAGCTCCAAGCTCTTTTCTTAACCTCTTTTCACGCGGGCTCATATTGCTCTTTAATGAGGTCAAGGCTTCGAGCCTCACTAGCAACAGATTGCTTAATTTCTTTGCTGGGTCGTCTCTTTCATCAGCACTGTGCTCGATTGGCCACAACTCTCATGGACTCCATAGCCCACCGCGTCCATCACCTCCACCGGCCACCGCGTCCATCGCCTCCACCGGAGTTGTTACCGCTAGGCATCTTTGTGGCTGCGACGCCATGACAGTAGCGGTGCGGAGGCGGCGCCGGTGTTGAAGGAGAATTAGGGCCCAGGTGCAGGGTATGGAGTTGAGCGTAGCAACGAGGGCAGCAACGGCGCCGGTGTTGAAGGAGAATTAGGGCCGGCGACACCACCCACTCTGCCGCAGACAACCCACCTCATCATCAAACAAACACCCACCTACCACCGGTTCATCACCTACCACCGACGGCCACAGCTATTACAATAATATCACCCTACAGCCTCCATCTCCACTTCACCCCACCACAAATTAAGCACCCGTCTCACCATCGATTAGCCACCTACCACCAGTCACCCAACCGGCCAATGGCCACGCACGGCCATAACCATCTAATTAAGGAAAATATGATTTAACACCATAAATCTGCTACATCAATGGGTTCCATCATTAGGAAATTGCAAAAGTCAATTTGGTTCTTATTTGATTTAATTGTGCAAAATGCAGATTTTGGCTGAATCTTTGATGTTATAGAAGAGAGGGTTGGTAGTGATGGGTTACCGGTTTGTGATGGTGGGTCACCGGTGTGAGGTTGGCCAGTGATGGTGGTCGGCGATAGGGACTGTGTGGTGTGAGCAGATTTGGCAGTTATGAGATGTGTGTGTGTGTGTGAGAGAGAGGAAAAAAAACAGAAAAAGAAGTCATAAAAATATTATTATAATTACATTTAATTATGTAAAAATGTATATTAAAAAAAAATAAACCCAAAGAGTTGTCCTGTCAAACGCTTGCTCTTTTCTATTTTTTGAAAAAATAAACTCTGTCAAACAGCCACCAGTTTTTTAAACTGGTAAAAAAAAAACCAGAACTCTTCTCTTGTTTTTTAGAAAAAAAACTGAAAACTAAAAGTCATACTTTACCATCGAGAATACATAGATTCTCCGTGAGCACATCTACTAGCCCTCGCGAGGCTTTCTTCTACCCTCTGTTAGCACACCTACAGGCCCTCCGGGTCGCTTCTTTCCATGTGCCCCAAAATCTAAGGCTTCGTTTGACAAATTTTTTTTTTTTACTTTTCAGTTTTTAAAGAGCAGCTTAATTTTGATAACCCCTTAGCGGTGGTCGACAGTGGTGGTGGTGGTGGCCGACGGCCGGAGGTGGCTGCCGGCAGTCACCGACGGTGGTGGCCGGCGGCCGGAGGTAGCTGCCGACAGTCTCCGGCGGTGGTCGTTGGTGGCCGAAGGTGGCTGCCAGCAGTCACCGGCGGTGGTGGCCGGCGGCCAGAGGTAGCTGCCGGCCGTCTCCGGCGGTGGTCGCCGGCGGCCGGAGGTGGCTGCCGGCAGTCTCCGGCGGTCAGAGATGGCTGCCGACAGTCTCCGGCGATGGCTGCCGACAGTCTCCGGCGGTGGCTGCCGGCGGCCGACAGTCTCTGGCGGTGGTCGCCTGAGGTGGCTGCCGGCGGTGGGAGGGTGGTGGTGGTGGTCGAAAAAAAAAACCAAAAGTGAAAAAAAAAACCAGTTTTTTGGAGTTTTTTTTTACCTCTGCAGTTTAAAAACTGGTTTTTTAAATTGAAAAAAAAATGGTTACCAAACGCTCCTTTTTTTTCAGTTTTTAAAACTGAAAAAAAAAAGGGAAAAAAAGAGTGTCAAACGGGGCCTAACTCCGGGAGGCTTCCTTCTTCTCTCCCCATGAACACATTAACAAGCCCTCCGAGAGGCTTCCATTTATGCTCTCGGTGAGCACCCATTTACAAGGCCCCCAGGGAGATCACCCCACTTTTCACGAAAGTAAACGAATTGCTCTCGTACTGGTAAGATAGAAAAATGTAATAGCACCTAGTAAGGCAGGACTACGTACTCCTCGAAATCTAGACAGGCCATTCAACTGGTAGCCAGAGAACAAATATTGTAATAATGTCTTCATTGCTTTGGCCATATGTGTTATGCCCGGCTTCTCAGACTTACTATGGGGACGGAGTTGTTTCTAGAAGGACGTATATGTTTTGGTCTAAGTAATTCAACTAGTGTTCAAGTCTTTGGTATCAAAATTCATTACACCAGCATTATCTAATCGAAAGAGGTCAGTGTTGTTTCTGAAGGTGGTCTTTTAATTACTTCCTTAATCATCAAACCAGTAGAGATTAATTAGGAGACTGAGGTACCAAATTTGAATATACCCATCAAGTCATTGGACAATATATTCCAATAAAGAGGCTACGTACAGATAAACATACAGAAAAGCCTTTTATAACACATTCGAAAACCAATCAGCACCTCATCATGACACTCGTGAACATTCCTCACTTGCGGCAGATGCGTGCTGTTGGCATCGTCACACAGATAGGGGCATACTTCTTCTTGGCCTCCAGGCTCCCGCGGGGTGGCTCGTCGGCCATGGCGACCTTGGCTATGGAGCACGCGGCCGCAGCTGCGGCAGCGAAGACCAGGTCCCTCCTCCCACTGCTGCCCTCTTCCTTGCTGTTCACGGCGGCCTTCCCAGCTCCCTTCGAGGCCTTGACCACGAAAACGCCACGGCGGGCGGTTGTCGATGGCTGCTTGGTGGCGGCAGCCACGGTGGAGCTGCCTAGGAATGAGGATGTCATGGTTACGGAAGCCATTTTTCTTGCTATCTGGATGTTCAGTAGTACCGTCGGATGTTATTTGAGCTTTCCAAGTGATGGGGTCGTTAGTTAAAAGTGTGCAGGTAATGAGGAAGGGCTTCTTAGTTCTTACATATGTCATCCACTTCCTTATCTGGAACAATGGTCGCTCGAATTGATTGCTGCCACGTGTAACTTTATCTTGACATACAATTGCTGGCTGTGGAACCTCTTTGTTTGTTCAGAAAGTGAACACTTGGAAAATCACACATTGTTTTTCCCTTTTTTTGCCCTACCAAAAATGGTAAGGTTATGCTCTTTTTTATTTAAAAATTTTCGTTCAGAGGCGAACATAGACCCGTAGCACCAAAGTTGTACTTAGAGGTGACCTTAGAAAAGAAGACGGGACTGATTTGTTTTTTCCTTACAAGTTAACAGTGTGTGATTTGCATGCAAGAGACGTACTGACATTGGTTCGAAGAGCGAAAATTTGATAAAGAGCGTGACTACATGGATGTGGTATGATGCCCATCAGAGAATTTGTTCTTGAGTTAGATTCTCCATATCGGAATTCGGAAGTCCAGTAATAACAAATGCGTTGATTTTCTCTGCTGTAATGGTATCTTAGGGGAGAACAAATTAGGACAAGGCACCAAGACAAGTAATTTGGTGAACTCTAGGGAAGAAAGGACTGTCTATCAAATTAAATATTTCGATGTGATTAAAGATTTGTATGTTATAACGCCTACTAGTTGGAGGGACTAGCGCGTTCCTAATAACAATGAACTTCACCATGGTCAGCTTTAAGCCCATAAATCTCTTTACTCTTCTGATTATAGTTAAGGTTACCAAGAATGTTCAAGATGAGCTCTCATAAGTTAGGTTTTTTCGGATGATGTAGTATTAGTTGTTACTCTTTCGGTTATAGATGAGGTTACCAAGAATGTTCAGGATGAACTCTCATGGGTATGTTATTTGCCGATGATGTAGTATTAGCTAAAGTCTAGGTTTGCGTGAGTGATCATGCACGTTAGCGGGGATAACAATGTTGTATAGTTTAAAATGTTGGGAGATTGATACACAGCACACAATATAGACTTTAGCCAGAATACGAATGATCAACGGTTGTGTGGCTACACCAGGGGCGTTAGCATAAGAAACAAAAATATTCGCAATAAAGGGATGGTGCCTATTGATGCAAAGATGAAGGCACATTGCTTGAGATAGTTTGATCGTATTCAACGTAGGCCTTTAGATGCTTTTGCAAGAATTCGTTATTTATGCTGAGTTGATGTGTTGAAGAGGTAGAGGTAGACTAAGGATAACTTGAAGAGAAGCATTGCGAAAAGACTTGATCACCGGAAGAGGAGGGAATGAAAGAAAACATTCGATCATGTAGCTGATCCAAATTAATTTAGGACAAAGGCTTGGCCGATGATGATTATATGGAAAGAAGTTTCAAGAAAATTAACTAAGCATAAACACAGAGAAATCTGCTCGTGGAACTATCCGTACAATTTGTAAACTCATAATTCATACCTTGAATTATTACAATGAGTACAAGGAAGAAAAAAAGTTTATATCCTTTTCCAACACACAATTTCACTACACAGTATTGTACAAAGGTCCATTCCCCTTCCAACTTGTCACTCCTGAATAGCTTCAACCTTGGACATATTATACGATCCATTCCACTCCTTGGCGTCATCATCAGATTCTGTTCTTTGTTCTTTGTACTTGTACCAAGAAGCCCAGTAGAGATAATTTGCAAAGTTCAAGCAACTGAGGATGGCTAAGAACCAGTAGAAGAGATTCAAACTGTTATGATCTATGTCTACCCCATACAACCACCCCTGCTTGCTTGGAGTAATGTTCTTGGTAACAGCATTTATAATGTTGACAAAGGCAGTACTCAAAAAGTACCCAAAAGAGAGTGAAATGAGGGCAAAAGAAGTAGAGAGTGATCTCATCCCTGAGGGAGCTTCCTTGTAGAAGAACTCCATTAATCCAACCATGGCAAACATATCCGCGATCCCAAACACGCCATATTGGAAGGAAAGCCAAAAAAGACTTATAGGGTGGTAGGGATCCTTGAGGGCTTGATCCCTTCTTTTTACCTCAACTATGCCAGCTATGCCCATGGAAATAATCGAGAGCACGAGCCCGACTCCCACACGTTGGAGCTGTGTGATTCCCGATGGATGCCCGGTGATTTTCCTCGCCAATGGCACGACAAGAAACTCGTAGATCGGTATTAGGACAGACATGAAGAACAGGGGAATCACTGGAATTGAGGCAGTAGGAACGTTTATGGAACCTATTTGAGGATCCATGAAGTACCCTTGTAGTACTGAGAATGTTTGTAACTGCGCCAAGCATGTGTTCATGATGATTGTACTGGTAATGATTGGTAGCATCCTTGTAAGTATTTTGATTTCTTCGACTTGTGTGATCGTGCAAACTTTCCATGGCTCCGGCTTCATTCCCTCTTGGAGAATAGCCGCTTTATCAAACACACTGCATGTAATGAAGTGTGATTAGGCTTGTTTAGGTAGACTTTCCATTTTCTGTATTCACTTTTGTGTAGAAAAGCATGTTAACCTCCGGTACTTTCTCAAAAATGGTTCCTCTGCCGTATTTAAAAGAACATTAAATTGTTGCTAGTACTAAAATCTGAGCGTTTTCGAAAAAGGTGTCCACTAAAAATGCTTGCATTACCTGAATTGGTCGGTATGTAAAACTCTTTCCTCGGAAGCATCTCTTTCTTCATCATCAATCTCGTACAGCTGATGAGGATTTTCGGGTAGTGACAAGTTTCTGTTCCGGATTGCAAGCACGATAACCTGAAAATCAAGTGGAACTACAGAGTTATACACACCAGAGACAGATTCATCCGATGGTAGGGTTCGCAGGTGATCTATGACAGGCCACATTGCCGATTAGCAAATGAACCTGCGATCTGTTGTCACATTTTGATACCTGCACAAGCCCAACTGTGGGTCGTTGAGGACGTGAGAAGGAGAACTATACCTGCGCAATTTTGATAATTGGGCTACTAGCGAGGGGTTTGATGCAGTAGAAAGGCTTTCCAAGGCCAAGAAAAATGAATCCAATAAAGGCAGTCACCAAACCGATGAAAAAACCCCAATGCCAACCCTTGTTCATGCCAACGTACACAACCCCCGTGACTCCTATGATGGATCCAATGGTTGCACTTAACTGATACCAGTTGAAAAAACTTGCAACGCCCCTTTCTCCATTTGGATCCTTGCTGTCGAACTGATCGGCACCAAGTGCTGGTAGCGCTCCTTTGACGCCGCCAGAACCAAGTCCTAATAGACACAGGGAAGAGTAAAACATAAATGATTCGCCGCCTTTGATACAACTTGGCTTGCCACAATCTTCAGGCTGTAACTTATCGGAATAGGCTTGGATTGTAATCATCATTAGGCCCTGGAAATACAAATTTAAGATGGATCAAAGATTGGACAAACAAAAGAAGGAGAGATGACAAATGTGTAGATTTTGTATGCACAGAAACTGAAGAACTTAGGCTGCATACATTATCTTCTGTGCAGGAAAAGTGTTGCCAAATACTGTTGGTACGAATATTAAATACGAAGACAAGACATAATTTTTATGGCGTCTTTTGTCACTAAGATCAAGGTTACAGTAACTAGCTCGAACCACACATTTTTCCCAAAACGAATATGCACCAACCTATGTCGCTTTTCCTTCTCCGGAAATGTTGTGCAGTTCAGAGGAGTTCACGGGTTAAGTGTCACTACAGTGTCGTATTGGTCTCAAAAATTGGATGTCACTTTAGCTTTAGCAACACATATACATTAGTGACGACATGCGGCCCCTAAGTTTGGCCACTGAACTGCATTGGATCCAAATACATTGTATGTAGCGTATTCACAGGTCACAAGACGAGGTGTGGGATCGATCATAGCAGGCGCAAAATGCAGAGTTTGTAAGTTGAATATGCAAGTTTGTTCCTTATTTTGTCTGTCAAGAAGTGGTGAAAGCGATGTACATTACCAGTAATTCGAGTAGCCCAAAGATCAGGCATGTATAGAGCCTGTTCAAGTAAGTGTCCGAGATGAAACCTCCGAGAATGGTAAGCAAGAACGTTGAGCCGAGGAAGTTGGTAAGTGTGTTTGCAGATGTTGACACATCAAAGTGCATCACCAAATGGAAGTAGAGAACCATAGTTGACATGTTGGCAATGAATCCAATGTTCTCCAAGGCGCCCAAAGCTTCAAAAGTTGGCACACAAAAAGCAAAATTAGTAGTAGTGCAGCAGCAGCAGCACTTTAGAACACTTCGCGGTTTCATCAAAATTATGTTAAGCTACAATCAACTTTACAAACTTACAAGTTCCTACCATAAACAAACATGGTGGCCCTGAATCCGCCTTGTTTGTTGCTATCGAACAAGGACACATCCGTACAAGTGCTGTTCATGGACGAATTGGTATTATTTCTCTCCTGAAAAGTGCAGATAAAACGTTAGTGCTTTTCTAGAGAAACAGAAGACATTTGTCACGGTAAATCAGAAAACGCTGAGCGAGCCATATCTCATATTAAGTGGATATACCATAAGTAATATGCGATCCTGCTACAATCATGAATTCGTTGGTGCATGAACTCGGTGTCGGTATTACAATACGTAAAGACTTACCATCATATCTGCCGAGGCAGAGGAAAATCTGTTAGTGTTAGGTGATTGCCTTGTGCAGATCAATGCCAAGAGGGTACCTATTTATATATGTACTGCACAAGATTCTAGCTGCTCTTTTGGTCTCATTGCCTAATAAGTTTTGTTCCATGATTTGTATATCTCCATATTTGTCCATCTGCCTTATCCACGTATTCCCTCGCCATTACGAGACTATTCCTTGTTTTGTACTTTCTATCTGCCCACTTTTTTAAATTGTTGATTCTCACGTGTTATTCGTTCATTCTATGCAAAGACCGATATTAGGAACAAATGTTGACCAAAAAAGAGAATCTAAATTTCCGTATAAAGAAAGTGTTCTGCATTAGAGTTCCACATTGAGTAAGTATGGAGATTAAGATTGATTATTATATTTGGTGGATTTTTTCTCTTCGTGAACATGCTTGGGTTGAAGACAGACTTTAATTCGTATAAAAGTTTAAATTGTATGTAATCAAGCAAACGTGATCTGCTTTTAGCCAATGACAAGTAATGTTCGTTTATCTGAATTATTTATATATAGTTGTAATCAACTTAATAAAAGTAGGTATTGAACAACAGAGGGCTCGGGGACATTAAACCATGCTGTCATAGCGTTCAAGCTTGGTGCAACTGACTACTTGTTACATGAAGAGACCTTCGCTACGTATTACATGAAGAGACCCATGAAGAGACCTTTGTGTCACGTTTTCTCTATTTTGGTCCCTCAGTATGAAAATTGAAAAACAACTTGTGTAAATACAAATGATAGCATAAGCCTATTTGTTGCTAGTCCGTTCCTCCTATTTATACACAATGCACTAGACTTTTTTCTTAAATTTTTGTTGTTTTCGCTTTTAATCTTTTTTTTTGGTCCTTAATACCGTTTTCCAGATTTTTTTACCCTTTCAAAATTGATGACATCCCCCCCCCCCCCCCCCCCGGCGCACGCCGCCCCGTTTGACACATCCATTTTCATAACCGCACCACTTCCATTTCTAAGTGCGTTGTAAGTGATTAGGATCCTTTGCTGCGGGGATACAACAACACTCCTGTTGCTCATGGCCAAAAGGTACTCACCACGATTTCATTGAATTTTATGTTCTAATTTTTTAGGATAGATTCTTGTGCATGCAAAGATCGACTTGACAAAGAAATTGAAGGAAGAAACCCAGTGGAATAAGGGGAGTATATTGTAACTTAAAACCGTAGAATTTCATGGCTATGAGGTACGTTGTCATTTTCCAAAGTGAGTTGTGTCTAACAGTAAAAGGACTGAGAGTTGGGCTGGGCTTGTTCAGCCCCATCTTATGCACCCAACCCAAGGTGCCTAGGCGGGCTTTGGGCCATTGCTAGTTAGACAGACTTAGACACATTGAAAAGTACTATTTTCCAAACTCAGTCCAAATCTCTACAACGTGCTGTTAGCCCATCCAGCAAAAATATTTCCGTAACTCAGCCAAGTCATGCATCAATAAACCCCCCCCCCCCCCCCCCCCCCCCTTCATTCTTTCATTTTTTCTTAAAGGGTGTAACTCGGGCTGGGTTTCACGAACCGAAAAATATAGCTTCTTAATCAACTCGACTCAAGAGTTAAGAAAACATGTTAGAATGGGTTGGTTCAATTTGGAACGAGTTGGTTCGCCTTTTGACCTTGATAAATGATTATGGTCAGAAGTTTGATAAAGCATTGTTGGCGGCAACTAATTAAAACCAACACCAACTACAGTTAAGGGGCACAACCAACTGCCGCATGCCACCTGCCACCATCGTCGCCTGCTACAACCACCGCCAGTAATTACTGCAGCCTACAATAAGAATGGTGTTTCCTTGAATTTGTGACAAGAAAATAAGGTCTCAATTATTACTAGCTGTTTCTTATCGTTGCATAATATATTTTTTTAAAAAAGAAAATCAATTCTGGTACCCCCTTCATTCGCTTCGCTTCTTGTTTGTTACCTAATTTGGCGAGAGTGATTGGCCTCACTTCTCAAAGATGTTAAACAACAAGGGAACCATAATGGCATGGTTGTACGATGTCAAGGTTCCAAGAGCAAAGAGGTAAACCTGCATTGCGATACGAAACCGAGGACACAAATTAAACCTCAATAATCAACTATCATCTTATGTAAGAACACTAGTCATGAAACTCGGTCAGCCAACAGTGGTATAGGCCCATCAAAAAAAATATATATTGAAAACAAAGGAAGGAGTTTTTTGTAGCATATAAAGGCACTGGTATTTATGTAAATACAAGGATTGGATTATCATTGTTATCAAAAGCAGGAAAGAAATGTGAATAAAGGTTGTTCTCCAACTTGCGCAATAGAGTGCATCTTTTAAAGTTTTACTTTATGAATAATTGGAGCGGATAATAATGAGTACGCGGAGGGAGTGTAATCATAGTTATTAGATTAGACTGAACTGACCGGTTTAGCTAATTTGTCCATGAAAAAGGGATTCTCCCGCTGCGTTCTCGATTTGAAATGGAGGAAGCCGAACGAAACCATTAGAATGCATGCCATGGTGTTACTTTACGCATTTTAGTTAAAATTGTTAATGACGATGTGAAGCCAAAGTTTTGCTTCAGAGGCTTCAACAGCGCGGTGGTTGATTTTTACAGCGTAAAATGTCCCCTGCCAATAAAAATCTCCATCCCCTTGCAACTGTTTTTCTTCGCTTTTCTTTACCGATGCACTTGTAATTCCAAAGTAAAAAGAGAACTTATGACAAATCCATGCATGCTCGTGTACCTACGTACCGCAGTCACCGGCAGCACGTACGCACGGCCGTTCACGACAAGTGAATGATCTAAGTGCACACTGACAGACAACTTCTTTCCAGCCAAGCCCAAAATTCATTCTTATCATGCAGTTGCTAACTTCTGAACAGCTAGAATCTGTAACAGCAGGTGCACATCAAACACCTTTGGTGTGGGACTAACATGGTATCATAACAGAGAAGACAAACATGCAAGTGCCACTGCATGCGACAAATTGCTACTTACCCTTTTGTACCTTTACTCACTAAATTAACATTGACTTCGGTATTTGAACTTGGTATCGATCTTACTCTACCCAGAGGGCCAGTGATTCCAAGAGTTTTCAAATCAAAGGTTGGGTGCGAATAGCATAACGGATTAATGGTCCCAGAAGAAGGATGGAACATCTCAGTTATAACTAAAAACAATTCATAATAAAACAATGTCAGAGCTCTCTTTTCAATGTCTAATGCACAATCTTGTTCACCGTTGCAGCATGATGCTTTGGAGCCTTAACCATAGCAATTGGGTCTTTGAAACCAGCAATCTTCCAAACTTCAGGACTAGGTCTTTGGTACGAGTGTTGAATCTTGTTTGAACAGATAAGCTGTGTGTAGTGTTCAAACAGCGACAAGGGGATTACGTAAACAGATAATCTTTGAACGTGATAAATGTTATTTCTCTTTGGTATATCTGTCCTAAGACGCATAAAGTGTATAAGTACGCTATGTGACAATCGATACTATTTGATAAGAACAAACTTTGGCTCATACCCTGATTGTAGGAATCTTTCCCTAACCCCGTGTATAGTGACAATTAGTAGTCGTTAAATGTTTGTAGTGACTTTTTTTCTAACACTTTCAATGACAATTATTAGAAATATTTAGAGACAAATTATTGTCACTATATAGGGGGTAAGAGGAAGATTCTTCCAACCGGGATAGCAGCCAAATTTTTTTCATTAGATAATAATTACTTAGGAGCTACTTCGCGGGAGGGGCTATTAATTTGGTCCATCAGTACAAGTGGCCTCTAATCATTAGAGCGAAGGGCAAAAGCAGAGGGCAAACGAATAAGCGCACTTATTCTTTTTACTTAAAAAGATGATGCCAAAGAAAGTGGGTTCGCAATCGACGTGGAGGTGCCACAAGGAATGCAGTCCGAGTCAGATGCCAAGTGTGATGATGTAGGACACAGCAAGGGCGAAGCAAGAGCAGAGACCAAGGGCTTTCCAGACAGAGCCTGAGGGTGGCAGTGCTGCGAGGGCGATGGCGTTGCTGCGAGGGCGATGGCGTAGGGTGAATACACGACGACAGTTACAGTCCGATGTTTAGGTCCAGAGTCAGGGTCCTGTATGTTTCTCTCTCTAGGATTCTAGAGTGAGAAAGTGAAAATGCCAGAGTTCCGTGAATCTGAAAATCTAAAATCCTACAAATGAATTCTCAAGACCTCTATTTATAGAGGTTGAGAAGATGATGTCATCACGCGACACGTGGCGCTCCCCTTGAGTGACATGTCACCGAGGGGGTTCACAACTACCGGTGCTCCACGGATTGTTGAATCGCATATTCACCCGGCCTGCCCCGCACAGTGTCGCTTTATCTATCTGGAAAGGCAAGATCCCATAGCGTCGCTATGGCCAGAAAACCCCCTTGATCTAGCCACCAATCCAAGCTCTTGTAGAGTCCTACAGGCCTGGCAGCGGTGGGGAAGACCTGACGCCCAACTGCCAGGTGGACTAGGCGCAATGCCCTCCAAAGACCTGCTCCCGTTTCGGAATGACCCGGGGGTCACAGTCCTTAAGGGTGCCAACTCAAGCCCCTAGTGCCGGAGCACGTAGGCCAGTCATGAAGGCATCCTGACGGAGATAGTGTCCCGAAGGAGTTGCCTATCCCACTACAAAGGGTCCTCATGCCGGAGCACTATGAACGGAGCTCCCCCCGATATAAAGACGATGATAGCTTTATGATAACGAGCCTATCCCGCTGCGAGAGGTCCTTGTGTGGGAGCACTACGAGCGGAGCCCCCCGGAATAAAGACAGCGATGGCTTTGTGGTATCGAGCCCATCGCGCTGCGAGAGGTCCTTGTGCCGGAGCACTACGAGCGGAGCTCCCCAGAATGAAGACGGCGATAACTTTGTGGTAACGAGCCTATCTAGTGGCAACGATGGCTTTGTGGTAACGAGCCCATCCCGCTACGAGGGGTCTTCGTGCCAAAGCACTACGAACGGAGCCCCCCGGAATGAAGACGGCGATGGCTTTGTGGTAACAAGTCTATCCCATGATGGCAATGGCTTTGTGGTAACGAGCCCATCCCGCTGCTAGGGGTCCTCGTGCTAGAGCACTACAAATGGAGCTCCCTGGAATGAAGACGGCGATGGCTTTATGGTAACGAGCCTATCCCGTGGCGGCGATGGCTTTGTGGTAATGAGTCCATCTAGCTGCGAGGAGTCCTCGTGCCAGAGCACAACGAGCGGAGCCCCCCAGAATTAAGACGGCGATAGCTTTGTGGTAATGAGCCCATCCCGCTGCGAAGCACTATGAATGGAGCCCCCAGAATGAAGACGGTGATAGCTTTATGGTAACGAGCCTATCCCGTGGAGGTGATGACTTTGTGGTAATGAGCCCATCCCGCTATGGAGCACTATGAATGGAGCCCCCCAGAATGAAGACGGACAATAGCTTTATGGTAACGAGCCTATCCCATGACGACGATGGCTTTGTGGTAACGAGCCCATCCCGCTGTGAGGGGTCCTGGTGCCTGAGCACTACTAACGGAGCCCCCAAGAATGCTGCACATTCCGGAGAGTGGGTCGAAGCATGTTCCACGCCCATGGCGAGGGCGCATGGTGTGGTGAATAAGTGTGATGCCCAAAGGCCTGTAACATGATTGTGGCGCATGGGCGCGGAGACGACTGTTACGAGACCTTACCTGGTGCCAGCGGCACATGTCATGGAAGTGGCGCACGGGCGCGATGACGACGGTCGTGAGACCATACCTGGTGCCAGGGGCACATGTCATGGAAGTGGCGCACGGGCGCGGTAAAGTGTGTATGGTGCCTGGGGGCACGACATTGTGAAAGAGAGCCTGGGGGCACGACTGTATCAACGGCACGGCGCAGGGGCACGACGGAGTGCGTATGGTGCCAAGGGCACTGTAGTGTGACAGAGAGCCCGAGGGCGCGACCATATCAGTGGCGCGGTGCATGGGAGCGATGGAGTGAGTAAGGTGCCGGGGGCACATCTTTGTTAGTGGCGTGGCACATGGGCGTGACAGAGTGCGTATGGTGCCAAGGGCACTGTGTGACGTCCTGGCGATGGGGGTCGCTGAGTGACGTCTAAACGACGGGGGTCACAAAGTGACGTTCAGGCGACCAGGAGTCGCGGAGTGACTTCTGGTCGACAGGGGTCACAGAGTGACGTCCAGGCGACGGGGGTCGCAGAGTGACCTTTGGGTGACGGGGGTCGCGGAGTGACTTCCGGGAGACGGGGGTAGTGGAGTGACTTCCAGGGGATGGGGGTCACGAAATGACATCTAGATGACGGGGGTCGCGGGATGACCTCAGGGCGACGGGGGTCGGGGAGTGACTTCTAGGTGACGGGGGTCGCTGAGTGACGTTCGGCCCCTTGAAGAGTAGTGAAGATGCTAAGTATGGAAGCGAAAGGCCAATCCTTTAGGGGAAGGCCAAGGCCAACCATTGGGGGAGGCCAAGACCAACCCTAGAGGAAGGCCGAGGCCGAGCCCCAAGGGAGGCCGAGGTTGACCCCAGGGGGAGGCCGAGGCTGACTTCCTTCGGTAAGCGCCAAGGTGCGCCGACGGGCGAAGTACAACGGTCGAAGTGTGATGAGCAGTCACGCAAGGATGAGCTTCTTGGTGACGAAGTCACATCAAAAGAGTGAGAAGTGCACGTGACTTAAGCGTGCACCTTTGACCAGTTGGAATGTTTGAATATTGCCTGTTGCTTGTGCAGACGTGTCATGCAAAATAAGACCCCTAGTGGGCCTTTGGGTGCGACCAGAATAGGTTGGGAACAAAAGAGTTTGAGTGTCTTTCTGAAGCTTATTCTTTTTACTGGATAGAGTTTGAATTTGAGTCTTTTTCTTAACGTTTTACCCAGGTGATCTCGCATGAACAGACACTAATGACATATGTGTGGAACCACTCAACCAACACTAATGAAACGCCATTCTATCCTCCCCAACATTTTTTTTTCTTTTTTCAAAAAATATTAAGAAATTCAAATTAGTAGGCAGAAATTCAAATACTAAGAATGTGCTTAACTACTTCGCTTACCAAAAGGTAGAGGAAGAGATCTTCCCTGGGAGAGGATTTGGTAAGAAGAGGGGGAGTCCATACGTACTGTTTCAACTTGACAAAGGACTGTTGACATTCTTCCGTCCAAACAAAAATTGTTGCTCACCTAATGGCTTTAAAAAGGGTAGACATCTTGGACAAGAACCTGCCCAGAGCCGCAATTATTCCTGTTAGCTCTCGTACTTGCTTAATAGTCCTGGGAGGAGTCATGGCTTAAATGACATCTATTTATTTTTTCTGGATTCACTTTCAATGCTGCGTTGAGCAGTGGCGGAGCCACTGTTGTACGGGGGGGGGGGGGGGGGGGCCCTAATGCACCCCCTCAAATTTTGGCCAAAAAAAATTATATATTGTTTATTTCATTTTCAGTCGCAGCTCTCTCTCTCTCTTCTCCTCTGGCTCTCTGTTCGAACATGACCTCATCGTCTCTCTCAGTTCTCACATCTCACCGTCTCCCACCGTCACGGCCACGGGCGACTCACTCCAGCAAATCGCAGACCGGCGACGGCGGCCACGACACAAGCCCACTACACGTCTGCACGAGCCACGATCTGGGATCTGGATCTAGAATTCTAGATCTACGCGTCGAGTCGCCGATGGCGACGACCTTACCCCAAGTCAACCAGCATGGCGACGATTGACGAACAATCTTCAGTCTTCACTCCACCGGCGCGGCCAAGAATTCACCGCGGCGACTTCCTTTAAAATATCACTGATTCAGGTACGTCTTCATTCTTCAAGACAAATCCTTCAATTTGGTAGCTCCGCCCCTGCTTACCTTATTGAAGGTCATAGGATATTGCTATAAATCAGTAAATGACCATTCAAAGAAAATAGTCACTACACACAATTCACGCCTTGCATGCTGCGTACTTCGCTCGTGGTATCTGGGTTTGGTGTAGCCCACATTTAGAGATAATACCTTTTGATTTTAACATAAAGAAACTTTTCGATAGGCTGTGTGACGTGCTTGGGGTTAGACCTTCCACATTTGGAAAGAGCATGGTTCTTCAAATTGTTGAAGACTTCATTTAGATATGTATTACAGGGTGCAAAGTCAACAGAATGAACTTAGTTCTCTTTCGTAGTTGCCTATTCTATGCTAAGGGTTTGCCAGTTTGATTTTTAAATGAACTTATCTTAGTTCTCTTGTGTTTGTGTTGCTTGGAACTAGCTCCTTTGCATCTAAGCTGCATCTTCCTTACAACAACTCTGTGAACCATCTGGCTGCAGGTAATTTTACACGAGAAAACTAGATATACATGATTTAGTTATATGTATAAATTGCAAACCTGTTATCTGAATTCAATTTTAGGTTCTTTTGTCTCCCCTGTGTCACTATGGTTTGTTTATCGTTCAGTTGCAATTTCACCAAAGGCATAAGTAGATTTCTCCTTATGTGCGAATACAATTCTACTTCAGGAAAAGTTTAGAGAGCCCATATTTCCAAAAAAATTTTACTAGCATCTAATCTAGCATGCTCATCGACACCCTTTTGAAAATAAACTTGAGTTTGAGGCTTCCAAAGTTTGGGTAAAAGTGATTTGGCGAATACTTATTAACTGTGGGACTGTGTCCCAAAATTGTAAAGCTTGGCCAGAGAAATACTTATGGAATGTTAGTTCTTGGAATGTTAGTTCTGGTGATAAGATGTTTAGAGGAAAACATTTTGTCACTTTGGAGATGCAATCACACAAACACACATATTTCTTAGGGCATGAAGTTACACAAACACACATATTTATGGCATGAATCTGAGAAGTTATGTACAAGAACATGATAAATCTGAGAAGTTAGCGAAAAATGCACTATGTTTTTTTTTTGGGTGCTATTTTACTTAATTTTTTTTATTAATTTTGATATTTTTTAGCACCCCTTGGGGTGAAATCCTAGATCCGCCACTGGCGTTGAGACCATGAATCCTAAAAAAATTTCGGATGCCGACCACAACAAACAAGTACTTGAGTGGTTTTGTCTTCATCTAGTATTTCCTTAGGATGTTGATGGTTTACTTGAGGTCCTCGACATGGAATTCTGCTTTAGCACTCTAAACTAGCATGTGGTTTACGTGTATTTCTATACTCTTCCCAATCAAATCATGGAATATGAAGTTGACTAGGCGCTGATAGGTCTTTCCAGTATTTTCTATGATGAATGAAGTCTTGAGATGTCGTTCTCATGCATCATGATCTGGTTGTACCTGGAGTATGTGTCCATGAAACAACTCATGCCCCGAAGTGCATCAACGAGGATATTGATCGTGGCGAGTGGTAATTATCTTTTGGACAAGCTTTCTAAAGATCCATAAAGTCTATGCATATCCTCCATTTGTTGTCAAGTTTTGGAACCATGACAATATTGGCTATCTGAATACTGGATTTCCAGGATGAATTCGACATTCAACAACTTGTCCACTTCTGCTTCGAATTTCACCTGCCTTCCCGGAGCAAATATTTGCTTTTTCTATTTGACGAGCTTCTTGGCTGCATCAATATTTGGTCGATGTGTTATCACCTCTGGATCAATTTCGGGCATGTCTGCAGCTGTATATGCTTATATATCTGCATAACTCCTTAGGAGGTTGACAAACTTGAGCTTGATTTCCTCTTTGAGGCTTGACCTGATCCGAACTATCTTTCCCTTGTTAGTTAGGAAAAGTTTGACATTTAATAGATCCTCGGCTAGTCTCCCTCTCTGTATCTGTCTCGTACCTTGGAGTCTTTAATGACGAGAGCTTATGTGGTTTTAGCTCGGCATGCAACAACGTAATATTGCCGTGCCACTGTTTGGTCTCCTTTTACTTCGCCCACACCATGCTCCATATGGAACTTCATCTTTAGGTTGTACATGGACACCACCACCTTCGTCTGTTTAGACCAGTTCGTCGAAGGATGACATAGTGGGCCGAAGCAAGACATACCATAATGAAGTCCAATATTAAATTGATCTTAGTCAGAGGTGTTCCTATAGTGACGGGCAATAATATGATCCCTTATATCACCCACAAGGTGGTTGGAGAAGCCGTATAATGGAGTATCCATCTTGGGAGTTGTTCTATAGGGATGGTCATTTGTTGGAAGAAAAGAACGCTGCCAAACTCTGATTGTCGACTAATATTCTTTTGATGTCAAGGCTACCTACTCGGAGCGTGATGACCAAAGTATCATCATGGGGAGTCTTTACATCCCCCATATCATCCTTAAAAAAGGAAATAGAGGGCATAATCTTTTGCCTTTTTATTAGGAGATTGGTTTGCAATACATACTTCTCCGGCATATGCCTTGCGAGCTTGTTCGGAGAAGCCACCGGCTGTAATGCCTCCGAAAATTATGTCGATGATGCTCACATTGTCTTGTCGTGCTTCTATGTCTTCTACGGTTAGAATCGCTTCCTTCGGATTGTCTTGCTAGGCTATATAGTTCTTTAGATGGTCTTGCTTGGTGAGGGCTTCAATCGTTCACTTGAGTGACTCACAACTGTCGGTTGCATAGCCATGATCATTTTGGCAATGACACTGTAAGAGCCTATGCCTTTTGTTTAAAGGTGAACTCATCTTATCCTGCCAATCGAGAGTCTCTTTGTCCCAAATCTCATGTATAATCTGCGAAGTAGGTATTTAGGGATGTTAAATTCTTCATGTCGAATAGCTCTTTGGCACGTCGCTCATCGTGTTTCAAACGCTTAGAGTACGTTCCTTCTATTTTGGGGCTGTCATCTTCTAGGGCACGCTTTCTCTTCTCTTAATTGCTTTCTTTTGGACGTCTTTGGCGAGTCTCTAAGTATTCTTCTACTTGGATATACTTATTTGCCTTTATCTAGAAGGGCACTCATGTTTCAAGGTGGACACTTGTTCATAAAGAATGCAAACATGGATGTGGGTTGGCGGCCTTGCAAGAAAGTTGTATATTTTGCTGACTCGTCCAGGTTGTCGACCTCTAGTGTTGTTGCATTGAAGCAATCAGAGGTAATGAGATAGAGACTCATTTTTCTCTTGTACAATGTTTAATAGGCTTGCTGAGTTTTTCCTTCCACAACAGTTGCTCAGGAAATGTTTTCGAAAAAAATCAGATAGTTGAAAGAAGGAATGGATAGACCTTGGCTGTTGAGACTTGAACCAAGAGTGCGTAGCTTTTCGCAGGGTGGTTGAAAAGTGAGATGTATAATAGTGTCTCAGACTTGAAGAAGCATCATATTTGTCTCGAATTAGTATACGTGCTCTCCATGATCGCCTTTGTAATAATATAAATTACATTGAGACATCCTGAAGTTGGGTGGCAGCTTCGCATTTTTTATGGCTTTGAATAAAGGGTATCCAAAATCTAATCTTGGAGGAGACTGTCCTTGGGGACAACATTCAGAGACCTCCTTGCTTGAGGGTCTTTTGCTTGCAATGGGGAGGAATTCGTGTTGGCTTCCTTTGATGGGTCTTGGCGATAGCACGTATTACTCATTGTACTATGACTGCTACTTTTATGTATCGGTTCATATGCTTGGTCCGCTCTGAATCGCACATGCGATCGTAACTTGAACTTGAATAAATATGGAGGTGGAGGTCACTTGGATTAAGGTGAGGATGGTTTTTGGATGTCCCCACAACATCTAGGGTTTTTTGCAGAGTAGTCACCATGTTTTTTAATTCGTGAAACTCTCTTATGAGATGTGCATGCAGGGTTTTGAAGCTAGCAATTGATGTGATAGCGAAGGTCATTGTTTTGCAATGTGGTTTTTGACAAAAGACGAAAGATTTCTACGAGATCGTTTGTCCGAATCGTGAGTGCTAGACATTATGCAGATGTGGAACATCTTTGGTTAAAGCGACATGGTGGTGAGTGGGTCTCGAACGCTAACCACGCGAGCGATCGGGTCGCCAATAGTTATTTGATCATTGCAGAGTATTCACCACACTTTTTAATTCGTGAAGCTCTCTTATGAGATGTTCGTGCAGGGTTTTGAACTGTTAGCAATTGATGCGAAGGTCTTTGTTTTGCAATGTGGGACTCGACAAAAGATTTCTACGAGATCGTTTGTCCAAATCATGAGTGTTGGATGTTATGTAGATGTGGAATATCTTCGATTAAAGCTACATGATGGTCAGTGGGTGTCGAACGCCAACCGCGCTAGTGGTCTGGTCGACAAGAGTTAATTGATCGTTGAAGAAAATCCCGATTGCTTCAGCTGACTAGAGAGTCACTGGAAGATGAACATATTGGATGTTGTCGTTAAAATTATGATTGAGAACCACAACCTGAAAATATAACCAGCAAGACAGAAAAAGAGTGATTGTCGAGTGGGGGCTTCGAAAAAGGAACTCTCCGATACTTAAGTAAGAGTACAGCTACATGGTAGTTCTCCAAGAAAGCAAGAAAATGCAACGTGTATATGTGTGAATAGTTGGTTTATATACCTGGAGAGAGTTCCCTTTAGATAAGCGTGGGTGCTAGAAACGGTTGGAAAAATCTCCATTCTATCCCATATATAATGACAATCAATTATCTTTAAATATTTCTAGTGACTTTTATTTAGTGACACTAAAAACGTGCTGCTAATTATTGTAGCTGAAAGTGTTTGGAAAAAAGTCGCTACAAACATTTAACAACTATTAATTGTCACTATACATGAGGTTGAAGGAAGATTCCTACAATCAGGGTAAGCGCCAAAGTTCGTTCCTAGCAAAATTAGGAGTAACAGTTGGGCTCTAAATCTGATCCTTGGAGATCAGGTTACTTCTCAGACGAGATAAGTAGTAAATATGTGTTTTGACCTAGTCGAACAGTGATTTATAGGTGTTGCGTGTCTTATACAGATTGGGAGCGTAATTTCAGCTAGTCATTAGGGTGAACATCAAGATTTACTTTATGCACTTCACTTCACTTCAGTTATAATTATTAATGACAATGTAAAGCCAAAGTTTTGCTCAGAGGGTTTCAAAACAGCAGCTACTGATTTTCGTAGGATAAAATATATCTTGCCCATAGAAATCTCCATGTTCTCGCAACTGATTTTCTCTGCTTTTCTTATATCAAATGCACTTGTAATTGAAAAGCAAAAAGAAAACTTATGACAATTCCATGCATGGTCATGAAAAGTGAATGACAATTCCATGCAGCCACCGGCAGCACGTACGCACGGCCGTTCACGACAAGTGAATGATCTAACTGCACACTGACGGACAAGTTCTTTCCGGCCAAGCCAAAAATTCTTTCTTATCATGCAGTTGCTAACTTCTGAATAGCTACAATCTGTAGCAGCAGGTGGACACCAAATACCTTTGGTATGGGATTAACATGGCATAACGGAAAGGACAAGCATGCAAGTGCCACTGCATGCGACAAACTGGTGCTTACCTTTTTTGTACCTTTGCTCACTAACTTAATCTTGACTTAGGTACTTGAACTTGGTATCTTACTGTACTGAGAGTGAGGTCAGCGATTGCAAGAGATTTCAAACACAAGTTGGGTATGGATAGCATAACGGATTAATGGTCCCAGAAGAAGGATGGAACATCTCAGTTACAACTAAACAATTCTTAATACAACAATGTCAGAGCTGTTTGTACAATGTCTTAATGCACGATCATGTGTTTTCAGCCTATTCTGGTCGTACCTAATGGCCTGCTAGGGGGCCCGCTTCGCGCAAACACGTTCGCGTAGTTAACGGTCAAATTTTCAACGCATCGAACCAGTCAGCGCACGCACGCTCAAGTCACGTACATTTTTCGCTCCGCGCGCACCTTGTGCGCGACTTAGACAACTTATTTTACGTTAACGTGACTCACGGTAGCACAACCATCGCACCAAGACCACCCGAACACCTTTTCATCAAAAATGTCAACCGACGGCGCAACCGAAACGATAGGGTCAAGGGGCAAAGGCCTTGGCCAACCCCATGGGGTCGGCCTCGACCTCACCCAAGGCCATGGAGTCTGCCTCGGCCTCCCATGGGGGGTTAGCCTTGGCCTTCCCCCCCCCCCCCCCCCCGGTTCTTCACTTTTCGTCCAAAGTCCCTTTTGCACTTTGCTCCCTCCGTACGCTCTTTATGTGACTTTGGCGCTTTGTCGCTTTGTTCGTCATGTGGGTACGATTCTTGGCAACACGCTCATCACGACGCAACTTCTGGATTTGTCATCACTCATCAAAGCACTTACCGTCGGCGCACCCGAAGTTCGCCAAAAGGGGAAGTGGCCTTGGGCTCCAAAAATGGAAGTTAGCCATTTGGTCTTGGCCAACCCCAGGCCTAGGGGGTCGGCCTCGGCCTTCCCCAGGCCTAGGGGGTCAGCCTCAGCCTCCAGGAGGGGTTGGCCTCAGCCACTTCCCCCCGGTGGTTCCCCCCTTCGTGCATAGTCATTTTTGTACTTTTTTCACTTCGTACTCTTCGTATGTGACTTTGGCATGTTGTTTGTCACATGGGTACAATTCACGTCGACACACTCGTCATAACGCAACTTTCGGATTCATCATTGCCCATCGAAATACCTACCGTCGATGCGCCCGAAGTTCACTAAAAAGGGGGAGTGGCCTTGGCCTCCCTTCATGGGAGTTGGCCATTGGCCTTTGCCACCCCCTAGGGTCGGCCTGGCCTTCCCAAGGGGTCGGCCCGGCCTTTCCAATGGGTCGGCCTCGGCCTCCCAGGGGAAGTGGCACTTGTTTTCTCCAATCTTTGCACCTCCGCGATGTTTACGGACGTTCGTAGATCAACCTCGCAACGTCTGTCGTGCATCAACCTCGCGATGTCCGTCGTGCATCAATCTCGCGATGTCCGTCGTGCATCAACCTCTCGACATCCGTCGTCCATGACCGCATACCGCTCCCATGATGCCCATTGCCCAAAGTCGCGCACTACCACTGAATAACCCGTTGCTGACGACCGCATACCATCACTCCCAACTTTGTCATTACTACATATTGCATTCATTATTTTGTTATAACAGGCACACTCAACTCATATCCCATCTTTGGAACACCAGACGCGTGCCCATGCGCCGTCTCAGCGACGTTCGTTGCCGCGCCCGTGCACCATTCTCATGATACATGCCCTTGGCGCCAAGTATTGCTCCGCGACATTCATCACCGTGCCCATGTGCCACTTCCATGACATGTACCCCGGCACCAAGTATTGTCTCCGCGACGTTTGTCGTAGCATCCATGCGTCATTCTCACGACATGTGCCCCGGCACTAAGTATTGTTCCGCAACATTCATCGCTGCACCCTTGCGCCATTCTCATGATGCGTGCCCCCGCACCAAGTATTGTTTCGCGACGTTCGTTGCTGTGCCCTTGTGCCATTCTCATGATACGTGCCCCGGCACCAAGTGTATCCCCGCGACTTTTGTCACCATGCCTGTGCGCCATTGTCATGATATGTGCCCCCGGCACCAAGTATTGTTCCGTAACGTTCGTCGCTGCGCCCTTGTGCCATTCTCATGATGCATGCCCCTGGCACCAAGTATTGTTCTGCGACGTTCGTCGCTGCGCCCTTGCGCTATTCTCATGATACTTGCCCCGACACCACCTATATCCCCGCAACGTTTGTCGCCGCGCCCGTGGGTCATTGTCATGATATGTGCCCCCAGCACCAAGTATATCTCCGCAACGTTCATCGCCGCGCCCGTACGCCACTTCCATAACATGTGCCCTGGCACCAAGTATATCCCCGCGACGTTCGTCGCTTGCGCCTGTGCACCATTGTCATGATACGTGCCCCCGGCACCAAGTATTGTTCCTCGACGTTTGTTGCCTGACCCTTGCGCCATTCTCATGATGCGTGCCCCTGGCACCAAGTGTTGCTCCGCGACGTTCGTCTCCGCGCTCATGCGCCACTTCCATAACATGTGCCCACGGCACCAGGTATTGTCTCTGCGACATTCGTCGCCGCTCCCGTTTGCCACTCTCATGATACATACCCCGGCACCAGGTATTGTCGCAAAGGTAGTTGCCGCACCCATGCGCCACAATCATGTTACATGCTTTCGATGGGCTTCGTTCGTAGTGCTCTGGCACGAGGACCCCTTGCAGTGGGATGAACTCACAACCTTATAGTCATCGCCGCCACTGGATGGGCTCACAACCTTAAAGCCATCACCGTCACAATCACGGGGGGGCTCCGGCCCTTGCAGCGGGATGGACTCACAACCTTATAGTCATCGCCATCAAGGGATGAGCTCACAACCTTAAAGCCATCTCCGTCACAATCATGGGGGGCTCTGGCCCTCGCAGCGAGATGAACTCACAACATTATAGTCATCGTTGCCACGGGATGGGCTCACGAACTTAAAGCCATCGCCATCATAATCATGGGGGGCTCCGACACAAGGACCCCTTACAGCGGGATGGACTCACAACCTTATAGTCATCACCGCCAAGGGATGGGCTCACAACCTTAAAGCCATCGCCATCACAATCACAGGGGGCTCCGGCACGAGGAACCCTCGCAGCGGGATGGACTCACAACCTTATAGTCATCGCCACCACGGGATGGGCTCACAACCTCAAAGCCATTGCCGTCTTCATTCCAGGGGACTCCGCTCGTAGTGCTCTGGCACGAGGACCCTCGTAGGGGGATAGGCTCGTTACCATAAAGCTATCACCGTTTTCATTCCTGAGGGCTCTGTTCGTAGTGCTCCGGCACAAGGACCCTTCACAGCAGTGGGATAGGCGACTCCTTTGGGACACTATCTCCGTCAGGGTGTCTTTGTGACTGGCTTACGTGCTCCGGCACTGAGGGCTCGCATTGGCACCCCTAGGGGCTATGACCACCGAGTCACTCCAAGACGGGAGTAGGTCTTCGGAGGGCATCGCGCCTAGTCCACCTGGCAGCTGGGCGTCGGGTCTTCCCTACCACTGCCAGGCCTGTGGGACTCTGCAAGGGCTTGGATTGGTGGCTAGATCAAGGGGGTTCTCTGGCCACACCGACGCTGTGGGAGCCAATCTTTTCAGATAGACAGAGCGACGCTGTGCGGGGTAGGCCAGGTGAATACGCGATTCGACGGTCTGTGGAACACCGGCAGCTGTGGACCCTTCAGTGATGTGTCACTCCCGGGGAGTGCCACGTGTTGCGTGATGACATCATCATCTTAACCTCTATAAATAGAGGTCTTGAGAATTCATTTGAGGACTTCAGATTTTCAAATTCTCGAAACTCACATTTTCACTTTCTCGCTCTAGAATCCTAGAGAGAGAAACATACAGGACCTTGACTCTGGACCTAAGCATCGGACTGTGACTGTCGTCGTGTATTCATCTTGTGCTATCGCCTTCGCAGCACTGCCACCCTCAAGCTCTGTCTGAAAAGCCCTTGGTATCTACCGTTGCTCCGCCCTTACTGTGTCCCACGTCATCACACTTGGCATTTGACTCGGATTGCATTCCTTGCGGCACCTCCACGTCGACTATGAACTCACTTTCCCTGACATCATCATGTTACTGTTGCAGCACGATGCTCTTGAGCCTTAAGAATAGCAAGTGGGTCTTCGAAACCAGCAATCTTTCAAACTTCAAGACTAGGTCTTTGCTACGGAGTGTTGAATCTTGTTTGAACGGATGAGCTCTGGGTTGTGTTCAAATAGCTACAAGGGGATTATGTTAATTAACAGATAATCTCTGGCGTAAGACTAACATGATGAATGTTGGTTCTCTTATGTTATTTGTGTTCTCCGACTTGAAAAGTGTACACATACACGGGGTGACAATAAATACGATTTCAACATATGGTACATTTACTCATTTTTACAGCTAAACACTTTTATACTCTCTTGAATCACTTAGGGGCTACCTCGCAGGAGGAGCTATTTGATCCATCGGTGCAAGTGGCCTCTAATGGTTCAAATATTGGAGCCAAAGGACTAAAGAAAAGGAGCGCGCTTGTTCTTTTCCTTAAAAAGAGCTTGGGTTTGAGTGTTTTTCTAAAGCTTGTTCTTTTTATTGAAAAGAGCTTTTGAGTCTTTTTCTTAAGTTTTGTCTCCCGATCTTGCATGAATAAGCACTTATAAGTGAGATACGTGTGAAAATAGTCAATACTAACGAAAATACCGTTCTATCTTCTTCACGTTTTTTCTTTTTTCCGTATTCTTGGAAAATATTAAGAAATTCAAATTAGTACGTGGGCAGTGTTGGCATTCTTGTGATCAATCGGTTCCGAAGATTTTAACTGCTACCTTCTGATAGTTGGTGGAATTCAAACACGTACCAGATAATAACAGATAGAGGACAAACATGAGAGCTCCGATACATACGACAAAGCTGTCCTTTTGCTCCTAGCCAATCCTTTTTATGTTCAATTAACAACATTGACTTTTGTATTTGGACTATTATGGGACGTTCCGTGAGCAACAGGTGAATAGTTTAACAACCCATGCACGACGTTGTTTTCAAATACTGCAACAATTTCCAACGGTTCTCAAATTTGAGTGAACAATCTCACTGATGATTAAAGGGTTAATTACATGTGATGGCTCTAAGTTTATTTACGGTGTGTCCTGCACCTCAAACTTATTTCATAACTGGCACCAAGAAGTTTATAGGTTTGGCATCTAGCATTCTCAAGAATTTTTCAAACTAAAAATTCGTCGGAGTGTTGAGTTGACTTATTTATTTATTTATTTTGGGTTGTTGGAGGGGGGGGGGGGGGGGGGGGGGCATTTTGATGGCTTAAGTTCAATGGGTGGAGATGACGGGTTAATGGAGGCGGTAAATGGTGCGTATGCTGATTCATGGAGTTTGGTTGGTGATGTTGACTATCGGTTAGGTGGAGGCAGTGGTTGGAGGTTTCTCTGGTGTGTTGTATGGTTGTAAGGGTGTCAGGTAGGACTAATGGCGATGATGGTGGCTCACGAATCGGTAATTAATTTTTGGTGGGTTTGCTTGTGGTTGACAATCATGGTGACTGGAGGAAAATTCTTCACCGGAATCGGTGTGTGATAGATAGAGAGATGCAGGGGCGGAACCACGCTTGTACGAGGGGGTGCTATAGCCCCCCCCCCCCCCCCCCCTCAGATTTTAAAAATAATATATATAGTGTTTTTTTTTCATTTGCAACTTTCCCTCTCTCTCTCTCTCTCTCTCTCTCTCTCTCTCCCCTCCTCTCTCGACCGGCTCTCACAGTCACCCGCTCACCGCGGCACGCCGGCACGGCTGCACCTCTCCAGCTCTCCTCCTCTCTCGACTCTCTCTCAGTCACCGCGGCACCACACAAAGGCCATCGGTCATCTGCTCGGCAGCCTCGGCTCATCGCCTTAAGGTAACGCACTTACCCACTAACGCTGGTCGGCGGTCGCCGTGGCGTCAAGTGAAGCTCTCACGCCGGCATCTCTCCTCCTCTCTCGGCTCTCTCAACCACCGCGGCTCGCCGCACGCCGGCACCACCCACCGACCCACGGCCACCGGTCGTCAGCTGGGCTCATCGGTTGGTCGCCATCCCCCGATTTCGAAGCGCGAAGCCGGCGAAGGCCCTCCTCAGTCCGGCGGTCCCCCACCCCAACTCCGGCCATATCAGATCTGGCAGATCTAGCTTAAATCTACCGTCTATGAGCCGGCGGACAAACCGAGGAAGTTCCGTCACTGCCGTTCGGCGGTCACGGTGCTTGAAATAGTGAAATTGCAGATCTGACTTTGAGTTTTAGTCACCAACGACATTGCGACAACGACGCCGTTCTGATTTCTGAGGACTGAGGTCAGTGTGCATTTTGAACAATTTCTTTTGCTATTGAGAATTGATTATTTGATTAATAATTTTAGGTTGTTAGTTGTGTATTTGATAATTTAGATTATTAATTGATACTTTATGGATGTTAATCGTGCATTGAGCACTTAGATTTGAGATTGTTGATGGAGGATGAGACCTAATTAGATTAAGATGTCGGATATGTGATTTAGTTGAATGGTGGGTTGAAATTAAGTTAATTAGGTTAACGCGATAATAAAACATGACTGAAAAAGTGCACTTTGTTTTTGTGTGCTATTTTACTTATAAAAATATTTATCTCCTTCGATATATTTTTTGCCCCCCCGGGATGAAATCCTGGTTCCGCCACTGGAGAGATGTGGTGCCGTGGAAGGAGGTTTGGCAGTGGTGATGGTGGCACCGTGGCTGAAGATGGAGGAGGCAGATGAAAATGAAAAATGCTTAGGAGTGTGAGGTCTCACACTTATAAGACTTCATCGCGCGAATTAGCAAAAGTAAAATTCATGGTGCAATACACTACCACAGATAAACTTAGGATCACAAAATGCAATGAAATAATGATTAAACACTAGGAATATCTGATGTTGGAACTTGATGTGCTTCACTAAAATATGAGTAAAATTTTTAATAATTGAGCGACAAATATCAAGCATATAACAGAAAGCCAAGCAGTGGTAATCAAGAACCCTTGTTCAAAAATGAGGATAACAAGAAGGAAATAGAGTTTAGAAGTTCAAAAAGAAAAGAAAAAGAAAAACATTTGATTACATGAGTTTGAGGGGTAACATTCAGTGGTCTTTACTATTTTTTTCCCCTTCCCCTACATCTTTACTATTTACTTTGAGCTTTCAATACTTACACTCAAGACCTTGAAGTTCTAATTGTGGTAAGTAGTCCACCACTATCATGTTATCAACTAACGCCTTTTGGTTATTTTTTATCTATATTTTGATCAGATTCCAAGAAGGGTTGAGAAGTGATTGATGAACCGGTGAACAATACTATAAAAAAAATGAAAAAGGAAAAAAAAACGTAAAAATGGCACTAAGCAAACTCACTTTTCTCGAGAATGCAAATAAATATCGTGAAAAACCAGACAATATTATCTGCTGTAATAATTTTAGTTACTAAAGATTGAGATTGAAATTCTTTTGAGTTATTGCAAAATTTCAGTGTGACATTCTTTTGTCAATCTGATGCATCTAGCAATATTTTGTTCATTGCAGCATAGGATCCTAGTTGTAAAAAAACTTATCTAACATAAGCCTACACATGAGTTAAAGAATTGATTTTTTTTTCTTTTTGTAGTTCTTCATTGGTATCAAATGTTGATCCATTAAGCTGTGGTCTTGAAGTTATATAATAACAGAAATGTTCCGCAACTCTTCCTCAACCAGGCTGGGGCATAATAGTAGAGATCAAGGATTAGTCTGCTATTGTTTGTGGTATATAAGCTCTGTTTTGACAACCGTTTTTTAAGTTACCCAAATATGGCTTCCAACACCAAACACTAGGGGTGAGCACGGTTCAGTTGGTTCGGTTTGGAGGCTGAATATCAAACCAAACCGACCAACCTCGGTTTGAAAAAAAACGAACCATAGTTGAATGATTTGGTTTCTACGGATTGAACGGTTTGGTTTAGACGGTTTAATTGATTTGGACCAAACTCAATTTTGGACAAGTTTAGGCCCAAAAATTAATAACTTATATATACTAATAAGCTCAAAAAATTGAATTTTTTTATCATAATTAATAACACTTAATGAGATGTAGGTGGCGAGTGAAAAAAGTGTGTTCCGTTAAGGGATTTAGGGTTTATCTGACTTTATATGAGTGATTAGATAACTAGGATTAGTAAAAAATAACTAGGATTAGGTAAAAATATTAATATATTATATTATATAGGATTGATTTGGTTTATGCAGTTTCAAAAAAAATCGAACCGAACCAAACCGAATATACGGTTTGGGGAAAATAAAAAAACCAAATCGATTGATTTTAGACCGGTTTGAAAATATACGGATTGGTTGGTTTGATTTTCATGATTGAATCGGTTTTAACGGTTTAAATGCTCACTCCCTACCAAACACTTCTATGTCAAGTAAAAGAAAAAGTCGGACCTCACGTCTATGAAATTTTTTTAGCTTAATGTTAATAGACATGACATAACGTAATTGACAGGTAAAATCGAGAGAGAGAGATTTTTCTCTCTTAACTCAACTATGCAGGAAGATGGACTCCGTCTAATCTAAAAATTCTTTAATTCGTTGCATATTACCCGTCTATAACACTACGTCACATTTATTGAGTTTTTTTTTCCTGATCAATACATGTTTAAAATGTAATTATCAATATACTATTTTTGAAACTTATTTATCCGCATATCACACTTTTAAAAATCTACTTATTTCTAGTTTAAAGTAGAAATTGCTCTTTGAATTGAAATCACGATTTCAATTCAAATAGCGATTTCTACCTTGAAATCGTGATTTCAAACGGCGATTTTCAAAAGTATAGTATGCGGATAAATAAGTTTTAAAAAAAATAAATTGATAATTAAGTTTTAAACATGTATTAATTAAGAAAAAAAACTCCACATTTATTACTGCTAAGCTCGAGATTTTTTTTCCACATTTGCCTACGTGACAAAGCCTTAAATCTTGCGGCCGAATCGTGCTTGTGTGTTTCATAGAAAGCGTGAGTAGTGCATGAATATAATCATAAAACAGATGTGGGAAGACCAAGAGAATCACGGGGACCGTCAAGAGTAAATAAGGCCAAGGAATAAGGTTTTGTCAGCGTTGAACATAAATAAATAGACAGCAAGTGACTTCTACTCAACATCATCATTAAAGAATAACAAACACACAGACACACACACACACTGCTTAAACGGCACGGACCACTTCTCATTTGAAGTATTCCGCCCAGGGTGCTTCATCCAAAGTGCAGTTAAGGCTCTTTCAGTCACAACACCTCGTATCATGTGACTCTAATTCTCGGCCTTCCGCTCCGTTTTCTACTGCATTACTTATTGCAAGGTTAAGCTACTGCTAGAAAGCTTAGCTACATTTTGTTTATGAGCAATGCAGGTGTGTTGCTATGTTATTATCTTGCTTTATGGTGTGAGAAAAGTCATCGATTATGACTTCTATGGGCAAAAAAGGTAAAGCGTTTTGTAAATGGTTGATGTTGGCTTTGGGAAAGTTTATATGAGACCATTCAAATCTTTTGCTAAGCATCTAATATATAACATCATCATATATGCTATCTAACTAACAAATTCAAGAAGACAAAGAGAGATTCACAAGGATGCGTACATATTCATATCAAGGGTAATTAGACATAACATCCCTTGTTTCAGAGTTTGATGAAGCCAAATGTGCTCCTTTTTGCGTCTCAAATTTTGGTTTAGCAAAAATTGATTCCATTTTTGCTATTGATATGCAAAAGGGATAGTTCCATTTTGGTCCCGTGAATTATGCCCAAATTTTCTTTTAAATGGTCTCTGAACTCCTATCTTCTTGAAATTGATCCATTTACCATACTTCGTCACCATCTTAGTCCCTCCGTTGGCATTTTTTTATCGAAAGTAACCAAGTGGCCATCACGTATGCAAATTTTGAGGGGCATATTTGGTCCAAATCAGTGGTTTGTCAGTAAATAGCGGTTTAGCGACTATGGTAAAAGAACGGTCATAAGTGAGGGGACCAAAATCGAGTAGTTCAGGTGATGTGGCACTAGTAATGCCATGTCACCTGATACATCATCAACCTAACCTATTAAAAAAATGCCTTTTTTACCCTACCACCGTCCAACCTAATCGCCCACTTCACGCAACCTTGCCACCAACCACACTTCACATAACCCGCTACACCTCGCCACCGTCAACCACCGACCTTAAAACCCACCATCGCGAACTAATTCTTCATGCTGCCATCCCACCCAATCGCCCACTTCACTCAACCCCTTAATTGCTGTCAACCACCAGCCCTAAAATCCATCACATTGTACCACTCACCACCCACCTTTAATTGCCACCTTCAAGCTACCACCACCAAATACCACCAGGCGAACAATCTTCAAGAACCTTGTCCAACCACCACCACCTCAAGCCATCACCACTTTCACAAACCTTCTCCAACCACCGTTGCCACTACTAATCATCACCACGACTAATCGTCATCACCTCCAAGTATAGATTTCGGGTTGAGGGAAAAATGGTGGGGTTTGATGACGGGTGTGGTAGAAGTGGGTCAACTGGTGGCTTGGTCGTGATGGTGGTGGGTATTGTGGTAGCAAATTTGGTGGTTGGGTAGGTGGTGGGTATTGTGGTGACAAATTTGGTGGTGATGGCATTGGATAGTAACGTCATGTTGAAGATATTGCAGTTATGACGGCAACGGAGGTGGGTTTGGTTGCTAAAAGAGCTCGGTTAGGTGGCCATAGTGGGCGGGGAAGATGAGTTTGACGGAAGTAGCGGGTTGGCGGTTGTGAGGTGAGATGGTTTTGAAGGTTGTGGTGGAGAGATGAAGAAGACTAAGAAAGCCGAAAGGGATAATTTTGGTCCGATGATCCATACCCATGTTTTTTTAAAATAGTTCATGAATATATATATATATATATATATATATATATATATATATATATATATATATATATATATATTTTTTTTTTTTACAAACAACTGATTTGAACGAAATTAACCCTCAAGTAGTGACCACGTGATAAGCACGTGGTCTTTTGAACCGAAAAACCTAATAAAGGGACTAAAACGGTGACGAACCTGAGTACAAGGACCTTTTTCAAGAAAAAAAAAAGGTACGAAAACTACTTTTAAAAAATAGGCATAATTCAAGTGACTAAAGTAGAGTTACTAAAGTCGCACAACAGTAATTTCCTCATATTGCAAGTGGAAGCTCCTCCTCCTCCTTCTGTTTTGTCAAAGGATTAGGTAATGTTGTTTTCCATTAGGATGGCAAGCCAGGGCCATGGTGACATATTGAATTGGCTTACTTTATTTTTCATGAAATAGTTTACCCATATGCATGTTCTCTGTTTTTTTTTCCCTCGATCAAGCCATATATTTTTTCTAATTATCTCGCCCTTAGACTTACTTAAACTATAAATTAAGGACTAAGCAAATCAAAGTACCTAACATATTAAATCCAACCCAAAGGGGTTGGTTGAGTTGGCAAGGGGCCTCGAGGTCCCGTGTTTGATTCCTCTCTCCCCCAAGGGTTACCCATATTTGCAATTCTATTATTTTCCAATTTGGGAAATTAAAAAAAAACATATTAAATCCATACGATTTGAATATTCACTACATTTTATATCCTGATCTCTTGTGCGTTCTTTTATCACCATAATTATACTCTTGAACAAAAGTCCCACCTATTAGCTTCTACTTTACTATGGGGTATTTTTCTTTTATCGAATTATATTCAGAACTCATGGTTGGTCTATTGGTTGAGCAGGATGTCTTGTGTGCAATCTTGACTAGGAGCATTCAAAAAGCCATTAATGAATGTCGTTACACACACGCGCGCGAGGCAAGATGGTACCTGTGGTGACACTTTAAATTAAAGATTGTTTAAGAGATGCTATTCCAGGTGATGGTACAATATTAAGGGGCGAGTCAGACGTATGGATTCCAGACTGACACTACTGTGATAAAAAAAAAAGAAAGAATAAAAGAACTATATTCATGGCTCACTATTATAATTTTTAATGTGAGTGCGATTGTATTTTATTGTTCGTGTTACTATGATTCCTGAAACATTCTTAATAATATAGCACTAAGTCATGTAATCATATTTTTTCATCAATTACGTTGTCGCATATGCTTTGGTTCTTCGCACGTAAAGATAATATATCGATCGCTAGCCAGTCCATTCACCGCTACCATCGTCATGATAAAGACCCCAACTGCTATTAAGAACTTCGCTCTGCCAACGCAACCCGGTTGCAAGAACAGGCAAAATGGGAAGAGGGTACAAATTTTTTTTTTTTTTTTTTTGGGTTCGTGGCATTGTGACAAGCAAAAAGTACCAAACTTTTAGAAGTACCATAAGTGTCAAAATCACAAGGTTGCGGTCTTTTTGCCTTTTCTGGACAACATTTACAAGTTACAAAACGCCCTGGTGATCCTGGGTAACAACTTTATGTAGTACTCATCGCATCATTGATATATACCAAGTAATATATCAAAGTACCATTCTCGGATTTCCATGAGAAACAAAGTACACAGAGGACTTAAATTACCAAGAAAGGCAAGACCCTCTTTTCATTTCAAAATCCATGTTGTTTTCCACCTTACGAGGCTGAGGCTGTACACACACCCCTCTGCACGCCTATATCTATTTACGTTCCTTTTTCTCTCTGCCGTTGAATTCAAATTCCACCACCCACAAGAGCGAAAAGGCAAGAAAGTGAGAAGCCAAAGGACATAGATTATTAGGGAGACGGAAAGATGTCAATAACATCAACTACAAGAAAGCCCATGTGGCACCCAACACCACCGCCGCCGCCAACACCCAAAATCCTCAACTTGCCCAGGAGAACTCGCCGGAAACAGCCCAAAAGCCGCCGAGTGAGGCCACCCATTGTTTCATCTGCCAATGACAGGGGGAAGCTGGAGAGTCTTTTTGATCAAGAACGGGTGTTTACAAAGGAGATACCGGTTGTTTTGTTGAATTCTAGTGAGAGGAGAGAGAGAGTGGAGGAGGAGGCGGAGGAGGAGGAAGAGAGTGGTGGGTTTGTGGAGGAGAAGTGGAGGTTTCAGGCGGAGATATTGAGGGCGGAGTGTAATTTCTTGAGGATGGAGAGGGAACTGGCGTTGAAGAAGCTGGAGAGGAATAGGATTCAGATTGAGAGGACTCTGCAATCTGCTGTGGAGACGCTGGTTTCTGTTAGTCCTCTGTTTCATTTCTCTTTGATCACTCCACTGTTGCCATTGTTTGGAACCAATTTGATCATATAACTATAGGGGTTTACAAGAATATGCAAATTTATAGAAGATACTTTCTCTTTCATTGTCTTGAATTTTTTCCTCTGTTTTCTCTAAAACCAAATGGAGGCTATACTTTCTTATTTCCTCTTTCCGCTCACAAGAGATTATGGGGGTTATTGAGTTCAAGTCACTGGGTATGCGCTGTGTGACTGTGCACATACCTAAAGAAAGATGGCCTAAGCTTGTTGCCTTTGGTTTTATGGAAGATCAAAAGGGTCACTGTCAGATGGAAATGTTGATTTCTTTGATAGTTTTGATTAAGATACCAGTTTGCAACTTTCGTACTAGCGTTTGACTATTAAATTGTATTGCTTGATCTCTAGACTACCATGCTAACCTTTTTTGGCAATTGATTTGCAGGGAAGAGAGAGAATATATGAAGGAAAGAATGTGAGTGTGGTACTGCAGGAAGAGATTGGAGATTTGGCGGAGAAACTAGAGGAACTACAGAGGAGCTCTAGAGTTGGAGATTCTGAGGTTCGAAATTGCAGTAATTTCGACAAAAAGGCGTCCCTCTTACAGCGACGATTTGAGAAGCTTGGGGGATTATCTGAAGGGAAATGCATGAAGGAGGTTCAGGGTATGGCCGAAGCAAGCTTTTCAATAAAAAAGGATTGCGAAATCGACAAAGAGAGCTTGGTTTCGGGTTGCAGAAGTGATAAATCCACTGATGTAAGAACAACATCTGAAAATTTAAGTCCAGTATCATTCTATTTTTCTGGATGTGTCTACTTTTACTGATGTGTTATAACTAAATATTTGTGTTTGTTTTCCAGTTTTCTTTCTTTGTTTAAGAACTATCTTGAAGCTCCAAAAGGAGTTTGGACCTCAATCAGAACAAGCGGATAACCTTCAGTTTTTGCTTGATAATGAGAACTCAAAAGGGACTCTTATTTTTGGATAGTGAAGCTTCTGATGCATTTCAGCATTAGTCTTTCAAGTGTGTTTAATATGACCATGAAAATAGGAAAGCGTTGATTTCAAAATGATGTGCAGGTTGGGAGACTGAGAAAGAAACTGGAAGGACTGCCAAAGGGAATGCTAGATAGAATGGAGGAGGAATATGGGTCGATGCTCTCTACTACAACAAACAGTTCTGTTACCAGTTCTGCTTCCACTTCCAAGCGTATCGAATTTCCTGATTCCGCTTCTTTCTCGACCCGACGACCACATCAGGCATGTATTTTGAATTCGACCATTGTCCTTCACTGATAGCTTTTCTCTTTATGTAATATACTTTGTGCCATAAGCAGCTTTTAATTGCTTCTCAGTACCTAATTTCTGTATAATATGTGGAGGTTGCATGGTTGGTCTGGATTGCTGTGCAGTGTCCACAGTCTGCTTAAATATTTCTTACAAGCCCTGGACCACTCCTAGTGTGCGTTTTTGTTTTATATTCATCTTCTTACATTCTTCTTTTTGCATTGGCCTTAAAGAACTCACAATGTGACACTATCTTAACTTGAAAACAGTGCTTAAGGTGATTCAAATCTAATCACTACCGACTTGTTGATGTCCCCATTTAACTCCCGCAGTTTCAAACGAAAGTACTATGCAACCAGCGTATTCCAAAAACAGCAAAAAGTAACTAAATCTATTAATCCTCACCAAATGACATGCGCTCTAGTGTCGCCAGTGGCTTCTAACATTTCATTGCCAGGATAGCTGCGGCCAAGTGTACCAAGGGGCGAGGCCCTATAATTGGGCTAATGGCTGTCACCTTCACTTCAAGGGAAACCTGTTAACTTGCAATCTTAAGCTTTAACTTCTTAAGAATAATTTAATTCTGTTGACTGAGTTCTCTAATTAGCGATGACAACTTTGGAATCCTATGCTTTTCTTTTTGGCACTGTTTTTACCTGAGAACTGTTTTCCTCGGTTGCCCGTTACCTCTAGGTTTCTGATTATCTCAACTAGAGACATGATGCTTCACAAATAATGTGCACGAGTATAATCTCTCTTGGTATACAGCTTGTTAATGAGGGATAATCAGTTAGCTTTATGTCAGGAAGCTATTCGATTCACAAGATGTTCCAGAAACCTAGCAACAATCCCTTTGGATCTCTGAAGTTCTTCTAGGTGTAAAATTTGTATCCCATTCTACATTGCTCATGGGATGGTTCAAAAACAAGACGATCCATAGGTTAGCCTCATACTTTTTTGAGATGTGCCAGCATATGACATCAGTTCTTCCTCAATGCATTTATTTGCCAACAGAGCCGATCGGAGTCTAGTGAAATTTGAAGAAATTTTCAGATAATTAGATGATTTCGAGTTTCAACCTTATCATCTGGTACTTTTACGAATTCTCCTGTGATAATCACGATTATTATCTCAAAAAATAACGATTAAGCTGCTTCTGTAAATTTAAAATGCCCTCATAGACAGTATATCATGAAGAAATGAGCTTCTTGAAATCTTACAGCAAGACTTCAACACTAAAAATATTTTTGTGTTGGTTTTTGGCAAATGATATATGCTTATACAAAGAAGTGAGAAGAGAATATTTCTCGGCAGGAATCAACACCACACGAGGAGAACCTGTGCTCAGGCCGTTGCAAGGCTGTAGTACGAAGGATTGTAGCCCAAGTGAGAGCTGACACGGAGCAGTGGTCTCAAATGCAAGAAATGCTAGGCCAGGTGAGGAAGGAGATGGAAGAACTGCAGGCTTCACGGGATCTTTGGAAAGATCGAGCACTCGATTCTGAAAATAAGATCCAGTCCCTACAGTCCTCTGTAAGTCTGTTCTTTTTTTTTTTTGGTGATAAGCCGTAAGTCTGTTCTTTTGAAAAGTATTTGAAACTGTTACTCATTATAAACTTGTTTTCTCGAGCCTCGCAATTTTAGCCAAGGGCTAAGTTGACTCTTTTTATGGCATATTAGCTGCTATATATGTGGTTATAAAACTTGATTTGCAAATGATGGTAATTCTAACCATATCCGTAAGTCAGTTTGCCGTAACAGTTGTTTTCTTCCGCGTTTTATGCGAATCATGGGGCTTGTGAAAAGAGAAAAACTACTGAATATGATGCTGTTAATCATTGAAATCAAACCGTTTTCAACATAAATTGCCTTTAGTCGTCATGGTCACAGCAAGATTACATTACCTATTCTGTAATTACAGGCTAAAAGTGAGGAACTAGTCTGCAATATGTCAAATAGGCTATTGTACGGGTGGTTGAAATTAGTCCAATAAATTCTCACTATTTGTATTCAAGTTTCCACGGAAATTAAAAGTTGTCATTTCTGCTCTTTGTTAGGTGCAAGAATGGAGGGAGAAAGCTCTCACGTTTGAAACCAAGGCGAATGAGCTACAAACAGAAACACCTACTATCAGAGGGGAGCTTGAGAAGCTGAAGATAGAAGAGAAGCGGGAAGTAATGACAACCCAAGAGTTTACACCAATTTCTTTAAGCAAACAAATAGAAATGGAGAAATGCATGTTGAATTGTCGTGCAAAGGAATACCGGAGTACTGCAGATAGACGGACTAAGCAAGAGATTTTCAAAGAGAAGTTGAGAACAGTAGAAATTGGTGAGTCTATGCCCACCAGAGATTTGCCACTGATTTCCCTAGGCAAACATATTGCAAAGGAAAAACATGGACTACTTTGTCGCTTGAAGAAAGATCGTCATACCAATGACAAAGGTAGCAAGAAGGAGAATTCGTGCGATGGAAGAAGAAGGGCACACACATGTAGCAGCGGACACGTGGTTTCAACACGGTCACCATTCCGAGATATTGGAAATTCATCGCCATTGGTGAGGCAGAGTGGTGGTGCAGTTTTCCCTTTGCACAGTCCCGAGCCTTTGAGAGTAGAAGAGAGCTTTTGACTGTTACGGACAGAGAAAGCAAAGCTCAATTACTGGCATAAGTATTGTCTCATATGTTATGCTAAGAGAAAGGATCAGTTTTCCTTGTTATATGAAGGTCAATGCATCGCAAGAGAAAAAAGATTCAGGAAGAGTTGAGATGCGTATTCGGAACTGTTAACCGTGAAAATTGGCCTAGAGAAAGAATGGTGTTAAAGTGTGAAACCTGATATTTCGACTCTTAATCAGTAATCTCAATCCGAAAGAAGAATGCATGCTGTCAATGAAGCCTGCCTCGTGCTAAATTGGTATCACATTACAAATGAGGAACACGGATAACAATTTTTTCGGATTCAAAAAATTGAAATTGAAGAAGAACCGTTAAACATGATAACACTGTTGGATTTGTTCTTTAACAGCTTAAGTTTTGAATTCTTTTTTATTTGTGCATTCGGTGGAGGTACACCTTGATTTGTCTATCTATATGTGAGGGAAAGTGTTAAACACAATAATATTATTGGATCCATTTTCTAACAGTTTAAACTTTTAAAAATATCGATAAATTAATAAGAACAAGAAAATAACCTATTTGAAGTATCTAAATAAATGGTATTGTGCGTCTCAATTGCACTCTGCCGTTTTGCTATAAGATTATCACAATATTAACTGGTAGTCGCAAAATATAGAACGAATATTATCAAACTTGTGAGAGTATTATCGGTAATAGCTAGCGATTAGGAGAGTGTTGCTACAAGAAGATTGTACCTCCTTGATGATACTCTCTTGAGTTCTTTTAAGAGACAAGTACCATACTTGTAACATAATCTTATTGGCTCAAAATTTCAAGTGGATGGGCGATAATTTGATTTAACGATGTCATTATGACAACCGTACCAAATGATAGTTACAACGGAAAAGATGTTGGTGTTTTAGTCTTATCGCAGGCCTACAATTAACGTCAAGTGGAGAAGATGTCACAGTGAAGTCTTGACTGCGCTTCCGGAAACCAAATCCAACAAATTTGAGAAGAAAATTCAAGCTTAAAAATACGTGAACTTTGACTTTGGACTGCGCTTCAGGAAACCAAATCCAACAACACAGACAAGGTGCAGAAAATACAGTGGAATCTTGTAAACAGTTGGAGCTTTTGCGTAGACCTACAGAGGCTGTAGCTGTCAGCGCTTGGTGCAAAGTGCCATTTCAGACTCATCAGGACATTTTCAAGTCTATTCTATAAGCCCCTTTCAGCCTGCCCGCAAACCGTAGCTGATTAGTCCGTTAAGGAAGTCGGGTTTGCATATATGGATCACACTTGGTGTCCATATTGAAGGGTCAATAGTACGATTTACTTGTCAAAGATTTTCTGGGACACTACTTGAGTTGATCTTGTTTCTGGTTTTCGTGGTAGAATTGGTATTAGTTTTGAGCAATTCAGATTAGCGATATGGATTGATGTTTCACACTAAAACTTTGATCCAGTTCTATGCAAAATAACAGGCTGAGGACCATTTGTAGAACCCAAGATACAATAGTTTCTTTGACTTCTTGGGTCTCTGTGAGCACTAGTCTTAGACAATAGTGCAACCACTATTGTAGTAGGTCAAGGTTTTACTTATAGCCTAGGCAAGCACTCCAATTTTGCAGGGGTTGGTTAATGCAAGAGTTTCTTCTGCATAAATCTGCCAGCACTTTACTTCAAACTCTTGGCAAGCTCCAACACTTCAGCCTAGGCACGCACTCTAATGTTCGATGAGGGATTGTATTTGTCCATCACGGTGTGGTTTATGATCTTGTGCCAATGAAAACCCTTGTGGTTGAAGCATCCTAAGATAGGGATCATTCAGATTACATTTGGCCGACGAAGTTTGCGGATTGCCTCCTTGTTCTGCACCAGGACCGCGCAGTTCAGTTGACATGGTCACGTGGATAATGTAACTCTGAGCGCTGTGGGCCATCATGTGAAGGCGACCAGTTATCTCTTGCCCCGGCATGATATCAAGCGGTTGAGACAGAACACAGCGCACTTGGTACCAATGCGTTGTAGGCTCACCAGGAGCTGTGGTTAACCACCTTTTTGTTGTGCTCCCATTAAAGAGTACATCAAACCAGCAAGCCAACCCATGTATTTGGGAGCCGTTCGTACATATAAATCGCAAGGGGATGTCGATTTCGTATAAATCTTCCTCCTTCACGGATTTGAAGTCGATCATGTGCGATATCGACTGTGCCACCAGCAGTCTTTCATCAAAAGCATCCACCACTGGCTGCGAAAAGTATTCTTGAGATGCTGGTTCATGTAAGGGCGTCAAATCGACCTTGTAAAAAGCTTGTTGTTGCCAAAAGAGAGCCTTGTTTGCAATTTCATCATACAGATTTTGGTCGCAAAATGGTGCCATGTGCATTCTCCCCAGTGTAGGAAACATCTTTCCATTAGGAACAAGGAACCGATCTCTGGCAATCACGTAGGACTCTAACATTCTTTCATTGACCAACAAGGTGCCCATGGGCTCAGAAATCAAAATATCCGCTTTCTCAGGCAGTTCAACCTCTTCAACCTTACCTTTAGCCACCGTAATTCTTTGAGATAGCAACGGGTTTCCAGCAATTAGCTTGGAAGCATATGCTGCCATTTCAGAAGCCTCCACTGCGTAGACATGTTTTGCACCGGCCTGAGCGGCAAACAGCGAAAGAATGCCACTTCCAGCTCCAACGTCGACCACCACACGACCAACAAAGTCCGCCTGGTTCTCAGTGACTGCAGCATAGTAGGTTCCTGTCCTGACGTAGTCTTCTAACATATTCTGTTGATGTAGCAATTGTCCATAGTAATGGAAATACATTTCAGCAGAAGATGGATCAGTCTTTTCATCGAAAGTGCTTTTAGATACTGATAGTATTTTATTTGGTAAATCTGAATCGTGAGCAGATACTTTGTTCTTCTCTCTCTCAAATGCACGGGAGAAGGAACTACATTCCTTCTCGTTTCTGAATTGGATTAGAATTCCCGTCGAATAGGTTGTCTTCTCTTTAGCTTCAGGACTAGCCGATATGCATACCGCATGAACGGGGCTTAGCTTGAAAAGCTGAGTGGTTCGAAGATCGAAGCTATCAGGCCTTTTTGGCTCCAGCTCTTCATGGATATGAAGTTCCGCTATTCCAGAGCGAAGAAAAAATCGAGCTACTGGTGAAGCAAAAGAGGGTGAAGAAGTTGACGGCAGCTGAGACATAGAGGCCAAAAGAAATTCGCGTTCTCTCTCATTTTGCCTTTGAGGAATCTCCACTGGTTCTGTCTTCAAACTCACTCCTTTACACAGACAAAAAGCGCAAAGTAAAACATAGATGCCTGATAAAGAAGGGAAAGCAAAAGCCTAGAGTAGAGATAATTGCCGTAATTCCAATGGTGACAGATCGATATATCGTGCTACAAAAGAATTTGAGTGGATAATGGCTAGTGATGATACTTCCAACAATCTGATCAAGGGTGCCTCCGAAGTAATTACGTGCTACTTGATAGCATGATGAAAGTAAGTCGTGTCCCCTCTTCATTGATGAAAAGATATTGTTGCAGCAGCTCAAATGGTTACTCTTACAGCAAAGTAAATCTATCAATGCCTCTTGTACAATCATATGCAGCAATACCTGCCACGCCAAGTGGTTTGCCACAGGAGCAGGCCATGGAGCTGGCAGCTGCTTTGTCCAAGCTAAACATCTGCTCCACCTCGTCAGCGATGATGTTTGTTGAGCATTGTTGTACGAGCCCCTGAGACTGACCCGAGACGATAATATCGCCAGAAAGTATGATCCGCGCGCAGGCAAATGCAGCTAAAACCACAAAACTTATGTTGGAGACCGCCATTGCCGAGTATCCCACGAGTATCCCACAGTTTGACACTGAAAGGTGCATGACCTATTAATGGAGTTTTGGAAGGTGAGATATCATGTTTACGTTGCATGTCTACTTGCGTGAAGTCAGTTACATTGGAAGTTTCCTCCATCAAATTGCATGTGAAGTGGTTTGAAGCAATCATACCATCCAGTGCACTTTTGGCATGTACAGTGCAGCAGAAAGTATTGGTTGCTGGGGATGGATAGTCTCGGCCGTCTAGGATCGTTGAATATAAAATTAAATAATTTTTATATTCTTTTGGCTTCTTTTCGTATATCATTAGCTGATTAATGGTCGCAGACCATGGATAATTACTCGGTGTAGCCATTTTGGTATTAATACTTTCGCTTAAAAACGACATAAAGAGAAGTTACCTTATTTAAACCGCATAAATGACATATAACTTTCTCATTGTGGATAGTTAACAACTACTCTGCCTGCATAAACTTTAAAGTTCAAATGTCAAGTACCGAAAATCCCAAAATTAGTTAGACAAATGATGCCATAAGCTAGTCATTTGACTTTGACTACCTCAATACCAAAGTTATTTTTGCTTTTACCAAAGTAATATATACTTTTATTAATTATACCACTGCCAGTACAGTACTTGTCGATCTATTGCACGTTAATACGACAAAAGTTAACATTGTTTTGGTCGTAGGTGTTGTCTTTAATTTTTAGTTTTAGGAAATACTTTTGGCATATTGTTATCAATGAAAGACTTTTGCCCTGACTATGACAGCCGCCACGGGGTTCACTGTTCTCCACCATCAGACAATAAAACCTCATAACTACCATGCAGGTTCTCAGTATCCGTGCTATCAGTAAACTTAAGAATCATCTCTACGTAGACGCACCATCCCCAACATCCACCGGAGCCGTTGTTTCAATAAACGAATCGAATTTGGACTCCCCAATTTTTGCTATTTTGATTTCTCCAGCATCTGAACGTTCGGATCTATACCATGGTTCTTAAATGTACTTTGCTTTTGATTTGTCTTAGAACTAGAAAGCTAGGGCTTAAACTTCAGATGATGGTGGTGGTGGTAAACTGGTGCGATGGACAATGGGTGAATGGCATTAGGGTTAGAGTAATTGTGTGGCTGTGAATCATCTGTGTGTATGAATGTTTGTGGGTGGCCGGTTGGAAGGGGTTGCAGATGTGTTGGTGTATCGCCGATAGGTTTTCTTGGGATTATACTAGAATTTTGCACTGAATTTCTTATGGGTCTAATTTCTGATAGATATTTAGGTATTAATCTGGATATTGCTACAAAAAAAGAAAGACATTTCCGTGGTATATTGTACAGCGGGGACTAGATAGGTATGGTCACTGGACCGACCTTCTTCTCAATAAAGCAGGGCGTGCGACCATAATTCAATATGTCATTTATTCGCTTCTAGTGCACTCACTATATGTCAATCTACAAAATTTCAATTGCGGTATGTAACCAGCTAAATCAAAATTTGGCGCGCTTTTGGTGGTCAGGGGAGGCAACATGTACGTCTATTCACTAGGTTTCCTAGCCGAATGTATGTTTACCAAAAAAATTGATTGGATTATGTTTACCAAAAAAATTGATTGGATTGGGATTTCAGAATTTCAAGCTGTTCAATCAAGCGCTGTTAGTGAAACAAGCTTGGACAATTTGGACTAACCCAAATAGTCTTGTAGCGGCAAGTTCTCCAAGGAAAATACTCTTCGAAACAGTCTTTCTTACAAGCTATCACTCTTAGACAAAGTTCATGGATCTCGCGTAGTCTATTATTGGTAGGTCATCGAGCTCTTAAGCACATAATACAGTTGCAAGTCGGAATGAGTCTGTCAATTTCGATTTAGATGGATTGATGGTTGCCACAGGTCAACCCTTCTCAATTGCAATCTTTTCATACTGATCATAATAGCCTTTGGCACGTCTCTGACATGTTCCTCCCTGATACTCCCTTTTGGAACTTTTCGGTTATGTTAGACACATTCCTTTCGTCGATCGTTAGCCAAATTTTGCATCTTGTACCTTTGCCACTGCAATCCAAGGATGTCTGTCACTGGCCTTATGCCAAGAATGGAATCGTTTCCACAACATCCACCTATCTGAGAGGACTTAGCACTCTCAGTTCATCCTCTGCATTTCTAGTGCCTTCCAGAGTCTAAACTAACCTTTGAAAACTCCCGCTGCCGGAAAAGCATAAAACTCTTATGTGGCAATTTTTGCATCAAAAGCTGGCAGTCTCCTCGGCCTTAGTTCAAAGGAAATGCTTGATTTCTGATTCTTGTCCATTGTGCCTGCAGTTTCATGAAACCCAACAATATCTCTTTGGGCTAATTACATTTATGTCCCTGAGGTTTGGAGGTAATTACACTCGAGGACACAAAGTTTCAAAATATAACACTTATGTCCGTTGACAAACGGAACCCTAAAAATTCTAACGGTTTTAACAAAATGACTTTATTACCCCTGACTTTAAAATAAATTACCCACTTAATTTACTGATTATTCTTCCTCTCTCCACACTCAGCACCCACACACACCCCCCCGCGCCCCCACCCCCTCGCCCCCCCTCGCCCCCCTGCCCCCAACCCCATTTCTATCACTTCTGCATGAACGGAACGGGGTCAAGGACAGCCCCCAATCGCCACACCCCTGCTGCGGGGGAGAAGAGAAGAGATGGAGGGGAAGAGCGATGGCGACGTCGCCGGTGGTGGATCTGCTTTGTTCGGCGAATAACAGAAGGGACTGCCGGAGGAGAAGGGGGCTGCCAGGGTGAGGGAAGGGGCTGTCGGCGGGGAAGGGGACTGCCGGTGGGGAGGGAAGAGGTTGCCGGGGTGAGGGAAGGGGCTGTCGGCGGGGAAGGGGACTGCCAGCAGGGAGTGAAGAGGTTGCCGGGGTGAGGGAAGGGGCTGTCGGCGGGGAAGGGGACTGCCGGCGGGGAGTGAAGAGGTTGCCGGGGTGAGGGAAGGGGCTGTCGGCGGGGAAGGGGACTGACGACGGGGAGGGAAGAGGCTACCGGGGTGAGGGAAGGGGCTGTCGGCAGGGAGGGGAGAGGCTGTCGGGGTGAGGGAAGGGGACTGCCAGCGGGGAGGGAAGGGGCTGCCAGGGTGAGGGAAGGGGCTACCGGCGGGGAAGGGGACTGCCGGCGGGGAGGGAAGGGGCTGCCGGGGGTGAGGGATTGGACCTAATTTGGAAATTAGGGTTTCAACGAAACCCTAATTTTGGGTTTTAAAACCCTAATCTTTAATTAAGGCTTGAATTCTTAATTTAAAAATGGGTAGTATCGTCATTTTAAAAATATGTATTGATGATATCAGCAAAAAAATACACTTTTTGGACGGAACCCTAACGGATGGACACGGCTGATACATTTGAAACATGTTTGGTCACGGAATGTTACATTTTGAAATTTGTGTCCTTGAGTGTAATTACTCCCAAACCTCAGGGACATAGGTGTAATTAGCCCTATCTCTTTCTTGAGTGTGACAGTGCCCAAGCCCTCTGGCAAAAGTTATTTTGGTCAGCTTATTACCACGTATTTAGTCCATCTTTGGCTTGTCGATCGTCTTAACAAGCCGATCTTTAGGAAAATTGTTGATCTGCTCTACCTAATACATGTTGTTGTTTTCCTTAGGGTTATTTGGTGTGTAAAAATGCACTCATTTGAAGGGAATAGAGTTCTCTTTGCCAAGTATTCTGAATCAAATTCGAAACCTGAGTTTTTCAGATCCGCTGCACTCCTTGGAACCAACAATGTGTTCTGAAAATTAGGCATACATATTTTCCTCGAATTAGCGTAGTATAGTGAAATTTGAGCATTTTTACCGCCCCTTCCTCTAATGTTCGCAGACGCTTGTGAATATTGTTTTCCACCGCCTGTTGTCTTCTGTGCTATTTCTATTACAAAGCTTACCCATAGTGTGTCTACTAGTTGCTTGCAGTTCGGTTTTGGTATGGTTCAGTTTAACTCCAGCTTGGTTCCAACTACGGCTTATGCTTATATTATCTCTTCTGTTGATAAACCTAGCGCTACAACTGTTGCTTTATTACTAGCTACTGATTGGTTATCACAACATCTTTGCTTACATCTCATTATTCTTGTTGCTCATTCCGAATTGCTTGTGCAGATAAAAACTAATGAAGGCAGGAATGAGCATGCTTATCTTTTGTGTAACCTAGCTAACTGCAGCTAAGGAGTGCATTCTTTGCATATCGCCTACGGGACATCTAGTGTTTTCGATCTTTCCTCAGCAATAGCCTCTCTTGTTTTGCATTCAGGACGCAGTGTGAGGCAAGGGTGGATTGCCGCTGTACAGTGTGTCTCGCATCCCTGATGAGAGCTATTGCCATCTGTGCCTTGTGGTGTTTTGTTCCTAGACTTTCTTTGTATTTTATAAGATTTGCTGTTTTTTCTATCTTGTTGGTGTTACTTATACTCTACGTTTGGTTGTATGCTTTCTTCATCATGGTATATATTTCTTCATTCTCTCAAAAAAAAAATTTCGATAGATAAGGGGATCAATTGTGGGTAGGTGAAATCGAGGGAGTTGACACGAAAATTCGACATACTTGAGGGTGGTTAGCTGTGATTGCCCCCGTAAGGAAAGGACAAATGACAAGTGACCGGTCTCGTGTATTTCGGGCCCGCCGGTCGACCTCCTCAGGTATATTAATTTTGAGAATTGGCTCAGTTTATCTACCAATTTGGTGCAATTAAGTACTGTTGGTTAATGTTCGACAATTAATTGATGAATTGGTGACTAAGAAAAAAAGAAAAAGACACATACGCCTTTTCATCTGATAATTTTCATTCCTATCACTCTCTTCCTTAAAATTTCATCACCGATTCAGGTATCACCACATCCACGCCACCAACACAATCATACCAGTAGCCATTACACTCAACCACCGTCATCTCAAGCATAACCACCACCATACTTGAACTCTCACCACGAAACCCATGCAATTTGGGCCACCACCAACGCCAATCACTAAACCACCATTGTACTCGAATTACCATCATAAAACCCATCAGTATCACCAACAACCACCAACCACAAAGTGCAGCCAAAAAGCCCATTAGTACAACCACCAACCACCAAACTCACCACCAATTGCAACCACCAAACTGTCGCCATCACCAAATTGAAACCACTGTACCAACAATTGTCCTTGACACTACCATGCTACCTACTTATTTATAGTCAGCCACCAAACCACCCACACGCCAATACAACCAATCACCACCAAAAAAAAAAACCCATATCTCAATATACCACCACCAAAGTCTAGATCGGCGGGGTAGGGAGGGAAGGAAGGAAGGGGGTTGTTGTTCATTAATTTCGACATGTGGTGTATATGTGGCGGCAGAATGGGGAGCGAAGGAGGGGTGCGTCAGTCTATAAACGGCGGCGGCAAGCGTGGGGAGAGGGACGGGGGCTAGTTCAGTTAGGTTGTCGTAGGTTTTTAGTATTATTATTTTTCATTTTGCTACAAGCATTTTTGTGTATGTTAGGGTTATTTTTGGAGTTTCATGTCAAAATTTAGCTCAGTGTAATAATTGATAGATGAAGCAGGTCAATTGTCAAACCGCCTCAAGGGTCAACCGGCAAAGCCGAAATACATGACGAGGGGGCTCATTTGTCATTCCTCCTAAGTTAAATAAACGGTGGTTACAAGCATGGAAGAACTTTTGGTAACCAATCAAAAGGAGAGCTGACATGTTAGCGGTTCTTGAACTATTTCGACAAGAAAAGAGCAGGTCAGACTCCCATTGGTGGAAATTCGACATCACTTTTTCAACCGCAAAAAGTGAGAACCTTCGCGATTAGATACAATTTGGATGATTGTTCATGTTGTGCGGGTGGGCATTGTTGCAAACAACTATGAACTCAAAAGAATCATTCGAGAAAGAACCTGATTCTAATAGCAAAAATATGGTTACGTCTATTGCTCCTGTATTGCGGTTCCTTCTCGTCAGGTAAAGAATAGAAATGGAACGTTTCCGGGTATGCACAGTCCCTCTGATATGATTACGCGAAAGAGCGGTGACTAGAGAACATGAAGGCCTTTTGTTGTGGTTGCACTTCTTATTTTTGTTGAATACTTGAGACTTGTAGTTGCATTTTTAGTGACACTAACTTCATGTAGATGGCTTTTTCTCCTTGATAAATTATGACATGTTTTGTCCTTGTGTACAAGTGTTTTTGTTGTTTTTAACATTTACATGGAACGAATTCGAAGTTCAGTAGGCCCGACTAAGATATTTTTATGATTTCATAATTCCAATTTGACAAGTCGCGCTTGCTCATAAATTATGAGTGTCTTTATCGTTCAATGTAAGCGCTCACGTCGTCTTTGTCATTTGCATCAAAACAATTTAAAGTACAACCGTTCTGGAGGCCGGACTGAAACAACTTATGGATGCATTATTCCATTTGATAAGTCGAGCCAGCTTGAATGCACGAAAAAGGCATTTCTCGCAAAATAATGATGTGAGTGATGTTTCGGTTTCTTGGCTTCCTGGTTTGACTACATGACCTCACAGGAGTTCAGGGCATCTTTGTTTACTTTGTCACCTCTAACAAGAGTACAAGCTTACAGCAACTTCCTCTGTTGTGAATACTAGGAGGAAGTGGATCAAATTCATCTGGTAACAAAGAAAGAACAGTGGTGAAACTTACAATAAACATTCGAAGGGGATTTTTGGAGAGCTTCATAAGCATGTGTTGGTGGAGCAGCCCTAGCGAAGTACAAGATTTGGTAATCTTACTAATCTAGAATGAATAGCAGGTCTTGGTTCCCCAGATGCTTGTGAGAGCTATCCCTTCTAAACTTCCCATTGTCTTGATTATTCCTCTTCTTCCCTCTTTCCCATGGCAGGTTATATTACTCTGGGCAAGTATTAAGTGATATCTAGGTTGAGCTGGGTTCGAACTTCAACAGACGAAATGAAGGAAATGTCTGAACATGTACCAGCTGAAAATAATAGAATGTTCGTGCAAGGTGAGATGGAGGGAACTAGGAAGACAGCTCTCTCTTCAACTTGAAAAAATTAGCCCCCACTTATGGGTTCTTCAGTGACAAATACATAACCAAAACTGGTTCCTCAGATGAAATACTTTGCCATCTGAACTTCTTTTTGCTTAAAACCACATTTCTCGTAGAACTCTCTGTTGTCAACACTACAATCAAGTATTACCTTGTAACACCCCATTGAACGAGCGTGATCCGTTAGGTACGTGACAACTTTCTTTCCTAGTTGCAGTCCTCGTGCATTTGAATCAACAACAACGTCCTCAATGTGACCCACTTTACTACAGTTCCTTATAAACTTCTTCTCAATAAACACACTTCCAGTTGCAACAATCTTCCCAGAATGATCATCTTCGATTACGCATATAACATGGTCGTCCCCACATAAACTTAGCTCTTGAAATCGATCTCGAAATTCCTGGTCCGAGACGAAATTACAGACAGTTAGTTGTTGCAGCAGTTCAATGAAACCCTTGCTTTTATCAGAGATCTCCAACTTTCGAACTCGATAGTTTTCCACTTCATTGGAGTTACTGCTTTGCATCTCTTTCAGGGATATCTGATTCACGGACAAATGCAAATTTAGATCAAACAGGAAGATACAAAGACCGTCAAGAAATGGAACCACACATTCTGCAAGAGCTAACATAAATGCAATATGGCAATCCAGCTATATAGTCCCTCCCAGTTGTAAAGTTCAAGAAGAACCCAAAAATTAACAGCAGTAAAGGCAAATGCAATGACTCTTAAAACGATATAAAGCTGAGAATCAATGACAAATATGTTTTTCTTTATTTCGTCAACGAATAGATTGCCTCCAACCTCTCCTGCCATCTCCGACTCCGCCCTCCCAAACTGCCTGACCCCAACTTATCTGTGACTTAGTAGGACAATTCAAAAAAATGGCCGTCCTAAAATATTTCTCCACGTTAGTATTGAATTTCTAAACGATTTGAACCATAGGATACGGGTGCGGCAAATAATTGTACAATAAAAAGTACCATTCAAGAAAAAGTTATGGACCTTCTATTCAAATTGTTCCTTTTTGACAGGAATCGATAAGAACTCAAAAACAAATATTTGACCCAGATTCAGAAATAAGGCAATTTTTGTATTTATTCTTTTAACTATGTACAATTCGTATATTAGTATTAAATTTCTAAACAATTTGAATCTTAGGAAAGTGTATACATTCTACAATAGTACAATACCATCAAATAACATAACAACCATCACCAAGTAAATCATAATAGAAGTAGAACCAAAGCTTCGAAAGTACACTAATATCATCGAGCGTCGAGCCAAGGCAAGAAGAATGAAAGCAAAGAGAGAGGAAGACAGAAGACACAACCTTTCGAGAAATGTTGCCGGAGGTGAGGACTCGTCGTCGCCGGTGGTCGCCGGAGTCGCCGCTGCCGTCTCTCTCCTCTTAGTAGATCTGTCAGAGGTGAGGACTCGTCGTCGCCGGTGGTTAGTGGCTACTGCCGCCGCGGCTCTCTCTCTCTCCCCTATTCACATATGAAGATCTCTGTTAATTAGGCAGGTATAAGTTCTTTGTTTAAGTTTTGACCCCCTGAAACTTCTGTTCTATGTTTTCAACCCCTAAAATAATTTTGGAAATTATGTTTTCCACCTACGAGTATCCGATACAAACCCGACTCGAACCCGTTATATAGGGAATGAAAGAATAAAACAAAAAAGCCCGACACGCACCCACCTCGCACCCAACGCGCACCACCCATCCTTCCCGTTTACCACCGTCGAGCTGCTGATTTACCACCGTCGAGCTACCCACCGTTGCAGCGTCGGCCTTAGAAGACCAGGTAAACACCGATCTCATCCCTCCCCCTCTTCATAATCTCTCTTACGCCCCTTCAATTCTCTCCTCCTTTGCACTCGTCGATTAAAAGCTAAACTTAGTCAGGGTTTCAGGTGGCGAGTCCGTCCGTGGCAGTGGCGGCGGTAGTAATGAAATTGCTTCACATGAAGGCATACAATGATTCACTCTTTGTAATCAATTTCGTTCTAATTCTGTTCACTTTTCTTTCATTTGTTTTTTCGATAATCAGTTAGAGAAACAATTACCATGCTGAAGGAAGCGATAGTCATGCTTTCTGAAATTTATGATCCGCATCGATTGGGGGAGAAGATTGATCAGCATGCTGCTGCATTGTTGAATACATGTATGTTATCCGATTACTTGACTCTTTGATATCGAACAGCTATTAGGATGGTATCTCAAGTAGAAATTCGGAATGGATCATGCAACTTCTTCAGTGAGTTATAATCTTCAAAATTCGTTCTGTGGCAAAATTTTTCTTTTTTGACGACATTGCGAAAAGCTAGGCATGATTAAGGGCCATTAGGTTGCTCTAAATATAATAGCAGTTCCCCTGTAAATCTGTAAAACAGCAGAGTGACCTAACACTGCATTTGCACAAAGCATTTTAGCTGTCCTTCTCAGAAAATTTTAAGGTAGGCAATGAACGACATAATCATAAACGACTGGGCAATTGAGGTCTTGATGAGTTTAATATCGAGAAGCATTTGTTCTTTTGGCTGAGGCCATACCCATAAGAAAGTGGCATTTTTATCTTCCGATCTAGAGGATCCCTTGCGCATGTGAGGCAGAAGCAATTTTTCTCAAGTGTATATATCCTTCCATCAAACTTTTTTGCCAAAGACAGGAGCAAACAGAACTTTGTTCTTTTCATTTTTGTTTTCAAAGTTCTGGGCAGATTGGGTGGAAGTTGAGTTTTAAAGATGGTTTAAACGTTTGAGTGAGGAGCTCTTCAATTTATGAGCTAGACATGGACAATATGTATAAGTCGGTCATGATTTATGAACTATGGGAAGGTTGGGATGGTGATCTGCTTTGGCTCCTTTAAGTGTGATCCTTTTCTTGGGAGAAATGCAGTGTTCGTGGGAAACCGGATAAGATTTACGATGATTAGTGTTCATTCGTAAGTAGGTTGAGTTTGTTGATCACCTAAGTAGTTCGGGGACTTGTCCTGTTGGTTGATGTTTAATACTTGTTAATTCAAGTTTTGTCAAGTCACTGGTGATTCATATTCGTGGCACGTGGGACTTATATACGTTTAGGCCTGAGCTCTGATTAACTGAGTACGCATTCTTAACTATATTATAGTGGACAAAGTTGGTTTTCATTGCTAGATTCACTCACATTGCAATATGAATATGGACCCAGGAAGCTTGCTCACAGTTTCAGTTAAATGATTGATTTGGTTGAAGTTTAATGCTGGTTGATTTTAACACTTTTGTAAGTCACTGGGGATTCATATCCATTGCACATGCCCTGATTTACTCAAGTAATCCCTAGCACTTCGAGCTCGATTATTACATTTCTCGAAGCTAGTAACTCTTCAAAATCTGATCAGAATCTACTTAAAATCAGATTGCAAGGATCCCCTCTGCTGACTTGAGAAACTCCTGGGGAGTTCTTTCCTGGCAGTATTCAGAAGAGTATGAACAGTGTATAGAGAGCATTTTGCTCACTGAGAAAGGTATGAAGTGTAATTTATTTTAGGTTTGATATTCTTTCAGCTGTATGTGAGAGTGCGGATGCCTAGCAAGCAATCAAGAAACTTAGGTAGACTCGACTCCTGTGCTTTTGCAGCTGAAAGTTTTACTACAAGGTCTTACCAATGCTTACGAGTTATTATACTGCAAGGGACTTCAGGTAATACGATGAATTCCAGTTCACTATAATTTTGGATTATTGAATTACTATAGTTCCATTGCCTTTTATTACTGGGCATAAGTCCAGTTCAGTATACTCATGGATTATTGAGTTATTATAAGGGTTTTTGCCGATTGATTCTGCTGGCAAATAGAGGAGATTAAATTCTAAGTAGCTTAACTTCAAGTATGACATGTTGTAGCTCTAGAGTAAATTAGTCCAGGGATTAGCTTACTCAATGCAGTAATGTCATGAGTAGTCAATTCACATTAACAGCATTTGAAACTCGTACAATTCACATGAAACTGCGGATGAATCTACTGTCTATTTGATAGTTGTTATACGTCATTATAATTCTCTATCTTCTCTTTCCAGGGTGAAGCTCAAGATGACTAAAGGCGAGTACTTCAACTTCAAGATGATTATGAAGTTCAAGATGATTAGAAACGACTACCACAACTTCAAGCTCACAAAACAGTTACGAAAAGGATCAACTAGTTTTTGGTTATTAGGTTTGGACAAGTACTTGTTTCTGCATGTAGTTAAAGTTGGACGTGGATTTCCATTCCTATTGCAATGCAGTGACATTTTTTTGCTCTTCATTGTGTTTTTGTCAGTCCGTCGTGGTGCATTATATAAGAGAGAATCTCAGGACTCGTTTTTACTAGAATATACTATGTTGATTAAGGTGCTAGATATTGAGATGGTAAAAGGTATTGCCCTAATGAGGACTACCTAGTTTTGTATGTAATTTTTCTTAAATACAAATTGTTCATTAAATGCTAATTGTATACTATATTAAACAGTTATTAGGACGGGAAAAGGACATGTTAGGACGGTATTGAGTTGTCTTATTATGTCTTTTTTCTTGTAGTGACCAGTGACATAATAGCATTACAGTGTAGATGATTTATTAAAACAAGTGTTCATTAGTCTCTTCTTTACATACCAGTGGCGGAGCCAGGATTTCACCCCACGGGGTGCTAATCGCTAACTTCTCAGATTTATCATGTTCTTGTACATGACTTCTAAGATTCATGCCATAAATATGTGTGTTTGTGTGACTTCATGCCCCAAGAAATATGTGTGATTGCATCTCCAAAGTGACTAAATGTTTTCCTCCAAACATCTTATCACCAGAACTAACATTCCATAAGTATCTCTTTGGCCAAGCTTTACAATTTTGGAACACAGTCCCACTGCTATTTACTATTCGCCAAATAACTTTCACCCAAACTTTGGAAGCCTCAAACTCAAGTTTATTTTCAAAAGGGTGTCGATGAGAATGCTAGTAAAAAGTTTTTGAAAATATGGGCTCTCTAAACTTTTCCTGAAGTAGAATTGTATTCGCACATAAGGAGAAATCTACTTATGCCTCTGGTGAAATTGCAACCGAATGATAAACAAACCATAGTGACACAGGGAAAACAAGTTGAAGAACCTAAAATTGAATTCAGATAACAGGTTTGCAATTTATACATATAACTAAATCATGTATATCTAGTTTGCTCGTGCAAAATTGCAGCCACATGGTTCACAGAGTTGTTGTAAGGAAGATGCAGCTTAGATGCAAAGGAGCTAGTTCCAATCAACACAAACACAAGAGAACTAAGATAAGTTCATTTAAAAATCAAACTGGCAAACCCTTAGCATAGAATAGGCAACTACGAAAGAGAACTAAGTTCATTGCACGTCACACAGCCTATCGGAAAGTTTCTTTATGTTAAAATCAAAAGGTATTATCTCCAAATGTGGGCTACACCAAACCAAACCCAGATACCACGAACGAAGTACGCAGCATGCAAGGCATGAATCGTGTATAGTGACTATTTTCTTTGAATGGTCATTTATTGATTTACAGCAATATCCTATGACCTTCAATGAGGTAAGCAGGGGCGGAGCTATTAAATTGAAGGATTTGTTTTGAATAATGAAGACATACCTGAATCAGTGATATTTTAAAGGAAGTCGCCGGCGGTGAATTCTTGGCCGCGCCGGTGGAGCGAAGACTGAAGATTGTTCGTCAATCGTCGCGATGCCGGTTGACTTGAGGTGAGGTTGTTGCCATTGGCGACTCGGCGGGTAGATCTAGAATTCTAGATCCAGATCCCAGATCGTGGCTCGTGCAGATGTGTAGTGGGCTTGTGTCGTGGCCGCCGTCGTCGGTCTGCGATTTGCCGGAGTGAGTCGCCTGTGGTCGTGACGGTGGGAGACAGTGAGATGTGAGAACTGAGAGAGACGGTGAAGTCGTGTTCGAACAGAAAGCCAGAGGAGAAGAGAGAGAGAGCTGCGACTGAAAATGAAATAAACAATATATATTTATATTTTTGGTCAAAATTTGAGGGGGTGCATTAGCCCCCCCTCGTACAACTATGGCTCCGCCACTGCTTCTATATACCAAAAGTGGACATCTACATGGGGCCAAAGACCCTTTCTTTGGTCACGAGCCTAATAGAACCAAGCAAAATAATATGGTCGTCTCATGGGTTAAAAAAGGGAGACTAGAGTCTTAGAGAATTTCATAGAGAGGCTCATTCCCGATTGAATAGGAGCTCCCAGACAGCAACCTCTCTTTTCATAGGGAAAAAGTGATGTCAGAGGCTTTAGCTTCTCAAACTGGAAACACTCCCTTTTAACCACGATAATATTCTATAGCTATTTCTCTCCTGTAGGTAGAGGAGTGAGTTCAAGATGAGATTCTCTCAGTTTTCAGTCAGTGGTCAGGAGCAACCGAGCAAGGGAAGTCCTGTAGATGTAAGGCTAAAGGTTGCAAGGTAGAGCAGCTCAGCTCACTAAGGCAGCTATTGCAGCTATCCTAACAACATCAAGCTTCGTCAACATTCATTAGATCAGACTTCCCAAAACTAACAGCAGAGGGCCATTCTGCCAGCTGCCTAGTGCTGCCCAACCAGAGCTAGCTACTAGAGATGCTTCATATTTCTTCATTGGCAAACATGAGATCATTATTAGCTTAAAGTCCCAAGGTAAGGAAATCCAGATAGAGGCTGGCCCAACTTAGGTAAGATATGATAGCTTCTTTATAGTTTCATATTCTTGCCACTACATTCTCTTAACTCTGTTCCAAATTGTAATCACTAATGAAAATACAGTTCCATGAGCAAAAGCCTGAATCGTGCAATGGCTGCTTGAGTAGTCAAGCCTTGTGCTATGAATGCCTAAGCAGGTAAAGAGTAGATGTGTTGAGCTACCAAGAAAATAATTACCCAACAAGAGCAAGGCCTTACTGAAAAGGAATTGAACTGCTGGTTTTGTCATAAAGCTCCTTGTGCCCCCTAAAAGAACCCTGCAATTAAGGTTGTGACAATACAAAGCTTACAGCTATACTACTTGCTATGCATCTTGGGAATTGTACGTCATGTGATTCCGTCACAATGCAAAGCCCAGTTATATACTGCAAATGCTCGTGGCTTTATTCTAGCTTGTAGAAGATTACTCAATTCTGCCAAGTAACATTATGGTCATCTATGCTGTTTTCACAAGGAAAGGTTCAGAGTTTGTAGTCTATCTGATGTGAATCCGCCATAATCTCAACTGACTTGGATACTGCACCACATCTTCGTAACTTTCTTCCTGCTTGTATATTGGCCTTGGGTAAAAGATCTTTTAAATCTGCCAACTAACAAAACGGTTTTTTTGGCTACATCCACACCAGCGGAAATATAGTAGACAATGTTGCACTCATTTTCTACAATGTCGATAAATCCCTCGGGATAATCTGTCAAGAAGCAAGTTCCTCAGTTGCTTATGCCTGTCATGCCAGAACTCACGAATACATTGCAGTTATGAAGCCTTCCCCATTATCCTCCGGTCTCAACTCTAACAGTCTGCATTTAGTGGGGTACAGGTCTAATTTATATTTTTTGGATTTTTTCTGTGTTGCTTTACGTATCGTTCTCTATAGTTGCCTTCACAAGCCTTAAGGCCACTCCATGAGCTGTGTACTTTCTCAATCATCTACACTGTTGTCCTACTTACCCAACTCTTGAGCAATAAAAAACATAAAAAGGGCATGCTTAATGCACAAGGTTCCTGCCCCAGTCAGGCAAAAACTAGATGTTCGAAACCTTACCGCCGCCTTGAGAGGTTGTTCCCATGCTTCCCACCACTGACCTCTGAGTCACAATGGGCCAAACTTATCTTAAGGGGGGAAAATTGCTTTAGCTAGGAAAAGTTATTATCACGCGCTATAATAAAATTACGCGGCTCATAAATGATCATTTTTGTCAAGGTGTAAGCAAGCTTATGACAGAGTGAAAATATATATTATTCCCTAGTACTTTCCAAATAAAAATATATGAGATCATAAGCAGTGGCGGAGCCACAGTTGTACGACGGGGGGCTAATGCACCCCCTCAAATTTTGGCCAAAAAAAAAAATTATATATTGTTTATTTCATTTTCAGTCGCAACTCTCTCTCTCTCTCTCTCTCTCTCTCTCTCTCTCTCTCTCTCTTCTCCTCGGGCTGGCTCTATTCGAACACGACCTCACCGTCTCTCTCAGTTCTCACATCTCACCCTCTACCACCGTCACGGCCACAGGCGACTCACTCCAGCAAATCGCAGACCGGCGACGGCGACCACGACACAAGCCCACTACACGTCTGCACGAGCCACGATCTGGATCTAGAATTCTAGATCTACGCGCCGAGTCGCCGATGGCGACGACCTCACCTCAAGTCAACCGGCATCACAACGATTGACGAACAATCTTCAGTCTTCACTCCACCGGCGCGGCCAAGAATTCACTGCCGGCGACTTCCTTTAAAATATCACTGATTCAGGTACGTCTTCATTCTTCAAAACAAATCCTTCAATTTGATAGCTCCGCCCTTGCTTACCTCATTGAAGGTCATAGGATATTGCTGTAAATCAATAAATGACCATTTAAAGAAAATAGTCACTATACACGATTCATGCCTTGCATGCTGCGTACTTCGCTCGTGGTATCTGGGTTTGGTGTAGCCCACATTTGGACATAATACCTTTTGATTTTAACTTAAAGAAACTTTCCGATAGGCTGTATGACGTGCTTGGGGTTAGACCTTCCACATTTGGAAAGAGCATGGTTCTTCAAATTGTTGAAGACTTCATTTAGATATGTATTACAGGGTGCAAAGTCAACAGAATGAACTTAGTTCTCTTTCGTAGTTGCCTATTCTATGCTAAGGGTTTGCCAGTTTGATTTTTAAATGAACTTATCTTAGTTCTCTTGTGTTTGTGTTGCTTGGAACTAGCTCCTTTGCATCTAAGCTGCATCTTCCTTACAACAACTCTGTGAACCATCTGGCTGCAGGTAATTTTGCACGAGCAAACTAGATATACATGATTTAGTTAAATGTATAAATTACAAACCTGTTATCTGAATTCAATTTTAGGTTCTTCAACTTGTTTTTCCTGTGTCACTATGGTTTGTTTATCGCTCAGTTGCAATTTCACCAGAGGCATAAGTAGATTTCTCCTTATGTGCGAATACAATTCTACTTCAGGAAAAGTTTAGAGAGCCCATATTTCCAAAAACTTTTTACTAGTATCTAATCTAGCATGCTCATCGACACCCTTTTGAAAATAAACTTGAGTTTGAGGCTTCCAAAGTTTGGGTGAAAGTTATTTGCCGAATAGTAATTAGCTGTCCCAAAATTGTAAAGCTTGGTCAGAGAGATACTTATGGAATGTTAGTTTTGGTGATAAGATGTTTGGAGAAAAACATTTAGTTACTTTGGAGATGCAAACACACATATTTCTTGGGGCATGAAGTCACACAAACACACATATTTATGACATGAATCTGAGAAGTTATGTACAAGAACATGATAAATCTAAGAAGTTAGCGAAAAACACACTCTTGTTTTTTTTTTTTTTGGTGCTATTTTACTTATAAATTTTTTTATTAATTTCGATATATTTTTATTCTAGTAAGTTTTTTTTTTTTAAGGGTAACAAGAAAATTAAATTCAATCGGAATCTAAAACTAGTTCAAGCACAACCGATCGGTACGTATAAACATAAATCGGGAAGGTGGGCATACCTCCTTGTTGTGTTCATCAACGGCGAACTGGGCGAGGCTCTCGATCTCCAAGCTGTTCTCCGATCCCTTGGACTCGCTAATTCCTCCAACTTTTGCCATTCCTCAAATTTTGGCCAATTAAAAATTATATATTGTTTATTTCATTTTCAGTTGCAGCTCTCTCTTTCTCTTCTCCTCTGGCTCTCTGTTCGAACACGACCTCCCGTCTCACTCAGTTCTCACATCTCACCGTCTCCCACCGTCACGGCCACGGGCGACTCACTCCAGCAAATTGCAGACCGGTGACGATGGCCACGACACAAGCCCACTACACGTCTGCACTAGCCATGATCTGGGATCTGGATCTAGAATTCTAGATCGACGCGCCGAGTTGCCGATGGCGACGACCTCACCTCAAGTCATCCGGCATCACGACGATTGACGAACAATGTTCAGTCTTCGCTCCACCGGCGCGGCCAAGAATTCACCGCTGGCGACTTCCTTTAAAATATCACTGATTCAGGTACGTCTTCATTCTTCAAAACAAATCCTTCAATTTGATAGCTCCGCCCCTGCTTACCTTATTGAAGGTCATAGGATACTGTTGTAAATCAGTAAATGACCATTCAAAGACACTATACACGATTCATGCCTTGCATGCTGCGTACTTCGCTCGTGGTATCTAGGTTTGGTGTAGCCCACATTTGGAGATAATACCTTTTGATTTTAACATAAAGAAACTTTCCGATAGGCTGTGTGACGTGCTTGGGGTTAGACCTTCCACATTTGGAAAGAGCATGGTTCTTCAAATTGTTGAAAAATTCATTTAGATATGTATTATAGGGTGCAAAGTCAACATAATGAACTTAGTTCACTTTCGTAGTTGCCGATTCTATGCTAAGGGTTTGCCAGTTTGATTTTTAAATGAACTTATCTTAGTTCTCTTGTGTTTGTGTTGCTTGGAACTAGCTCCTTTGCATCTAAGCTGCATATTCCTTACAACAACTCTGTGAACCATTTGGCTGCTGGTAATTTTGCACTAGCAAACTAGATATACATGATTTAGTTATATGTATAAATTGCAAACCTGTTATCTGAATTCAATTTTAGGTTCTTCAACTTGTTTTCCCTATGTCGCTATGGTTTGTTTATCGTTCAGTTGCAATTTCACCAGAGGCATAAGTAGATTTCTCCTTATGTGCGAATACAATTCTACTTCAAGAAAAGTTTAGAGAGCCCATATTTCCAAAAACTTTTTACTAGCATCTAATCTAGCATGCTCATCGACACCCTTTTGATCGACACCCTTTTGAAAATAAACATGAGTTTGAGGCTTCCAAAGTTTGGGTGAAAGTTATTTGGCGAATAGTAATTAGCTGTGTCCCAAAATTGTAAAGCTTGGCCGGAGAGATACTTATGGAATGTTCGTTCCGGTGATAAGATGTTTGGAGGAAAACATTTAGTCACTTTGGAGATGCAATCACACAAACACACATATTTCTTGGGGCATGAAGTCACACAAACACACATATTTATGGCATGAATATGAGAAGTTATGTACAAGAACATGATAAATCTGAGAAGTTAGCGAAAATCGCACTCTTTTTTTTTTGGGTGCTATTTTACTTATAAATTTTTTTATTAATTTCGATATATTTTAAGCACCCGGGGTGAAATTTGAAATCCTAACTCGGCCACTGATCATAAGTTATTCTAGTAACTTTTTTTTTTAAGGGTAACAAGAAAATTAAATTCAATCGGAGTGTAAAACTAGTTCAAGCACAACCGATCGGTACGTATAAACACAAATCGGGAAGGTGGGCATACCTCCTTCTTGTTGTGTTCAGCAACGGCGAACTGGGCGAGGCTCTCGATCTCCAGGCTGTTCTCCGATCCCTTGGACTCGCTAATTCCTCCAACTTTTGCCATTTTCCGAATTAAAAAAAATAAGAGGGTTACGAAAACACGCACTTTGCTCAGGTTTCCAACTCTATGGAGGGATGAGAATGGGAGTAGAGAGGTAGCGGCAATGAAGTAGGACTAAAATAAGGAGAAAAGGAATACAAAAGTGCACGATATTCGATACCAGGGAAATAAATGGAGGAAGCGTAGGGTCGCAATCAAAGGGGCGCGCGAGGATAACTTTGTGCTGGTTGATCCTTTTTTGGCGCCGTGGTCTCATGCACTGCACGCCGTATGACATTATGACTCGTTTCGGCCGAGATTGGTTGCATCGCTTGTTACTCTTTTCTTGCATAATACAACCTCAACATATGAGTTATTTTTGTTACTGTTATCATTGCAATTGCTATTAATTATGAGAGACTATTTTTATTATTTCATACACTATATGTCATCTTCATTTGTCACTAAAAATTAATAATTATTGCTCATGTTCATTTCTAACGAGAAAATTTGGTAAGAGAAGTCCTTTTAAAAGGTAAAAAATAAATTTTTGATTATCTTGTTATCACTATCTATTTTTTAATTGTTATTAGGTATACAAATACGAGATCATTCAACAAGTATTTTGATAGTTTTTGTTCTCGTGTGCAATGCACGAGATCAAAACTAGTGAAAAGGTGAAATGTGCATATGTCTCGAATGTATAGGGTTTCTAGCACTCAAGCAGCTGATTGACTAAGCCTGCTTTAATGGCCTGGTTAGTTCAAAGAATTCTTAATATCGGTAGATGGGGCTCAGCATCATCACCTCCCTTTGAGTTAAGAATGATACTTTAAATTATGTTGATAAGGAGAGGTTGTGCCTTGGGCTTAACGCGTTTGGCATTTAATATTCTTCTTTAACAAGGTCACAACAAACATAACATTTGGCATTAACTAGCAATAAATCACTTCTATTTTGGCAAATGTTCAATTTTTTGTTGCAAAAGACTCTTCAGACACAAATAATCCATACAGTGATTTTCGCTACAGCATAAAATCTACTCTATTACAATGCCAAATTCGACCTCAAAATCCACAAATTTGTGCCAGGGCAAATAGCAGAAGTAACGCACTAATAAAACCTGAAGTGAATAGTAAAATATAGATGTTTTCTTACACTTGACATATGTTAGGATAGTTGTCAAGTACCTAAACATTGTTCAACTCTGTTTCAAAAAATGCAAACATGCTTTATTGCATAATAAGTGACTCATTGTTTCCAACCCATTCTGATAGCACCCAAGGGCCCACTAGAGTCCCATGGTGCGCGACACGTCGACATGGTTAACGGTTAATTTTTTAATGTATTGAATCTGTCAAAGTATGCACGCACGTTCTTCGCTTCAGCGCGACTTTAGCGCCAGTTTTTCTACGTCGACGCGACTCACGAAAGCAAGCTCATCACACTGTGATCACCCAACTCCTTTTTCAGCCAAAACATCGGCTGACGGCATACCTTGGGGCAAGGGGTTCGGCCTTTGCCTCCCCCATGGGGTTGGCCTTGGCCTTGCTCAAGGAGTTGGCCTTGGCCTTGCTCAAGGGGTTGGCCTTGGGCCTCCCCAAAGTTTTCACTCTTCACGGGCCTAAGTTTTCACTCCTCTTCGTCTGCTTTGTGTGCGACTTCGGTGCCTTATTTTCTTATATCGGCAAGACTCACGGTTACGAGCTCGTCGCGCCTTGACTACCTGACTCCTTTTCGTTCACCAAAATATCAATCGGGGACGTGCCTTAATGCCTACCTAATGGGGAGTCGCCTTGGCCTCCCCTTAAAGGTTGGCCTTGGCCTTGGCCTCCTCCCTCAAGGGTCGGTCTCGGCCTTCCACACCAGGGTTTGGCCGAAGCCTTCCCCAAGGTTTGGCTTTTGGCCTCCCTTTTTACCATCATTTTCTTCATAGGGTCTTGTGTCGATCCCATAACATCAGTCACCGTGTCCCGTTCGCCGCCTCAACAATGTTCGTTGCCCGTGGTCTCGCACCATCCCCGAAGGACCCTTCGTCGGCGGCTGCATACCCCCACTTCCAACTTCGTCGTTACCGGAGATCGCATTCATCATTCTCTTACATGGGCACTCAGCTCATGCCCCACCTCCTGGACACCCGACACACGCCTAAACGTCGTCTCCATGACAGTCGTCACCGCCCCCATGCGCCACTTCCATAACAGGTGCCCCCGGTACCAGGTATTGTCTCGCGACGGTCGTCGCAGTGCCCATACGCCACTTCCATCACATGTGCCCGCGACACCAAGTATTGTATCGCGACAGGGGTCACGGTGCCCATGCGCCACTTCCATGACATGTGCCCTCGGCATTAGGTATTGCCTTGCGATGGTCGTCGACGTGCCCATGCGTTACTTCCATGACACGTGCCCCCGGTACCAGGTATTTTCTAGTGACAGGGGTCGCCGCATACATGCGCCACAACACTATGTATTATCTTGCGACAGAGGTAATCGAGCCCATGTGCCACACTCATTATCTCATGCCATTGGCATTGCGCCCGTGCACCACAATCATGTCTTGTGCCATTGGCACCGCACCCATGCACCACACTCATTGTCTCGTGTTATTGGCATCACGCCCATGCACCACAATCAATGTCTCATGCCGTTGACATCGCGCCCATGTGCCATAATCATTGTCTCTTGTCGTTGGCGTCGCGTCCATACGCCACAATCATGTCTCGTGCCATTGGCACTGAGCTCGTGTGCCACAATCATGTTACATGCCTCCGGGAACCACACTCATTCATCACACCATGTGCCCCCCCCCAATGGACGTGGAACATTCTTCGACCCATTCTCCAGAATGTGCAGCATTCAGAGGGGCTCCGCTCACAGTGCTCCGGCACGAAGACCCTTCGTAGTGGAATAGACTTGCTACCACAGAAGCTATCGCCACCTCCATTTCGGGGGGCTCCATTCGTAGTGCTCCGAAACGAGGACTCTTTGTAGTGGGATAGGCTCGTTAACAGAAGCTATCGCCGCCTGGGGTGACTTGCATGACACTAGGCATGTCTAAGCTACGACCACTTCCACTCATGTTATCGGTGATCATCATCGGCCCCAGGACAATGACTCCCGCGTCACTTCGAGACAGGAACAGGTCTTTGGAGGGCATCGCGCCTAGTTTGCCTGGCAGTTGTTTACAGGGACCTTTCTTCGTTGCTGTCAGGTTCTCTCTGCGTTTCTTGACGCACCTTTATGGGATTCAGTAAGGGCTTGGACCGATGGCTGGGGCAACAGGCTTACTCTGATCATGCCAATGCTGTGGGGTCAGTCTTCTCAGACAGGTAGAGCGACGCTGTGTAGGTCAAGCAGCGCAATTTGAAAACCTACAGTCTAACGGAGAACTAGTATTTTTGGACCCCCAGGTGACCTATCACTCCTAGGGGACGACATGTGGCATTTGATGACATAGACGTACCTTTGCCTATAAATAGTGGACTTTTGACTTCATTTGGGGGACTTTTGCTCATTCTCACAAAATCACTTTCTCACTCAAAAACTCAAGAGCTCTTGGATTCTAGAGAGAGAAACACAATTGGAAATATACTTAGACATAACATTGGATCGTAGCATTGGACCCTGACTCGGACCTTGACTTGGACTGTCTACTGCCGACCCTGTTCGTCTCAGCCTTATCTCCGCAGCATTATCACTCCTCACGGCCTGTCTGGAAAGCCTTGTTGTCTGCCCTTACTCCACCCTCATTGACTCTCACTTTGTACATCTGGCAGTTGACTCAGACTGTATCATTTGTGGCACGTCCACGTAGGTACGAACTCACTTTCTTTGGCATCACTCACTTAGAAGAAAAAAAATAAAGAAAAGATAAAACTCTCCTTACCCAATCACTCAACTAGAGTTAATTATGCAATTAGGTAGTTCTCTAAATTTGTATATTTTTTAATTATTAGAACTTAAGATTCTAAAATACGGAAAAAAAAAATTATTGTTACTTTTCTCAAGAAACTTTTGCAGTAACACTTGAATCGTGTCAACCTCTCAAGATATTTTGCGACAAAAGTAAAATTTTGCTCCGCACGCATCATGTGTAGGGAACACCTTATTTATCAGATATGAAGCAATCCTTCTTATGGCTTGTATAAGTGGTTGACACATGCACGATGCTTAGATACTTTTAGCGACAATTAGAATTCTAAAGCAAATTGAAGTGTAGGTTTAGAATTGCCAAAAGTGACTTTGAATGAAAGATTGTTACAAGAAATTGCAAAAGAAGGGAGAACACTACTGAGAGTATCGATTACCATATGAACAAAGGGAATCAATCCTAGCAAATGATATCTTTTGTTTTGTGAGTTACAACAAAGGTTTGAGATTGAAATCCTAAAATGGGATATAATGATTACACTCTGAAATTAAACTGAGTAAAACTATCAATTTTCTTAGGGCATGTAACACGAAGATCATCCATAAACGCTTCACTACCAAAAATTTTATCTCTCCTGCTTTCTAACGGGTTGTTGCTTGCCATTTCGGATTCTTCTCCTCAAATCCGCCAAGACATGTGGGTTTTGTTGTTTGGGTCAGTCTTCTGTTAAATTTTTTGATTATGTAAGGATAAACAATTTAGGGTACACATTGGAATTGGTACTTCAAAAAAAAGTTCTCAATTTCTGAATAAAAATTACATAGTTCTGGATTATAAGTTCTGACTCTGACCATTTAAAGTTATTAGATTCAGAGGTCATAAAAAAAGGTAAATGGATGCAAGGGTTAATGAGTGTGGCGCATAGGTGCGGTGCCAATGGCACAAGACATGATTGTGGTGCACGGGCGCAATGCCAATGGCATGAGATAATGAGTGTGGCACATGGGCTCGATTACCTCTGTCGCAAGATAATACATAGTGTTGTGGTGCATGTACGCGGTGACCCCTGTCACTAGAAAATACCTGGTACCGGGGGCACGTGTCATGGAAGTGACGCATGGGCACGTCGACGACCATCGCAAGGCAATACCTAATGCCGAGGGCACATGTCATGCATGGAAGTGGAGCATGGGCACCGTGACCCCTGTCGCGATACAATACTTGGTGTCGCGGGCACATGTGATGGAAGTGGCGCATGGGCACTGTGACGACCGTCGCGAGACAATACCTGGTATCGGGGGCACCTGTTATGGAAGTGGTGCATGGGCGCGGTGACGATTGTCATGGAGACGATGCTTAGGAGTGTGTCGGGTGTCCAGGAGGTGGGGCATGAGCTGAGTGTGCATGTAAGAGAATGATGAATGCGATCTCCGGTAATGACGAAGTTGGAAGTGGGGGTATGCAGCCGCCGACGAAGGGTCCTTCGGGGATGGTGCGAGACCACGGGCAATGAACATTGTTGAGGCGGCGAACGGGACACGGTGACTGATGTTGTGGGGTCGGCGCAAGACCCTATGAAGAAAATGATGGTAAAAAGGGAGGCCAAAAGCCAAACCTTGGGGAAGGCTTCGGCCAAACCCCGGGGTGGAAGGCCGAGACCGACCCTCGAGGGAGGAGGCCAAGGCCAAGGCCAACCTTTAGGGGGAGGCCAAGGCGACTCCCCATTAGGTAGGCATTAAGGCACGCCCCCGATTGATATTTTGGTGAACGAAAAGGAGTCAGGTAGTCAAGGCGCGACGAGCGCGTAACCGTGAGTCTTGCCGATATAAGAAAATAAGGCATCGAAGTCGCACACAAAGCAGACGAAGAGGAGTGAAAACTTAGGCCCGTGAAGAGTGAAAACTTTGGGAGGGCCCAAGGCCAACCCTTTGAGCAAGGCCAAGGCCAACCCCATGGGGGAGGCAAAGGCCGAACCCCTTGCCCCAAGGTATGCCGTCAGTCGATGTTTTGGCTGAAAAAGGAGTTGGGTGATCACAGCGTGATGAGCTTGCTTTCGTGAGTCGCGCTGACGTAGAAAAACTGGCGCTAAAGTCGCGCTGAAGCGAAGAACGTGTGTGCATACTTTGACAGATTCAATACATTAAAAAATTAACCGTTAACCATGTCGACGTGTCGCGCACCATGGGACTCTAGTGGGCCCTTGGGTGCTATCAGAATGGGTTGGAAACAATGAGTCACTTATTATGCAATAAAGCATGTTTGCATTTTTTGAAACAGAGTTGAACAATGTTTAGGTACTTGACAACTATCCTAACATATGTCAAGTATAAGAAAACATCTATATTTTACTATTCACTTCAGGTTTTATTAGTGCGTTACTTCTGCTATTTGCCCTGGCACAAAATTGTGGATTTTGAGGTCGAATTTGGCATTGTAATAGAGTAGATTTTATGCTGTAGCGAAAATCACTGTATGGATTATTTGTGTCTGAAGAGTCTTTTGCAACAAAAAACTGAACATTTGCCAAAATAGAAGTGATTTATTGCTAGTTAATGCCAAATGTTATGTTTGTTGTGACCTTGTTAAAGAAGAATATTAAATGCCAAACGCGTTAAGCCCAAGGCACAACCTCTCCTTATCAACATAATTTAAAGTATCATTCTTAACTCAAAGGGAGGTGATGATGCTGAGCCCCATCTACCGATATTAAGAATTCTTTGAACTAACCAGGCCATTAAAGCAGGCTTAGTCAATCAGCTGCTTGAGTGCTAGGAACCCTATACATTCGAGACATGTGCACATTTCACCTTTTCACTAGTTTTGATCTCGTGCGTTGCACACGAGAACAAAAACTATCAAAATACTTGTTGAATGATCTCGTATTTGTATGCCTAATAACAATTACAAAATTGATAGTGATAACAAGATAATCAAAAATTTATTTTTTACCGTTTAAAAGGACTTCTCTTACCAAATTTTCTCGTTAGAAATGAACGTGAGCAATAATTATTAGTTTTTAGTGACAAATGAAGATGACATATAGTGTATGAAATAATAAAAATAGTCTCTCATAACTAATAGCAATTGCAATGATAACAGTAACAAAAATAACTCATATGTTGAAGTTGTATTACGCAAGATCACTAAGAAAAGAGTAACAGTATATAATAGGAGCGGAAACTATATATAAAACTTGTAATGAAATAAAAGGAAGGAGATTATGGTAGTTTAATAGAAAAATCGATGAAAAATATTGTGTTTCCCTAAACAATAAAAAAGATTAAGATTAAAAAAGAATATATATAGAATTACTTTTGTCAAAAATCTAGGAATTAATGAAATTGTAAATATATAAATAAAATTTTCGAGTGAGACATGTTGACATAGAAGAAAAAGAAATGTAAGATCTATATATCACCTTGTTATATTCATCAAAATGATCATTAATCGATATATCTTATTTAACCGAAGAGTATACAACCGTTGCTTCAAATATAGGCAATTTGTCAGAGACTTCATCATGTACAAGCTCTCTAATTTCAGCCAAATCCACCGCAATCGTTTTTTAAGAAACATTTTGCAACACGTTGTCAGCTAAACACAGTAACAGGTCAATGTGGGCTCTCTCCAACATGTCTTCTTTTTTATCAACAGACATTGTCTTACGAAGCCCTGATTCCCCTTTAATGCTCTCAACAACCCTTGCTAAATCAGAACAACACGCATCTTCTTTCTCCATAAACTGAAATCATTTGATCGATCAAACATTTCCAAATCATACTTCGTCAAAGTATTTGGCGCCATTGCAAGGTGCTTTCAATCTAACGTAAACCTTAGCACTTGATACCACTTGTGAAAAAATAAACTCAATTTTGCACCAAAGCAATAAGGAAAAGAATCGAAAAAAATAACAAAAATAAAGGCACACAAGACACAAGATTTACGTGGTTCGGCGAATGTCTGCTACACGGTGGTAGTAACTATTTCATTATGTCTATCAATGGAGACTACAGATCTTTATCTCTCTCAACAAACCTTGTCAAAGAACATCTCCTCTCTCTTGACCCTTAAACACAATACAAGACGACTTATATATACTTAGAGATAAGTCGTGACATTTTCTAAATAACTAATGTGGGACAAGACGACTTATGTGCTTAGGGTCAAGTCATGACCTATTCTGAATAACTGATGTGGGACACCCACACATTAACTAATTTTTCAGTCACTCGAGTTGTAAATGGGTTTATATCCAAGACAAATCATCGCACCTTTCACAAATATTTATTCTCAAGACCCCTCGTTTCCTAAATTTTCCTAGGGAATAAGAAACCACCGGTCATGCACATTGCTGCTGGCGTTAGGATCAGCAGAGAAGACCACCACCGTGGGTCCTTAATCTAATCGATCTGCACCCATCGACAATGGACCACCACAACGACCATAGCCGCCTTTATGGGAATAGCAACCAGTCTATTGACCACGTGTACCAAGTTATCATGCAGATGACTCCTATTTGATGACCACCAACGGCCGCCCTTGCATCCCCGAGAGAATAAGCCGTCGCTTGTGGCACACACATGTCGCACTAAATCACCAATAGGAGACCCACATTTGACACAACTTCACTGAACGTCGACCACACTCAGTGATTACTATAGTCACAATCGTTAACCGTGATTTTGGTTTTAGGGTCTTGATTTTGGTTTCGATTTTGGAGGCCTTGGTGGTGCGATGTCACTGTGGCTTTAGTTTTAATTTTGATTATGGTTAAGGCATTGATTTTGGTAGCTCAAATTGATCCAATTAGTGTGGTGGTGAAGGTTAGTATACATGGTGGTGATGGTGGAGCTATTGATAGTGGGGATTTGAATGATGGCGGCGGTGGTGGGGGGTTTGGATTGGTTGGCATTTGGTGTAAAAGGTGGACGACAATGGAGTTTTGGATAAACGTGCTGGCGTAGGCCATGTTTGGATGGCTGAGGGTAACGTGGATGCCGGTGGTTAAGGTAACTAACTGGCTGTGTCAAAAAAGGTACAGGTGCTGACGAGGTCCGTTTGATGGTGATAATGGTAGAGCTGTTGGTAGAGATGGTTGTGATGTGATGTCTGCGATGGTGGTGGGTGGGGTGGGGTGGGGTGGGGAGGGAGGAAGAGAGAGGAAAGAGAATAACAATTTTGGCATGTTGGGAAGCTGATGCGGCTGGCCCAAAGTTGAAAAAATGGGTGGAAGTTACAATTTATCTTCAAAGACCACGAACGTACAAGAAATTGAACTCTAATCCACCAATTAGTAAATTGAGTTAGAAACTTTAAGGTAAACTGTCCCAAAAGACGTAATATGCACTCAATTGTAATGTATAAGATTTTTATGTGTAAATGGTCTTAATAAAAACCAGGCATGCAGGAGTTTTCACATTTTACAACAAGTTACATTTTATTGTCTCCTTAATTTTTATAAGGTATCAAAAACAAGTTGATAAATGTTTTAATTTCCCGATAAGACATCTTTTCCAAAGTTGATAAATGTTTTAATTTCCCGACTTCTTTTCCAGACTTTAGAAGACAAAAAAAACAAAAGTTAGGAACGAAACGAACGATAACTTTCAACGAGATCCACAGAGTATGACTGCCATAATTTCTCAAAATTCATACGAGAACAAATTGATAAAGTACAAAAAAGAAGACTTTGTTAAAACAGCTATACAATGCTGGATAATTTCAGCAACACGCGATTGATACAACCAATTTCGAATAAATCAGATATTTTCAGCAGCACGCGATGCAACCAATCTCGGCCGAAATGAGTCATAATGTCATACGGCGTGCAGTGCATGAGACCACGGCGCCAAAAAAGGATCAACCAGCACAAAGTTATCCTCGCGCGCCCCTTTGATTGCGACCCTACGCTTCCTCCATTTATTTCCCTGGTATCGAATATCGTGCACTTTTGTATTCCTTTTCTCCTTATTTTAGTCCTACTTCATTGCCGCTACCTCTCTACTCCCATTCTCATCCCTCCATAGAGTTGGAAACCTGAGCAAAGTGCGTGTTTTCGTAACCCTCTTATTTTTTTTAATTCGGAAAATGGCAAAAGTTGGAGGAATTAGCGAGTCCAAGGGATCGGAGAACAGCCTGGAGATCGAGAGCCTCGCCCAGTTCGCCGTTGCTGAACACAACAAGAAGGAGGTATGCCCACCTTCCCGATTTGTGTTTATACGTACCGATCGGTTGTGCTTGAACTAGTTTTACACTCCGATTGAATTTAATTTTCTTGTTACCCTTAAAAAAAAAAGTTACTAGAATAACCTATGATCAGTGGCCGAGTTAGGATTTCAAATTTCACCCCGGGTGCTTAAAATATATCGAAATTAATAAAAAAATTTATAAGTAAAATAGCACCCAAAAAAAAAAGAGTGCGATTTTCGCTAACTTCTCAGATTTATCATGTTCTTGTACATAACTTCTCATATTCATGCCATAAATATGTGTGTTTGTGTGACTTCATGCCCCAAGAAATATGTGTGTTTGTGTGATTGCATCTCCAAAGTGACTAAATGTTTTCCTCCAAACATCTTATCACCGGAACGAACATTCCATAAGTATCTCTCCAGCCAAGCTTTACAATTTTGGGACACAGCTAATTACTATTCGCCAAATAACTTTCACCCAAACTTTGGAAGCCTCAAACTCATGTTTATTTTCAAAAGGGTGTCGATCAAAAGGGTGTCGATGAGCATGCTAGATTAGATGCTAGTAAAAAGTTTTTGGAAATATGGGCTCTCTAAACTTTTCCTGAAGTAGAATTGTATTCGCACCTAAAATTGAATTCAGATAACAGGTTTGCAATTTATACATATAACTAAATCATGTATATCTAGTTTGCTCGTGCAAAATTACCAGCAGCCAAATGGTTCACAGAGTTGTTGTAAGGAATATGCAGCTTAGATGCAAAGGAGCTAGTTCCAAGCAACACAAACACAAGAGAACTATGATAAGTTCATTTAAAAATCAAACTGGCAAACCCTTAGCATAGAATCGGCAACTACGAAAGTGAACTAAGTTCATTATGTTGACTTTGCACCCTGTAATACATATCTAAATGAAGTTTTCAACAATTTGAAGAACCATGCTCTTTCCAAATGTGGAAGGTCTAACCCCAAGCACGTCACACAGCCTATCAGAAAGTTTCTTTATGTTAAAATCAAAAGGTATTATCTCCAAATGTGGGTTACACCAAACCTAGATACCACGAGCGAAGTACGCAGCATGCAAGGCATGAATCGTGTATAGTGTCTTTGAATGGTCATTTACTGATTTACAACAGTATCCTATGACCTTCAACAAGGTAAGCAGGGGCGGAGCTATCAAATTGAAGGATTTGTTTTGAAGAATGAAGACGTACCTGAATCAGTGATATTTTAAAGGAAGTCGCCGGCGGTGAATTCTTGGCCGCGCCGGTGGAGCGAAGACTGAAGATTGTTCGTTGATCGTCGTGATGCCGGTTGACTTGAGGTGAGGTCGTCGCCATCGGCGACTCGGCGCGTCGATCTAGAATTCTAGATCCAGATCCCAGATCATGGCTAGTGTAGACGTGTAGTGGGCTTGTGTCGTTGCCGGTCTGCAATTTGCTGGAATGAGTCCCCTGTGGCCGTGACGGTGGGAGACGGTGAGATGTGAGAACTGAGAGAGACGGGAGGTCGTGTTCGAACAGAGAGCCAGAGGAGAAGAGAGAGAGAGAGCTGCGACTGAAAATGAAATAAACAATATATAATTTTTTATTTGGCCAAAATTTGAGGGGGTGCATTAGCCCCCCCTCATACAACTGTGGCTCCGCCACTGCTTATGATCTCATATATTTTTATTTGGAAAGTACTAGGGAATAATATATATTTTCACTCTATCTTATGCTTGCTTATGCCTTGACAAAAATGATCATTCATGAGCCGCGTAATTTTTAATAACTTTTCCTAGCAAAAGCAATTCCCCCCCCCCCCCCCCCCCCCCAAAGATAAGTTTGGCCCATTGTGACTCAGAGGTCAGTGGTGGGAAGCATGGGAACAACCTCTCAAGGCGGCGGTAAGGTTTCGAACATCTAGTTTTTGCTTGACTGGGGCAGGAACCTTGTGCATTGAGCAAGCCCTTTTATGTTTTTTATTGCTCAAGAGTTGGGTAAGTAGGACAACAGTGTAGATGATTGAGAGAGTACACAGCTCATGGAGTGGCCTTGAGGCTTGTGAAGGCAACTATAGAGAACGATAAGTATAGCAACACAGAAAAAATCCAAAAAATATAAATTAGACCTGTACCCAACTAAATGCAGACTGTTAGAGTTGAGACCGGAGGATAACGGGGAAGGCTTCAGAACTGCAATGTATTCGTGAGTTCTGGCATGACAGGCATAAGCAACTGAGGAACTTGCTTCTTGACAGATTATCCCGAGGGATTTATCGACATTGTAGAAAATGAGTGCAACATTGTCTACTATATTTCCGCTGGTGCGGATGTAGCCAAAAAACCGTTTTGTTAGTTGGCAGATATAAAAGATCTTTTACGCAAGGCCAATATACAAGCAGGAAGAAAGTTACGAAGATGTGGTGCAGTATCCAAGTCAGTTGAGATTATGGCGGATTCACATCAGATGACTACAAACTCTAAGCCTTTCCTTGTGAAAACAGCATAGATGACCATAATGTTACTTGGCAGAATTGAGTAATCTTCTACAAGCTAGAATAAAGCCACGAGTATTTGCAGTATATAACTGGGCTTTGCATTGTGACGGAATCACATGACGTACAATTCCCAAGATGCATAGCAAGTAGTATAGCTGTAAGCTTTGTATTGTCACAACCTTAATTGCAGGGTTCTTTTAGGGGGCACAAGGAGCTTTATGACAAAACCAGCAGTTCAATTCCTTTTCAGTAAGGCCTTGCTCTGGCTGGGTAATTATTTTCTTGGTAGCTCAACACATCTACTCTTTACCTGCTTAGGCATTCATAGCACAAGGCTTTACTACTCAAGCAGCCATTGCACGATTCAGGCTTTTGCTCATGGAACTGTATTTTCATTAGTGATTACAATTTGGAACAGAGTTAAGAGAATGTGGTGGCAAGAATATGAAACTATAAAGAAGCTATCATATCTTACCTAAGTTGGGCCAGCCTCTTTCTGGATTTCCTTACCTTGGGACTTTAAGCTAATAATGATCTCATGTTTGCCAATGAAGAAATATGTAGCATCTCTAGTAGCTAGCTCTGGTTGGGCAGCACTAGGCAGCTGGCAGAATGGCCCTCTGCTGTTAGTTTTGGGAAGTCTGATCTAATGAATGTTGACGAAGCTTGATGTTGTTAGGATAGCTGCAATAGCTGCCTTAGTGAGCTGAGCTGCTCTACCTTGCAACCTTTAGCCTTACATCTACAGGCTTCCCTTGCTCGGTTGCTCCTGACCACTGACTGAAAACTGAGAGAATCTCATCTTGAACTCACTCCTCTACCTACAGGAGAGAAATAGCTATAGAATATTATCGTGGTTAAAAGGGAGTGTTTCCAGTTTGAGAAGCTAAAGCCTCTGACATCACTTGTTCCCTGGCTGTATGAAAAGAGAGGTTGCTGTCTGGGAGCTCCTATTCAATCGGGAATGAGCCTCTCTAGGGAATTCTCTAAGACTCTAGTCTCCCTTTTTTAACCCATGAGACAACCATATTATTTTGCTTGGTTCTATTAGGCTCGTGACCAAAGAAAGGGTCTTTGGCCCCATGTAGACGTCCACTTTTGGTATATAGAAGGAAAGAATATTTGTGGAGCTCGTGCCCTGGAACCTCGCCCCTGAACTTGACACCCTCTCCCGGTTCCACTCTCCCAGTCCGACCCCAACACACTTTATACTAGTGATGGTCCCTGCTCGGGAACCTCGTAGGCGTTCCTGCTCCCAGCAATGGCTGGTGCAACAAAGGTCAAAACAGCATAAACGGCCATATTAAGTGGACCCCAGTATAGGCCATAGCAAGAAGGATCGTTGAGTGTGACACAAAGGATAATGGCTGCTAGTTGGGCTTGCTCACTGTGTCAAGATGTATGGTGTTCAGTTTGGTTAGGCAGCGCTTGGGCAGAGCTTGGGATTTAATCTATGTAGGAGTAGATAGAATTTCTTTTGCTAATTTCAAATTTGGGTAACTCTGCACTGGTTAATTTTGCTCTTATGTTTCACTATATATGGTCCATTCATGAAAATGGTCTGCACTGTGATCGTGGACCCCGAAAAGTATATGAGAATTTTCCCTTCATATTTTTCTTTTCTGTCATCAAGTTGACACATTAAAGGGAGTCATGTTAAGAAACATACCTCTTTTAAATTGCAAAATTTAATGTGATTTCTTAATCTTATATTTCAACATATGGTTGATTTACCATGATATCATGGTGTTGTACAGAATGCGCTTCTGCAGTTGGGAAAGGTAGTGAACACGAAACAACAGGTGGTGGCTGGTACTATGTACTATATCACACTGGAGGCAAATGATGGCAGCCAGAAGAAAGTTTATGAAGCCAAGGTATGGGTGAAGCCATGGATGAATTTCAAGGAGTTGCAGGAATTTAAGCTCATTGGTGATGCCCCAACCGGCACAAGCACGTAATGATTTTCTTTTTGTTGTAAATAAAGGCCTCAATGCTGTTTCAGAGGCCACATAAAAGAACAGAGAAGAGGAAAGCAAACTGGATCTTTTGTAAGCTTTCACATATTACCTCCTCTTCATGTTTGACCTACTTATTTAACGTACTTGTTTTCTATCATAAACATGCAGTAGGCACATTGGTGCTCTTCCACTGCTTTGTACATACTCGTCTTAATGCATGAGACATTCTGCATATGAAATAATGTTATACTTGTTTTCTACCCCTAGTCCCTGAGGTACATCTGTGTGATGTGGTTGTGACAATTCTTAATATGTATACCATTATAGTTCTGAATCTTGCGTAGTTGCTATTTGATTCTAAAATTCTTCATCACCATTTAGGACGACGTTGATGTTTCAGTCAACTCCTTATAACCCACGTATGGAGATTGTGTCGAGATAAACCACAGTTCTTTAACCATTTGGCTGAATTTATGTTAGTGACTGATGCGGTTTTATTTGATTAAAGAGGCCAAACACTTGTTCCATTTATGAAAATAGGGAATATTCACTGTTTGTTGTTCGTCTTTCTAATCTCGTTAACACAAGTTTAATCTCACTAGTAGTCGAACCTTCTGTCATACTAAATTGCATGGTAAAGTTTACCTGACTACTTGAATTTAATAGGTTCAAGTTTCCACTGCAGTAGAAAATTTAGGAGTGAGCACATCAATTCTCTGCACAGAACCCTCTTTAAAAACCATTCTCGTTCCGCGTCCATTGCCAGTTTCCAATGTCTTTTGCATTCCATCCACTGGGTTCCAAAGTCATTGGTTAGATCTGCTCGCTTCTAGTGCGTTGGGCCTGATTAGAAAGGTGGGTTATATGTTATTTTTGCTTTCCCAGGTTGGAGGTGGTGGCTATCTCAGGCTGTTGTTAGATGGTGTGGCGGCGACATTTGGGGCGGTTTGTTATATAGTGAGACCATGAGGAGAGGGTGTAGTTTCAGGTTAGGCTAGCTTGGTGCCCTCTCTTTTTGTGGTCGACCCTGAGGAGGTCTAGTTTTAGGTTGGGGTTTGTCCCTCCCCCTTCTCCCCTAGCTCACTGCTCTTTGGTTTGTCTTGGTGCATGGTGGGCTGCGTTGCTGTTGTGTGCTCAAATTTCCGGTGATTGGGGTCTCATGTGGTGGCGTGGGTGGGTGGATGGATGGATGGAATGGCCTTACTTTGATGGTGATGGTTTGGGTGGTGCCGTGGGGGCTGAGATTCCGGGCGTTGTGGTTGTGGAACCGTTGGTTATGGGCTGACAGACTCGACGGTGGTGCGTAGTGGCAACGCACTTATTTTTGTTGTGTGGTTTGGCCATTGTTGCGGATCTGATTCTTTAGGGGATGCTTATTGGGTCATGCAATAAGCTATCAGGGGTCGCATTAGTTTGCTTGTTTTCCGGTTTTTATGGTAATTTGGGGTTTTGTGGTTGTTTAAAGCTTTTGTCTCTTAAATTGTCTGCTGTTATCTGGTATCTGTATTTAATTATGTTGGACTTTTCTGTTAGGTTTGTTAGGTCAGTGATGTTGGCCTCAAATTTTATGTTGCATCATGGTATACTCTTAATTCTACCAAAAATAGATGCTCCTCCGCAAGTACAAATATTATCTCACATTTTTTAGTTAGTGATATTTTTACAGATACTATATAAAAGTTACTAAAAATATCTAACTATTAGTAATGTCATTATACGAGAGATTGTAATTATTTTCCAACCCGGATTAATTTTACGTTACACCCCATATTTAGAGGTCAATTGCATCCAGTAACTCATGCTTCTAATTTTGGCACTCAACCCAAAATTTTGAAAATCGCGGTGATGGTCAAGAGGCACTTTGACCAAACGTTTGTTAGTTTTAAAGGAGCAAACACGTATTTTTGCCTGTTAATTCTCTTTCCATATGAACACACCAAAATTCCTAATTCCCATCGGAAAATTTTTGGCTATTCGGGTTGGAGAAATCTTTCTCCTACTCCCTATATAGCGACAATCAGTCGTCTCTAAATGTTTTTAGTGGTTTTTATTTAGTGACGTTAAAAAAGTGCTGTTAATAATTGTTGCTGAAAGTGTCAGAAGAAAAGCTACTAGAAACAATTAGCGACTATTAATTATCTTATCACTATACATAGGGTTGGAAGAAGGTTCCTACACCCGAGTAGGAGTCAAAGTTTGTTCATTTTCATCTTCCCCAAACCCATCCCCGAACCTATAACAAAACATTCTAGATCCCATCAATCCCCAAATCTCACCACTCCCATACACAGAATCACACACATTGTCATGCACACTCTATGTGCAAAGTTGTATAGCAACTTCAAGGAGCAGACTATGTATGTCAAAGCAGGCTCTGCAAGAGGACAACAACAACAACTACACCAAGGCTTTCCCTTTGTACATGAACGCCTTAGAATACTTGAAGACCCATTCAAAGTGCGAAAAATTAAGAACCCTGAGATCTTACTCAGAAAGTTGACTTAGTATTTACGCTGGGCGGAGGAGATTAGGGCGTGTTGGACGACGACAGCTCGAGGTGGATGCGGCGGTGGCCTCATGGTCGAAGACTAAGCTCAAGAAAGGGAAGGGCGGGGTCGGTAGATTGTGGGGTTGGTAGATTGTGCAGGGTGTGGGTCAATGGTGTGGTGAGGCTGTGAGTGCAGAGATATATTATAGGATTGGGGTTATGGGTGCGGTGGTGATTTGTAGAGATGTCAAACGGGCCGGGCTTGGGCCGCCCGGCCCGGGTCCATCGGGCTTGAAGCGAAATCGGGCCCGGCCAAGGAGGCTGCCATCCGGGCCGGGCCGGGCCGAGCCGGCTGAGGAGAAATTCTAGGCCCGGTCCAGGCCCTGGCCCTAGGCCCAATTTCTAGGGCCGGGCTTGGGCCGGCTCGGGCCCTTTTTTTTAATTTTTTTTTAAATTTTCTTGTTATTCAATTTTAAATTTCATCTTTAGGCATGTCCAATTTTCAAATTTTGACAAATCTAATTTTTATCATTTTATTTCATTATATGTAATATTCATATATATATATGTATGTATGTATGTATGTATAGATATATTTATTTGTCTCTCATTTTATTTTTTGCTATATGTTAAATATTTTCTTACTCTTCTTGGTGATCTTTATTAATAAAATCTGAACACATAATAATTATTACTATTTAAGAGAGACTGTTTCTACTATTTGATATTTTACTTCAAACTAATTGGCCGAAAACCCGGGATTGATACATGTTAATTTCCGAGACGATCTTTAGTAATAAGTATAGAAAAATAAATGTGTTCATAGGCCCTCCTCCTTTTATCCGGGCTTGGGACCGGCTGCTTGTAAACAAACAGGCGAAGTTACCTATTTTTTTATATATACGAAAAAATATATATCTTGCTTGTAAAAATTTATTTTATATATATGAAAAAAAAGTATATTTTGTGAAAAAATTTATTCTTAAAACTTAAGAGAAGGAAAATAAAAAGAAATTACCTAATCATCCGGAAGTACTTCAATATCCGAGTCACTGCTCTTCCTATCATCAATCGGTTTATCTTGCTCGCGGTATTTCGCATCAAGATAATCCTTCCAACATACACATAGCTCGAGCGACTCGGGGTTAAGACGACTCCTCCTGTCATCCAAAACCCTCCCGCTGGCTGAAAATGCCGACTCTGAAGCAACCGTGGAGGCTTGCACTGGCAGTACATCCCGTGCAATTTGGGATAAAGTTTTATACATGTTTTGATTTTGTTTCAAAAAATTTAACAAATTAAAATTAACCTGTTCTTGCATTGATAAATCAGAATAATGATCAGTATTTGCATATACACCAATCTCATTAAAAGAGGAAAAAGTAGACGAACCTGCCGAATTAGAAGTACCTTCACCTGGTAGTTGTCTTGCTACTAGATGTTCAAAGCCCTTAAGGTATGGCGCATAATACCTCTCAACAGTGGATGATGTAGCTCGCCCGCGCACGTCAGCAGAATTACGATAGAGGTTGAACAATTCCTCAAACCTCTTGCTCACTTTTGCTGTGAGTGCGGTTGTCTCCTCTGCTGTGTAGCACATTAATTTCGATATCTCTTGTATCGAGGCGTTCACGCCATGCAACTTTAACCTAGGATCTAAACAAGTAGCCACAGCAAAAATAACAGGCAGTCTACTCCAATATTTATTAAACTTTTTATCCATCACTTTTACTATTTCCTAAAGGGTCCTATATATCTCCATTTTGTTAACATTGTAGCCATCTTGAGAATTTCTATTACAGCGAGAGGAGAGGTGGGATAGTACGTACCAGACAATAAATTGGTAGACGTGTAGAATACCTCCAAAAATTCAGCTAGGTATGTGGCCATCTGCCATTCCTCTTGAGTTGGCAAGCCGGCTGGGAACTGGGTTAGTAGAAAATGCGTATAGACTTCTCGGTATGCCAGAATGTGTAAAAGCATATGGTATGTAGAGTTCCACCTGTGGACCACATCTGTAACTGCTCTCCTGCGAGGCATATTATATTCAACACACAACGTTTTAAATTGTTGTGTTCTCGGACTCGAGCTATTAACATACGCTGTCATACCCCTCATTTTGACAAGAATATCTCCTGCAGCAGCTAAACCATCTTGAACAATTAAATTAATTATATGACAAACACAACGAACATGAAATAATTGACCAGAAAGTACAGGTTTGAGGCTCTCCTTTAAAGCATCAACAGCAGCTGTATTGTTAGAAGCATTATCAAAACTAATACTCATAATCTTATCCTTTAATTTAAATGTGGTACATGCTTTTAATATAAGAGTAGCAATGTTCATTCCATCATGCGGAAAAGGAAAGAGCTCGAAAGCGATGATTCTCTTGTGCATAACCCAATCTGCATCAATCCAATGAGCGGTCACACAAGAATAACTAACAAAAGTAAATGGAGATTGCCAAATATCAGAAGTAAGACTAACTTTACCGTCAAATTTATCGAAATAATCGATAAGGCGTGCTTTAGCAGCATTGTACTGTCGGAGTGCATCGGATCTAGTTGTGTTTCTATGAACCTTTTTGTACAAAGGTTGAACGTATGTGTTCATATATCTAGAGTGCTTAGGATTATCGGCAAAAGAAAAGGCTTGTTCATCATGAATAACAAATTCAGCGAGACCGTCTCTTTGCTCTCGCTGATTATAAACAAATAACTTACCGTCAAAAGATAACTGCGTTTGGGTAGGTTCGACGTGGCCTTGTCGAGGTGCACACTGAGGGTAATGCCTGTTAAGATGTCCATTACCACTACCAGACGAAAATAATTTAGCGCAGTACTTACATCGAGCTTTTCGGATGCCGTCCACCGTAACTACATCGAAATGATTCCAACACTCGGCTTTCTTTTTTTTCCCCTTTTGGACTTCTGGCTCATTACCGGAGGCATTGCTCGGCCCTTCTTCATCATGACCAGGCATAGGGTTGAGATTATGCCACGGAGTAGTAGCTTCGCCAACCGAGCTGCGTCCTTGACTATAATGCGGGGGGTCTTCATCAGGCGTGTATTCAAAATCTGGAATGTTTTGATTGAACTCCCAATTGGCTTGGGTATCTATCATACAGCCTGTACTCATTCGTCCAGGAACGAATGGTTGTGTTGGTGCTTGGATTGGTGTTTGTGATGGCCGTGGCGCTGGCGCTTGTGCTTGCGATGATGATGATGTTTTTCGTGATGATGATCCACGCCTCAGTTTCTTCAATAATCCAGCCATATTTCACGCTAAACTTTTTTACTAGATTGGAAATCAAAATTCGTAAGAATAACTAAATACACAAGTATAAGAGTAGTAATAAGAAATAACAATTAAAAGAATGAACGAGTAACAAATATTAATCACTGAGGATAATTCTGATCCAATTGGAGAGAGTTAGTAATTAAAAAACATTTAGTAATAGTAATTAATAAATAAAAATTCACTAATTACTAATTACTAGACAAAAGAATTAGAGAGTAACAAATTAATAAGAGTAATAGTTAGTAATTAGAATTTAGTAAGAGTAGTAATTAATAAACAAGAGTACTAATTAGTAAATACTAGTAGTAATTAGCAAGAGTAGTAATTGGAGAGGGAAATAGTAGCAAAGCTTGTAGAAATATAGAATGTTTAGATAAGAGAGAGTAAGAAGATTGGTGTGAAAAATTAGAGAGAAATGGTGCAATTTATAGATTTTAAAAACTTCACAAAAGACCAAAATATCCCTAAAAACTATCCGTTTATAGTTGTTGGGGAGGGTAAGAGTGTAAAAACCTTTAAAGGAGTTGTAAAAATTAAGTTAGACTAAAATACCCCCCAAACTAACCGTTATATTGCTGTTGGGGGGGTAAAAGTGGAATTTTGGGGGAATATATCCGTTGGAGGAAAAGGGGGAGAAAGGGGGGAAAAATAAAAAATTCAAACAGGTGGGGCCGGAACCGGGCTGGATAACCGGGCCAGAACCGGGCCGGGCCAGACCTGGGCTTTTCCGGGCCGGGCCTGGCCCGGGCTTTTCCCCAGATTTTTTCGGCCTGGTCCAAGCCCAGGCCCTAAGCCCAATTCCTCCGGGCCAGCCCTGTTCATGAAAGGGCCGGGCTGGCCCGGACTTTTTTCGGGCCGGGCCGCCGGCCGCCCAGCCCGTTTGACAACTCTAGTGATTTGGGACTGGGGTGGTTGTGCGTTGGCGATTGTGATGGTGTGGTGACTGTTACATGTTTATGGGTGCGGCGTTTTGTGCAGGTTTGGGTCAATGATGCGGTGGGCTGTGAAGGAGTGCGGCGTACTCGAGTTTTGGACACAATAACCGAATTGACCATTTTGCCCCTGAAAAACTAACAGACACGTGGTCAAAGTGCCTCTTGACCGTCATCTGGTGCTGAAAATTTTGATTGCTGGTTGCCGCAATAAGAACCATGAGGTGCTGGGTGCAACTGACCCCTGAGTATGGAGTGTAATGTAAAATTAATCCTCCAACATCCGTGTTGTCGCCAAAATTTATTCTAAACTGGATATCCTCTCCACATTTTATATTTAGCTTCACAACCACGCTCTTTTTAGCAGCATTTTTCTTTAGTTAGGACAAAGACTAGCGTGAAGTACCAAATAGTCCGTTAGTCAACCAAATGTTTGACTAACAGACCTTAGTATATGTCGATGGTCCTTTCGTGGTATAAATTCTCTCTTCACATTTAATCACCCGCCAACATCATTTTCTCTCTCCTCCTGACTCACTTCCCCCCCTCTCTTTCAGGGTAGAATGTGAAACTCATAAAATATAACTCATCTTCTAAGTAAGCGTGCAAATCAATTGTGATCAAATAAAAAGGGACAGAGAGAGTAATGATTTGTGTGGCGCACATTATGTTTGTGCAATATAATATTAAAAATTAATAACATACATTTAGAAGACTTATGATGTCACGTTGCATACTTGCAGCGGATATATTCTCTGTTGCTTCCATTGACCATACAAACCAAAGATAGAGGTCATTTGATGATGAAAAGATAAGGACAATGAGGTAGGTCTTGGGAGTTGATGGAAGTTAGCAAATCTAAAATTGTAATCAACCGGTACCTTGTTACAGTATTATTTTGCTGTGAGATAATGTTGAAAAAGTAACTAACATGTAATACTGGACAAAGTTGGCAGTTTAAAAAATGTTCTATTTGGGCCCAAAAGAGAGTTTGTTTAGAGAATCATTAGATATTAGGTGTTTTTCGTACTAAACATTTTTCATATATACGAGAATTGGAGCACCCGATCGGTAACAGAAACAATGATGAAATTCTTGATACGATTTTTTGGAGTACAAGCTTTGACTGTTTTTTCAACATATATATGTTTTTAGAGAACCCATTAGTTAAATGTTTTAGATAATATCATTAATCTTCTTGAGTTTTGAAGGAAATTATAGTCAAAAACCCTGTTTTGACAAAGTAGACAGCTATATTCAAAATGTGAAAATATTTTGTGAGGTTTTTTTAACATTAGAGTTATGTGACAATAATTCACGATTTCGACTAACATGACCATTTTACTTTTTACAAATATCAATACTATCCTTAAATCTTTAAATATGTATTCAATGCGCATCGCTCTCTCTTCCCATCTTTTTTTTTTTATATCTTTTTTCTACCGTTAATCCACCTCCATCGTCCACCACCCATATGAAAGAACGCATAATCCTCGTATAAAACGAACCACACCAAAAACCCCATTACTGAACATTTTACAACTGGATCCATTACTTACTATTTTAGATCCAACCTGATTAATCAACCATTGTAGTAGTGTGAGAGAGTGCACGCGTGTGCGACATGATTAATCAACGAAACCAGTGATGGTTTAACCAACCATAACTGGTGCATTTGAGTGTGTACAACTTGATTAATGAACCAATGGTGGGTAACATCTAAACTTACTCGGGTTTTGATCTCTATGTGTGTGTGCGGGCCCGTGCGAATGAAAGCGCGTGAGTGCAAACACGTATGTGTGTGCTAATTTGTTTGTTTATGCTTTATTGTACGTGTAAATTTTAGCTTGATGTTTGTTTATGTTAATGCTCTTTCGTTTATGTGGTAAAATTGGTGCCGTGGTTGTGGTTGGTAGTGTTGAAGTGGCGCTATGACGGTGGTGACATGAGAGAAAAAAAGCTAAGGGCGATTGTGTCTTTTCATAAGATTTTTTTTTTTTTTAACATTGATTACCATTCCGTCTGATCAAAAGACACAAGTACTATTATCATAGTAATAACGTCGTACCGATATCAAAAATACTGGCCGATAAGTATCAGTTATGCCTTCCATCAGTACAGTAACCTTTTGAATTTCGTACCAGTAAAAGCACTGCTTTGTATAGGTTGTGTCGGCCGGAACATGTGATACCGGCCGAATATTGTTCTTTGTACTGTTTATTAAAAGAAAAGTTATAAAAGTTACAAAGCTTGTTGGCCAACTAGGTAAATTGACCATATAAAAACTAAATAGGTAAAAATCTTAAGTTTCATTACGATTGTCTCATTCTAAATTCCAGTTTACCTCTCTTCGTTATAATTTTCATCATTAGCAGAATCTTTCACGGTAAGTCTTGACTCTCTTCAATCTTAATCATAATTTTCAGTTTATTTTTACCTTTCCGCCTAACTTTTCATCACATTCTTTCACTTGTATGATGTTTCACATCCCCCCCCCCCCCCCCAAAAGCTTGTTGAAGAAACAACTTATTCTTCTAAAGGGTGTTATTCAATTGAATATTACAAGAAAATAGGTCTCTAGTGACAATAATTATTGTCACAATAAAGTACAAAATTGTCACTAAAAATTATAGTAACAAGTTTGCGTTGTCAAAAGAGTCGTCACTATAGAGCCCTTACTAAAGACTTTAAATGACAACTTGTACAGGTTTTCACTAAATCTAAAACTCGTTGTGACAACAACTAAGTTGTCACTTCTGCATAAACTGTCACAACTTTGTTGTCACCTAATGGTATCAAATGTTGTCACCATAACCATTGTTGTCACAATAGAACCCTTACAATAGAGCTGATATTGAGATTTGGTGACAAACTGACTCGTCACACTAGGTCATTATTCACGACTACTATATAATTTTAGAAGGTTTAGATGCAGTCTTGTATTTGAAACCTCTATACATGTAAAATTTAATTTAATTTTCTTTTACAAGAGTGTTTGTAAGGTGTTAGTAGTCAAGTTTAACTCATGAAAAAAATACATTCATATATTGATTGATTCCATTGTTTTTATTTTACATGTAATCTGATTTTATTGATTATGCATGGTCCAAATTTCAATTTTGAAGTGTTTTAAGAGAGTCAAAATGCAATATTTGACGGGGTGTAGTGTCGCCGGTTGGAGAAGGTTTGGTGAATCTGATTCAAGGATCTTTGCTTCTAAGGTTGTCTTTCCCCTACCCTAGTTGATCCCCCTCTCGCTTGGTTTAGAAAGGGTTTTTTGGGTTCAACTTTGGTGGTGGTGGGTGTTGTTGCACCTGTCGTGGTGCTGTTGGATTGCGATTGGCAAAGCGGATGGATGGAGTTGTGGTGGTCTGCCATAGGTTGTTGCTGGTGCCCGGTGTCGACTTGTGTGGTGTTGGTCTTTTGTAGCCGGTTGTGTAGGGCCTCTTCGGTTGTTGGTGGTGAGCGGTGGTGCACTGGTGCTCGATAGCGGCGTGGTGGACGGGCGGTTAAGTTGGCTTCCGCAGTGCAAGCGGTGCTCATGGACCGGCGCCGGTGCGCGTGGGCTGTGTGGAGGTCAAGGCATGTTGCTAGGTGTTATGCAGGCCTGGGCCGTGGGATTCGGCTGTCTTTATGTTGTCGTTAGTTATCTTGGGTGCTGGCATGCCAGTTTGTTGGCTTTTGATATGGTATGCACTTTTTTTTTTATATCTAGTACTATCTCTTATGTGGTGTCTATTGGATGTGGACGTCATCTGCGTATCTGCGGCTGTGCTTTCTTATTTTTTGTGGATTTTGTGTAACTTAACTGTTCCGCACGAGTCTTTTCAATTAAGTATAATTTTTAGTTATTATGACAAAAAAAGCTCCTTCCACGATCAAACAATAGATTGTTGATTGCGCTTTTGTCTAATTGCAGTTATTGTTAGAGAAACAAAAAGAGAACTGTTGGAAGCTAAAATATAATACAAGAACCGATACTTTCTTGGCGAGGAGCTGAGTAGGCTGTCTAAATTATGGGGAGCTCCTCTTAGCTCAACTGTAAGCTAACTAAAGGACAGAGCTTTGTGTGGGTTTTACTTGAAATAGTTTTAAGATAATTCATAGAGATAAGGCGCGAGAGTTTAACACGAAAACTGGCGAACGGGTGCACGGACCTTCGAAGGGGTTAATGGGCTTTCAAAGACAAATTAAGAAAATCGATTAGCTTGGGCAATCTATTCCCGCGAGGCTATTTTAAAATTAACCATTTTTTTTTTTGGTGGTTATATAGGGCAAATGTATTTGAGAAAGATCTATCCATAGGGTATACTGCTCAATTGCCGGAAAGTTGAACTTTGCACTTTAATAATTCTCTAACGCTAGCAAGAACTCGCTTTGAAATGGATTACAAACACACTCTACGAGGAGAAAAACCTTAGCAGCCACAAAACGAAAGTAAACTTTTTTTTTTTATCTTTTGTTTTGTGGTGGGGGGGGGGGGGGGGGGAGGGGGGTTGGGGGGCTGCTCTCTTTTTTTCCTCTGCTTTCACTTTCTTGTCCCTGTTCAATTAGGGCTCTCTCTATTTGGGAGTCACCGAATCATGGGTCAAGCCCCTTATTATAAAGTTTTGATTTTTTTTTCTTTTTTATGTTTATGGGTAGATTAGTTTGATTCAGATCCCGCAGATGCAATGCATTGGGATGGACGTAATGATGGTGGCCGTGTTTGCCACCCGACATTCAAGAGTGGCAGACTTGCCCCGCGAAAAGTGTTGTTTGTTGTTTATTAGGGTTCGAAGGTTGGGTGTGCCGTTAAAGATGTATTCAGTGAGTCAACTGTAACTTAGTCGGGTCAAGATCCTCTACTATAAGAGGGGCTGTGCCCAAAAAAAAATGCTGCTTGTCACTATTAATTTTAGTAACAGTGGCAAAATATTTTCAGTGATAATTTTTTGTCGCTAAATACTGTACAACACTTCTGTTAATTGGCCTGGCTCTGCCGTAACCCAATTGTGATCCAGTGAATCATGTCAATTATAACTGTGGTCAGCATCTACGTGTGAAGCGATCGAATTTTTATATAATATATTGAACGGTCACATGTCGAATTATCATTACTCTACTTCTCAATGCTGCCGAGGACTAACGTTTACGCTTCCATAGAAACTAAGAAAAAAGAAAACAAAAGAGCTACTCTACCGCTAAAGACCAGCTGCCAGTTCCAATATCCATCCTGCTTGCGACCTATTTACACCGATCAGTTTGGTCGCAACATTGGATTAGTTTGGTAGCGACATTGGATTGGAGGATTCTCTGGAGGAGCGTTGCTCGGCAAGATATCTAGGCTTGAGTACGGGTCGGGGAAACTCATGCCCGAGAAGTCGATCTGCGAAGTGAAATTATCAATATTCGGAGTGCCCCAGAGATCTTGTTGCAACCCTCTTTGCTTAAAGCTCCAAGGATCTTCTTTCAAGTACTTGGGCCTAAATATGCTGTCAGAAGAAATGGGCGAAGGCCGGAAAGGGAGAGGTCGCCTCCCCCCGTTGAAACAGGCAGCATTTGGGTCTAACTGAGGAGGAACTTCAGGGAATCCAACTGGGAAAGGTTGCTGGTGATAGTCATCGAATGTGTTGTTGAGGAGGCCAGCCGAGTCTCCTGGATGAAAAACGTAGTCGCAATTCATTTGCGCAGGGAAATTGTCGTTCGTGACAGCGGGTGAACTTTCACTCGCAGAGAGCCTACCAGGCTCAAAGTCTTCCTCCTGTTCTCGGTCTCGTGGACGAGGCTTATTACAACCTTTATCAGCTTTCTTGGATATCCTGCATAAAACCCAATCGTCTAGCTGCACAAGATAGACAGATTCAAATAGCCAACAGTTGAAGTAAGTAGATTTGAAAAGAGTCTAAAAACGTACCCTCATGTCATTTCCTCCTCCTGATCTTCTGGTTCTAGGAGGTTCATTGACTCTATACTCATGCATGATCCAGCTGGTCTTGTCGCCCTTTGGTGGCTTTCCTTGGTAAAACACTAAGGCCTTCCTGAACCCAACAGTGACGCCTTAGATTTGACAGACTTGTCGGCTCCCGTAGCCTTCCAGTAACCATTACCGGCTGCTCTGTTGGGTCGAGTTCCATTTCGATACTTTCGGTCCCTCGGAGTGAAAAAGTACCACTCTTTCTCCCCCAGTTCTTGGTACTTCTCTGTTAGATTAGGAGGAAACAAAGTACATCAATGCAGGTAGAAATTCCTGGAAAGTAACAAGTACAAAAGAAAGATACTACAAAAACAAACTTGCAAATCAAGCATACATTGAAGGAGCAACAAAAAGTTTTCACGTTTGGTTCTACAAAACCTAAAACAGTATACCAATTGTATGATACAATAGCTGTTGTTGTATGAGGAAGCTTGGATTAAATTAGCAATTGTAGATCAATACATCTCTTGCTTCTAACAAGACTATACGAGATTATCAAAACAAAAAAGTTTATCGTCTTTGAAGGATTAACTAAAGATCAATGAACCATGAAAAAAGATCTTATGATTACCAAAAACTCATCGAAAAAAATAAAAGTAACTACATAAGTAAAGCTACCTGAAAACCATCAAACAAAACAAATCATTAAAACCCTAGACCTTAGAGTACTGCCTTTTGTTTGAAAACTAAACAAAGGTTGACATGAATAACGCGGACACGGTCAAAAGGTACTTCTACGAGTTGATCAAACAAGGCATATCGAAAGGTTAGATGTACGCAATCTGATAGCAAAAAACGAACGTACCCGTAAGCTGCTCGGGGTTGTGGTGGTAGAGGTTGACCTCCCTGATCTTATTATGCGGCAGCACCTCGTTGGAGACCTTCTTCTTCAGGTAATGCACGACGAGCTCCTCGTCAAAGGGGCAGAACCGATACCCGGCGGGAACGAGTCCAAGTAGTCGTCGCTGCCGCTTGGTGGTGGTGGGATAATACTCAAAGCCTGCTCATGCTGCTGTGGGTTCTCGTCGTGCGCCGGACAGAGGCCGTGCGTTGCGGCTGGCTCTGCTGCTGATCAGCCTCCATAGTTGGAGTCTCGGACTGGGACACCTGAGACGACATTGGACTCTTGTCTTCTGTTGGATTGGGATGGAAGAGTTTGCTTAGAAGAAGGCTTCTGCGAGGGGATAATGTGGTTTTCATAGGGGGCAAAAAAATGCTAAAAACATAAATGTGTTAGAATTAAATTCCAATCCGATTTGTGAGTGAGAGGAGTTCTGTTTCAACATGATTTCGTTAAAAAAAAAAAGGAAAAAACAGAATAACTCCTGCATAATTTTAGTAATAAAATAAAATTAAATTAAACCGGATAATTTGAACTAGGTGATTGCCTATCTTCAACTAACTAAACGGACAGCGGCTACCGGCCGCATATTTCAAAATGATAAAAAAAAAAAAATTCTAGATTTTTTTCCCCAGTTACATGATTTGCAGAATATCTGTATTTTTACATGTATAAATAGTAGCCGAGAAACGCAAGAAAATGCAATTGGAAATTATTTAAGATTATCACATGGGAAATCCTATTTTAAAAATTCGGTTTAAATTCTTTTAGGAGTTTTGAAACACATTACCACGTTACATTTCTCATGTAAAACAAGATTTATAAAATCTATATAGTAAATATACAAGAGTCGCCAATGGTATCTATCTTTGTAAGACTTATAAAATTTGAAAACTAATTCTGATCTAAAGCTGTTACTAACTATTATTTTACTATTGTTTGCCTAAAAGCATTCTCTTATAAAAGAAATAAGCATTCATATAGCTAAAAGAAAAAAAAGAAAAACAGTGGGATTTAGAAAAAAAATGACGTTACAGTGGATTATAATTTAATTTATTCTAATAAATATCTACCATAACTTGTGTAAAAAACTGTATAAATGATAGACATCTTTTACAATTCTTTTGGTGGACATAATATAGAATATTTTTATTGGACGGGGACCTTATAACCAAAAAATATGGCTACATTTTTATGATTAAATTGCAAGACTTAATTAGTAAGTTTGATGATTGAATCTAATTTATAGCTATACACTACATATATCAGTGTCATTAAGGTCGTCAAAAGTTATTTTCTATGAGGTCTTTATTTTTAAAATTAAACTTTGTAAGAGTAGAAAAGGAAAATACTAGTAAACCTTAAATAATCTAGAATCTCATTGAGCTTTTTTTCTTGTTGAGGGTATCCCTAAAAACACTTGCTAATGGGATGATAAAAATCCTAATCTAACAAATGAAATTAATACAAGGTTTTGAAAAAAAAATGATGTTACAATTAATTTAAGTTTACTATTAAATCTTTATACCATTATCACGATAAAAGTCATATAAATATCATGTGTTATAGTCCTCATAGTAAATAAAGTATAAACCAGCTTCTTTTGACTACATCAAAAAATTTGAGATACTAAAGAGAACCTCTTATGAGATTTTGAAAAAACTATATACGTTTTTCAAATGTGGATCTTCACCATTACCGACAAAATTCATAGAGTAAAGTTTGTTACTAACTTACTAGTAAAACTCGTTGTTTAGTAAAATTTAAAGCTATATACTAAATGTACTAGCTGTGTCTGCAAAGATCTTCAAATACCATATAGGTGTCCTTAATTTTCACAATTAATATGAGACAATATTAGTTAAAGCTAATTTAAACATTCTGAACCAATACACTAACTTATTATGCCTTAATTTTGACTATTGTATCTTTAAAATTACTCTTTATTTTGCAGATGTACTTTATAAATTCCTAAATACATGAGAATATCTTATAAGGTTAAAAAAAAAATGAAGTTATAGTTGAATAAAACTTTCCTATATATAAAAGAGTGCATGCACCTACACACAGATATACACAATATATATTGTGAAAATTATGATATGGGAAACGTGAATCTAGTGGGATATACATATCTTATTTGCAGCGCGTGCCAACGACAACGTCCTAATAATTATATTTATAACTGAAAACCTAAATTGCGTATCTGTTGTATTATTAAGAACACTCTCTAGAATAAAGATGATAATTCATACACCTAGAAAATTAAACAACAACAAAAAAATTCAGGAGAAAAAGACTGTGTCATAATTGATATAAGATCATTTTATCTATTATATTGTCAACATATCTTCCATAATCAATTCAGGAAGTTTTTAGTAAAATATATAGTCTTCTTTACTCTTATGATAAATCGAATAAAGGCCATAATTTTTGCATGAGATTTACAATACAAAAAGTGGATATGCCTTTAGAATTAACTAAATTTGCCATAGTAATAAAGCTAATAAGTCGGTCTTGTAGAAATAGTTTAGTGTTAGAAAGTAATTGTAAGCACTTGAACCGAATGTTTGCTATTATATTCCGCATACAAGACTTAGAAGAAATAACATATGTGATTTAGAAGAACATAATTTAATTTTGAGTAGAATAAATACCTTATTACTTTTTTGAACAAACCTAGTCTTGATCAAAGCAAAAAGAAGTATATGTGAAACAAGTATACCTGTCAAAGCTATGGTAAACGGATATAAACCAATAATTATTTTAATTTCTGATGGACAATCAACCAATTAAAAGGCTCTTACTTTTAATTTACTTGTATAGTAAACAAAATGATCATGAGCATTAGGACTTAATTTTGATTATTATATTCATAAAAGAATATGTAAATGTGGAAACAAAACCTACAGTTCCAGAGAAAGAAATTGGGCACATTACATAAATAATGCCTGAGGTTTAATCAAATTACTAGGTGTGCCTACTAACTAGTTTTAATACACTTTACAATTTTTCATTTTTCAGTTTACGGAGTTCACAGAATCGATAAAAGACAGTAATACCCTTTATAAAAAAATCTAATGTAAACAACCCACCCAACCCTTATCCCCTTGTTAAAGATGTCAATGGGCCGGACTTGGGCTGGCCCAGCGGGCCAAGAGTGAAAAAGGCCGGGGTCGGGCCACTGTGGTGGGAAAACGGGTCGGGCTGGGCCGGGCCAGGGAAGAGAGGTAACTAGGCCCAGTCCAAGCTCTAACGCTAGGCCTAATATTTAGGGTCGAGTTTGGGTCGGGCCCGGGCCCAACCTGTGTGTGTGTGTGTGTGTGTGTTTTTTTTTTATTTCTTGTTATTCAAAGTAAATACTTTAATTGTGGTATTTTCTTGTTATTATGTAAGAAAATCGTAATGCAATAATGTGTGTATACATATTATCACATATATGTGTATGCAAACAAGTAAAGCAACTAAAAATATCTTAAACACGCACACACATATATGTAGTAATATGTGTGTATATAATAATCTTTTTAGCATTCAAATATTCAAATTGATAGAGTTAAATTGAAGATAAATATATTCATAGGCCCTCCTCCTTTTATCCAGGTTTGGGATAGGTTGCTTGTAGACGAACAGGCATACCTATTTTTTTTTATGTATATAGAAAAATATCTATCTTGCTTGTAAAAACATATATATATATATATATATATATATAACTATATTTTGTGAAAATTTTTATTCTTAAAATTTGAGAAAAGGAAAATAAAAAGAAATTACATAATCATCTGGAAGTACTTCAACATTCGAGTCACTGCTCTTCCTATCATCAATCGGTTTATCTTGCTCACGGTATTTCGCATCAAGATAATCCTTTCAACATACACATAGCTCGAGCGACTCGGGGTTAAGACGACTCCTCCTGTCATCCAAAACCCTCCCGCTCGCTGAAAATGCCGACTCTGAAGCAACAGTGGAGGCTTGCACCGGCAGTACATCCCGTGCAATTTGGGATAAAGTTTTATACATGTTTTGATTTTGTTTCTAAAAATTTAACAAATTAAAATTAATCTGTTCTTGCATTGATAAATCAGAATAATGATCAGTATTTGAATATACACCAATCTCATTAAAAGAAGAAAAAGTAGACGAACCTGCCGAATTAGAAGTACCTTCACCTGGTAGTTGTCTTGCTACTAGATGTTCAAAGCCCTTAAGGTATGGCGCATAATACCTCTCAGCAGTCGATGATGAAGCTCGCCCGCACACGTCAGCAGAATTACGATAGAGGTTGAACAATTCCTCAAATGTCTTGCTCATTTTCGCTGTGAGTGCGGTTGTGTCCGCTACTGGGTAGCACATTAATCTCGATATCTCTTGTATCGAGACGTTCACGCCATGCAACTTTAACCTAGGATCTAAACAAGTAGCCACAGTAAAAACAACAGGCAATTCACTCCAATATTTATTAAACTTTTCATCCATCACTTTTACTATTTCCTGAAAGGGTCCTATATATCTCCATTTTGTTAACATTGTAGCCATCTTGAGAATTTCTATTACAGCGAGCGAGATGAGAGGTGGGATAGTACGTACCAGACAATAAATTGGTAGACGTGTAAAATACCTCTAAAAATTCAGCTAGGTATGAGCCATCTGCCATTCCTCTTGAGTTGGCAAGCCGGCTGGGAATGAGGTTAGTAGAAAATGCGTATAGACTTCTTTGTATGCCAGAATGTGTAAAAGCATGTGGTATGTAGAGTTCCACCTATGGACCACATCTGTAACTGCTCTCCTGCGAGGCATATTATATTGAACACACAACGTTTTAAATTGTTGTGTTCTCGGACCTAAACTATTAACATACGCTGTCATACCCCTCATTTTGAGAAGAATATCTCCTGCAGCAGCTAAACCATCTTGAACAATTAAATTAATTATATGACAAACACAACGAACATGAAATAATTAACAGAAAGTACAGGTTTGAGGCTCTCTTCTAAAGCACCAACAACAGCTGTATTGTTAGAAGCATTATCAAAACTAATACTCATAATCTTATTCTTTAATTTAAACGTGGTACATGCTTTAATATAATAGTAGCAATGTTCATTCCATTGTGCGGAAAAGGAAAGAGTTCGAAAGCGATGATTCTCTTGTTCATAATCCAATCTGCATCAATCCAATGGGCCGTCACACAAGCATAACTAACAAAAGTAAACGGAGATTGCCAAATATCAGAAGTAAGACTAACTTTACCGTCAAAATTATCGAAATAATCGATCAGGCGTGCTTTAGCAGCATTATACTGCCGGAGTGCATCGGATCTAGTTGTGTTTCTATGAACCTTTTTGTACAAAGGTTGCAAATAGGTGTTCATATATCTAGAGTGCTTAGCATTATCGGCAAAACTAAAGGCTTGTTCATCATGAATAACAAATTCAGCGAGACCGTCTCTTTGCTCTTACTGATTATAAACAAATAACTTACCGTCAAAAGATAACTGCGTTTGGCTAGGTTCGACGTGGCCTTTCGAGGTGCACACTGAAGGTAATGCCGTTAAGATGTCCATTACCACTACCAGTGGAAAATAATTTAGCATAGTACTTACATCGAGCTTTTCGGACGCCGTCCACCGTAATTTCATCAAAATGATTCCAACACTCGATTTTCTTCTTTTTTCACCTTTTGGACTTCTGGCGGACTTGCTGAAGGATTGCTCGGCCCTTCTTCATCATGACCGCTCATTAGGTTAACATTATGCCATGGAGTAGTAGCTTCCCCAACCGAATGCGGGCTATCTTGTGAAGACATGTATTCAATATCTGGAATGTTTTGATTGAACTTTCAATTGGCTTGAGTATCTATCATACAGTCTGTACTCATTCGTCCATGAACGAATGGTTGTGGTGGTGCTTGGATTGGTGTTTGTGATGGCCGTGGTGATGGTGCTTGTGCTGGTGATGGTGTTTTTCGTGATGATGATCTTGACTTTAATTTCTTTAGTATTCCTGCCATGTTTGACGCTAAATTTTTTTACTAGATTAAAAAATAAAACTAGAGCAGTAATAAGTAATTAAAGAGTAACTAATGAATAAGAGTAATTAGTAATTCAAAATTGGAGAGAGTCAAAAATTAAAAATAATTTGATAATAGTAATTAATAAATAAGAATTTACTAATTGCTAATTAGTAAACAAAAGAATTAGAGAGTAATAAATGAATAAAAGGAGTAGTTAGTAATTAGAATTTAGGAAGTGTAGTAATTAGTAAGCAAGAGTACTAATTAGCAAGAGTACTAATTACCAAACAAGAGTAGTAATTAACAAGAGTAGTAATTGGAGAGGGAAATAGTAACAAATCTTGTAGAAATGTAGAATGTTTAGATAACAGAGAGTAATAAGATTGATGTAAAAAATTAGAAAGAAAAGGTACGAATTTATAAAATTTTAAAAGTTCACAAAAGACCAAAATGTCCCTTAAAACTATCCGTTTATAGTTGTCGGGGAGGGTAAGAGTGTAAAAACCCTTAAAAGAGTTGAAAAATTAAGTTGGATTAAAATACTCCTAAAACTAGCCGTTATATTGTTGTTGGGGGGGGGGGGGGGTAAAAGTGAAATTTAGGGAAATAATGGGGAATATGGCCGTTGGGGGGAAGGGGGAATTTAATTTGAAAAATCGTGGGGCTAGCCCACTTTAGGGCTAGAAAAGGGCCGAAATTTGGGCCAAACCGGGGCTAGCCTTAAAAACCGGGTCAGGGCCTAAAAAACGGGCCAGTTCTGGGCCAGCCTGCTTTTTAGGGCCTGACCCGGTCTTTTTAGGGCCAGGTCAGGCCTGGATAAATTCTTGAAAATGTGCGGCCTGGTCCAAGCCCTGGTCCAAAGCCCTAAAATGTTGGGTCGTCACTGTTCACATGGAGGGTCGGGCCAGCCCGGGCCAAAAAAGGGCCTGGTCGGGCTAGCCCACGGGCTGCCCGGCCCTTTTGACATCTCTACCCCTTGCATCGGTTATCTTCCCCTTCATTAACTCGATCATTCCTCTTCTCTGAATTGTTACCGCCGTCGAAGGGTTATGTGTGTGTGTGTGTGTCCCCCCGATACCCTAGCTCACTCTTTTGGGCCATCACCTCAAAATCCCTCCTATCTACACTACCATCATCATAACCACCCCCACTGCCCCGTCGCTTACCACCCAAAATGAATCAACCACCGTCGGATTTACACCGGCGAAAATGAACCCACAGCCTCAAAACCCCCTAATTTACACTGCCTACCATCGCAACCACCTCCATGTTTAGTCATGTACCACTGAAAATGAATTGACGACCGCTGGATTTACACTAACGAAAACAAACCCATCACCCCAAAACCCCTTTGTCTACACTGCCCACCGTCATAACCACCCTACTGCCTCGTCACGCACCACCAAACATGAATCCACCACCGCTTGATCTACATCCACAAAAATGAACCCACCGCCCCAAAACCCCTCTGATCTAAACTGCTCACCGTCGCAGCCACCCCCACCCTGTCGTGCACCATAAAAAATGAATCCACCTCCACCGGATCTACACCGGAGAAAATGAATCCACTACCGCTGTTGTCGCGAAGCTTGGTCTTATGCTTCTTGATCGATGACATTTCGGCACCGCCACAAACCAAACCTCTCTGCCTCACCGTCACCTAATTAAACCCAATTCATTTGTTTCACTACTGCACAAAATCATCTCTTATTCTATCAGTCTTCTCAGTCACCATTTATTAAGTAGTTGGTTATTTGGTTTTGCCCTTTTTCTTTGATTGAGTTCTAAGCAGTGATTTAGGTGTAATCCAGTGATGGGTTTTGTGCTTGAGTTGGTGGTTGCCGGTGGGTGTTGTGCTTGAGTTACGGGTATGATGGCAGTTAGAGTGTGTGTGTGTGTGGGGGGGGGGGAGGGGGAGGGGGAGAGAGAGAGAGATGGGTAGTGGTGTTTGGGGCATGTGATGATGTTTGGTGGTAGTTTGCAACATCGACTGTGGTGGTTTGTTGCGTCGACAGTGGTGGCTGAAAAACGGATATACAGCTTAAGGGCGGTTTTGGTAGACCATAAAAAATTATGTGGCGCCCTAATTTTTATCGACGGACGCTTAACGGAATAAAGTTTTATATAAACATACTACAAACCACAGGGAGCGTAGTGTAATAAAAAGTTAGTAGGAGCTGAGTGTAATTTGACTAAACCTCTGGGGTTATTTGTGTAATTTGCCAAAAGAAATTTTGATTTGAGTGTTAGAATAAAAATGACTAATGGAAACTCAATATCATTGGTAATAAATATAATTTATAATTTATACAAAAATTCGATGGGTTTTTATACGAAATTGATGTCCATATGCATATTGCTTATCAAAACCTCTTTTATCCTCATATATTTGTCTTTCATTGTCTACCCTTTACTAAATTGAAAATGAAAACTCGAGTATTTAACTTGTATATAATACAAACTTCGTCTAGTATCCGTATAGAAATTTATGCAAATATACTCTTTTCGTTTGACATTAATGTAGAAACTTAGCAATATTTGTATGTTTAATATCAAGAAAAGAGAAGACATGTAATCTTTCTTTATACAGTCATAACCCTGTGATGCCAAGGAAAGTGGGTTCACAGTTGACGTGGAGGTGCCACAAGGAATGTAGTCCGAGTCAGATGCCAAGTATGTTGATGTGGGACACAACAAGGGTGGAGCAAGGGCAGAGACCAGGGGCTTCCCAGACCGAGCCTGAGGGTGGCAGTGCTGCAAGGGTGATGGCGTAGGGTGAATACACAATGACAGTCACAGTCCGATGCTTAGGTCCAGAGTCAGGGTCTTGTACGTTTCTCTCTCTAGGATTCTAGAGTGAGAAAGTGAAAAGTCTGAAAATGTCCCAAATGAATTCTCAAGACCTCTATTTAACCGACATGTGACGCTCCCCAGGAGTGACACATCACTAGGGGTCCATAAGTGTTGGTGCTCCACGGACTGTTAGATCGTATATTCACACAGCTTGCTCCATACAGCGTCAATCTGTCTGTCTGGAAAGACTGGCTCCCACATCGTCGGTGTGGCCATATAACCCCTTTGATCTAGCCACTAATCCAAGCCCTTGCAGAGTCCCACAGGCCTGGCAACGGTGGGAAAAATCTGACACCCAGCTGCTAGGTGGACTAGGCGCGATGCCCTCCGAAGACCTGTTCCCCTCTTGGAGTGACCCGGGGGTCATAGTCCCTAGGGATGCCAACGCGAGCCCTTAGTGCCAGAACACGTAGGCTAGTCACGAAGACACCCTGGTGGAGATAGCGTCCCAGAGGAGTCGCCTATCCCGCGGGTGAGTCCTTGTGCCGGAGCACTAGGAGCCCGTCCAGGTAGTATCTCGAAGGAGCCGTCTACCTGGCAGAAGGGGAGTTAAAAAGCTCTATGGCGGAGATAATGTCTTAGAGAGCGAGCCTATCTTGCGGGTGAGTCTTTGTGCCGGAGCACTCAGAGCGCGTTGAAATAGTATCCCAGAGGAGTCGTCTACCTGACGGGCCGAGGTAGCATCCCGGAGGAGCTGTCTACCTGGCAGAAGGGGAGTTGAAAAGCTCCCTAGTGGAGATAGTGTCTTAGAGAGCGAGCCTATCCCGAGGGTGAGTCCTTGTGCCGGAGCACTCAGAGCCCGTCAAAGTAGCATCCCAGAGGAGCCGTCTACCTAGTGGAAGGGGACTTGAAAAGCTCTATGTAGGAGACAGTGTCCCGGAGGAGTAGCCTATCCCCGCGGGATACTGCACACTCCGGAGAGTGGGTCGAAGCATGTTCCACATTCCATGGCGGCGGCGCATGGTGTGGTGAATGAGAGTGGTGCCCGAGGGCATGTAACATGATTGTGGCGGGCGACGATGGTTGCCGGACAATAGCTGGTGCTAGGGCACATGTCATGAAGATGGCGCACGGGAGCGATGAAGTGTGTATGGTGCCCGGGGGCATAACATTGTGACAGAGAGCCTCGGGGCACAGCTGTATCAGCGGTGCGGCGCATGGGCGCGATGGAGTGAGTGAAGTGCTGGGGGCACGTCTGTGTTAGTGGCGCGGTGCATGGGCGCGATAGAGTGCGTATGGTGCCAAGGGCATGGTAGTGTGACAGAGAGCCTGAGGGTGTGACTGTATCAGTCTTACAGTGCATGGGCACGGTGGAGTGTTGGAGTGCGACACCCGGACTCCGGCGACGGGGGTGGCTGAGATGGTGCGCAGGCGACGGGGGTCGCAGGGTTGGCGCGCCGACGCCGGCGATGGAGGTTGAGGAGATGGAGCATGGGCGACGGGGTGGTGGAGTGACGTTTAGGCGACTGACAATGAGGGTCGCGGACAATGTATGCTCCCTTGAAGAGAAGTGAAGGTGTTAAGTATGGAGGCCAAAGGCCAACCCTTGGGGTAAGGCCAAGGCCGACCCCAAGGGGAGGCCAAGGCCGACCCCTAAGGGGAGGCCGACCCAATGGGGAAGGCCAAGGCCAAGGCCGACCCTAAGGGGAAGGCCAAGGCCAACTTCCTTGGGCAAGTGCCATGGTGCGCCGATGGGCGACGTGCGATGGTCGAAGCATGATGAGGCGTCGCACAAGAATGAGTTTCTTAGTGACGAAGTCACGTAGAAAAAGTGATAAGTGCACGTGACTTGAGCGTGCATGTGTTTGACCGGTTGGAAGCGTTGAATATTGACTGTTGCTTGTGCAAACGTGTCGTGTAAAATGGGACCCCAGTGGGCCTTTTGGGTGCGACCAGAATAGGTTGGGAACGCCTTCTTTTAGTTTCCTTATCAATCAAGTTTCATAAGCTAATGGAGAAAGATCCTAGCTTGCATGTGTAACTACTCTGTTAGTTATAATGCATAGGAACAATAAACTCAGAAGGTTTGAGATTGTATGAGGTTAGAGATGTCAATGGGCCGGGCTTGGGCCAGTAGCAAATTAGGTTTTGAAACCCTAATTTGCAAGTTAGGATTTTTCGGTGAGAAATTTGCAGATTGAGATTGATGAAATAGACTGCCAGGGAACAAATCAATAATTTTAGGGTTTTCAAACCCTAATCTTTAAATTAAACCTTGAAATCTTAATTTAATTTTTTTAAATATATTCAGTATATACCGTACAAGGGTAGTATCATCTTTTAAAAATACATATTGATGACATCATAAAAAATGTACTTTTTGGACGGAACCCTGAAGGATGGACACAAGTGATACATTTTAAAAGTATTTGGTCACGGAATGTTACATTTTGAAACTTTGTGTTCTTGACTGTAATTACCTCCTAATCTCAGGGACATAGGTGTAATTAATCAAAAAAAAAAACACAACTGCCGAGTGCTTCTCTCTCTCACACACATACACACTGAATAGTGAATAGTTACCACCACCGTCGCAACCAACCTCCGCCACACCTCTGCCGCACCGCCACCAACAGATCTGGCACCACGACGTTGTTACCCACCTCTGCCACACCGCCACCAATAGATCTAGCACCACCACACCGTAACCCACCTCCAAACACACACTTGCGCCGCACCCACTCACACGGTCATCACACACACACCCCCCGCTCACAGATCTCTCTCCGCCACACTTCTGCCGCACCTCCACCAACAGATCTGGCACCACGACGTCGTTACCCACCTCTGCCGCACCGCCACCACTAGATCTAGCACCACCACACCGTAACCCACCTCCAAACACGCACCACGCACGCGCTCGCACACACTTGCGCCGCACCCACTCACACGGTCATCACACACACACCCCGCTCACAGATCTCTCTCTCTCTCTTCTTTTTTTCTCCATCGATCTTTATCTCTGTCTTCAACCGCCTCCGCCAGCTCCCTTCGGCAACTCCTGTTGTTAGAATTTGATTTCAATGAATCTTATTTCCGATCTTAGATTTGATTCCAAAGCAAAAAGGATTTGTGAGTATTTGGAAAATGGATTTTGGGGAATTGGCCGGCCACGTGTGATTTGACCGGTGTAGTGGCGATTGGTCTGAGCAGTTGGGTATATTTATATTTTCTAAAAAACATACAGCGGAGTGTAATAAAGAAACTAAGAAAACACCGTATATATTTTCAAATAAATTTCAGAATGTCGCGTGTAATTAACCCTTTAATTCGGTAGCTGCATTGCAGTAAAAACTTTATCCAAATTTGTTATAAAGGTTGACTGCATGGCTGTTTTACAATGCAAACCACGGTAAAAGCGATGCTGCAACGAATTGAAGTGCACCTCGCAAGAAGCAATAATAGCGTTCAGGTCGACATTTTTATTCATGCCCTAGAAAACATGTTTCAAGATTCGATACATAAAAGTGCCACCATAGATGGACACTTCTTACTTAAATGTACTAGGATCAATAACAAGCATGTTGAAGGCATACAAGCATCTCTGCTTTCTACCGAGCTGCTCAGCTCCCATAAAAGCCTTTCTCCTTCAGGCTCTCAACAGTTTCCTTGATGCTTTCCTCGAGGGGAATGAAATCAATACCCAAGGTTTTTGCTTTTTCCTTCGAGATCTGATATATTGGTCTAAACGGCTGGTCATCTGCACACCTGCAATGGAATCTCAAAGTTATATAATCTGATAGCATCATTTGTTACATAGTACGCAACATTAGCTGGTTATCACCCGCTGTATAAGTTTCTAAGTTCCTAAAACAGGTTTCTCCAAACGAACCTCAAAAAGATGAGCGTTGAAGATCAATCATAAGGAGGAACATACATAGAGTATCCAGTAAGACCACAGTCAATGCTACAGTAGAACGCAAACTGAATATGTTGTGGGACAAGATAAAGCAGATTATTACAGCAAGAACATGCATAGGTCCAGAACAATGTTTTCCATTCATCTTCTGATCTTTATCTTAAATTCAGGAGGCTACTAGAGTCGTGAGTTATTTCAGGACAAAAAAAAAGGGCTAAAAGCTTCAACTATCATATTCCTTTTATTCAACAAACCCAGTGAAGACAACTTATCAAACGAAAGAAGCAGACGAATTATTGATATACAGTATCCAGCAAAACAAGTGAAGTACGATGCTTTGATTTATTAGAAATATATGCAAGAAATTTTTTTGTAAGGTGTAATGAGCATAATTGAAACTGTGGTCTAAGACAGTAGAATATGAAGCAAACATTCTAATCAATCAGCACTTCAGCATGCCATGGTGATCAAACATTCATTATGTTTACTCGCACCACCCCAAATTTGTGTCAGTGAGGTCAAACACAGCTCACAGAAGATTACTGCAAGTAGCAACAGCTCACTGACATCTATAAGCACTGTTTAAACAGTAAAAATAGGAGGAGCAAGGTCATAACAAAATCCAGAGTTTTTAAGCAAACTTACTTTTCTGGAAGTTTGTAAGAAGGATAAAGCTTGCGTAATATGTCAACAACTTCAGAATAGTGTGCAACCCTCTCAACCAGACAGTATCTTCCACTAGCAGAAGGAATCTCAAATGCTTGAATATGTGCATTGGCAACGTCTTTGACGTTAACCCATCCCATGCTAGAATTAGGAAATGTTTTTGCACCTGCATTTGATAAAGAAATGAATAAACAGGGCCAAATATATGGGAAAAAGAAAGATAAGAAATACTTATTTTAGTAAGAGAACTTCCAAACAACTTATAACCTCAAGAAGAGGTATTAATATAAATTTTAACTACTGCCACAAGCTAGAATGCAGTTTTGGTAAGAGCATATGGGAGAGGAAGAAATGGGAAAAGGATTATAGTGACAGTTACCATAATTTCTTGATGGAAAGGGTAAGAAAAGAAAAGAGGAATCAAGTCTCCCCGAGCGTAAGGTTTCCTCCAATCTTAAAGTGGGGAGGAGGAATAGATGAATGAAGTAACAAGCCTATTCTCCAAAAGAGGAAAGATAATATTTGTTCTTATGTATGACCTTCAACACCCTATCCACATTCCTGACCTTGCTTTTTCGTGGTACTACCAAACGGAGCACCAATGTCAAATATATTAGACCCGTAGAATGTAGAAAATTGTTTGGCCTGTTCGGCTTCACAACCTTTGTTCTAATCTAAACAATAATTCATCTTGTATGTATGTGTAACCTCAAGTTTGTGCACATATATCACCACATATTCGGCAAGAAAGAAACCAGATATGCCACAGCTCCTTGATCAAGGCGATTTTCATTGTTAATCTACCTTTAAAGGAGTTAAATATATCCAACATTCTTCCCTTTTCAGAGGCTTGAAGAGTCGACCAGAGTGAAAACTTTGAACACGACTTATTTATGGTTTTGTAAACACCACCGAGCTTGCTAAAGAGATGCAGAGACAGACCAGCGAATAATGTATAAAGGGTTGAACTTGACTTTGTTAAAGGATGGTGAAAAGAGATGATTTTCAGCTTTTTCAGAAAGATCACACTAGTGGTTTGTATTTCATGTCTGTATCTGTAGTGTAGCTTGGAACTAAATTTGAATTATATAGTCATGTTGAGATATGGTTCATATTAACTCTGTTATGCAAAAGAGCATCTGGTGAAAATTCTGTGAGGCGTAGGTCAATCTATACCCCCACCACCTTCTCAGATCGCCTTAACCTAATTTCTTACGGACAAATTAATGCTTATTTAACGAGTCATTGACATACTTATGTTCAAGAAATAGCAAATCTGTCGTAAGGGTTAAGATGGACCATGATAATGCATTTTAAAAGAATCTTCGCAAACAACAAAAGTTGGCATTAATAACCAAGATATTCCAATCATGGGTAACATCATTCTTATCACAGATATTAATATGATAATATCATTAGTTTACAGAGTTGGGGCACGTACCGTTTATCATCCCCAAAATTTCAGTAGCACTAGTGTTAAGTGTCGGCTGCAAGAGAGGGCCGATAATCATTGCCGGGTTCATGGTAACCATGTCGATACCTTTCTCTTTAGCGAATTTCCAGGCAGCATCCTCAGCCAAAGTCTTTGAAAGAACATACCAAAGCTGACAGAAGCAACAACAGAAGAGAAGGGCACTCATTTAGCAAAAACTGAGCATCAAAGAAGCATGTTAGCTAAAAGAATTGTGTCCTGACAGGAGAAACCAAGGCATAGCCCAGTTGTTATCGCGTAAAGACTAGAATATAAAGATACCAGTGTGTTGGTGGATGGAGGACCCTTTACTACAAAATTTGAAAGAACATACCAAAGATGACAGAAGCAACAACAGAAGGAAGGGCAGTCTTTTAGCAAAAAAAAGGAGGATCAAACAAGCATGTTAGCTAAAAGTAATTATGCTCTAACAGGAGAAGCCAAGGCATAACCAAATTGTTACCACATAGTTACCAGACTGGAGATACCAGTGTTTTCATGGATGAGAGACTCTTTACTAGAACATCTTCTTTCTTAAGCATGAGGTGGAAACAGCATGATCGTTGTCACAGCAAAAAGCAATCAAAGAAATAATAATATAACAGAGAAAGTGATAATGTGACACAGAGAATAGTAGTCACATACCTCCAAATGCATAAGGAATTCAAGTTAAGAGACGGAGCAACAGTAATAGTCACATACCTTCATTTCCCTGGAAAAATCTGGATCAGACCACCAAGTCTCATCAATTACGACGTCAGCAGTCTTAGGCCTACGATTGATTGCAACAGCAGCTACAGAAGACGTCACAACTACTCTTTTAACTGATGGAGCTTTTGCACATGCACCAAGAACATTAAGTGTCCCATTTACTGCAGGATCAATCAGCTCTGCCTAAAAAGGAGAAAAACAATTACTCTGAGACCCCAAAACTCATATACTATGTAGCAAATTAAAGCTTTTATAAACAATGGATAAGAGTCTCTTTTACCCTGTTCGATTAAGGTTACCAAAATCAATCATGAATCCTACAACTGGAAGTTTTTATGCATGTCATGGACCCTTCTAGCATATAGAATGGCTCTCAGTATCTTTCAGCACATGTTTTAATGCATTTCAGCATACATTAAACAATAGTTCTTATGCTTCTCATGTTGCAGGTACATTGACAATGCAAGTGCTAAATAATACTCACCACATGTTCTAAACATCGTTAACTTACCAGTTAAGTGGTAAGGGAGTAAGAGATCCAGTACTTTCTCACTTTTCAGCATGAAGTACTTGCTCTAAAACCAGGGTACTGGTGACCACACAACATAACATTTGAAACTTCTCTTAGTTTATCCTTCTTTAAAAGCATGGAAGCAACCTCTCCACAAATTACAGGGATATGGTCGCCTACACCTAAACCTCCCAGAACCTGTAACTGCCACACAGAGCCACATGTGCTAGACCGCCTTCTTAAGAGAGGGTATGGGGAGCGAGTGAGGTGACACTATAATCCAAAAGATATTCTTAAATGAGTGTCCAGAAATATTTATTTTTTATGTACACCACTCTACCATTAATCTTCTGGAATCAAACTCTTGACTTTCAGGACTTCTTGGCCGATTATTATGAACTGAGAACAGTCGAGCATATGGCAAACCTAAAATAAAAGCAACTGCTTGAACAATGGTGATATAGAAGGGACCTGTGGATCAGCAGCTGCATAGAAAAAAGGTGATGCCGTATGGAAAACACCATCGCAACCACTAATTTCTGCATCAAAGGAGCCTTCCTCCAGTAGGTTTGCTTTGAACATATGGAGTCTTTCCTTGGCTCCATCAAGTGCAAGCAAGTGGCCAATTTTGTTGGGATCATCTGGCAGGTGAAACAATATAAACTCAGCAATCAAAGAGACAAAAGCCTCACCATTTACACGATGTCCAGCTAAGAAGAAATTCGATTTAATGGTCAGCCAAGCATGGAATCACCTTATCTAATCCACAGCACGACAAAATGTTTATACGTATGCATATATTCGAATCCTCTCATTTGTTATTTTGACATGTATATTTGTACATACATTCACACTCCCCAAGTGGGCCTCAAAATATCAAGAATCATTAATGTTAAACTATTGTGTGATGTTTAAAGATATCAAGTACTGACAAATATCATCATAAATGACTTACAAGTTTGAATTCATCCCCTGATTAGGGAAGAAAAGGGACTTCAACATGAAAATCAATCAGAAAACACATTCACTTCAATCTACATCTCATGGACAAAAGTGACTTCCATAAAGGAGTAAAAAGATACAAAAAATTAGTTGGACCTTAGGAGCCAAACACGCAATGGAAAGACAAATTTATTTCATGAAAAATGTTGAAGAATTACACACAGTCCTATTTTAGACAGAAACTATGCAGGTTTGTGTTAAAAGATACACAATTGTGACAGTGAGATATACATCCATGAATCTCAAACTCATCAATTCACCTAGCCATTACATGATCAACCCAACAAATCGAGAGGCATTGTTAGAAACAATATGTAAACTAAAAAAGGACATGCATGTGCACAACACATAAGCTGCATATAAATTTACACATCCACACTTTCTTCATAGGAACAAAGAGGTGGCTTCTTCTTTCTCATGCTCATTATTGTCAGTAATGAATCGAAGTAATGCAAGCATCTCCTACCCTAAATCATCGAAATTACTTCTTTTTTTGTTGGCATAGGTTACTAAAATACAGAGCAACCTAGATCCAACTATTTTTTAATGCTTGGGATAACACTGTTACTAAGTTAGTAAAAACATTACTCAGAATACCTTATTGATTTTGATTCCCCCCCCCCCCCAAAAAAAAAAAAAAAAAAAACCCTTTTTCTTCTTTCCTTTTTTCTTGAATGTGAGTTTAATGAAGTGAAAATTTAAAATTTATTAAGCTTGATGTCAAAAATCAGATAAAAGAACACACTATATACTCATTGCATCCGAAGCTAAAATGCCCATCAACAGTGAGATCAAGCTCAAAAGTTGAAGAGGACATCAAATTCTAAAAGTGTGAGTATTTTCAAACAAGGATAATCAGCAAGATCATAGAAAATCAAGAAGATCAAAAACTAAAAATGCTTCAATTACCTGGATGTACTAAATACAATATATCAATATTAGAGACCAATTCATAAAGTAAAATCTTGAAGTTGTAGCATCCTAGACCAGCTATCTTTAAGAGCTTAGATTAACAACTCTAGAAAATTGGTAAAATCATAACTGAAAAAAACCCGATGGTTAAGTGATGTAGCATAAATAATGGGCCTTTACATCAAGAACTGATTTACTTCTTTGACTTTTCTTTTCTCTTTCTTCTTTCTACTGGATGTGAAATCAAATGAAAAGAAAGCTCTTCAAACAATTCTACTTCGATAAGTAAACCTTATTAAGCTTGATCCCAAGAGTCAAATCAGTAAAAGAACCCACTAGATACTCGGTGCATCCCAAGCTTAAATACCCATCAATAGTTAGATCAAGCTGAAAACTCGTATCATACAGAAAACTACGGAAGTGGGTATTCTTCAAACTGATGTTACATAAGTTCCATACGACCATATCAACACTTCATCACGTGGTGATACCCACATGAAACAGAAATCGAGCACAAATGAAATCAAGTGAAAAGAGAAAAAGAAAAGGTTAACTGGGATTGCGAACGGAAGCTTTGACAGTGTAACCGCGTTGGAGCAAGAACTTGACGATCCACGACGCAACAAAGCCGGAAGCTCCGGTCACGCACACCGTCTTCCCTACCCCGCTCATTGTTCTTCAACTCTCTGCTTCTTTCAGCTTGTGCAGTTGTGCGTGTAACCGTGTGTTTGTGACTGACTCTGTGCTTTACATCTTCATTAATGGCTTTATATTGGGTGTACGTTGAGTTTGGACCCACACCCGCGAAGCTGACTATTCAGAAGTGGATGGAGTGATGGTAGCAGTGATGATAGGACCGGGCTCCTTCTGCAGTGGTGGTCTTCTCCTTATTGCCAGGAGCTCCACAAAATATAATGCAAAAATCACGTTCAAGCTGGATCCGTATTCTCAGCTGTTACAAACAAAACACTGTCACCAAATGGGTCGTTACGATTTCATAGTGAATAAAAAAAAAAAATTGTATGTGCCGCTGGGCAAATTCAGCATTATTCAAACGATACAAAAATTGTAAAAACGCGATGAGGTTACCGCATAATTCATTTTTACATTGACACACTAGAGGTGGTTCGGTAACAAAACTTATCTATAGGTAATCGAAAAGTTACCGTCCTCTTTTCTTTTTCGGCTAAATTGAAACAGTCCGTCATCGTTTGCCATCTAGCTCAAATATATTCCACATCTTTGAAGGAGTTGGACCTCCACTCCCTTATACTTTTGAAAAAGAAATCAATTAGTGGCATAAAAAAAAGTTTCCTTTAAGTTGAAGGGTACAGTTCTATGCACCTCTTATTTTCGATCGATGCATAGAAATTTCTCGTTCATAAGTGATTAGTCTAAATAATGTAATACCAGTACAGAAAGGATATCTATAGTTACCGGAGATAATGAAGCGTTCTATATCTCCACTAATGACACGTCATTTATATCATGTATACATTACTAAAGATTTGAAAGGATGGATGCACCGAATTTTTTTTTATCTTTATTTTTGTGTATACGGGAACACCCTAAAGGAGTAACCTATTATCACTGTCATAAATGGAATTCAACATTTATATGCAGAATTAGAATTAGAATAAGAAAAAAGAGGAGACAACGTACTTTATTTTATTTTATTTTACAACCAAAAAGAAGGAAAGGAGTATTATCTTGTCTTATATTAAAGGCAGAGTACTAATATGATCTGGCAGTTCAGCTCCAGCATATTATCTTTTAGCCCCTTGTAATAAAAGGTAAATAAATATTACTCTTGCCAGATGTTATGTAAAGAGTATGCAGTGGGGTCATTATTCAACTCACAATCATTGACTTGCCCCTTTTCACTTTGTTATCCTTTTGTTGCGTGGATAAGGATAAGTCATAATTATTAACCAAACAAAAGAGGATAAAAGTCATAAATGATTTATGGTAGATGCTCCACGTGCATAACGTTTAAAATCATTGAAGACAGATGGTCGGCTTCTTTTTGGCCAATACAATTTATTATATTAAAAAAAAATTGCCGACTATCCGACAGTAGGAAAAGTTTCTGACTCCCGTGAAAGGACTTTTTTTTTTTTTGGTAGTACGAAAATAGCTTTGATCGTTGCTGAGTTCTCGGAGTTGCAGATAATATAAGTCACGATATTCACGTGACTCGGTATACATGATTACAAAAGTTAAAAATTAAACAATAAACTTAGTAAACTTATACACATTACAATTGAACTAAAATATAGCATATCCTACATTTTAATTTAACTTAAATTAACATGCACAGTCTACAGGTTAAGGAAGTAAAAAAAACAAAACATAAACAACAAAAGGTGGTAAAAATAGTGCAGACAACAGGAACCGCACAACCCAAATGTGAGCACACCGATTGAGGAGGCGCAACACACCACCAAGATCTTCAACACCGCAAATTTCATCCTTTTACTATCCATTATCAAATCCGAATCAATTTCACAATACAAAGCAGAGCAACCACTACTTCCCCGCAGCATATCACAATAGACACACGCAGACACCAAAAAGAAGCTCAACCCCCCCCCCCCCCCCAAGAGATTGCCTAGAAACCCCATATGACAGATCTCTTCCCCCTCCCCCCTTCCCCGAGCCCCGAAATCCCCCCTTTTCTCCCAATGTGAAAGGACTATTGATCATCCCAATATATTGTCAGTATCATTTTTGCAGACACTTGAACAACAATCTTTAACAGTATTTTGATAGCGTTACTAGTTAAAAGTCATTAGACACATTTGGCAAACATCATTTGTAGCCACATTGGCGGGTTGGGTGGGTGAGGAGTTGTAGGCTATTTTAACAACTTGAGTAACGGTCAAAATTCCTTTATAAGAAAGGAAGAATGAAGCTCTTTCTATAAATCATAGTTATCAATACTGTAATCAAATAGGTTGTTATGATTTTATAGTAAACAAAACTTTTTTACAGGTGCTACTAAACAAATTCAACAACGTTCAAACGATACTACAATCGTAGAAGCATGATGATGTTACAGCGTAGTTCCATTTTCACATTGGTATAACAGAGAGTGTATCACGCCCTCGACCCGGAGGCGAACCTTCACATACTATTTTTTATAATATTTCTGTTCACAAGAAATATGACACCCCACGTATTTTACAAAAAATATAACTTCAAAAAGTAATCATAGCTCCAAACACATATTCGAAATCAAATCACTCACATTAATCTTCAAAGTCTAGTAATTGCAGCATAAAGTTAATAACAAATAATTATTTTCCAACCATCTGGGATTCTCAAAAGCCACTAAATCAAAAGTTATTACAAAGTTCTTATTTCAAAGCCACTAAAAAAAGTTATCAATCAAAGTACAACTCCAAGAGTAGGCAGGTTATTAACTCCTCTACGTCGTCTCACCTTAATTACCTGAAATCGGGGAAGAAGGGAGAAAGAGGGACAGGGGTGAGCACAAAGCCCAACAAAGATCACACACACAGACCTCCACGGAATACAACGCAAGTATCTAATAACATATAGCTGAATCATACAAAAATGAAAGTGCAAAGATGATAAAAAAATCTTAGCGGGACAAATAATCTCATTTTGGGATATCTAACCCATCAAAGATCAAATATAAAGTCCAAGTCAAAAGACCACATCCGAATAATTGAACTAATAATCACGTATTACATGACTATAAAGCACGTTAACCTAAGCATGCGTAAGTTTTAAGTTCAAAGTTGCATATCAATAATAATTGTCATATCATATCATGACATCACGTTAACCTAAGCACGTGAATGTTCTACACGTTAGATCAATTCAAAAAGTGTCCAATGGACATCAAAGTATCTTAGATGCATATAACCACAAAACATCAAAACTTTGAATTTTAATAAGGATGACTTATCAACTTTAGAAAATACTGGATTTTAAACTCAATTCAAAGAGAGTGAAGAGACGAGTTCAATGAAAGTTGAATTGTTTAAACCTGAATTCGTGAGATCACATAATTTTGAACCAACAAAATATATGCGCAAAAAACATGAAACGAAAATCAGTGCACCATTAGACACTTGCCACGTGGCAAAGCCACTTCTGGCATTTGGCTGGCAACTTATCTAAAAGAGAAGAGCTTGAATAGTACTGTACTTTAGAATTTGAATTGCCTTATGGTGATTGAAATGGAAGTAGAAGAAACAATGGCCATGTAAGGTATGCTAGGTCTACAAGGCAGTGCTTAAGGTTTGGAAATTCGAGCGAAAACAATAGTAATAAAGAGCCTTATCCCACACCCAAAAACCAAAAAGTTGCCGCCCCTTCCTCTTGAAACCCTTCCATCTTTTCTTCTACAGAAAGACCAGCCGTCACCGCCCCTTCCACCTTCGGCTTCCATGGCTGTGAGGATTGAAGGGGAGGCGCCCTCTCCGGTACTCCTTTCTCTCTGTTTTCTCTATTTCGTGTCTTTTGCTTCCCCTACTTTGGTACTCCACCTTGGCCGCCATCCGCCACCACCTTCCTCCACTCCCCCATCTCCACCTTCACCTACATATCGAAAGTTCTCCAGCCATAAATTTACCCCTCCCACTCGCTACCCTCAGATCTGAAAGGTTCTTTCAGATCCGTCGAGATCACCGGACCTTCGATTTGATTGGTTTGGGTTAAAATCTACGATGTCCGTCCGATATGGTGGGGTTGTGACTTACAGAAGGTGGATCTAGTAGAGGATGATGATGTCATCTCCTTTCGAGCTGCGGATCAAGTTGATCCAACCTTTAGAACTCGCTTCATCTTCTTTGGATCCGACGATAACCGCGGCAGTATTCTAAACTGCCACTTCATGCAGCCCCTGGAATTGATGCCTCGTTGCATCTCCTCCACCCTGTTACCATTTGATCTGAATTTACAAAATCCAATGATGGTAATACTTATCGTTTCTGCTTTCTGTCAAGGCCATGTTGGCCGGTTTAAATTTCAGGGTCAAGCTTATGCTTGTGCCCTTTTTGTTGTACTTTTGGTATTTGTTTTCAGAGTCAAACGTTTGTTTGTGCTCTCATAGGTTTTGTTTGTGCTCTCGTAGGTTGTACATTTGGTGTTTTGTTAATGAAGTTTTCGTTGGACCAAAAAAGGTACTCTAGTTCTACAGCCAAACCAGTAAGGGATAAAGAACAAAACAGAGCCCCAGCCTATAGAAAGCCGCAAAACATCAAGGGCACACTAAAGGAGACATGACAAAGTTGGTGATTGTTTGGGAGACATGACAAAATTGGTGATTAATTAAAGACATAACGCTAATGAGATATATACATAAATGAAATCCTTACTCTAATTTATACGATAAGATTTGTAAAATTACATAATCATTTGAAAATTTTAAACTTAAATAACTAAATTAACCCACTTATATCAAAATCTTCAAAAACACAATTATATTTCGATTCTAATCTTACTTATAATTAAATTGATTTATGATTACTCACCAATTATGAGTAGAAATTACAATCCTCAAAATCTTAGGTTTTTTTTCCTTCTTCTATCTCTCTGAAAGACCAAACTCAATTTATCGACAAAATATAAGTGACTAGCCTTATATCTCTAAACTTGATAAATAACTCAAAAGATCCCTAAAGATATATCGCTTTATTCAAAAGTATCCTAAAATATTATTAAAATTACAAAAATAGCCTAAAAAGTAAAACAATTAGTTATGAATTTTTGGGGTTTTACAGAGTGTTTAATAGTGATATTTATTCTAGAGATATTCGAGGGGTCACCTTCATCTTTTCCTTTTTAGCTAAATAAATCGAAAGAGTCCAACATCATTATTTGTCTCAAATATATTCCACATCTTTGAAGGAATTGGACATCAACTCCCTTGTGCTTTTGATTAAAAAAAAATAGTGGTAAATTTTTTTATTTCCTTTAAGTTAATGTGTACGGTGCTCATGCATCCCTGATTTTCAATTAAAGTACGGAGATTTTGCATTCATTAGTGATTTGGCTAGATAACGTGGTACTAGTACAGAAGGAATATCTATAGTTATTCTGTCTCCTCTTATGAAGCATCCTTTAATTCTCGTATACATTGCTAAAAAAATTGAAAGGATGGATGCATTGGATTTTATGTTTATCTGTGTGTACAAGGGAACACACCCTATAAGGCGTATCCTATTTTGTGAATCCTAGTGTTCTTCTAAATGATATTATTAGTTCATAGGTTAATATGAGTTTAGTCCTTTAAACTCTTTATAGTCCACTCCAATCTTTTCGAAACCATTTTATTTTTCAAAACATCATATATCATGATCTGGGTATTCATGTTCGATGTTCATTTATTTACATGTAATCACGCGTAGATCTTTCCTTCTTTTTTTTTGGAAATATATATCATCAGATGAGAAACGTGAGGTCAACATACCCGGTCTCGGAGATTACAGTGTAATAATATAAAAACCACCCTAAAAATGAAATATAGATAAACAACAATTTTAATTACCAGCATCCTTGGACCTATAGAGAATAAAAAAAGACACAAAATAAGATACAAATTAAAATGCATATGACTAAACCTATATCGACCCAAATATATCCTCCAAATTCCGATCAGTGCTAACATCTAAAATTACGTGTGATACCCTGAAAAATATCGAAAATTAATCTAACCGTAAGTTTGATTAATTAAGGGGTGCTATTTTTCTTAAGTAGCAATATGTTGGTGATGATTAAGTGTTAGGGAGCTAAATAGGGGGTTAGTGTGGTTTTGGGGGTTAAAATGTAATTTTGAAAAGTTAAGGGGCAAAAATGTAATTTTAGAAAATATGATGAACGGGATGCATATCTTTATTAAGTAGCATCCTTTTGATGATAATGAGGTGTTAGGGGGCTACACGGAGTGTTAGGGTGATTTTGGGGTCAAACTATAATTTTCCAAACTCGAGGGGTCAAAATGTAATTATAAAAACTTTAGGGGCTAAAGTGCAATTTTGAAAAGTTTGCACTTAGGTGTCAAAATTTGAGAGAAAGTGATCATAATGTGGCCACCTCAAGCTAGAGTCTCGGATGACTAATATAAACTAAATATAAATTAAGGGAGTTGATGAATAAAAAAAGAAAGTAAAGGAAAAGAAATCTGGGGGGAGGAAAATAGAAATAAACAAAAGTGAAAAAGGGCACTGTAGCCGTGAAAGAGAAACAGAGCAAAGTAGGAAGAAAGAAGAGAAGAAAATAGGGGAGGGAAAGAAGGAAGGAAAGAAAAAGGGGAAAGAAAAGGAAACCAAACACCAAAAAAAAAGGGTAACCTCTTCTTCTTGATGGAATTAGGTGTTTACTATGAATTGTATGTGTAATTATGGGGGCGAAGGTGACATGTGTGTGCGCATGGTGTTCTTGTGGGTGTTCATGCTTCGAGTAAGGTGCTAGATGGGTGATTGTGCGTTTAAATTGTGTATTAGTGGTTGTACGTATGTGTAAATATATAGATGTAGGTGGTTTTGGGTGCATTTGGGAGGTGGCCGTGTGTGCAAAGTGAGTGTGCAGGTGCGTGCGTGTTGGCTGAGTGGGGAAGATGAAAGGTGTGTGTTTTAGGTGAAGTACTGTGTGATATGATTTGAATAGTGACCGTAATGGTCACTAAAAGTGGGAATTAATCAAGCAGTTTCTTATCTAATTTTTTTAAAAGTAATTAGGGTCATATTTAGCCAAAATACAAAACAAAGACCCTAGTTATTTTTAATAGATCTACATCGTGGAAAAATTTCAGATTTTTCTGAGGTCAGAAAAGGGGTGAACGGATGCAGGAAATTTGGAAATTTATTGTAAAATTTAAAATATCAAACGAATGCGGTTTTGTGAGAAAATTTTATGAGGACCCTAGGATGTCGAGAAGTTCCATTTCTCAAGATTTCGGATCATTCCGAACTCGTTAGCTATTTTTGGCCGAACGGGCTTTTAAGCGCTCGGTCCGGACACCGGTTCGAAATTTTGGGGCAAAAATTTTCTAAGATAATTTTTAGCTCAAAAATGATTTCACGATGTGTAAAATAGTGTTTTAAAGTGGTTTTGAGATTTTTATGGTGCCGGGAACCCTCAGGGGGCATTTTGGTAATTTGTCACCCGGAGAGGGGTATTTTGGTAAATTTTCCGATAAAGTTTTTCAAAGGACTTTTTAGTCCAGAAAGGGTTGTAAAACACCTAAAAGGTTGTTTTGAAGCTGATTCGGGGCGTTGCGTGATAGTGAACCCCATGGGCATTTCGGTAAATTATCGCTAGAGGGGGTATTTTGGTAAAATATTTTCTAGAAAATGCTTTGAAGGACTGTTGGTTTGGAAAGGGAGTGTGAAATATCCTAAAAGTTATTTTAAAGTAGTTTTGAGATGTTTGCTAGGGCGATGGCCGCTAGGGGGTGTTTTGGTAATTTTTCCTTTAAAATTTTCTGAGGAAATATTTGGTCTATAAATGACATAGTACATCTAAAAAGTAGTTTTAAAGCGGTTTTGGGATGTTGGTGATGTAGCGGCCATCAGAGGGTATTTTGGTAATTTACCATGTTGGCGTAAATTTTTGAGAACGTGCATAATTTAGCGTTCGGAGGGGTGGGAAGCGAGGAATAGTGGTAGTATGTCTAAAATAAGGGTTGTTATCGATAATAAGTTGATAAGGCTAGATTAGGATCCGATTATCGGATCGAATTAACTAGCTATCGTAAGATGCTATGAACGGTTAAGTGGAAATTGATAGAATAAGGAGTGCGTATATGTTGAATGATGACTAACGAGCAAGATATGATTTGACTAGGTGATGCAGCTCGTTGCGATAAGAGATTGCGAGTTGCTTCGGCTATAAGCCAATCAGGTAAGGACAATGCGGTTCGATATGCTAATTCATTGTTCGATTAGCATGCCATGTTGATGACGTGTTGTTGCATTCTTGTCGTTATGATTGGACACCGGTAGTCATTATGACCGGTATATGCATATTTGAATTGTGCTGTTGAGGACTTAGGGTAGAATAATTCCCTTAGTCCGCCGTGTTGATAGAATTTAATAAGGATGATGTGTGTCCTAGTATGCTATGGTTCGATTCGATTAGCATACCTAAAGTTGATGATGATGTTGCGTAGGGGTTATCATGTTGTGAGGTGTCGGCATTATTGATAGCCGATATCTCTTCTCTCTGAGAACACCATTGAGGACTTGTGGCAAACTTCTCCCGAGTCCGCCCTGTTGTTGATGATGATGTTGTTGAGGTCGTTGCGTGTTGTTGTGAAATGTCGACACTTATTGGTAGTCGACATTCCTCTTATGTAAGAACGTTGTTGAGGGCTTGCAGTAATCTTTTCCCAAGTCCGCCCTGTTGATGATGTCACGTTGAACTCATGTTGTTGGGTCTGAACACCGGTTGATCTTCTGATCCGGTATTCCTTGTTGAGCTGTGTTGTTGAGGACATAAGGTGGAATAAATTTTCCCTTAGTCTGCCCAACGATGATGTCTTGTTGCTTAGCTGTAACGTGGTTAGGGAAAGCACTCTAAATGAGTTCCCTGCTTGTTGACAGTGTCTCTTCTATTTACTTGAGACTGAGATGAACATCCCATAAAATGGGACATCAATATGAGGAGGATGGCCTGTGAAACATGATCACTGGCAAAGAGGATGTAGGGCGCGCGAGTCGAGTCAGTCATGTCTGGTCGAGTCTAGTCTGTCTGAGTTGCATTGCATTTGATTTTCTTTCGATGTTAATGATTTTAATGACTTGTATTTCGTTGATGTTTATCTTTTTAATTTCCTGTTTTAGTGTTCACTTGCATAGTTCAGTCAGTCAGTCCAGCCCATGAGGAGGTGGCAGTAATGCTGTTCTGTTGGGCCTTAAAGCCGCTCAGTCTAACGAAAGAAAAATTATCATTTGACAAGTTATGTTGATGCTGAAATTTATTGACTACTCTTGATTCATTGCTATCGTTGAGATGATTATTATTCTTCCGAGTCTTTTGAATCAATTGTACACGATATTCCTCGTGTTGTCTTTACTGGGCGATTTGCGCTCATTCCTTATGTTGTATTGTGCAGGCTATAAAGAGAACCCTCTAGAGAAGGGAAGAGAAACAAGTTAGAAAAGTTGAGCAAGGAGATGCGTTGTGTGAGGTAAAGATTGAGCCGTGAGATCGGTTGTTAAGAATCCTACGACTATAGTCGTATATTAGGTTGTAAATATTCATGTTGTTTAGAGACTTGAAAGTCTTCCGCTGCAGTATGATGTATGTTTGTAAGGAAAATTTTTGTAAGGACGCATTTTGGAGCGTCTATTAATGATATATGAGTATGAGGATGTAGTTGCACTGTATTCAGCACAGGATTTGAATGTGATTATGATCGATAACTCAGCCCGGTGATGTCACCAGGGTTGAGGGTGTCGCATTACACACCCACCTTAAAACCGATCAGGCCCACCCAAATCCAGTGGGGACCACACACCACCACTGGCTGCGTGTAGCATCTCATCCGATCACCCATTAACAAAAACAAATGTTGCTTGCCCTAACCACGCCACCATAAAGAACGACACCACACACAACAACGACAAGCACCACACCGAGACCCCTTACCACCAAACCAACAACTAGTAAGGGCACCAAGCTAGGGGGAATGGGATAACAAACCCTAGCCTAAACTACACCTCTGCTCTTAATAGCCAAATCCAAAACAAATTATAAACAAAAAGGGCACCAAGCTAGGGGGAATTAAAAACCCAGCATGAACTACACCCTTACCTCACACGCTACCGCTGTCGCCGTCGCCTCCACCGTAAATGATGTTGTTACTGCCATCGTCTCTACCGTGAACGCTGCCATTGCCACTGTCGTCACCCACACACCACACCTAAAACAAAACACCACCGAGAAGAAGCAGCTCCTGACCGCCTGCAAACACCTAGACCGCTAACCCACCTACCAAACCACTCAACACACACCAGATATGGGTGGAGTTCAGATATGTCCTCCAATCGAACCATCAACCCATGATCGGAGCTGAAGCCATGTCAACAGAGTAGTCCACCCAAGGAAAAGAAAAAAAAGCCCTAGAAAGCTAAAGAAGTACCACACTTCCACCGGCCAGTGAAAACCAGCAATGGTGGTGGAAATAACTCCTCCTCTCCCTATAACCCTCGTACATCTTACTAATTTATACACTTCCATACTTAATGTTGCCCGCCATTTTGAATTCAGTGGTGTTAATTAGGTTTGTCGTTAGGAGCCACCTTATATGTATTTGGTTGCTTGAAGAAGAAAATTATTTGAGTTCATGTTGTACGAACCATTCTGTACATCTAATGTTGCATTTGCTGTCTTGCTTTTGTAAAAACGAACTAAGACAACACTTTCCTCTTCTTAATTCCTCTTCACTTCCTTTTTAGTTTTTACAATTGGTAATGTTGTCTTTACGATGGAATTTGAAAATATCAAGATTTTCATGTCTTCTGTTGTACTGCCTTTTTTAATGTGATGGATCTTCTATTTTTTTCGGGACTATTTTATTTTGTATTCACATGTTTTAGCATCAATTAACAATGTTCGTTTGTGTGACATAAAATATTTGGTTGCTCTTTCTTATTACTTTTTGAATCTGTATCCCTTTTTTTCCAGTAAGATTTGCTTTCTCTACAAATGGAGCTCCCGGCTAAAAACATATAGCTGTGCTGTAAATTGTGCCGCTGTTCATAATCTACTATAATCTCCAATGACAATAAATTACCATTAAGGATTGCAACATTTTGTGATTAATTAGTCAAAAGGGTCTTGCTTTGTCACGCCCCGAATTTAGAATATCCGGAGTGTGAATGACGAATAAACGGAAGTCAGAGAAAACCTTCAATTTTCAAAAGTCTCCCAAACGCTCAATCAGAGCATATACTAATAAAATACATCAATATCTGACATATGGGGCCCAAAACTTTTATACAATCCCAAATTTTTTTCAACACGGAGTTTCAAAACAAAACCTAAGTAATATCAACTTGTCTTACTTAGTTGTTACATTTAAATGCCAATACTAACTCTGAAATAAGGCAGCTAACTCTTGGTCACACAATTAGCCCTTCAAATCCAAAAATCTCACCTACTGATCAATTGAAAGGAAAAATAATAAGTGAATGAGCCAAATGTCCAGTAAGGTCGCTCAAAGGACCAATCAAACAAAAGCAAAAATATCTGAGAAGCAAAAATTTCGGAAGAACAAAAGTTTTAACGGAACATACATCAAACCAAATTTCAAATGTCAAACTATATCTGAGTACAAAGACAGACAAAAAAGCTTCAACAGAATGGACATCAAAACCAAATTCCAGATGTCAAACTATATCTGAAAGACAAGATTTCAAAGGCACACCAGTTTCGATTGAACAGAGGTCAGACCAAATATCAATGCCAAAATATATTTGAGTACGTAAACATACACTAGAGAGCCATTCAGAAAGTGGTCACACAAGTCATTAATGACACATGAGGTTGGTTCAGAAAGCAAGATCGCGATCTCTAGCTCAATTCTCGTTGAGCTAGCTCACGTTCCAATTCACATGGGTAAGTCGAAAATAAGTCACATACAATGTGACATGACTCATAAAGTTACCAAAATAAAAATCTCAAAATAACCGTTATCAAATATCAAACATGTCAAACAATAAACAAAGTTTACGAAATAATGATAATCAATAATCACTAAAATGAACGATATCAATACAGCAAATTCTAAGGTCAAACAAATTCGACAAAATTTGATTTCCACAAATCATAGCATTGAGAACAAGTTATTCATAACCAAGTTCAAAACAAAAGGAGAAGAAGAATCACTTAACTCCATTCGAAGAAGTTCGGATTTCGAAAAGAAACTAAAGACTTACATGAGCGATTGGTTCATCGCTGATTTGAATTTCGAAAATAAACGCTTACCTTAATCAAGCCTTTGAAAAATAGAAATTCTTAAACTCCACCTTAGAAGTTCCGATCTTCCCAAGCCTTCTCTTCTTTCTTTCTCCACCGTAAGGAAAAAAAGAATATAAAACCCCAAAAAGGTTAGAAAGGGAAAAAGAAAGCTATTTATATGGAACAAAAAAATCAAGTTTGCATTCGACCAAAAATAATGGTTTCATTCGACTGAAATTAACATAAGTGAAAATGGTTCAAAAAATTTTTTTCAATTCGACCGAAAATGTGTTTTCATTCGAATTAAAACTTTTAATTCAAATGAAAACTTTTTAATTCGAATGAAAATTTCAGAAATTTTTTTTGTTCCACCGAAAACGGGTTTTCATTTGAATTAAAACTTTTAATTCGAATAACTTCCACGATTTAAATACTTTTCGTTCGAAACAAATATCTTGTCATTCGAAGCAAAACCATTTTCCTTTGACTGAATCTTTCAGAACTCAAAAACTTTAACATCAAAAGTTTTGATTCAAATGAAACCACTTTCATTTCGATCGAAAATTTCAGAAACAATCCCAAACTATTTTTTAATATTTTCAAAAAGACCACAAACTTATTTGCTTAAAATAATAATTTTGATCAAGGAAAAGAAATTTTTTTTGGGGTATAAGACGCTTTGCCAATGTGCTTTTCACTCATGTTATTTTTGAGATGTTTAATTCATAAATGTTGGTTGTTTACAAGTTATACAAATTAATATTAAAAGGTAAAATAAATGTGATGTTTTCTAATAAGTACTTTAACAGTTGTTAAATAACCCTATCTTTGTAGTTTGCACATAGTTAAAGCTAGTAGACATAAAAAAGAGTAAATGTGTCTATTGCAGTATACAAGAAGTAACGCTTGCTTCATTAGTGGAGATAGAGAGTAAACTATAGATATCATTTCTGTACTGGTATCACATTATATAACCGAATCACTTATAAATAAAAAATCTCTATACTTCGATTGAAAATAAAAGGTGCATAGAATTGTACCCTTTAATCTTTCAAAAAAAAAAATCTACTTACTGATTTCTTCTTCGTAAGCATAAGGGAGTGGAGGTCCAATCCTCCAAAGATAGAGGAATATATTTGAGGGAGGTGGGGCAAACAATGATAATTGATTATTTCTAATTAACTAAAAAAAATTGGTGTAGTACAAATACAACAAACGAGATTCATCAATTTTGAGCAGCTTAAAATTCGCGTATATTAATTATATTTTGTCATTGTCACGGTCTTAACAAGAGTTTAACATACATGCGCGGAATTTTTTACAATCAAAAAGAAAGAAAATGGAATTTCTATCTTCTTTTTTTTTTTGGAGAATTGAGAAATATATACCATTACGGAAATTTTTATCTTATATTGGATGCAAAGTATTTCTAACAAGGGTTAATTTTAAAACTATACTCTCAACTTTGCCCTCAGTACAGTTTTAATGCTCAACTTTAAAGGTGTGCTAAGAAAGTGTGTAAGTTTGAAAAATTAACCCAAATCACTACTCGGCTGATGGACCATAAATGCCGTGTTAAAAAAGGTTATAAGACTGTCAACAAAAAAAAAAAAATGATATTGTACAATCCACATGGAAACTCTCTCTTTCTTTCTTCTTCATTTCTCTCTCTCTCTCTCCCCCCTTTCTTTAATAATTCAGCCCCAACACAAATATACATGCACCCACACAGCAGCGCACACAGCTTGATTCCAAAACTAGTCACTGTGAGTACAGTGTGAGGTGTGTGTGTGTTTTTTTGTCTTCTTTTTAATTTCTGGGAATTTTTGTTAGCTGCAGAAAAAGCCATTCGGTACCCACCACACACACAACCCACATAAAGAGAGTAATTATTTTTTTTTAAATTCGCCACCTTCTTCAGACAAGGAAAAGATGTACTACATTCTATTTCATCATCTTTTTTTCGTGAACCCAAGTAATTGCTCTTTGTCCTCAACAACCATGTTTTTTACTTCAGTTCTAGACTCATGTTCTGTGATGTAAAACAGGCACATGGTGGCAGCGGTGGCAGTTTTGGGCGACAATGGCGGTGGACAGTGGCGGAGCCACACTTGTACCGAGGGGGGAGGGGAGGGTTAATGTACCCCTGAGAATTTGTTAGCGCTCTCAACGGATCAGCTCCTTATGTATGTATATATATATATATATGTATGTATATATATATATGTATGTATATATATATGTATATATATATATATATAGGGAGCTGATCCGTTGATAGCGCTAGCAAAATGGGTATTTTGCTAGCGCGATCTGACCGTCCATCCTGAAAGATGGACGGTCCAGATCGCGCCTTTTTCCAAAACTTTCCCCGTCCGCCATACAGTCTCGCGGACGGAAATTTTACCTTTTTGCCCTCCTCCCATGTCCGCGAGACTGTCTCGCGGACGACTTTCGGTTCCTGACATGTGTCAGGAAAAAGCGTCCGCGTGACAGTATGGCGGACGCCCTCTAGGCTGACACATGTCAGGACCTGTCCCGTCGGTCGCCTATAAAGTCTCCTGTCAGAGCCCCGAGAACTGTTCCCCTTGGTATCTGTGACGTCAACAGATACTGTTTGTGGGAGCTCTCCAATGTAGCGGACGGCGTCCCTTCGTCCACTCTCTCCTGCTATAAATATTTAATCAGATCGGGCTATATATATTATTGTAGCGGACGGCGTCCCTCTCTCTCTCTCTCTCTCTCTCGAACATCTAACCCAAGCCGCTACCCACATCTCCGGCGACACCACCGTCCTCCCCTCAACGCCGATCTCGATGGCTTCTGGATCGGAGACCACCTACGCCTACGATTATATTGGCAACTTGCACCTGGTAGGCAAACACTTTTTCAAAGTCATGATGCCGGGATTTGAGCATGAACTTGTAGGCTATCCCTCTTTCTCTTTCTCTTTCTCTGTATTTTCGTGTGTTAAAAGTTTGATCTTTTGTTTTTCTTAACCAAAACTAACCTATTTTTTGTATTGTGTTTGGTAGGACATACCGGAAGCATTTACCAATCAATTTACAACAATTCATGATAGTGCAAGATTATATAGCCGCAAGGGGGCATGGCAGGTTGAAATCAAGCTGAAGCCCGGCCGATCCCAAAAAAAGGAATTCGCAGAGGGTTGGAACGTCTTCGTGCGCCAGCATGGCCTCGAACTCGGGGACTTTGTAGTGTTCGAACACCTTGGGTGGTGGGATTTTCAAGTTGTAATCTTTGATCGGAGCGCTTGTGAAAAACTTTCGTACCCCATTTGTGAACCATAGTTTATTATTATAATAAAAAAATTTATGTTCTTGTTTATTATGTTTCAAATTTTTTCTTGCTTAATTGTGCCTTTTTTTGTTGCCTTGATATATTGAGATCGTTGATTGTGAATCGTACATTATTGAGATCGTTGATTGTGAATCGTACATTATTTTTTGGAAAAATTGAGATTGTTGATTCCGTCGCTAAAACAAGTCTTCGGGCGTCAGTTTATTAAAATAGCATTAACCTACTATGTCGCTAAAACAAGTCTTCGGGGCCAATTTATTTCAATTTATTAAAACTGCATTACGGGCGCCAATTTATTCCAATTTATTACATTACGCTACATTGTATAGCTCTATATATAGCGCACAACAAAGTAGCTCTACAATATAGCGGATATAAGGCCTCCGCTTAGGCCGGGGTTCGGGAAGGTCGGAACTAAATGTCTGGTCCGTGCCAACCATTTTCTGGTCCAACACTATTTTTTTTATTTTCAGTATGTATATCCGCGATACTATATAGCGGACAGTCTATCAGCGTCTGCGGGGCCGTCCGCTACATAGTACAGCGGACGTAGAGAAGACAACCAAAAGAAACAGAAAAAAGAGAAAAAGAAAAAAAAGAAAAAATTAAGGGTATTCAGCGGGGCCGTCCGCTACATAGTATAGCGGACGTAGAGAAGACAACCAAAAGAAAAAAAAAACTAAGTGTTGGAGATGTGAAAAAACTAAGTGTTGGAGAGGTGAAACTAAGTGTGGTTGGAGAGGTGAAAAAACTAAGTGTTGGGGTGAGTGTTCTGCGGGGCCGTCCGCTACATAGTATAGCGGACGTAGAGAAGACAACCAAAAAAATTCTGCGGGGCGTCCGCTACATAGTATAGCGGACGTAGAGAAAACTACCAAAACAACCAAAAGTCTATCGTCCGCGATACTATATAGCGGACAAGGAACAGAGTCATCCGCGATACTATATAGCGGACGGCAAATATATATTGTATAGCGGACAGCAAATATATATATTCAAACCCAAAAGAAAGTCCTATAACTTCTACACTCTTCTTCGTTCTTCCTACTCACAAATATTCCCAGCGGCGTTGGCAAGCAGATCTGCGCAATTTCTTCATAAGAGCAGCTTTAATACCCTAATAGATCACGTAAGTTCACAAAATCAATCCTTTACATGTTTCTAATCTATAGTTGTGATCAATATTGCGTTTTATGCGTGGTTTTGATTATGCATTGAGCATGTGCTAGCGATGATGAGGATTTATATATGTATGTATTTGTTCATGTGCTAGCGTTTGTAAAATCCGATTCCATAGTTTCAGTTGCAAAAAATGGAATTTATCCCTGGACCAGAAGATCCATCCGTGTTATACGACCAAGCCAACCATATCAGTACGCTCATATGGGATGGTGGAGTAAGATACATTATTTATCAACTTTCTTATTATTACGAACGTTGTTTTACCGTTCATTTTGCTTAAATTGTATTTATTAATAATTCGTAGGAAAGAGAACTTCTCACCACCGTAGAAGTATCTCGCGAGTTCACGAGATGGAAATTGAACAAGTCCCAGAAAAGGATACTGCGTGGAATTGGGTTTGGGATTTTCACGCATGGGCAGATCTTTCAACAGCTTGACCGGGCCTTGATAGGTGCCCTTGTTGAGAGGTGGAGAAGTGAAACGAATACGTTTCACTTCCCGCTCGGAGAGATGACGATTACCCTAGAAGATGTAGGGTTCATCTTGGGGTTGCCGGTGACGGGGCGGCCGGTAATTGCTCCTCCGTCAGACGCAACGAATAAGAGAACAGCGCGAGACTTCTTCACTTCGATACCCCAGGATCAATTTAGCACTGGTGGTATAAAGTTGAAGTGGTTGGTAGATACCTACGGGGTTTTGCCGGAAAACTATACGGGCCGTGAGCTTGTGGTGTACACAAAGGCCTTCCTCTTGTGGGTGATGGGGGCAATTTTATTCCCAACGACGTCGAAGAACACGGTCAGCGTGAAATATTTACCGTTGTTGGGTAACCTGTCGGAGGTTGGGGATTATGCCTGGGGTGCAGCGGTTCTTTCGTATCTGTACCGAGCATTGCACAAGGCAACGAGGCCCAACTCCAAAGCCATATGTGCATGTCTCTCGCTATTGCAGGTATATCATATAAATCATGTCTTCGTTATTGTGTTTTATTTTTGTTGAATCGACGATATAAATATAATTTTTTGATGTTCTCAGGTGTGGTCTTATGAACACCTTGCTCCCGGTGCACCAACGCGTAGGGATGGAACCGATAAAGTCTGGCCTCGGTTGTGTGCTTGGGAGTACAGCCGGAGGGCTAGCCACTACAAGAGGAGAGTCGATCCCCATCACAACATTACGTACTATCGAGGGGAGTTCGACCGTCTATCTCCGGGCCAAATGCGTTGGGCACCGTACATACGTTTGGCGCGACGGGTGGGAGAGTCGTTCGTCTTCACGCTCTCCGGGTTGCAGCGCACACCCCTGATCCATTTCGAGGTCGCAGAGTGGCAGCTGCCCGACCGAGCAATGCGCCATTTTGAGTTGGAGCAGGGTTTGCCAGTCGATGCCCCGGATATGAGGGTTAACAGGAACCCACCGGATGTCGGAGTGTTTGGCACCGCCAATGCGTACGAATTGTGCGCGGCCGAAATAGAGCTTTGGACTTCTTGGCAGGACACACTGGCGGCCATCGTCTCGGAGCCAGACCCCGTTATCAGCATCGATCAGTACGATGAGTGGTACTACCGCATCACGCGGAGGAGAGTAGCCCCTGTAAACTTTGAACGTGGGGAGAGGTATGCGCCTAGGGGTCAGATCGATGAGCGTATGGCATACAATCTCGTAAGTTGCCCAACAAGTCTGACTTGAACCAAATTAGTTGAATATAAATGTCTGATTGAAGTTACTTAATTTTTTATCTCTTTGGATGTAGGTTAATGCCTCGCTTGCATTCTTCCAGAAGTTGAGTGAGCGGAGGGATCTGGTGAGCGCAATGGGCGAGGATCTTTGCCAACAGGCTGCGACATTGGCTTTAGGCTGCGGGAATTTTTTGCGCCAAGCATCGGGCCAGTCTTCGGGAGTCAGCCCGGGAATGGGTTATACGGGCGTCAGCCAGGGATACGGTGATCCCTCTGGACAGGCTTCAGGGGTGAGTCAGGGAGTTGGTGGTACCTCTGAAGCGGGGATGGGACAGGCTCAAGCGTCGTGGGGCGATTACAGCGGCCCCTCCTTCAATTTGTTCCCGGAACCCCTCTCTCAAGTCACGCAAGACTGTCCTTTCGGAAACTACGGTTTCTCCGAGGCACTGCCCATTGTCCCGTGGGCGGGACCAGTTGGCGGCCCCGGAGGGGAATATCAGCCGGCTGAAGAAATGGCCGGAGAGCAATATCAGCCGGCCGAAGAAGGAATTGGAGGCCAATATCCCCCGATCGACCCCCGAGGGCAATATCCGAAAGGGCATCCAGCCAGGCCCCTAAAGCCGCATAAATGCGATCTAATCCGAGCCCGTTATTTTAGCGGGGCCCCCCAAGACGGAGCGTCGTATGACATGGATCACCCCGAGGGCTTGGATTACAATGCCTCTTGGACAGAGATCGCCTCGCTGGCGCCGGGAGTTTGGTTAGACAGCGGTGTCATCTCGCACTACGTGCAAATTCTGAGGCGAAGGTGTCGGGAGCATCCAAACATCGGTCCGCGCGTGTTTATCTTGGATGCTTTTTTTCATCAGCTCCTAGTACAAGAGTGGCACGACTGGGGCAATGCAAGGAAGGGGAGAGAACCATGGCCCAGTGGAAACCGTCCCCTAACCTACAAGCATATCTTGCTAGGGATAGTCCAGTGAGCGCAAGTGTTGCCGACGTGTTTCTAATCCCCTTTTTAGGGAATGCCCACTGGTACTTGGTTTGCTACGAACCATTACAGAGCACGGTTTCAGTCGTCGACAGTCTCTACGATGATACCGACGTGATGCCTGTGATTGATATGTACCGAGGCATAGGCCAGTTGGATGCCATGGTAAGATCCTGTTTCCTTCTTATTGTAACTTGCATATTATAAAACTGATTAATCTTATTTTGCTAGCTATGTTTAATGCTTATTATGGTTCTCGCAGAATCTTTTTGCTGCCCTGGTCAATGGTAGGCGTCGGGAGAAGGTATCGCGCAGGCCGGTCCTCATTTTCCGATTGAAGAGGAGTAGGCCCAAGCAACATAATTCCTCGGACTGCGGCGTCTTCCTCTGCATGTACATGGATTACATTTGCCGGTCTGAGAGCCTCAAGAAGACTGTCTGGAGCGAAGAATGCATATAGGATTGCTTGGCAAATTATGAATGGCCGGCCTAGAGCTATTAGGTTTATTGTAAATCCGTGTAAGGAACATCATTCCCGCGAGAGATGATGTTCCCCAATTCACATTGTAACGTTACAACACTTTTTTAAAAAAATTTATTGAATGCGATTGATTTTATTGACCGATATGATTTAACGGTGGGAAACCAAGTGTTGGATATCTGTCTATCTGCAGGGCAAGTGTTCAAAAAATAACCAAGTGTCTTTCTGCCCGGCCGTCCGCTACATAGTATAGCGGACGTAGAGAACCAAAAAAAAAAATTCTGCGGGGCCGTCCGCTACATAGTATAGCGGACGTAGAGAAGACCACCAAAAGAAAAAAAAACTAAGTGTTGGTATTCTGCGGGGCCGTCCGCTACATAGTATAGCGGACATAGAGAAAACAACCAAAAAAAAACTAAGTGTTGGTTGTTGGTTGGGGGTATTCTGCGGGGCCGTCCGCTACATAGTATAGCGGACGTAGAGAACACAACCAAAAAAAAAAAACTAAGTGTTGTAGAGGGGGTATTCTGCGGGGCCGTCCGCTACATAGTATAGCGGACGTAGAGAAAACAACCAAAAAAAAACTAAGTGTTGTTGGAGAGGTATTCTGCGGGCCGTCCGCTACATAGTATAGCGGACGTAGAGAAAACAACCAAAAAACTAAGTGTTGGAGAGGGTATTCTGCGGGGCCGTCCGCTACATAGTATAGCGGACGTAGAGAAAACAACCAAAAAAAACTAAGTGTTGGGGGGGTATTCTGCGGGGCCGTCCGCTACATAGTATAGCGGACGTAGAGAAAACAACCAAAAAAAAAACTAAGTGTTGGTTGGAAAAGAGACTAAGTGTTGGTTGGAGAAGTGTTGGTCGGAGAGGTATTCTGCGGGGCCGTCCGCTACATAGTATAGCGGACGTAGAGAAAACAACCAAAAAAAACTAAGTGTTGTTGGAGAGGTATTCTGCGGGGCCGTCCGCTACATAGTATAGCGGACGTAGAGAAAACAACCAAAAAAAACTAAGTGTTGGGGGGGTATTCTGCGGGGCCGTCCGCTACATAGTATAGCGGACGTAGAGAAAACAACCAAAAAAAAAACTAAGTGTTGGTTGGAGAAGTGTTGGTTGGAGAAAAACTAAGTGTTGGTGGAGAAGTGTTGGTACTAAGTGTTGGTGGAGAAGTGTTGGTAGAGAGGTATTCTGCGGGGCCGTCCGCTACATAGTATAGCGGACGTAGAGAAAACAGCCAAAAAAAAACTAAATGTTGTTGGAGAAGTATTCTGCGGGGCCGTCCGCTACATAGTATAGCGGACGTAGAGAAAACAACCAAAAAAAACTAAGTGTTGGAGGGGGGTATTCTTTAATACCTTAGGTTTCTAATGTTGTGCTGCGCAGTGTAGCGGACAGTGTAAGAAATCACATATAAAAAAATGATTGTAAAGGTTATTACAAACGAGTCATTACTAAAATATTATTACAAAATGTCCGACACTTTTGATGGCTCATAAAAGATTATTACAAAATATTCAGTACACTAAAGTTCCACTGCAGCTTGTTCGTCCTCATCCTCGGCATCATCTTCTTCCCCGTCTTGCAAAGGCACTGGACTTATCCCCAGTGCCTTGTAATGGTTCCGCTTGTCGTGGTCGGTCATTTTGTTGCACAATGCACACCTTCTCAGCTTTTTTGGTTGAGTTGCCGTCTCAATAGAGCTTTTCATCCGCGTAGATCTCTTGCGGCCTTTCGTTTGCGATATAATTGGATCCGAAGGCCGGATATCATTGTCGTCTCCCTCCCCCGGCTCGTCATCTTCTGATCCCGTCGTAGGCTCGGTGTCAACCGCATTGCTGACTGAAGCTGCTTCCAATTGGTCGACGATGGGCTCTTGCTGCTGAGCTACCTCGAGGAGATGTTTATATCCGACCATTGTAGCAGCACCCTTTACGGACAAACGGGTGAACATCGTCACCAGATGATTATACCGCAACGTCTCTGATTCTTCAAAGTCAGTATACGGGTGCTCCGGAAAGGAAATGGTACCGTGCAACCTGTTTGCACCTTTCGTCCACCGTGGCAGGACGTATTTATCGGGGATTGTCCTGATATTCTTCTGTGTGAAAAACCGCAGAATGTGTCTACACAGGATGCCATGGAACTCAAACTTCTTGCAAACACATGTCACCGAGTCCGTCAATGTGTCGTGGGTCACCGTATAAATTCTGCGCAGCTTCTCAGGGACGAGGTCATTCACGAGCGAATAAACCTTGTACTCACGCGACGACTTTTCTGCCACCTTGTATATACTGTATCGGCCCGATTTTTGCAGCTCTACTTGGTATAGCAGGAAGATCTCCTTCGTATAGACTTTGGCACCGTTCAGCTCCAGCGGGGTCTCAAGCAACCTTCTCCTTTGCTTGTACGTGGTTGCAAAGTCTGCAGCCCTTTCTTTCACGAACAACGACGCAACCGCTTTTTGTGCTGATGTGACGAAACTCTTCAAATTGGTAGCTGTACCCACATAACTATCGAACGTGGCATTCATAGATTCACTCCTGCCCGTCGTTTTCATGCCCGCAGAAAAATGACTTCTCGTGTAAACGCCAATCCATTGCTCTTTGAGCCCGTACAAGTGCTGGAGCCACTCGTTGTCTTGCAATGAGTAATCCCGAACAAGCTTTTCCCACCTCTCCTCGAATTCCTCAATCGTTAATGACTTGAGGACGCATTTGTCAAAATCCTGTTTAAAGTCTGGATACTTTGCGTACATGTGATGCAGACGTTCCGGGTATTTGTTGCTTATGTGCCAAGTGCACAAGTTGTGTCGAGTATCTGGGAAGACGGTAGCAATAGCCTTCTTCATTGCCAAATCTTGATCGGTGATGATAACAGTCGGTGCTTTGAAGTTCATTGCTTCCAGCCACACCCTAAACAACCATTCAAAAGAACTCTCGCTCTCGTCCCTTAACAAGGCGAACCCGAACAGGATGGAGTGATAATGATGATTGACGCCCGTGAAAGGAGCGAACGGCATCGAGTACTTGTTGGTACGGTATGTGGTGTCGAAAGTCACGACATCCCCAAAATGCTTATAAGCTAGCCTCGAACGACCGTCGACCCAAAAAATTGTGCTAACTCGATGCTCGTCGTCAAGTTTATAGTCGAAGGTAAACTGCGGGTCCTCCATCTGCATCCGTTTCAATAGGCTCATTGTCGCTTGCGCATCATTGAGGTCATACGCGGCTCGTCTATGGGTTCGGACCGCGTTACGAACGTCTGTCGTGTTAAAGTTTAAATTTTGAATTCCCCCAGCCTGTTCAGCAAGAACATTAATCATGTCGGTAGGTCCTAGCCGCGCATCGCTCATTGTGTGAATTAGGCTCCTCGCGACCTTACCCATCTTCTTGTGTTGATGCATCTGACTCACCTTAGAAGGGGTTACTAACGGGTGATTGTGTGCCAGTTCCAGGCTGGTAATAAGCCAATGATCTTGTTTGGCTTTATAGCTTACGAACATCTTGACCTGGCAATTCGTGCGCGCAAAGCAATCCCGTCTTCTCCGCGCATACCCTATTTCGTCATCATCACTGTCATCGTTGCCTACGCGTGTCTCATTTTGCACTGGGTTTCTGCCCCTATGACACTCGTATAAGCGAGAGCATATCCTTTTCGATACGCTGCTTGTTCTTGTAGTTTTTATTCTAATGCCAAAACCAACCCTCAATGAATAAGCTCGAAAACATTCTCCAGCTTCTTCCAACGTTTGAAAGGTTCGTCCTAGATACGGATCACTAGCATCTACGGGGGTGCTGGAGCTCGACACGAAATCAGACATTGTGAAACAAGACCTATGTAGAAATAGAATACGCTTATTATCTCAAAATTATCTTGACGATTAGACCGATTTAGGATACCATATACATAATCTCAAAAGTGTCTCCCATTTTGCTAATTATATATTTACTGAACATAACAAATTAAAATTACTAAGATAAACGGTAGCAAGATCACAAACTTTACCTTGCTTGAGTGATGCTTGAACCAAGTGTTACTCGAAGCTTGAAGGGTGCTGAAAATGGAAGCAAGTGAATCTGAAAGCCCGCAAAAATTTTGCTGAAAGAGCCGAGAATTAGGGAGACTTTCTAGGTGACCGACGGGACAGTTCTCGGGGCTCTGCCCGAGACTTTATAGGCGACCGACGGGACAGGTCCTGACATGTGTCAGCCTAGAGGGCGTCCGCCATACTGTATGGCGGACGCCTTTTTCCTGACACATGTCAGGAACAGAAAGGCGTCCGCGAGACAGTCTCGCGGACATGGGAGGAGGGCAAAAAGGTAAAATTCCCGTCCGCGAGACTGTATGGCGGACGGGGAAAATTTTTGGAAAAAGGCGCGATCTGGACCGTCCATCTTTCAGGATGGACGGTCAGATCGCGCTAGCAAAATACCCATTTTGCTAGCGCTATCAACGGATCAGCTCCCATATATATATATATAAAAAAACGAATATAAGGTTAGCCTCACGCAACTTGCATAAGGCTAGCGACTAAAATGACGTAGTTTTGATAAAGTTTTATTAAAACAAAAGTAGTCAAATTTTCATTTCTCATTTTTTTTTCTCTCTCCCTTCGCTGTTTTTCTCCTTGTTTTCTTCTCTCTGTCGGAGGCCATAGCAACCGCCATCTCAACACCCACCATCTCTGCCGTAGACCACCAACCCTCCATTGACGACAACTGTCAAAAAACATTCTTGCCGCAAAAGGCCTCCATCGACCCACTACCTCCACAGTTTCCAACCCCCCATGAGCTTTAGGACTGTCGTCAAAATCCAGCCACAATCTCCGCCATCACACCCACGACCCACCTTCTCTTAATGCAGACCAGCCACCTTTCGTCGCCGTAGAGACTGCCCACCATCACTACCACAGAGACTGTCATTCCCCCGCAGAGAAACATAACAGATAGAGCACAGGCAATGGCTGATTTCAATATATGCGTCAAAATCAAGCACTGTGACAGAGGTAAAATACACTTCGCGATGGAGAAATTAGTGGCACTGGCACCATCGTTAACGACCATCCTTTGTGATTTCGATATGAGATTTTTGCCAGCACAGGAAGGTTAGGGAGGCAATAGGCGACGGTAGGCATGATGGTGACCGACACGAGAAGGTTGGGATGGTGATGGGCGACGGTGGGTGTATATGATGGTGGCCGGCACAGGATGGTTGGGGCGGTGATGGGCGACGGTGGGTATTGGTGGCCGGCGCAAGAAGATTGGGGCGGTGGGTTTCTAGGGCCTGCGGCAAAAAGACGATGAGGGGAAGAAAACCGGGGGAAGGGAGAGGGGGAGAGAGGAAAAAAAAAAGAGTTTGTTTTATAAAAACTACGTCATTTTAATCGTTAGCCTCGCGCAACTAATGTGAGGCTAGCCTTATATTCGCTTTTCCACACACACACACACACACACACATATATATATATATATATATAATTTATTTAGAATTGTTGACTCTCCCTCTCTCTCCTTTTAATTTTCACGACACAACCTCTCACTCTCTCAATTCTCACCGTCTCACGGCCACGGCGCCTCATTCTGGCAAATCGTAGACGGGCGACGGCGGCCATGAGCCCACGACACGAACCTACGTCACGAGCCCATGATTTGGGCTGTCTGGATCTGGTTCTAGATCTACGTGCCGACGGTGACACAAATACTGACGTCTAACGACCTCCGGTCTTCACTCCACCAGTGCCAATATCTTTCAGTCTTCTTTGGTCTTCACTCAACCGGCGGCTAAGAACCCATTGCTGGCGAGTCAACAACAAGGGGTATGTTCCGAAACTGTTACTTTCCCTTGATCTTGCTTGCTCTACAAAATTTATTTGTTTTCTTTTTAGTATCATAGCTCATAGGAATGGATAATCTTAAGTATTTGCATAAGTTTTGTGCCATACAGATTACAAAGGATGACAACTTTTATCGGTCTGTTTTGACATGAGAGAGAGGAATTTTATAGTTTTATGGTGAAATATCATCAAGTTTATCCTAATTTATTAGGTTTATACATATGCAAACCAGTGCTGTAGCGGAATTCTTAAGGGAACAAACAACCTGAACATAAGTGATTAGGTTATGACATTGTGTATTCATATCGACACTAGAAACTCAGTTAAGAGAAGAAAGATATGATAACAGCTCTAAGTTATTTAATTTCCAACTTGTACTTTTAATAAGGAGGTTTCCAGGAAGAGCTTTACTTTCGAGAGGGCTGGAAGATATTGGCAAATGTAGGATATTTTGGCCATGAGACTCTTAGTCGTTTCTCTCTTGATATTTGAAGACTTTATTCTTTTCCAATGACAAAGACTCTTAAACTTTAGATGATGAACTTTCGAATACATGTGTAGATTCTGTATTAAATAACTTCTCTCAAATTTAATTGAACACTTTGTCATAGCTAAAGCGCTGAATATTGAACTGAATCGTAAGTGGAGCTATACTCAATTGTCAAGTAGCCCCTAATGTTCTCATCACCTATAACTATAGAAATCACCTAAAACTACAGCAGAAAGTGAAACACTAAATGGGATAGCAAAAACAAATTCCAAAAACATATATTTAAAAGGGAAAAAGTACAATACTAGGGCATTCAAAGTTCAAACATGAAGGTTAGAAGTAATAGAAAACATAAAGAATTACAGCAAAAGGGACACATCATTGTCGGATATGTGCATTTTGAACAATTTTTTTTTTCCATTTGAGCATTGATTATTTGTTTGATAATTTTAGGTTGTTAATTGTGCATTTGAGAATTGAGATAATTTTAGGTTGTTAATTGTGCATTGAGCATTTGAGATATTGAGATTGTTGATGAAGGATGGGACCCAATTGGATTGAGATATCGAATGTGTGATTTATCAATTTTCGGCGCCTCATCGAGTAGTTATTTAGTGCTTTCGTTTGTAATTCGCTTCTTTTGTACTGTAAAGAATCTTTATTGACTCTCATGAAACTTAATAAGACCTTTTGGATACTTTTTCATATTTTTTGTATATTATCGAAAATGTACTATGTTTTTTTTGGTGCTATTTTACTTATAAAAAAATTTATTGATTTCGATATTTTTTTAACACCCCTTGAGGTAAAATCATAGCTCCGCCACTGGCGGTGGTGGTCTAATGGTATTGGTGGGTGATTATAATAATGAGGGTGAAGGGTAACGGGTGACGGGGTGTAGAGAGAGAAAGAGAGAGGGGGAGGGAGCGAGAGTGTTTTTAGATAGAAGAGTTTTCTTCAGGGAGAGAGAGAGAGAGAGTTTTATAGAGAGAGTGCATGGGAGAGAATTTTGTATTTGTAAGAAAGAGTAAAAAGGACGGTAAACATGGTCATGTAGATAGGCTTTATGTTTTTTTTATTTATATAGTAACAGTCTTACCTCTTGAACTTTTTAACAGTATATGTGGTCTGTTAGTCGATGTATTGATTTGAACTAATTTTTTAAACTTAGGTACTTCTTTGGCTTACATTCAAAATTAGATACTAAAATTGTATTAGAGATAAAATTGAGAGTACAGTTTTGAAATTAGCCTTTATAATAATGTGATTTGGCATGTACTAGTCCAGCTCTAGGAGTATGTCATAACTCCTTTTAATGAAGTTAAATCTCCCTTAATTCCTTTTTATAAAGTTAAATCTTTCTCTGCCAGATCTATATATATATATATATATATATATATATATATATATATATATATATATATATATATATATATATATATGAAAGCTAAAGCTGAGAGAAAGTTACACATCACTGCGTATGTGGACACTCTCCGAGCTTGACACATTGACTTTTCTTTTATTACCTTTTTAATCTAACATTAAATGTCTTCTCTTTCTAGAGACAAAGTACTAAGTTGACCTTTTTCTTCCTTAATTTGAGAAAATTACCTTTATAAAATCTAAATTTGTAAAATAGATTTTTAAAAATTTTAAACCTACTAATCCTTATGAAAGTTAAAGTTTCACCATTCTTTCTATGGTGAGTCTCTCTTTCTCTCCCTATCACAAATCACTTACCTCTTTTATTGCTTTGTTTCTTTTTTTTTATTTCATCTAACCGTCATATTTTGTTCTCTTGGGATATTAATGCTCATTTTATGACTCAAATGACCCTCTGCACGTTTCTATTCCTCTATTGTGTTGATATTTTTTGCCGATAAATTTAATTGTAATGTTCATAGCTCTTAAATTGAATTGTCATTTTATCATTATTAGATTTTGTTGAATTACTGTAAATAATAGGACGGGAGATCTTTCACCATTGTTTTATCACTTTCAATTAGTTTCTTCATTAAGTTTTAGTCTTAAATATTTATTTTAAGTGATCATTATATGGATTCTATAACTTTTTGTTCCATTCTTTGTCAAAAACTTTAGTATCATACTTTTATTAATTTATTTACGTAATTTATTGATAATAATTGCTCCCGTATGCAACGCATGGGATCAAAACATTAGTGTTATGTAAAGACCGTGCAATTGGGTCATTACAATACATAAATCATTGACTTTCCTTCTTGAGTTTGTTATCCTTTTGTTCTGTTGCGTGGAAAAGGATAAGTCATAATTAATTACTTTATGTTAGATGCTCCACGTTCATCTATTTGCACTTAATAATAATTTATCTTTTCGCTTTTCAGTGTGATCTGGCACCGAAAATAGTGTCTGACTTCTCGTAAATCGATATTAATTATTACTTATACGGTCTATATTACAAGTAGCATGTTTTGGATACTTCAACGACAGGTTTTATTAATAATATTTTTAGAGCTTTAAAAGTTAATAGTCACTATAAATATTTAGTAAAATATTATCTATCACTATGTGATATGTGACTAGAGAGTTGTACGCTTTTTTAACAATCCCGATTGCAGTAAAAAAATGTTCTTTTTTTCAACAAAAAAAAAAGGAAAAAAAGGAATGAAGCTCTCTATAAACAAAGCAAAGAAGGCCAACAATTTAGTAAAAGCTAGCTCTGTATGGCCCTTTTAAAGTCCTTGATAGTTTTTTGTTTATTTTTGTAATAGCAGTTCAAGTTAATTTACAACCTAGTTTTAAGACATGTTTGTTCCTATCTTTGGAATGATGTTAAAAGACTTGGATACTAGGCGTGTGTTTGGCGGCAACTCAAATGAACATTTTGACTAGAAAGTTATGTCTGAGGGCTACTTGGTGGAAGAAAGTGGATAAGCTTCCACTTAAAAGTCCAAGTGCGGGAGAATGGGAGGGGCAGTGAATTTCTGGTGGAGCGGTGAAATGCGTAGAGATCGAAAAGAACACAAACGGCAAAAAGTACTCTGTTGCAAAAAATTTCGTGCAACGGTTGTAACAAGTCATCGTGAGCGTATAGCTTTCGAATGAAAAACATCAAAATGTCAACTCAATCCTCCTTTGTCCCCTCCTCCTTCACGGTAAGAGACTGAGTGATGACACAATTGGGGTAAATGAAGATCACATCAATGAACATAAGGTGGTGACGAACTGGCTCATCGGGAATGAGTTTCCACGGGACAAGGTCAGATATGTGGTGGGAGGAGTATGTTTTTCCGGTAAGCATAGCAGATTCCAGCAAGTGGAGAAATCCGACGAGCTGACAAAATAGAGACAGCTCATCGTACAGGTAGGCCATAACCCATGTCTCTGTTGAGGTTGAAATCGAACAAATCTGTAGATGTCCAAATTTTGTCATTGACGAGGTCAGCATCAGAATCCATGTGGAGGTGAAGGTTGGAATCCATGTCGCCAAATTGCTCATTTGAACCAAGCAATACACTTAATATTTTCTTAGCCATATCTTACGATAAGAATAATCTAAGGACCAGCATTGGCGTAACTTGTCTCAACGCTACGAATGATCGATATGGTTCTGCCGCATTTTCTACTCTTAACATGCTTTACCTATCTGTAAGGCCTTAAGGCCGGATTCCTCTTTAATTTTTCTATGCAATTCTCCTATTAACCAAAAAAAAAACTTGCTTTAGCCAAGGGACTTCTATTTACCAGAAAATGGGCCCTTAAGCAAAAGCTTCTCCACATAACATAAAATTGTTTACTGATTCAGCCTTTTTACTCTCACATATGTTGGATTCTGAAGATATCATAGACTCAGTGACGGGAATTATATATGACTTACAGAGCAAGCAAGGTCCAGTTGAAAGAGGCCACAGAACTCGCAACTTTTTGCATGTCAAGTCAAAATTGATATCTACCTAAACTAGATTGATCATACTTTACTATCACGCGATGCCTGCTCACAATCTATAACTCAAACATTTGCTCTCTCTCTCTCTCTCTCTCACACACACACACGCGCGCGAGCTAAATATCCATACTATTCTCGACTTCATCAAAAAAAAAAAAAGGCAAAACCGATGCTTGCCTTCGTACTGACTATAAACAGCCAGGCAACGCGTTTGTCCTACCATCTGGAAATCAACCACACTATTTGGAAATCGAAGCAAACCCTGAAGAAATAAAATGCTAAATATTGCATGTAAAATACCCGAAGCAAATACTGCAGTAAGCAGTAGCATGGTCTTGAGGTTCCAATTTCATTTTTCAAATCGATGAGGAAGTTAAGGAGAACATCAAAGTTTATGAACTACATCAAGACGGAGACTAGTTCTTAAAAGCTGCCGACATCAGTTACAAGCATGTTGAAGGCATGCACGTGTCGCCATCTTCAATCTTATGGAAGATCTACAGCAGCTCAGCCGGAAAAAAACCCCTTCTCCTTCAAGCTCTCAACAGTTTCCTTGACGCTTTCCTCGAGGGAAATGAAGTTGATGCCTAAGCTTTTTGCCTTTTGCTTGGAGACTTGATATACTGGAGTATGTGGCCCGTCGTCTGAACACCTGCAACAATATTTCAAGCACATTAGAAAGAAAGTAGTACCAATCTGATATCATTGCCTTTGGAAACTGCAGTAGTAAATTTTATCGAAAAGATTTGACTGCTCCATAATAAAGAAGTACCATGCAAACGCCGTGCAGGAAATTCAGGCAGCACCAGTAAACGGATCCATGCATATGTTCAAGCACGATGAAATGCCAAGTATTCTCAATAAGCTTCAGTCAATCTTCTAATTGCCACAATGTGGAATACACAGTGCAATATGCAACCCCCCCCTCTCTCAAAATGTGTGTGTGTGTCATTGGCTGGAGAATCATAACATTGAAGCAGTAATGTGCAGGGAAATTAGCCATCTTCATCACTGAGTATAGTTCTGTATATATCTTTCCCTCGACGTCAATCACCAACAAAATATTATACCTTCTGATTCGTTGGATTGAGACAGGTCAGAGGGCAGAACCCCCTTAAATATGTAGAGTCTAACAAATCACAAGTAGTTAAATTGGTAATACGGAGAATCATACTTCATACAAGCTGCATTGCGTTTCAGGGATACATATACCAATGAGTAGTAGTACTTGTAAACAATATCTAAGAATTTTAGACTTACTTTTCTGGAAGCTGAAGAGAAGGATAAAGCTTGCGTAGTATCTCAACAACTTCTGAGTAATGTGCAACACGTTCAACCAAACAATATCTTCCATTAGCAGAGGGAATCTCAAATGCTTGAATATGTGCAACAGCAACGTCCTTAACATTAATCCATCCCATGGTAGAATTCGGATATGTTTTTGCTCCTGAATTAGATAAATAACGAGAAGTACAGTCAATCATCATAAAAATAAGAAAACAATGTCAATAAGTGCCACGAGTTCAATGCTGCATTAGGTAGGTGCCCATTGTGGAAGGAAAGGGAAAGGAAAAGAATGAGCTTCAAGCAGCTTCAGTCATTCATGGGGAGGAAATAATGAAGAACAAGAAAAGAAGAGAGGAGAATTTCTCTCCAGGACCACGACACCTTCACCCCCAAAACAGAGAGAAAGGAGGGAGAACGGGAGAGATTTCCAAAAATTTATCATTTGAACATCACCTGACTTGATAGAAACATAAAGTCTCCTCATTTGCTGGATTTGGGTGCTTTTGGTTGTCATAGCGGGTAAAGGAAATGATACCATGTGTTCTTATTTGAACGGAAAAACAGCTGAAAAAAGCAACAGTCATTTCCAACCTCCTCAAATTCTATCATCTTTCTTTCCAGATTGACCACTCAGAGAGAGATGATCTCCTTTCCCCAAAAATAATCTTCTTTCCTTCCTAGAGTTCTACCTTTCTTACCCAATAGAGAACTATTATTAATTAGTTTTACTCCGGAAACTTTAGCAAGGGCAGGATTAAAACGTGACACGAAAGCAAATTTGGGAGATGGTCACAATCAAAATATTTACCAATTTATATTCCCTGAAAAATGACTTCATACAGGAGTTAGTTTCTTTCATCGGTTACAGGATCTCTTCATGCCTATGATCGAAAAATTCCTACCGGTTAACTATGGATACTTACCGTTTACTATGTCCAGAATTGCAGCAGCACTAGTGTTGAGTGTTGGCTGTAACAGCGGACCAACAACAAGTGCCGGGTTTATTGTAACCAGATCAATGCCTTTCTCTCTTGCAAATTTCCAGGCAGCATCCTCAGCCAAAGTCTTTGAGAGCACATACCAAAGCTGTTACAAAAAGCAAAGAGAAAAGGAGAGAATTTAAATAAATCAGAAATGCGTGTCATACTGCTCTACATCAAGCCATGCTGACTGCATTGTGCATGTCTCAGATATGAAACAGCAAACAACAATTTACAAGAACATCGTTTGAAATATCAAGAAGTTACATAAATGAAGAAACAGAAACCCAAAATATCTTGAAGTTAATCTCATCCAATTAATTTTATCACAATGTCCACGATACTAATCAAAATTGTCCCGTTTCATCCGGTAATGTAAGTATGCCTTTGGACACAACAAAGGACATACTCTAGACTCCTTTTCCTTTACTTCCCAATAAGAGACATAGCATTTAAAGCTTTGAATAGTTTCTAGCAGAAAACGACCTTTCTCCTGTACAGAGAGTAAGAACTTTCCTATATGGAGGAGGCTTTTGCAATGAATATATTGAGAAGAGAACTAATGACTCCAGCTAAAGGATCTGTTTTTGAAATATGCTACCATAATATCACTAAGTACTCCTTGTCACATTTCGTTTAGAAGAAATGAAGCAATAACTACTTAGCCTGATCAGAATATTCAACTTGGTCCCGTTATGGTGAGAAATACAGTTGTTCCAATACATATAAAAAAATGTTATCAATAAATGTATTACAAGCTTCATCACAATGCTACATAATGACTTTTTGGACAATTTTCTTGCAAGAGAAGAAAAAGAACCAAAAATACTCATCAAGATGATAATAACCTCGAGTCTGTGGACAATAGAGGTACGAGACTGAAGGTAAAGTGATTTGATTTGCAAGCTACTTGTTTGTCTAAAAATAAACCCTCTTGACTCTCCTATATATCACAAAAAGTTCCCCTTCCTACCACTCAACACAATGACAAGACCTTCATTCGAGTCGATACCAGTTTTGAAGATCTTCGAATTGACTGCCTACTTTGCAAAAAGCTACCTGCAGTCTGCAACCCTAACAAGAAAATTTTAATTGACCAATTACACGTCTTTAATGTGTTAGATGGCAGTCGAATTAGGGTCAAAGAACCAATATCACTTCATGCCAAAAGAAACAAATATAGGTTTCAGCATACAGCAGCCAACGTCTTCATGCACAAGATCAAGTCAAGTTAAAAGATGGTGCAAATAATAGCTACAAACCTTCATATCCCTGGTAAATTTAGGATCAGAGAACCAAGTCTCGTCAACCACTACATCAGGAGTCTTTGGCCGACGACTGATAATTACTGCAGCTACAGAGGACGTTAAAACCACTCTTTTAACTGATGAAGCTTTTGCACAAGCCCCTAGAACATTAAGTGTTCCCTTTAATGCAGGATCAATTAATTCCGCCTGAGAAGAGGATGGACATAATTAGTTGCAAGTCCAAAGCTGAAGCTAATGAAGCGGTTTGATAAACAAACGGACGAAAGAAAACTATAATTTTTTCCTTTTTGAATCTTAAAACTAAGACTAGTTGTACATGTCACATTGTACAAGCTTCTAAACACCTAGAAAGTAATTTGAAAGCTACAAAAAACCTCTCAAAATGAAAGATTAAAAGCACACTTACTGTTCATATATACACAGATTTATTCTGAAAATCATAGTTCTTAAAATCAAACATTGTAAAGGTGGGAAGTCCTGTTAACGTATCGCTTGCACCGATCTCGTTGTTTGCACTAAAACCAATCAATTGAGACATAAACGATAAAGGCATTAGGCCCATGACCAACCCTGGTCTGTCTGCATAACCGCCCTGGTAGCAGTTGAAAAGACACAATTATTATCGTGGCAACTTAGCAGCAATTGGATTCTCTTAAACCAACAGTTCGAAAATGAACACAAACTGAGCACATGAAATTTGCCTATTTATCTTTGTAGCATTTGTAAGGAAAATGTATTTCCACAAGTATCTTGAAACAAGTACCTAAAAATGTTATTGGAGTTATATACTCTGTACAACAATCAAGCAAATTTTTTTACCTTGTATACATATAGGAATTCTTTATGAACACAATTTTAGTAAGTGAAAGTTTCCAAAATTGAATATTCTCATATTACAGTGCTATAACACATTGCAAACGTAGATAATGCATAGACACCATTAAGAACTGGGCGAAAGCAATGTTGCAGTCAATCCCCTATGTAGTGGATCAAAGGAATATTTAACTTTTTATCTATAATAGTCGTGCGGTTTTTCAGCTATCTATGGGGAAGTTGAACAAACTGTCAATTCTGGAAAGCAACGATCAAAATATTAACACTACAAGTCTGGAAGGACTAAAAGTGGGTAAAGCTTTCAGTAAAGCCAGAAGCCAATTGATTGTGCATGGAATATGATGGATATGTATAACTGCCCATTGAAGCCGGTAGAAGTACAAAGCCCATGTATGAACGTATATACGTTTTTCTGGTCCCATGGAAGGTGTTCCCATGGAAGGTAAAGCTTATGCAAGATGGCTCCTATAGTAATGCTAAGCAGACCTGAAAACTTGTCTGCAAACTTCTAAGATACAGAGGTCGCTCCTATGTTCTGAACCCACAAAACGTAGATTTAACCACTTTGCTGAGTGATTTGGTGCTAACTTCGCAAGCATCAGGTTGGAACTCCGCAGGCACAACTGATATATTGATGCTACCACTATCTGGAACCATGCCGATAACTGGGGAATTCCAGTGTGGCTCTAACTGCAAACATCGGACTAAGGTGCCTAGCCCTTGATGAGGAGTTCAACTTTCAAGACCCTTTACAAAATTCTGTCCGTACCAGGTGAGCTTTAGAGGTCCAATATGCACTTCATGAAAAGAGGTACAGCGGAGTTAGAACTCTTGCTACACTTCATGGATCTTACTAATAAAGGGCGATTGGATCAGTTTCCAGATCCAGACTCATTTCATCCTATTGGAGCTTCTGATCATGCAGCAAGCATTAGTATAGTTCTCGTTTTTGGATAGCTGTTATTATTTTAGCTAGTTCAAGAAGCTTGGGACACTAAGTTAAAATGAACTTTCACTTCTCAGGCGTACAACAATTGAAAGCCGTCTTCGCAGCCTGTAAGCACCTACCAAGAGCAATGGCGTAAATAGCTCTGGAGTTTAAAGGTGATTTGGCTTGTTATAAGCAGATGAATGATGGTACGATCTCTAATAGTTGGGTACAGAAGTAAGCTTCCAGGAGTCGGATCCTTTTGTTCTGAAGTCCTAGGGTGCAAAGAGCTGGACGTCCAAAAAGGGGTCAAACAATGTACATAGGAATACCAAAAATTCTATGATAGAACAATTCAGATGAGCACTTAGAAGCAAGATTATTCATCAATTTGAAACAATTAAGAATTAGGTGTCCGTTTGAATGCAAGATAAGTAAAGCTCTATTGTTTTTAACTTTGTCTGAAGATGCCAAAAAAAGCACAATGTTGTCAAGAACATCATGATTCATCTCTAAACACCAACATGCCTTGCTCATCCTGTGCCAAAATTAACATGCGAGATCTTAGTCAATGCCAACACTACTGACAGGGTTAATTGGTTTAAGATTCCTAAGATAAACTTAAATGTAGTTATCCTGTATAATCTCCGCTGGAGGCTGGGTCCTCGAGCCCCTTGAGTTCCACCAGCTACAAAAGAGCTTCGTCTAAGATACCCTTTCTTGCTATACCTCGTCATTTTACTTTGGCATACTCCAGTACACACGAAAGAGTATGCTACTATACGTTTGCATACAAGGGCCTATGTGTCAAAGAAAAAAAGGAGGAAGAAATACGAGCTGAAAACTCCTACCATAGCCTAGGAAGTGAGAGAAGAGTGTCAGATAGAAAGCCTTTGCATTGCACAACAGATATTATAACCAGCACATTGATGTGTAGTCATTTCTCTTGGGAGAAAAGCAGATTCCACCAAATTATAACAATGGTAATCCAATTCATTCTATCTGAGAAAAACTAATGTTAACCAGCCTTCTCAAGTTGGAGCTACCGCAAATGACCTCCAGCAGCATGATTGCATGCAATTGTTTGTCACCAAGAGGAACTATAAAAGATGATATAAAGATAAGAGAAAGGAACTCGGTAGTCAAAGACCAGCACTATGCCGAGAGACATATATTGATATGCAAATTCAGAGATGCTATATTGGAACTTACTCTATGCATGATGGAGTATCCTAATGCAAATCCCTTCCACTGCCCAATGGCCAGTCATGTTAAAATCAACCACAACGAATAATACCCATGACAAATGGTGTTTCCCCATCACTTTAGAGGCATTTGTTTCAGACTTCTGATAAATAATTCTGATAAGATTGATACACCAGGATTCCATGATAAGATCTTCAGGAAGTGAACTTTGATACTTCTGGACTACGGTCCCATAAATGATATTTAAAGTCTAATAAATAACAACAATAAGTCACTTAAGAAAAGAGTAACATGGGAAAAACCTGTGGATCAGCAGCTCTATAGAAAAAAGGGGATGCTGTATGGAAAACACCTTCGCAACCATCAATTGCAGCATCAAAGGAGCCTGCTTCCAATAAGTCTGCTTTGAATAGGTGAAGTCTTTCCTTAGCACCATCAAGCGCAAGTAAATGGCCTGTTTTCTTCGGGTCATCTGAGGCAAGAAGCAGAAAAAAATCCACCTTATATGATGGTAGAAGCTTCAGCCCTATACAACGATGCTGAGCATGGAACCAAAGTACTTTTGTGCTAAGCTAGCATAAAGTTTCTTATTTTGCAGCCATAATATAGCAAAGAGGTAAGCCAACTTATGCTGGCAAACAAAATCAAAAGCACCATCGTACCAATGTCGTTCATCTTTATATGATGCAGTGTACCCTATCGCATTCTTAAATATATCACATACTTAATGTGGATTTAAATGAAAATACGACTTGAAACCATCATGTACTTCCAAAATTCGATAGAAAGTATTTAAATTTTGAGTTTAGAAAATGGATAATACAACAGAAAGGACTTCACGGTATCTGGTCACATCATACCAGAACACATAAGACAACCTGTCCAATATTAAGGCAATAGTTCTGAAGCTAAAAGACACACATGGAAGGGCAAAAAATTATTTTCACCAAAAATCGTGAGGAAATCATCCACATTCACATTTTGGTCAGAATGTAAACCTCTGTTTTACTACTAAATAATTCAACAGCATGATAATGGTAAGAAGAGGAAGGCAATTTGAAGTGTCCCATTTGAGTTGTGAAACGCAGCCAATTTTCACTGACGCTAATGTTCTGCAACAAACTTCTTAACAAGGCAAATATAACACACTAATCTGGCATATAGACAATGAATCCTTTGAGCTGACGGCTATACCCCTTTGATTTCTTTTACAGGCTTCCTTTCGAGTGATGCTACGTACATACTTGCACTCTATTAGCAAAAGTTTAGCTACAGTTTTTTAGATAAATGACACCCATGACACAACGATATCGCTAGATATTTGGGTCATTTTCTTCACTTTAGTTCAAATGATTGCGTCCTTAGGAACGTGCACTCTGTAATGGACACCAATTTGCGTATGTGTCTTCTTATGAATTTGCCAAGAGCTTGTGCTACACTTATTTTGGTCAGAGGATTCGCACTTAGGCTGGTTGTATAACGCCGGTTCTTGTTTGTCTTGGTAGAACCTGCCGTGGACTCAACCAACGGTGGCGGGTTCTACACGTTAAAAACAAAGTGGACCAATCGGCAATGCCCAAAACACATACCAGCACCGCTGAAGGCACTTTACGTAACAATAGTCCTGTCATCACGCCTAATTTCCTTATAGCAAAACCATTTGACTTTAGCCATAGAAACTTATGTTCTTTGTCTAATTGAATTTACAACCTTACCTTTGCCCTTTCGGATGAGTGAACGGGATGATATGGCTCGTCACTTAAGTAAACATAATGAAGAAAAAAGCAACAAAACAAACCCTCATCAAATGGATGCGGATATGTTTTGCTCGGGCGTCAAAGTTAGAATTTTCGCTAGTATTGCTCATTTACCAACGTTAGGTACGAAAATGAAACATGGACACGGCACATTAGATCAAGAATCCGATCAAAGTAGAAATGGAACTGCATGTCAAGTTGCAAGCCGTTAAAGCTAAGAGGGCACAAGTGCTACACCCTCGAGAGTGAAAGATGAAGAAAAGATGATCGATGAAAGGGTACCACATACTGGGGTCACGGACGGAAGCCTTGACAGTGTAGCCACGTTCCAGCAAGAACTTGACGAGCCACGAGGCTATGAAACCCGACGCTCCGGTCACGCACACCGTCTTCCCTGCTCCGCTCATCTTATCGACGCTAAAAAAGAGCTCTTGTGTGTGTTTTTGTGTGTGTGTACTTGCTTTTTACAAGTTGGGGGCTGTCCCAGTTCCAATTTTTATGGTGAAATGAAGGTGATTGGGTCCAAAAGTGTACACACTTGATCCATTTTGGATCTGTGACGGGAGCCGTGACGATGGCATTGGAAAACGTGGGGTTGGACCGTCGTGATTCACGCTTTGAACGTGCTTCTCACGAGTTATACGCGGATCTTGTTTTCTTTTATACTGTTACAAGTAAGTTTAAATTAAATTTAAGAGATTTGTCGCCCACGTGCCTTAATTTGGATTAAAAATAAAAATTGTAACAACACAACATTGCGTTTGTGCCTAGTTAGGACCGAAAGGGGCATGGGATGCATGCGCGAGCATGTGTTCTTTCACAACAATAGTGTTAGCCAAATTCTACATATTGTGCCCACTCTTTACCGGCTCATTTTTTACCTCTTTTTATTTTTCAGGAATTTCACTAATGTCAATATAATTTTTTGAGCAATCAGGAATATATGGAAACTTGGTTCTTGAAGAACTTCTGAAGCAACTACACCGGTCCTTGCATAATTCCTAACCTTTCAAAGTTTTATAGGAACACGAAAGATGATGAGGGCGAGGAGTGAGGTATATGTAAAGCTGGTGATACAAGCTGGTGTTTCCTCTATGATAGATAAACATCTATATCATAATTGACGGGAAGCATTCTTATAATGAAACCTCTTTTGGAATCCCTAACTATACTCCTTTATAATATGCTAACTCCAAATCAAGGTCACGGATATTTTTAATAATCAGTAAATAACTCTTCCACCCCACTGCAATTTAAACTTCATAATCCCCATATTTCTAAGAACTACACCGAAATATCCAACTGTCAACATTTTTACACTAACTAGTGCTTCTTTCATCTTGGTCCTCATTTTATGGTAAACTCGTTTTCTTTTTATTGACTTTTATTATGTTTATCAATTAACTAGCTTTCCATATGTTTTTATTAATGGCACACGCATGGTATGTGTCGATGACACTAGCAAGTCTTGAACCTGCGGTCCACGCAACTCCGTGATTTGACGTGTTTTAGTCGTACACCTTATTCCAGATTTCATAGGGCCTCTAGAAAGTTTGCTGAAACTCTCATGTGATGCGACCACCACCTCCACCCACATTGTAACGCCCCAAAAAACCGAACTCCTGGGTCGTTAACCTACTGGATCATATCAAACCTGTCAGATCTTGTTCACTTACACATACTTTAAAACATTTAATACGATACCATCTCAAATTCTTCAAATACAAGCTTACAAAACTATTTAAACTATTAACACATAAGTTCTGGACAACCTTGAGTCCTTATAAAAAAAGACGACAGTACTGACTCACACAGGAGTCTTACAGTACAATAGTGGTGGGCTCACCAGAATCTCGCACAGACTCTAATTCTCATTCCCGAACAATCTACTATTGATCAAAACCTGCAAAGGAAATCAAACGAAGAGTGAGTTTTTGAGAGTTCAGTATAGTCGTACAAGGACTAGCAAAGAATTGCCAGACGATTCAAAAGAGTCTAACTGACGAAAAATTCCAAAATGTTTCAAACGGTCAAAGACTCGATGATTTTCAAAAGGATCAAAGTTCATCAGAAATAAATATCCAAACTAAACAACAATCATGATGGGTTTCAAAACGATCAATAAAAGCTCATCTTTAAAGCCATCATTCCAAAATACAGTGATGGTTTTCCAAAGGATTTCATAACGTAAACAGATCGTCGGATAAATTCTTTCCAAAATATACTGAAGATTTCAAAAAAAAAGATTTCAAGATGAGCACGAGTTATTTCAGAGAATATTTTCTAGTCATTTCCATAGCAGTCGCGACAATATACATAACAGAGAAAGTAAAAAAATCAATGTTGATCCCGGGGCAATTGCAATGCCATTCCGACAAGCTAACAAAGTGTACACACGCATGATGTACCAGGATACTAGTCCATTTAGGTACTAGCCTGCATTCCATGTAGGATTCAGACCAACCTTATAACCCCCCTTTCAGAACATAACAGATTCCCAAGTCAACATAGAAATCTCAACAATATCAATGAGCTTTAACATACGCTTAAATCACTAGAAACAGATCGGATTTTAATAACCATAACATACCAAATAAGTCATCATTCGAAATTTTTAGAAGAAAATCACAAATAAACAGCAAAATGATTGCAAATAGTTATCGGATTTAGGCACAACAATTCGGAAGAACGGATACAAACAATTATCAAATTTACTCAGCATGCAATACAGGCGAGTATCGCAAGATTTTCAAATAAGCGATTTAGGTTCAACATTGGAGTTTTCTGGGCAATAACATATTGATATCAGTACACAATTCAGAGTTCGACATTAGTCATAAGTATATCAAGGAGTATTTATAAGTACAAGTTATCAAAACAAGGGTTCAGACGAAAGTCCTTACCCAGGGTTCAGAATCCCTTACTTGGATCCGCAGCTAAACTATCTAACCGGAAGTCTTTAACTTTAACCTAAACGGAATAATCGAATCATTAGAACACAGACTATAGCAAAATATTATAACTTAATAGGGACTGACGCATACTCCCAAAATGAACCTCCCTCACAGAACATGTAAAATTATCAAAACGCACCTAAGGTGTAAAATTATCAAAAAGCCCCTCTAGGACTTAAATCACCCAAACGAACTTCTCGAAAGTAGAATTACTAAAATAAGCTTCCCATAAGTGAATTTATGCAAAAATACCTTTTTTAGGTCAAATTACCAAAATATCCCTTCGGGGTGGCAAATTACCAAAATGCCCCTGTGGGTTTCCGGCACAGAAAAAATCCTAAGAACATCTTAAAATGCTATTTTAAACATTCTGATATCATTTCTGACCTAAAAAGTATTTTAAATAATTTTTGTCTAAAAATTCCGAACCGATATCTGGATCGAGCGTTAAAAGGCCAGTTTCATGAAAAATACCTATCAGCCTCAGAATGGCATGAAATTTTAGATAATGAATTATATCAATAAAATACGATTTTCATAAAATTTTTAGATTAAAATAGCTTTATTTACTATGCTACATAAATCCAGAATTGCTCCGAATCGGTACCCTAATTTAACGTCCTTCGTGGACACCGAAAATTTTCAAACATTTTCAAAGCATAGGTCTCGCAAAAATAATAAGGGTTATTGTTTTTGATTTTGTCTAATTCTGGCCCTAACTATTTATGAAAATTCATGGGAAAAATTGCCTAATTAATTTTATATATTTAGTGACAATAACAAGTACTATTCAAATCACTACACTTACTATTTCACCTCAAAACACACACTTCTTCAACCTTGTTTCTTCCCCTTCCGAACATAAACACATACCACTCACTCACCCACACAACCGCTACATAACCCCACAAACTAAAAGACTTAAACATACATTTAAACACATAATCACACATACAATCACTCAGACACACACAATTACCCACTTATACGCACAACAGTACACATACACACACACACACACACACACACACACACACACACTGTAACCCACACTTTCACGCACATACCTCCCACACTGAACATGCATAAATTCACACACTAACACCTACATACACTCAAAATTGCCAACACAAATATATAAACACCCAATACACAGCCATGTTCACGGCAGTGAACATGCCCACTTGCACCTGATTTTCGCACACAAACACCCACGAATTTAACCCATAAAATCATCCAAAGGAAGTAGGGAATACCTTTATGAGGAAATCCATCCGTTTTCACCAATTTTCTTCCTTTTCCCCCTCTCTTTTCCCTTGTTCATCTTCCCCCGAATCTTTGCTTCTCTCTGTTCTTTTCTTGTTCTTATCTATTTATTTCTTCTTTTCATTTGATTATTCTCTTTTTCTTTCCATTTAAGATAAAACCAAACTAACATAAAAATAATACCAGATGACTCATCAGAGGAGGTGGCATCTCCTTACCCGCAATTTCTGAAAAATTGACTCATAAGGCTAAATTTTCAAAAATTGCAAAATAGTCCCTCAAGTTCCAAAATTTACAAAATGACACCAGAAGTTTTAAAAATTATATTTTTGCCCCAAAATTTTTTTAAGCTTCAATACGTTACTAATATCCGAGCATTGCTCAAAATTAACGCCGATTTATTTTTCGAAGCATAAATGGTTATTTTAATCGACTTTTAAAGTTCGGGATATTACACACATGAGATGATCTAGCCAGCATATTGTAATGTGACAAATGATCGACACTAGGTAATAGTATCATTAGTAAGCATCAACATTCAAATTTACACGGAGAAGCAGTTAAGTAGCATTTACGCCATACACGGAGGGATGCACATAGCAGTACTACGCCATAATTACTGATGTTACACCACTGAGCAACTCCGTGACTTTACTTTTTAGTAGTGGTTGAACCCAGTCATGGGGTCTTATATCCATATGGGTTAGAATGCCATCATATGTAGCTTACTCAACATATGAGCATTAGTCTTATTCCCGTCAACGTATCTTGGACAACCTTTTTGGTTATTGCATTTATAAGCGGGTCTGGCAAATTCTTCTCTGGCCTCACAAATTCAAATTTTATGGATATGACCTGATTATTAAGCAGATGTTTCACAATATTACATATCAAATAAAGACGCACTGTAAACCTTATTAAGTGTTAGGCCAAGGCATGAGAGTCGCAATGCAAAGAAACTGAGGTAATTGACTTTTGCCATCATGATATGACTGCCAAGAGGTTCCTAATCTGCCAATTCTAAAAGCAAAAAATTGATTTCAGACCTCTAGGAGAATGGGAAGGCAATTGAAAAGTAATTGGGAAGCAATCGTAGCGTTTGGAGCAAGTTTGTCGGTTAATGTTATTTAGTTATATGCATGTATCGTTAAAACCTTTTACATATAACTTTGTCGTATGGGCGCAGATCAAGGCAATCTGCACCTCGTGGAAAAGCTATCCAAGAGCACTTCGGCCTAAAGTGGTACAATTAACCTTTGGTGTAGCAATAGTTTTGGAATGGGCAAATCAATCGGGAAGATCCTCAAAATCGCGGTCAAAGTTCGAGTCAACTAGTTTATCAACTTTGATCTGAGTGTTTCACCACTTTCAGGCCTTCTACTAGACTTGACCTAAGAGAAAGCAAAGGATCCATCCACGCATGGGCTTTGCCCAAATAGTGGAATTCGATTCTATCTGCAATTATCTTTCTGCCCTTAACTAGTTTTAAGATCCTTAACCGAGGAGACCCTAAGGTTGTGCAAAGGGAGCCTATTCATTGTTTTTTATTGAAGCATATTCGAGATAGTAAGATTCAAGTATGGAGAAGTTCTTCCAGTCAATTCCAAGTACGAAAGTTTCAGTGACTATTGGTTTGCTCGCCCGTGATTCTAGTCAATTAGAAGGAGCGATATCTTCGCCTTAATTGCTGGATGTTGGGGTGGGTGGGGAGGTGCCATTGCGATGTCTCTTAAAAGGGCTTACGACAACGTTTGTTGGCATTGAGGGTAAAGGTGCACGAGACAGAGTAGAAAACTGGCTAGATTGTTACTTGATCAATAATGGTCAATTAATCATGGTAAATTTCATTATGAAGTGGTACGATTGGTCCTTTAAATTATAATTTGTCACGTGTTGATCATCCACCTATGTAACTTGTATTAGCGAAGAGCCAAACCTATTACACGGGATTCATCAGGAAGCATCCTAGCAGTGCTATCCAAGAAAATCTATGTACGGAGTAAGGGACCCACAATATGCAAGCAACAGCAGCAGGGGAAGCTGCCGTGTCTGGTTATGGAGGGAGAAGCATTATCGGCCTTTAATGCCTTAAACTCACCAAAGGACAATATATTTGAGATTGGAGTAATAATTGACAATGCGGAAAGAATTGCTCACTGTTTTGACGCATGTAGGTTTCAACACATAAAAATACCACGCATTGCACCAAAAGAAAAATCAAAAGATCAGGCGATGAGGCAGCTCATGGACTAGCTGGGTTGGACTAACTTGGTTTGCTTGCAATTTAATTGAAGCACTAGTACGGACGGCAGAGGCACCACAAGTTATAATGCCTTCCATCCTCAAGGATTGTAACCATCTCAATCAATAAAATCACCTTTTTCCACCAAAAGACACATTGTTCCTGCTTCATGTTCTACCTCTCTTGTTTGTAGACAAGAAAACTTCTTACGGTTAGATTGGCAGCCGTAAGCAGGTTGATTGTTCTGCCTTCTGGTCTCTGTATGCCCTTCGAAGGGTGCCTATATCAAACCGTTGGTGCTGTACTGGCATCTATCTAAGTAGCAGCCGAGTTTTATCCCGCTAGAATAAGTAGGAAGACGTATCAGGCAGCATGTTGTGCACAAGAAGATGCACCATTCTAAGAATTCAGCATGCCAGCATTTCAAGTGGTTCTTTTCAAAAAATTAAAGGCTTTGTTCTATCAGAGGCTTCTGATGGAAGTTAAGGCATTTGATTTTTGAGATTTTCTAAACCTTTTCTGCGTATTTTGGTTGAGAGTGGCTTCCCCATCGCCATACACGAAATGGTGGGACATTCCAATTTTATTCCTTGATGTTGTGAAAAAGGATTCGGTACATGAATCATAAAACTAAAGCTGCTAGAAACCAAATACAGCAAAGGGTCGAAGCACACAAAACATGAAGTTCAAACAGCCAAAAGACTTCCACATAGCAGCCGTTGGGACCTAGAATAAATTTTTCTCCTTCAAGCTGTCCACGGTCTCCTTGATACTTTGCTCAAAAGGTACGAAGTCAATCCCCAAGGTTTTTGCTTTCTCCTGGGAGACCTGATATTTTGGCATCAACTTCTCATCTACACACCTGCAGCAGATATTGCAAAAAGTTAGTACAAATATGGAGAAAATAAAGAGAAATCAGGCACCAGATTCCACGTCTAAAGCTGGTTAAAACACCAAGCTAGAAAGAGAAAGTTTGGGCTATCTTCTGCAGTCCTTCATAATCTTGTAATAAATTCGTTGAGAGGCATCCAAGCAGATGCACTTTAAACTTAACACGCAAAGTTCCATCATCAGAAGCATCACTAGCTGTAGGTAATCTTGGATATGAACACATGAACGCATACAAAAAGTTAGGACACCAAAAAGTTGATACAACGCCATGGCTTTAGATCAATTAGAACTTCATTTGTTTGTTAGAGTCAACGAACTATTCTGGCAAACTCTACACTAAGTGAAACAAATTGTTCTTATCGAAAAACTCTTGATTTTGTAGAGTCAAATTTACTTTCACCAGAGTGATTAGACATCAAAGCTCATCTTTAATTTGTTTATCTTTAATTTGTCCTTTTCTCCCGTTTAACTGAGGACGAGGTCAAATACAGATTGGCGAGGTAAGTTCAGCTTAGTAGCAGCCAGCAGGGGTTGCCACAACGAGTGCCTACTAACATAATCACTCGCTATTTAGAGCTAAATTAACATAGATGAGAACTAAATAAGTCTTAACTGGGACTGCAATTTATGATGCTTACCAGCGACAAAGCTATAGCAGTCTGTTTCAAGGCCTAGCAGTTTTGCATCGGCACATTGAGCTTTAAGACGATGAGGCTCGAAGAACTCATCTGATGTTACCTATATTAAATACCTAACGGACCCTAGGAAGAGTAGTTTCAATTCTGAAAGGGTAGGGGTATAGTACAAAGGTGATACTTAAGCAGACTCAAAAACGAAAATGGTTTAATCAACTTAGCGACGTATCTATTCTGATTTCAACTCCAACTGGAACTTTGACTATTTCTGAGCAAACTTACTTTTCTGGAAGCTTGTGAGAAGGATAAAGCTTCCCCAGTATCTCAACAATATCAGCATAGTGTGCAACCTCCTCAACCATACAATATCTTCCGCTAGCCGAAGGAATCTCAAATGCTTGAATATGTGCATTAGCAACACTCTTAACATTAACCCATCCAACACTACCATTTGGATATGTTTCTGCCCCTGCATTAAACAAAGAAAATGACAAACTAGGATCAGAATTAACTTGAAAAGAATGTTAAAAAGAAAGTTGAATATTCCCAGAAAATATAATTTCCAGTGGGTGCTGGTAAAGCAACTATTCAGTATTTGAATGACAAAGCTTACTGCTCAGCTAAGGGTACATACCATTTATCAAGTTCAGAATTGCTTCGGCACTTGTGTTGAGTGTTGGCTGCAACAGAGGGCCAATAACCATTGCAGGGTTAATGACAACCAGATCAATACCCTTCTCTTTTGCGAATTTCCAGGCGGCATCCTCAGCCAAGGTCTTTGAAAGCACGTACCAGGCCTGTTAGCAACAAAGAAGGAGGTGAATGGAAGATCATTGAAGAAACGAAAAACGCATGGTATCTTAATCAACATAGTTATGTCCTAAATGGCAAAGATGATTCTAAGTAACAGTTACGCACCTGAATTTTCCTGCAGAACTCTATATCAGACCACCATGTCTCATCAACTACAACCTCAGGAGTCAAAGGCCTGCCATTGATTGCAACAGAAGCTACAGACGATGTCAACACCACTCTCTTAACAGACGAAGCTTTTGCACATGACTCGAGAACATTAAGTGTTCCCTTCAGTGCAGGAGCAATCAGTTCAGCCTGAAAATACGAAGGAAGCAGTTAGGTTTCAATTACAAAATCTCCTCAACACAACCATATTATACTAAGATCTGTATCCTTTTTAATGATGTCATCGTTAGGACCTGTTGTACGTCATAAAATTGATGATCCGTGCATATAGAAGCCAACGCATAAACAGTACTAGCTGAAAAGATACCTCAGGATCATTGGTGGCAAAGAAAAAAGGTGACGCTGTATGGAAGACGCCATCGCAACCATCAATTGCAGCATCAAAGGAGCCTTCTTCCAATAGGCTAGCTTTGAACAAGTGAAGTCTTTCCTTAGCTCCCTCAAGTGCCAGTAAATGGTGTGTTTTCTTTGGATCACCTGTAGATAAACAGAAGATTGATAAACAGCTTCAGTAACAGTCTTGTGTGCCAAGCTTAACTGTCAATATGCATTATGTGCTAAGCAGAGCAAAACTGTGTACCATAACACAATTTGAAACAGTCCTGTCATATGCTGGAAGAAAGTACACTAGCATCACGTGTTGTAACATGGTTAATGATACTAGTCATGCAATTGCAAGATACGTGTCCAGAAATGCGTTTAACACCCCCCCAACACAAAAAGAAATCAAAGAAAAATGAGTTACTTAAAGATCATGCATGCTTAAATCTTATCCCGGAAGTGATATGATCTCCAATCAATCTTTTTTAGATAAAAATTGCAGCTTTCTTTTGACTCTGCCATCTCGAGGAAATGATATGCTTTAATTTTTTACCGCTAGACTTCTCCATAAGACAAAGTAAGAAAAATTGCACGAAAACTATAATTTAATGGAAATCCAGATCACTCATCTAGTGACACTTGTACTACTGTTAATGTCACGTATGATATTCTTTTAGCGGCACTTCTAAAATTTAATGACAAGGTTACCGACGGGTTTGAATAATTTTAATCTTCCGGATTAAGAATAAACGTGTTCTTGGTCCACGGCAAAACTACATCCTGTGCAAAAAAATTAAGCAATACAAATTCACTGGTAAAGCTAAAGATCCTGAGATCAGAAGTACTGCTAAAACACTCTGTAGTATCAAGACAAGGAAGTTGAAGGTAGGCTTCATATATAAATTTTAATTATCAGAGCATTAAATGCTGTATTATGCTAGCTTTTGCAATCTCATCCTATGTAGTTCCGACTCCTTTATTTCATTTTGTTGAATTATGAATCTTCTCCTTCTTTTGCCTCTCTTCTTAATCAGCTAAGATCGATGGTTAATTCTTCATCAAAGCTTCATATCAGTCCGTAGCTGATCTACAGTGACAAGAACACCTTCTTTCGCTGCAAACATATGTTTTGCTATGAAGATAAGGACTCCACAGATCACTTCTATCTGCATATATAAATTTTTTATAATGACTGCACAGATCGATCACTTCTATCTAATCCTCTTCAGAGCCGAATGCCTTTCCCTGCTAGTTTAAGAAGGCTCGTGTTGGGCAGCCCTCTTATAACTTGTTTCTGGTAACCAAAGTCAAAGAGTACTAGCTGACCAAGTGTATTTATTTAAAGTTTGGTCTTTAAGTATGCCCAAACTGATCAATGGAAAGCAAGAAAGACTAAATTCAAAATCCAAAAAGAACAAAGAATCTGAGGAAGTTAACAAATAACGCCACACGGATCAACAGTAAGTTGAAAGTTCTGAGCTGCTTGTAGAAAATCCGTGTATTTTCCTCGAGCCAAAGTGAACAACGAGATCATCCATCAGAATGAACAAGTTCGATCTCTGTTTGCTAAAGACCATTGCAGCAACTATAGATCCTTCAGCCAAAAGGTAATGGAAGGAAGAGAAGTAGCAGTAGAGAAGTTGGACTTACTGGGGTCACGAACAGAAGCTCTGACAGTGTAACCCCGTTGCAGCAAGAACTTGACTAGCCATGAAGCTATGAAGCCGGACGCTCCGGTCACGCACACCGTCTTCCCTGCTCCGCTCATTTTCCGGCCTTACTTTCTTTCCCTCTGTGTGTGTATTCTGTGTATAGTTGTTGTGGTCCTCGTGGAGTTTGCTTCTTCCAAATTTATATTGGAGCTCCCACTATTTCCTCGCGTAAATTATAAAATGGTCCCTTGTGTTTGTATATAAAATTTTAAGGGATCCTTAAATATTGATTTATTTCGTTGTGATCATCGTTTGATACTTTCTTTTCTAATTGGTCCGATCCTTTAGGTCTAAGTGTAATACGCCATCAATTTAAATATGGAGACCTTAGAAAGTAACTTTGTTCTTCTACATTTCTTTTCTTTTGTTTATATACAAAGATTTGTACTCATCTTATCGCGCTATAAGGTCATCGACTCTAGCACCTCTATCGACTCTGCCACCTCCATCAGTACATCACCTCCAAATTACATCAAAAAATTCAATCTTGAAATAACCCTTTTCACCTGAGATGAGCATCAAATTCAGCCCCTTTAAATCGACAAAATCTTAAACTTTAGGGACTTAAAGCTCTAATAAGAAAATAAAGCTAAAGTAAAGGACCACAGAAAAATAAATTCAACATGAAGGGCCCATTAAAAGTTGGACTCAAACATAGGGGGCTATTTCTATAGTTTATTTTATTTTCTCTTTCCTGGGAATGCAAGTTGAAGGAAGTCGTACTGCGTAACAAACAAAGGGCATTTGATAACGGAATATTGTCTTTAGGCGAGTTGGATGTCGCTTTGAACTAATTTATTTTTTAGTAATATCAACCACCGCCTCATCGATTTATTATAATTATACTAATGGCTACGACTTCAGTCAGATTCACACCTCCTTCTCTAGTAACTGGTTAGATGTTTTCAATATTCAACAGAAAAAGAAATGATTATAATTACCTACGCAAAAAAAATATTATTTATGTCTGTTTAAGCGGTGAAATTTTTTGGCATCGTCAGTTATCAAGTCTTGCCCGAACGATTCGTGTTTAAAGGAAATCGAGAGACGGAGGGGACTATCCAAATGTGTAATCCAGACTCAAGTGGCATCCGATCAGCTTCATATTATTATGGAGCATTAATTAATACCAGCGCACCATCCTTTAAGCTAACCACACGTGCTTTCACATAAAATAACGTTTAAGGTATGCGGAGATTTGTTTAAGCACATGCATAATGTTTCTTTCCTATTGAGTAATGTTGTTGGGAGTTGGTGAAGTCGTAGAGCGTTGTAGCTTCCTTTCTAAAAAAATGCTATACGCACATGACCAAGTTTCCATTGCAAAGGAAAAGAAGAAGATGAGCATCAGTCACATGCTTTTGAAAGGGTACAGGAATATCCGGTTTAAGCCACTATATAAGAAACTGTCACTAAATTTTTTTCCGCTAGAATGTAAAGTGATAATATTTTATCGTTAAAATATATTTAGCGACATTGTTTTTGCAGTTAAAGCAAAGGTAGTGAGTGTTCTAGAGCCGAGGATCAGAGTCCTAATTTTGTTGCACGCAAGAGAATAGTGCTAATGTTACGGTAAATACATGTCCCAAAAAAAATAAAAAATCCTACGTGCATAAATGCTTTTAGAAAGAACTTTGGTTCGGTATAGTGACAAGTATTTGTAGTATTTGTGGTCACCCCTTGCACTAGGTAACTTTATAAGTATTACGAGAATTGCACTTCACTCCTATTTTGTCTTTGAAAAGACAATAACAAAAAAAGAAAGAAAGAAAAAAGGGATAAAGGCTTTTTTACTCTCTTTAAAAACCCTGGCCGCTCTATTTTCGTGGAGCGCCTCACCCTATATTCCTCCTACGCCTCGATAACTCTGAATCTTTTTCTCATTGTGTTTACTCCCAACTTCTTCATTGATTTTATGCGATGTATCCTCTGCTATCAAAACATGAGCAAAAATCAAACTGATGAAGGCACCGATTCCCATTTGATTGGCTCCCGCGATATGCATTTTGTTTATTAAGGTGGAGGTCATATTGTTGAGACTCGGCACGCACTAAATGCATAAATTTCGTGAAACAATCCAAGGTCCTTCAACATCGACGGGGGAGGAAAGAGGGGAGGAGGGGGGGGGGGGGGGGGGGGCGCTGCTCTCACTTCAGGAGAGAGACACCACCAAAGCATGATGGCTAGAGTTTTTTTTCATAGTCATAGAAGCATCGGTTACTGAGATTACTCCTAAACGCGAATTCATGCATTCACATTCTAACCCGAAAAGGGCAACGCATGCACTTTTTCATATCTAGTTGCCACATTTCATCAAAAAACACACATTAAATCTAAAGAACTAATGTTTGAGCTGAGCCATTTTAGTTTCACGTTCGTCACTTGAGTTCTCTCCAAGTGTTTTTGTAGAATCACTTTTAGCGGCACTTACCACCGTAAATCTAATATCAAACATTAAAAGCTCTTAATATCCGTCTTAGCCGGTGTAGGTTGAGGTGGGTGCACCATTTCACATATAAAAAAGGTAGAAGCTATCAGAGAAACATAGTTTTTCAATTGTTATTTCTTTTTGCTTGATTAAAACCCCAAATACATTTTCAGTAAATCTAGAATTCAACCTAAATAAACCAAAACCTGGAAAAAAAAAAAGGAAGAAGCATATTACCTTATCATTAGAACCTTGGACGGAATATCCTTAAAACCTTCATCCCCACAAAATTGGAAAAGATGATATACAAACCCCCAAAAGTTTACTCCAATTGGACTGAATTTTTACATTTCTATTCATTTATACTGTTCCTATGCAAACCAACATGATGATTTGAGTTTCTATAAATTTGTTTTTCTCGGTTTCCTATGTTTTCTTTTCTTCTTACTTACGTCCTAGTGAATTTTCGATTATTGCCTTGACATTCATCTTTGTTAGATTCTTTGCTTAAATGTAATTAATTAATGAAAAAAGAATAAGCATTATTTGACCCAAAAGACAATAAAATTATAAAAAATTTGACCGACACCTCTGACGCCAATAAAACTCGGCAAGTGTAGATGCCCCCAAGGACTTTTCAATGTAAAATCCTGCATTTGATTTGCTTACCGTAGGGTACACATGTGAGTGGCAGTCGTACTCATGATCATTTTTCTTTTAACAAAGGGCCTACGAATATAGAATTAACTTTTGGTTTCTGCAATATGGACCATGAAGCATGATCGTTCTTCTTGTGGAATGAATCTGGACGGATCGGATCGGTGGAAGATACTTATTAGGTGAGAGCACATTCAAGACAAAAAACGTGTTAACAACGAAGGAGATCTAACCTCAAGGGGTGAATGAAGTGGCAAAGGCCCTTGAAAAATAACTTCAAAATCTCAAGTTCAAATTTTCATTCCGATGAGTCATATAAATTACAATTATAATAATTTTAAAAATAATAATAAAAAAAAAGAACATCGAATGGGATCTAGCACCGACACTATGTTATATGAGACTGTGGACTAGTGTGAGAAAGCTCTGAAGAAATAAAGGTGTGCATGTAAGCGAGTTTGCGGACCTATAATTAGAATCTATAAAGCTAGGGTGACTAGCTAGCGCTAGTTTGGCTACTTCTAGTGAGACTCAGAGCCCTGATCAAATCAGAATTTATGAAGCTAGAATGACTAGCTAGCGTTAGGAAGGTGTGGCCAATAGCGTTAAGAAGTTTTATAAAGTTAGAGTGACTAGCTAGCATTAGGAAGGCTACTCTGGGCAAGCCCACTTCTAGTGAGACTTAGAGTCCTAATCATAATCCGCTCTTAGGATTTAGTGTCTGACTGGGATGCTAAGCCTGGGTTTCCTAGAGGGTTGAGAGCTTTATTACTCCCTCCGTCCTAAGAAACTGATCATATTTTCTTTTTGAACCGTCCCACAAAAATTGATCACTTTCAAATTAGAAAAGATTTTGTAGGCATTTTTACATATTTATCCTTTTTATAATTTTTTATTCAATTTCTCTCACCACATTTAATTTTTTACCAACTCATTTTCTCTCTCCTGGCTTATCACTTTATACTTTTTTATTCTATTTCTCTCTCCACATTTAACATTCTACCAACCAATTTTCTCTCTCATAACCCACTTTCTTCCCTCCCCCTCTCTAAAGGATAAAATGGGAAAGACACACAATATACAACATAAATCCTTCATATACGTGTAAAGTCAAATTGATCACTTTTTTAGGGACTGAGGGAGTACTTGGTTTGCACAGACTCCTGGGCAAGCCGACTAAATTCCTTGTGTCTGGGTTGGTGAGAGTAACGTAGTGACTGCACCCTAGTCTATGGCTCCAGAGTTAAACCTCTCAATACTCCTAAGGCTTTGGTGGTGGAGTGGTTCTGCTATGCCAAGCCCATGCATCAAAGTTCATATACGAGTTAAGAAGAGAAATCTCTACTCAGTAGTACTCACACCCTTGCAAGATTTCTAGTGCTTTGCTTACTATTTTTTCTTAGAGTCTTTTGCCCTAAGTTATCTTAGAATATGTCAAGTAACAATTGAACCCTTAGCTTGTTCTCGGCTATCCTTATTTATTCGTGGGTCCATGTCGTTGGCAAACTCGTTGAGGTAATTCCACTTGATTAGACTTTCTATCTCGTTCTTTAAATAGTAGCACCTATGTATTTCATGCTCATTGTTATTGCAAGCATATAATACTTGTTCTTAATCCTCTTGTTACTCGTAGTCCTCGTCTTCTACCTTTAGGATGTAGCCATTAACCTAAATCTCATTCGAGATTTGAGATCTTAGAGTATTGAGGGGTTCATAGGTCTTTGATGCTTGGATAAGATGGTGTCTATCTTTGAACTTAGGTGCATTCGACAGAGTACAAACCCAACCTTTTTACTCATCTTGCTCCTTGCACCTTCCCATGATTTTGTCCTTCTCTTGTTACTTCAGGGTATACATGTACTCTAAAGCTTGGATGTACTTATCCACCCATTTAAGAAGGTAGCCATGTCTTTTAGAGGTTTTTTGGACAAGGTCTAACATAGGGAGTTGTTAGTTTCCCCGACGGTCGTGATTGAAAAGGCAAAATCATTGTCAAGGTTTTTGATCTACAATTCCTCATCAGTAAAACAAATGGGATACGCATGGAAAGACTCATCTTTCTACTACACCATAATCATGAAACTTGTCGAGGTCTTACGGAGTCTTTGATCGCAAAGTGGTTGTGAGATACCAGGTAAGCTGGGTCAAAGAGATAACAAGTTTTCAAACTAGGTTATGGTTACCTTGCAAAGAATTTTCTAAAATGTAATAACAACATCGGAGACTTGATAAGGAAGCATGGTTGTCGTAACAACTATATCACGATCTCGAGAGTAACTGCTACTATTAGAGGTTGCATACGCCTCGGGCAGAAGCCTGCATAAAGTCCTCGGCAAATGGCTAGCCTTTGTTCATACATATCTGTATGGGCATTAGAATTGGCTCCTAAGTAGTAGTCACTAGGCATCAATGACTATGAGGGTTTTTCTTCTCACAATCGTCCGGTTTGAGTTTGTGGTGTAAGTGTCGAGGGTCTCTTCTTGCCCAGCCTCAGGGCCATTCTTTTAACGGGCACTTTGGCCTGCATGACGGCATTTTGTTCTATATATCTGCACTTACTCATGTGCATCAAGGGCCGTCTGGGCTTCACAAATCTGGAAGCGTGAGGGGAGGATTGGTGAAGAGATCAGCATCTTTGTTTTGGTACCCTTGATGAAAGCCTTGCTCAAGGTTGTTCGAGATTACTTTTACTATAGAATGAGGGCTATTAAGCTTGCAGTTAGTTTGTCATACGTATGGCGGTTATAATATGATGGGCAGGGGGCCTATGTAAATTACCCTTTGCTAGAACCATTTGTGTGTAATGATGACGTTTTCTCAGGTGCACAAGGATCGATGATTTGGTTCGCCCTTTATTAGATGTTGATAAGTACTGTGAGATCCTTCACCTAGTTAGAGAGATTATACTGCTTGAGAAAGATAGTGTGCCTCTTAAAAATTGTGCAAATTATGCTTAGATTATAGATTTATTAGATAGTTCTCTCTTTAGTCTAGGATCACCTAATGGATGAAATTAATCGGGTCAGGGTAGGTACAAGACAATACGAGTGAGCACCACGAAGGATACCAGTGAACACGTGAAAAAGGTGTGGATGTGCATGGAATCGGGTCAGGGCACCTGGAAATCTAAAAATGGGTGAATGACCTAGGTCGACTAGGGTCTGGAGGGCTTTCTACCAATCCATTTTTTAAGGAGAATAAGACTTCTAATTGTATCCACTCTCAGACTTGCTATATTGATCGGACGTCAAGCTTGGGTACCCTGAAAGGTTAAGAGCTCTGCTTCTTGGTCGACAATTCTGTACGAACCGGGATTGAGTCATCACGTTCGACAAAGGACGAATAAACCAAGAGGCGATCTAAAATGCATCCATGGTTCTGGCGTCTCGCTGAGGCAGTTGTTACAACCTAGTCAATGACCCACCAAAGCACAATGCCTTCCTTAACAGAATATGTACTAATGAGATCATTGATGAGGTCTTATAAGGCCAAACTCCTATTTCTCCCACTTTTAGGTAGTACAAGATGTCAATCGTATACCGCAATCCACCCTCCTTAAAACCCAGTGTCCTTGCTTACACACATCTACTACCCTTTAGGGCAATGCTCTGGCACATTACTAGTACCCCCAAGATCTAGTTTAATCCTATCAATAAAGACCAAACCCAAGACTGCACAATATTGCAATGCCTCCTTGAAAGGGCACGCCAATAGATGTTAATCTAGTCCTCATCAGTGTCTTAAAAAGCTAAATTCTAGCTCTTACACGTTCGATATACGTTCGATCTGGGGCGAGATGTCACTTGTCTTTTTATTGTTTATAGCCTAAGACCTCTTCTAGTACAAAGTCGATGTGTGATCTCTATGCACCATATTATACTACTACTCTAAGATCTCATAATCCATCATAACTAGGACCCAATGTAATCTGTAGCACCGCTCTAGCGTCCCTAAGGTATTCTCTAATACTACTTGTAATGACTTTGTCTAACGCCATAGGAAATAGAGCCTGTTTGGGGTTGATTCTAAAAAGCAGAATTCTGTTTAAATCTTAATCAGTTTTTAAAATTAGATTTAATATATTTTAAGCATAATTACTTTACTGTTTGACAAAAAGTAGTTGTAAACTAACGTAAAAAATAAAAGTGTTTAGATGAAAAATGCTTAAATCAGTTCCACTATGACAAAATTACCATAGATGACACTTAATAAATAAATTTCTTATTTCATTTAGAAAGGTGTGATGTTAAGATAACTTTCATTTGTAAATAACTATATTACACAAATAAATTATCAAAATTTATTTTCATCCACCTATAAAAGTTGTTTATTTTTTTACTTTAAATTAAAAATACCGACAATCTCACATGAGTGCTTATAGTAAAATAACTATCACAAATTAGTTAAAGGATATCACATGTTCTTTTGTAAGAAAGATGAGGATAGTATGGTAAATTAGAAGGTGAAACCTGATTATGAGAAGAGTAACTATTTCATAATCCCCACTTTTCAGAATTATGGATTTAATCAGTTTTGAACTTTTTGAAACAGATTAAATCTCTTAATTTGTTTTACCAAACACTCACAAACCTGATTTAATTTAGATTAAATTAGGTTTAATCATCTCAAAATCAATCCCAAATATCCTCAAAGCAACGTGTCCCTTAAAGGAATAAGTGCTAATGAGATCATTAACATGGTCTTTCTAAGACAAAATTTTACCTCTCCCTTGCAATATTGGGCAAGAGGTTATTTGTCCTTTATCACATAGCCTAGTACCTCTCTTAGTACCCAACACATTTAATCCTTCTAATACATGACAAGTGTTAGACGTGTCATCGCCGAGCGGGAAAGTTCTAGAATCATGTCTCCAATAACACATGTCAATTATTAGTTTGGCATTATGTTTTATCCCAAAAATCATAACGCTCTACGTAACTTTTTTTACAGCTTTGAGTTTTGATCTTACAAAAAAAGAAAAAAGGAACTGATGGCGACCTTCATATGGTTTGATACGGCAAGTATCTTTCTTCATGCATTGAATGTTTAAGGACAATATCCAAACCAACTTTCAAACTAATGACTTGGTAACATATTTCTGGGATTATCTGCTTCAATAAAGTATACCTAAAGTAATTATTGCATCGTCCCAACTACCCATATTATTTAGAACTCTTGAACCAGTGAGAACTAATGTGAAAGGCAAAGGAGGGTCAAAAACTGATTAAATAATTTAAGCGGGTTTCAAATGGTCGGAACCACTAATCTCTATGCATTTAATATTTTCTACGACTTGGACGTAATCTTGAAATAAGAGCTACACGTTATCATTAATAATAATAATACTAATAATAATAATAATAATAATTTTTTGAGTAGAGTCGTGCTCCAAGAGATAAGTTTCAAGTTCAGAATGGTCGGTTACTTTAAGCTTAAGCATCAGACGTGGCAGATCCCCAAACCAATTGTATACTACTACTGGCCACTAAAATATGCCAATGATATGAGCTCCAATCCTAAGAATGATTTGACTTTCCAGCTCTCTGCATATGCCCATCTTATTCCTTCATCATTAACATACGACGATGTTCGTTAGTGCAAAGTTTAACCACGACGGTCCAACTTTGGACCCATTAATGCTAAACAATACTGAATGATTTGGAGCTCCGACCTTTCCAACCATTTAGAATCATTAATTATGTTATATAATTTCATTCTTTTACGCTTTAGTCATGCTCAACTAACAATTTTGAATCATGACCAATGATCCAAAACTATATAATATTTACTCGTTAATCACCAAATGGTTTGCAAAGTTTAGAAACTGTACGTTTACATTTTTCAGTTTTCATTTTTGTAATGATGATGAAAAAGATAATTTTTTTCTTGTATGTGTTACGTTTTTTTGATTCCGTTTTGGATAAAATTTTCAAATAGTATCAAAAAAGCTGAAAACACCCAAATGGTGTTTTCTCCTTTCCTTGAACTGTATTCTCCTAATCAGAATACCACCTCTTCTCCTTCATATCTACTGCCATATTTCAATAAACACTCACCAAACTAGATCACCTATTTCACTGGGTCTTCCTAGAAATGGAAATAGTGGGGTCCATTAATGAATTGATTCAGAAAAAAATTGGTAAAAACGAAAATGATAAATGTACAGAAAAAATTGAAAAACTAGATACGGAAAAAAGTAAAATTGAATACTAAATTCTGGAAACTAAAAACAGAATATAGAATACAGAAAAAAATCTCGTAAGCGTACGGGCCCTTAATCGCTTGAGCTTCCACATGTGATCAGAAGTGTCAATAGTACCCACTCAAGAACAATAGAATAAAGGAGCTTGACCCATCTAAAAAGACTACTTATTGAAATTACAGGAGCTTTAGTTATGTTCAATCGTGGCAACCAAATACATAACTTCCGCATAGTTTATTCTGCATGCGTGTCAATGAAAATATAGTTCTTATGGTACGTGTAAAGAAGCCCATACGTGAAAGGCAAGTAAATCGTCCGACAAAAATTAATTTGGAGACACTTTCACATGGCTGGCGAGATCCCGAATAATTTCTTCTCCTTCAAGCTCTCAACTGTTTCCTTGATGCTTTCCTCAAGGGAAATGAAGTCGATGCCCAAGCTTTTTGCTCTTTCTTTGGAAACCTGATATTTTGGAACGAAAGGCTTCTCATCCGCGCACCTGCAGTACATAGCTCATGAAATTAATGGACCTGAAAAACCAGTAAAGAAAGGAAAAGGGGAAAATAGAAGAAGAAAGACATTGATGGTGCAATATATAGACATTTTTAGGTAAAGCATAGAGAGAGCTCTTCTTAGAGATTCTCAGTTCCAACTTTGAGGCAACGCTTGTTCTAGTCTCATTTCAGTTACTTCTTTTCTGGTGGGTAAAATTATTTCAGTTACAACCATGTTAGTATTTTGGTAATGTCTACGACGGTGTTCATTGTCCTGTCAGATTTTACCTTTAACTTGGTAGGTCGTACAGCACCCAAGAAGCATCACTCTACTTCTATTTTTCCTTTCTCTTCCTCGTGATACCAAAATAAAATTTTCTCAAATACCTTTAATGGATTCATATTAAGCAGCATTTATATATGTTCTCTTAGTATAAGCTTAATACAAACTCAGTGTATAAAGTTCTCAAATCCAACTTTGCATCAACCCTTGTTCTAGTCTCATACCTCTACATTCTTCACAATCTCATCTGTAACAAGAAAAAACTGATAGGGTCTTACAGCTAATTCTAGACAAATTTCCCCCCTCTTCTCAGGAATCCACCATATTACTTACACAGTACCCTATGAACATAACTACATCGTGGTTCGAGAAATTAAAAAATGTAAAACTATGGCACGGAAGAGTTTATACAAGGCAGATCAATGAGCATCTTCTTTTGCATATCTTACTTTTAACATTTGTGGAGCTGAAACACACCTAACATAACTATGTGGCATGAATTAGGCTAACAGAGGTTGCCACAAGTAACAGCAACTCACTGACATCGGTTTACCCAGTCCCAAACTCCTCAGGTTATCAAAATATGACAAACTGAAGTTCAAGAAATTGAAAATTGAAGTATGAGATTGAAAGTTCACAGAAGTCAGAAGGCGGTTTATAGTGCGTACTCCTAATTGGCACATGAGGCCTATGTGTTACGATTGCGCCGACACTATCCTAGTGCCTAGCATCAGGGACAGGGCAACTCTCATGCACCAATGTCCTTAGAAATCGTTGCGCATCTATTCTCTGCTTCCACTCAAACCACAGAAGCAAGGCAAGGCCCATGCCAACAAGCAGGGACTCGCTCAATTAGCATTAGTCTCCTTGTCTAGGAGCATGACCACATCGAGGAGCAACATCACCAAGAACATGGTTATCTTGGCTCCTCAGCGCAACCCCCCAAAATGAAAGCGAATACCTGGCGCCTTGGCTCCCACATAAACTCAGCTAGGAATGGTTCAAAAGCACATGCATACTGGAGATTGAAAGAAAATGATGGCCATGTATATTTTTTGTGCCATGGTAAAAAAGAAATAGTCGAGGAACCTCCCATAAACTTGGTGGAGTGGTCGAGGAGACAGTGATTTTGCAGCTAGCCTTGCTAAGAGAAAAGATGCCTCATCCTCTGCAAAGTTGGATGCCACGAGGGTTCTCTCATGCTCATCTAAAATGCTCTCTCAGCACCAAAATAAGAGGGTCTTCTGGAATCAAATGTGGCAATTGCTAAATGACTTCAGAAATCGCCATTTGCTACATCATCTTCATTTAAAGAGCAAAGCGCTCTCCTCTTCGAAGTACTAGGCCAAATCATCATAAGGTTCCTCAGCATTCACCCTGGTCTGAAAGGAACCTCCGTTGGATTCCTTCTCTGTCGGACTCCTGTCGAAATCCTGCCTAATGAGTATAATGCGTCTATCTCAAAGAGGCTTCTCATCAAGAACACCTGAACCTCGATACTAATTACATATGAGCAGCTGGCATAGCATAGATTGTCAAGCTGAAACCTTTTTGAAGCCAGATATATATACCAAAGCTGTCAGCCAAAAATATATGCAGAACCTCAAAATAGGCTTGTCAATGGGACCTTGGCTGAGTTGCTGATAGATCAGAAACTATTTCCAGCGGCTCAGAATCACTGAGAGCCCTTCTTTTGCGGGGTATAAAACCAATGTGGACGAATTGCAGGAGAGCAGCTATAATCCATCTCCGGGGCAAAGCAATAGGATTAGGGTTTGTCTGAATACAAAGAGATGAGAGCTCTAGAAGATGATAAAGGCGACATGATCACAAGGCTGACTCTCGGGCCAATATGGTAGATTTGACAAATAAAATGTTACGTGACACCAAGGTACGTACTAAGCTAGAATTTTCAGCTTTGGGAGGTGCTAAGTAGTATAGAGTGTTCCTTTAAGATAAGTTCTTTAATTAAAACATAAGAAGGAAAAAGGGTTCGGGAAATCACAAATGAAGTCGAGATGGTTCTCACATGGAACCTCTCCATCAAACCTCTGCCCCGAACCTAGCCGTCCCAATTAAAAAAACAAGTCAGAACCAGAGTATGTGTAAACGAGTTAGTCAACAGTCGGTAGAATTATCCAAACAATATCTGGTACAAATTAAATAAGAGCAGTAAGCGCAACCAGTTTAACTAGTAAAACCATGCGGCTAATCTATAAATTGCAGTGGGGAATAAGGAGCAACAACTTCCAGCGGAAACTAGCAGTCATAAAAAATAGTTCAACGTTGAAAACAAAGTTTACCACTTACTTTGCTGGAAGCTGAAAAGACGGATAAAGCTTGCGCAATATCTCCACTATTTCTGAATAGTGTGCAACTCTCTCAACCAAACAGTATCTTCCGCTAGCAGTAGGAATCTCAAAGGCTTGAATATGTGCATTGGCAACATCCTTAACATTAACCCACCCAAAGGTAGAATTTGGATATGTTTCCGCTCCTGCAATAAAATAAAAGGTGAAAAAGACCACATAGTAACAAGATACAAAGAAAGTCTAAAGAAAGATTACTCACATCACATGTTCCACAATAATTGAATGTCAAGCTTCTATCATCTTAAGAGAAGATTACATGTCAAAGTGCTTCCAGTTTCACACTATAAAATAGGAGGGGGTATAGGAGGAAGAGAAAGGAAAATTAACAAGGTACAAAGAAAGTCTAGAAAGATTACTCACATCACATGTTCCACAATAATTGAATGTCAAGTTCTATCTCTTAAGAGAAGATTACATGTCAAAGTGCTTCCAGTTTCACACTATTAAATGGGAGGGGGTATTGGGAGGAAGAGAAAGGAAAATTAGGTATCGTTGTTGATCAAAAACTCCTGGGTTCCAAGGGATGCCTTCGGAGATTGGGGCTGAGGGAGCATAAAGAGAGGATGACACATTGTGCACCACTCTAATTTGTTGTATTAAAGAACCATATTTTTCTTCTTGGAATCTTCCTCCGAGCATTCCAGCTTGGTGACATAGAAGAGGAATATTTCTTTTTTCCTTTTAGACCTTCCACTCCTCTTACCAAACTGAGCATCAGTGTCGACCACATTTAACTTAATAGACATTGGAACACTTCAGATAAGCCGACATCCCTTCACTGACTTTGTTAGAAATTTGATGTTGATAATCATGATACGATGGTAAAAGAGATTAATATGGTGGCTACTTTGGCCATCCTTAGTGGCTTTCCCTCTCTCCCCATATCTCTTCTACAATTGTATCATGATTATCAATATCACATTTCCAACATGGTATCAGAGCCAGTTCGACTCTAGTGGGGCGTTAACCTCTATTGCTTCATCAATTCATCGTTCCTCTGCCACATCTACTTCACCAAGAAAAAAGGATGTGAAAAAGAAGAAGCGTCAGTGCCTCTGAGAGAGCCTAAAAGACTACTAGCCTGTTGGTGAGTTTTGAGAGGAAAGAAAGAAAGTAAGAGAAGGGAAGAGAGAAGAAAGGAAGAGAAGGGAAGACGACTTTCCTTCATCTTGTTTGTGAGTTTAAGAGAGAGGAAAGCATCATTCCTTCCTCTTTGTTGTGAGTTCAGCAAAAAAGACAATAAAAGATACCAGATTACAAATGTACCCCTATACCACATTGTGATTTTCTAACAAAAGCTATAGAAGTATGATCCTAGAAAAAAGCATAATCTTTACAGGGAAACAAATTAGTTATCAATGACATCATACAAGGTTCATACCATACTACTGTAATAAGCCTTGCATAACCGGTTAATGGCACAATAAGAAAATACACAACTAACCATGAGTTGACTACAAACATCCGAACATCCAAATCTTATTAATGTCACACTGAAAGCAAAACAATCAGTCATGAGCCAACTCTAACATCCAAGGAAATCATCTGTTTGTAAGTGAAATGGTAAGTTTTTGTAAGAAACCTTAGGACCTAAAAGTCATTAAAACTTTAGTCTTCATTATCTCAAGGTAATGTGGGCATTCTTAAAGTATTACTTATGAGAATCTCCTTTCTGTCCATTTTCTTCCGAAATTTTAGAGGAAAGATTTGGAGAAAAAGAACCCAAACTTTCCTTTCTCTCTTCTTTTCTCTCCTAAAAAAAAAACTCATGAGCAAGAGAAAACGGAGCAAATGATCCACTTTCCTTTCTTTTCCTCTCTATTCTCTCCTAATAAATACTCACAAACATAGTGTACAAACACCGGTAGTTGAGAAGGTCACAATGCAATTGCATTAGCATTTTAGCACCGTTGTTGCTCTACAAGCACTGCCCAAAGGAGAGAGCGCCTCTGAGAGAGTCAAGTTAAAAGACAAATGGTGGCAAATGTTGAAATGGGGTGAATAGAGCATAAGAATACGGAGAAGTACATGAAGGGGAAAGAAGAAGAAAAGGCAGGTGGGTAGCAAGTGCCAATCTGCATGAAGAGAGAATGGGAGGCTTCCAAATGCCAACCCACCAAGAAGAGGAGAAATTGGGAAGCTAGGAATTGCTTCACCAAAAATGCAAAAACCCATGGCAGCAACAAAAATGAAGAAATGGACAAATGTCCGTAAACCAGCCAAAAAGAAGAGCATGAATAAAAGAAAATGGTGCAACCATCAGACGACTGCGGAGAACATGATGAAGATGTCCACCAATGGTCAAGCATGAAGATACAAAAGAGGGAGGAGCTTTTGCATTCCAGCCAAGAAGAGAAAAAGGGTTCAACTTTCTAAAAGCTACAAATTAAGAGGGGGTGTTCGAAAACTGAAGAGAAGTTAATTCGGAATTTACAAAAATATCTAGAAGTGCCTAGTTTAGATGTCTCTAGAGCTTTGTATAAATGAAGTTGGTAAGTGTGCTAAAGAAAACTCCAATGTCAAGTATAAATGTGTCAAGTGATGCTAGAATCTAAGTCAACTAGGTTGGTCGGTTGAGGCCATTCAGTTCTTCTTTCCCTCTCTCCCAAATCCATCTCTTGTCCCATGAAATATATCATCAATATTAAATTTCTAATAGATTTATGTATGTTTGTTATATACGAAATTAAATTTCAAACGAGGGTCGGGGGAGGGGAGAGAGAGAATGGGAACCAACTGAGTTGAATCAACAAAGACAAAATATCGATTTAAATGGGCATCTCCACTACAAGTAATATCATAATAGAGTGATATTATCAACCCTGTAGGGTTCACTTGTAAAATATGGATGCATATAGAGCAATAACGGCACTACTAAAGGAGCACTCTTTGTGCTTAACAAGAGAAACATACCCTTTATTACGTCCAAAATTGCAGCAGCGCTTGTGTTAAGTGTTGGCTGTAACAGAGGACCGATAACCATTGCAGGGTTTATAGCAACCATGTCAAAGCTTTTCTCCTTTACAAATTTCCAGGCAGCATCCTCTGCCAAAGTCTTCGAGAGCACATACCAAAGCTGGTAGAAGCAAAAAGGGGGAGATGAAATGTACTTCATTATTTAGGCTGGAGATTTCATTAGTAGAAAAGATTTGTGAAAAGAAAAATGCCTTTCACCCATGCAAGCAGCAATCTGTATTCACAACGGATGCAATTATCTCGAAAAGATGTTGCTTAGTCCATTCTTTTCAGATAATGACACGAAATGTGGGAATTCAAAGATGTAATGTTAAATAAGCTATAAGAGTCCTATCCACACCTAATCAGACAGCATAAACTTTCAATTTGGTATAGAATGCGGCTCATGGAGAATTGAGATAAACGCATTTTGGGCTCGATTAAGACGCAAGGATCATCGAATTATATGATAAACGGGACGTCGTGGCCTTCTACCATGCCTTCTAAGATCACGAGACATTTAAGCGAAGTCTTACTGCAACTTCCTTTGTCTTGATCACAAAAAAGGTGGTGCTGTTGAAATTAACTAGACCCATTAGCTTGGTGGGATTTATTTACAGGTTACCATTTGAAAGTTTTGGTAATCAGGCTCAATGGGTGATAGCAAATGTTATATCAGTGTCCAAAAGTGCATTTGTTGGTGGGAGACAGATTCTTGATGCTATGCTTATGGCATATGAATGCATAAGCTCTTGTCTTCGATTTGATGTCCCTGGCTTAATGTGCAAACTGGATATTGAGAAGGCGTGCGACCACATCAGTTGTTCCTTTCTTGTTTAGATGCAGGAGAGAAGGAATTTCTGGGCCAAGTGGAGGGACTAGATTAATTTTTGCAGTTCCAGGGTAAAACTTTTGGTTTTGGTAAATGTGGTCTCCTGCTGGCTTCTTCTCTTCTTCCAGGGGCTTAAGGCAAGAGGACTCTTTATCCCGTTCCCTCTTCTGATTGTTATGGAGGCACTTAGCCGGATGATGAATAGGGCAGAGGCTGGAGGATTAGTTAAGGGGATTCTACCAGGGCTAGCGACAGAATGGGACTTTCGGTTTCTCACATATTATTTGCTGATGAATGACACCATATTGTTCTGTGAAGTTCAGATGACGTGCTTGAGACTTGTTCTGATATTTCTTCAGCTATTTCCTAGGTTGAACATCGACGTGGCTAAGAGTGAGATTATCCCAGTAGGAGATGGTCTCCAGTTCTTGAACGATTTAAAAGAGGGTGGCTAGCTAGAAGAAGCAATATATATCCAAGGGTGGCCGTCTTAACCACGTCAAGAACACAGCTCATGGGTTGGGATCGGTGAAGGTTGGAAGTTCTTCAATAAGTTTTTACAAATTCCTGTTCTAAATGGCTTGCGATTGAGGTTTTGGCTGGCAAGTAGAGGGATGAATATCTGTTGAGTAATTCTTTCTTCAGTTTGTCTAGCAACAAAGAGGTTTTAGTGGCTGATTTCCTCTCTCTCAATGGGGATTGTGTTTGGGACCCCATTCTTCGGAAGAAATTTCCATAATCAGGACTTAGACTCGGTGACTGCTTTTCTTGGTCTTCTTTATTCGGTGAAGGTTGAGTGTGGGGAAGAGGATGAGGTACTATGAGCGGGGGTAGTAATGGCACCTTTTGTAGATTCTTACTACTCTGTGTTGACTCCAGTAGAAACAAGTGTGGTGCTCCTCAGCTCGTTTTCAGGTGTGCTTCTTCACTTGGGAGGTTGCGGGAGATGCCATTCTGACTGGTGATAATCTAAGGAGGAGGAGGAGGAAGATACAGGTGAACTGATGCTTCATATGCAAGAACAGCGACTCTGTGGATCAGCTTCCTTTACATTTCTCAGTTGCTAGGGAGTTGTGGGATTTGACTTTCAGTTCAAGGGGGCATTCCCTAGGTAATGCCTGATTTGGTACTGGACTAATTGAGGTACTGTCCCTATTTAAGTGACGTAGGCAGAATTGGAATGTATGGGATTTGCTACAACCATGCCTAATTTGGTATTTATTGCGGGAGAAAAATGTCAGAGCTTTTGAGGCAGTTAAAGTTTCATTAGACAAGCAGAAGGCTTCATTTTTGTTCTATCATTGTAGCTGGGCTGAGAAGTACTCAAACTCGAATGAAGCCTATCTAGCTTATTTGGAAAGTACTATTTTTGTGCTTCCTGTAGGAGCTGGAGGATATTTATCACGTACAGAGTGTTTCCCCCTCCTAGCAGATGTGAATAAAGCTTATACCGATAAAAAAGAAAGTTAATCGAGAATTGGTCTGTGTATGGGTAGACTTGTTATACTGAACTTTTTATTGATATGTTAGATGATATCAGCATCGGCAGGGACTGAATATAACAAAGGGAAAGTAAATGCAATGAACAGGGAGCCGGTGTAATGACAAAAGATAAGAGGGAGAAGTCTAATTTTAGACCCTAAGAAAGGTGAATGCTATTAGCATCTATCTAAATCACAGGACAAATTGTGTTTCAAATAAGAAATGCCAGTTCATGTTAAAGTTTCTCCTTACGAGTACATGATAAAGTTGACGTAAAGAATGCAATTTATAACGGCGCACCTTCATTTCTTTGCAAAACTCTGGATTAGACCACCAAGTCTCATCAACTACCACGTCTGGAGTCCGAGGTTTACCATTGTATGCAACTGCGGCTACAGAAGAGGTCAGAACCACTCTTTTAACTGATGGAGCTTTTGCACATGAGCCCAGGACATTAAGTGTTCCCTTCAGTGCAGGATCAATCAACTCTGCCTGGAAGGAGGAGCCGAGAATGGAAACAATTAGGTTCATCAGTAATGGAGCTATTATGAGCTTTCACAAACAAACTAGCATGATATTACTAACATTTTCAGTCAAGGCGTTGTAGTTGTTCTTACCAATACTGTTCACAATCAATATTTCATGTTATAAAGAAAAATCCAATTGCATAGAAATTTTCCCAAGAAAATGACTACTAATTAGAAGAAAATTCCCGAAATCTTCAACTATAAGGACAATTAATGTTTTGAGAACTACATTACAAAGTAATGTAGAGAGTATACTTATCATGTGTGAAAAATGACAATGCACGTTCAAATGCCTTGATAGTTCAATGTTTGTATACCCTCTTGATATATCTCTCAGCACACATGCCCATTAGAATGAAACTTAAAACTCAATATCCAATACGTGCAACTATCTTCCCTTAACAACTATCTTTTGTTCCCCAGACTTTTTAAATTTGGCATCATGTTATGTCATAGCAGTGAATCTGTGACCTTGCACGCCGTTGAATTTCTGGCATTCCATAGAGTGTAATTCTAAGCTTACTTCCAAACAACTGCCTAACGATGTTTGATCTCAGATGCAGATTGAAAGGCAGTATTCACAACATATCTCATCTACTGCTGACCTCCATGTAGCAATGATCAATGCTGTCATTGCTACCAAAGGTGGTGATCTGAGGCACTTCACCGCATGATAAGGAGGAGATGAGGAACTTGGAAGGCTTAAGGCATTAGTAACCAGAGGACAAGATGCATTTTTGTAAAAAGTGAGGGTCCCTGTACTAAAAACTCACCATTTATGGTGGATGCGAGGACTGCTTTTTGATAGGCTAACATACACCCCACCCACTCCAAATCCTAGCAAGGTAAGATTTTCAAACTTTTTATCCACCAAATATTGTATCACCGAACTGTCCAACTATTGGCAGACATAACCAGAAACTTCAGCTAAATAGTGGGAGAAACCGGCGACACGATATTTGGTGGATAGTAATTTGAAAATGGTATTTAGAACCCCAGTTCTAAGCACCATATTTAGAGACAGGTTCTTAGAACCCCAGTTCTTTGGGAAAATAAAATTGATGTATGATACCTTTTGTGCCTTCCACGCCGTACTTAATGAATGATAATTTAAAAATATGGAAATACAAGAATATGCAAACACATAGACATGTATGAAACCTGTGGATCGTTGATTGCATGGTAAAATGGAGACGCTGTATGAAAAACACCGTCACAACCATCAATCGCAGCATCAAAAGAATGTTCTTCCAGTAGGTTTGCTTTGAACAAGCGAAGTCTTTCCTTGGCTCCATCGAGTGCAAGTAAATGGTCAGTTCTCTTTGGATCATCTGAATAAGAGAAAAGCAAAATTGACTGTTTAAAATGGCTAAACCAGCAGCTATGCTAAAACCAAACTGTGATACTTATGTATCACAACAACTTGATGAATTACCATCTACAAGACTACAACATATCGCATGCATGTTGGCATGCTTACACATGAGCATACATGTAGACAGTTGACATTGTCATGGCTTACAGAAATTCATGGGAGGGGCCAATCATATGATTTTCTATTTCAGCTGAGATCTAGATATGCAGGATTAGTGGATGAGAAAGCATTTCACAAAGCACGGTAAGAATAATTGAGCCGTTTCATGTAGGCCATTTTACTAGATACCTATTAACAAAGATAAATAAAGATTTGAAACTAGCTACCCAGACTCCAAGTAATTCGGTTTCTTCTTTAAGTTAAGAAAAGAGAATTCTTGCAAACTGAAGGATGTTTCAGATAGAAAATTTTCACACCATGGTAAACTTTTACAACCATGATCTTCAAAACTCCGATGCAATTTTGCCATACTTTCAATCTGTTTATTAAGCACTAGGTGGAAACAATGAAGGCTTCAAAGCTTATGCTAATAATGAAAATAGGTAAATGCATCCTAGTAACAGATAAGCACACCAGAAAGCACAAAGAAAACGACCATTAAATTGGTCCCTAAGCATCTATTGCGCCAGGTGTTGCAGTTAAAAGAATGAAGATTAGATTGAACAGTAATCTCACTTGTAAATTCCTTCTAAGCTTTTCTTCTGAAGTAACACCGGTCGTTCTTAATTCCAGATGATTCTAAAAAAAACCATTATGTTCAGAGGTAATGTTGTCACAGGAACATAACCAGGAACAGTTTCTATTGAAACAAGGTTAAGCTTGGATAGGTGTAGCCTTTCCCAGACCTAGAAATGGAAGAAGCCTTGTGCGTTCGGCCACTCTTAACCAGATTTGAGCGGCCAAAGAAATCTGATCTGTATTATAACAACAATAAACACCAAAAAGGATACACTACACTGAAAGAAATAGATGCATCTACATGCACACTTTATAAATATGTAAAAGCCTTTTAATCTATGTTTCCTTACAGTCATCCAGCATAAGAATTTAACACAAGATCGTCCGAATATGCAAAGGTGATTATCACAAGGAAGTACATTAGACTTGTATCACAATTTATGAGCAAATAGTGATCCACCACTGGCGTTGGAACACGGGTGGGGGAATGGGGGAAGCAACTTGACGTCCCCATTGTGGGTTGCGATCTTACTTCTCCCATATAACCTTAATGAAATCTTTGAAATCTCAATTTCTTAATTGCATCTTATCAAATTGCTCAATAAACAGTAATTGGTAAATCAGTCCATGTACAAGGATTCATTGCAAAAGATTTAAGCCTAGGATCATTGTTCAAGTCCCACATAGCTACACTTGGGGATTGGGTTCGACTATTATACTTGATGGGCTTCATAACCTCTTTCAGCATGCTTTCGGGTTAGACACAAGGCTTTCACATGGTATTAAAGCTTATTGTTAGCCATGCGGTTAGGAACTTAAGCAATATATGAACTTTGCTCCTCCCAGTACGATCTTGTGACTAGTTCAAACTTATTTTGACCTTCCTACACGCATTCACCCACACACGATCGAAACGCACGCACTCACACGTGATCGCATTTCATTGACCAAACCACTATACATATGACTCTGACCTGACTAGTTTCTCAAGATAATTGTATATTTCTTGTTTGTCTTTCTTCCTTGAGCTTTATCTCAGCTTTTCCTTCTTTGGGGCGATGTTATAACAATGAATACTGAATTTCAGTTCAAAGAAGAAAATGATATGAAATCTAATTAACATAAAACATAAATTTGCAGCACACATCCGGAATCAAGAGGGAAGCAACGTGACCCATCTAACTTAAACAGCACCCGGAATCGTGGAAGTTAACGAAGTGACCTTATTAGGCTGCAGTTTTGAGTTGCATGGCAAATTCCAGATTAAGGGTCCCTAAACATTGTTCAAACTAAGATGATCAACACCATCAGAATCATAGAATGCTAGCGGGGGGCTTACTGGGGTCACGAACAGAGGCCTTGACAGTGTAACCACGTTGGAGCAAGAACTTGACTAGCCACGACGCTATGTAACCGGAGCCCCCGGTCACGCACACCGTCTTCCCTGCTCCGCTCATTTCGGAACCGGCGTCGACTGACACCGAGTGTGTTAGTGTTTGTTCTTCCGGGACAGTGAAGACAAAAATGGGATGGAGATGCTTGTTTGCAGTTTTTGGAGTGTTGCTTCTCCCAGGACTCTTATTGGATGTGATAACAACGCTTTTTATAAGTCCTCAAAATTACCTACTCAATTTGCATGTGACGAGAGGCCTGACGTTTTGGAAATTTCCATTCCGTAAGTAAGTTTCGTATTCAGGGGAAGTTTTCGATTTCATTTTTTATTTTGCCGTCGAAGAACAATTGTTCTTGGCCTCCTTTTTGGAAAAGGAGTAACTTCCTATTGACACGCCCAAGTTTGCGTTATCAACTCGCTAACTCGGACTTTGATCGTACAATGATCATCGACTAAATTAAAGTTAAATTAAGTTTAAAGTGTTTTATAAGAGTTATTAAACCGTTTAAATCTACTTACAGATTAAATTCAGAATCATCTTTTTTTTAATTCTTATTTAATGAGTATTAAAGAATCAAATTTGACTTAAAGAATTATTAATATATACACAGTACTCACATATAAACAGTCTTCAAACACACGCTTCCTTTAAATTTTAATATACTATTTGATCATTTTGTGGCATCAAATCAAACCTACCGTCTCTCCTCTGAGAGAGTGATTGGGTTGGTGCGGAATGTTTTGCCGTTTATTGTTTTCTCTCAAATATATTTTGGCTCCAATGGGCCACAAGGGTAGGTCGGGAGCAGTATCAAGTAACTTGTCTAAATTTTCCTTTTCGAAGTCAAGGATACAAGTGGTTGTAGGGTAGTTTCTAGTTACTTGTCTAAATTTTGTGTTTTGAAGTCAAAGATACAAGCAGTTGGAGGGTGGTTTCTGGTTACTTGTCTAAATTTTGTGTTTTGAAGTCAAAGATACAAGCAGTTGGAGGGTAATTAGATATCTCAAATCAAGTGAAATGCAAGTCATAAGAGCTGTACATTTCAGTACACTGGACCAATGGCATAAAATATCTTGACTTGCTATTGTTTAATCGTTAAGTTTTTACGTGACTATATTTGTTTGTTGTATCTTATTAGTAGAAGCGACATGATGTACGAATCATTTGAGTATTCTACTAACTTTTCACTTATTCTAGTGGTTAGGAATCAAAAAAACAAAAGTAGAACCATCAAGGTGGTCCTTGATGTTAATTTTTATGTCTAGTATAGATGAACCACTATAATATCTTTTTATAAATGAAATGTTTCTACTTTTAACCACACAAAAAAAAAAAAAGATCTTCACTAACGTGCAAAAGCATTGTGTATGCTATAAGCACAATAATTTCATATGAGTAGTAGAGACAATAATTTGTAGTTGCCGATCAATTAGTAAGGCCTTGTTTGACACTCTTTCTTTTTTTTTTTTTTCCAGTTTTGGAAACTGAAAAAAAGTTGCGTTTGGTAACCATTTTTCTTTTTTTTCTTCTTCAGTTTAAAAAACCAGTTTTTAAACTGAAGAAGAAAAAAAACTCCAAAAAATGAGACACACAAAAAAAATTTAAAATAAAAATTGGGTTATCAAACACCCAATTGTTTTTGTAAAAAAAAAAAAGTTAAACTGCTCTTTAATTTTTATTTTTTTAGAAATTGAAAAAAAAAATGTTGTCAAACAGAGTCTTAACTCTTGATATGATATCGAGACTAAAGGTGTCAAAGGATCGAGCTTGGGCTGGCCCAGCCGAGATCCTTAAGGTCTAGCATGGAAATGGGCAGGGCCGAGCCTGGGTAGGGGCACTTGAAGGATATCATGGCCCGGTCCTAGTCCAAGATCTTGACCAAAATTTAGGGCCAAGCCCCCTAGACCTAAATAAAAAATAATTTTTTAAAATTTTTCTTTATTCATTCTCTTTAAAATTTGGGTTTCGAGACCAGCTGCTTGTAAACAAATAGACAGAGTTACATATTTTTTAAAATAAGAATAATTACAGCAATAAGGTGAAATTAGAGTCAATGACTCCAAATTTAAAAATGTAACATACAGTGATAAAAAAATATTTTTATCTATTCATCAGGGTTCTGTTCAAAAAGTGTATTTTTTTATGATGTCATCATTACGTATTTTTAAAATAACAATGTTGCCCTTATACAACATATACTAATAATTCTTATAATTTTCAAATTAGGGTTTCAAAACCCCAATTTGAAGATTAGGGTTTTAAAAATTGATATGTTCTGTCTTTTTCATCAATATGGTGGCCTTATAGACATTATTGTGCCCATGAACAACATCAAATACATAAATCATGGGAATCCCATGTCGGCTACAAATTAAGAGAAGCATTCTGAAACCCATTCACCAGATTAATCCAATCTTCTGCAGTAGCATGTGGAAGAGGCATGCACCCTTCCTCCTCCACTCAATAAATTTCAAAATGGAGTATTCCTTCAATATTTCCCCGCCCTGATCATATCTTCATACACACCGCACTACTTATTCATTGTTAAAATACACAGAAATTATACCTTGTTTCATTTTCGGTCAATTTTGGCCGAAACAAAAACTTTGTTAATTAAAGAGAGTTAGAATTTAATTTTGTGGAAGATGCTGAAGCTGGCTGGTGGCTGCTCCAGCACCAGCATAAGCATAGCCCAAAGTGATTTTTTATATCCCCACGCTGGTCTCGCGTTTGTTTCTCTCTTAAAAAACAAACCTAAAAAACTTCCCATTTCGCTTTCAGCTTTTGATTTTCTACTCTCTTCAAACCAGCTTAAACTTGTCCCTTTGTCACCATCAGTCTATCTGTATTCTTGCAAGTAGCTAGTATCAGAAATAGATTAATATAAAACGTACTGATCGATGTGTACTAAGGTTGGATCTATTCTTTCTTATTTACGGCTTGATATATCTTAATATATATACTTCGTAAAAGAACACTCGACCAATGGTTGCATGATTGGCCCTCAATCAACCAATGGTTGCATGGTTTGCTTGGATATATATTAACATATCCAAGCAAACCATGCAACCATTGGTTGATTGATGGCCAATCATGAGCAGGTCCCATAATTGGCCATAAAAGGAAACCAGTTGGAGCCAACATTAAAACATACAGAAATAACTGTAGCCGGCGAACCGTACACACTCAATCACGCACAGAAAGAGAAAGAGAGAGGGAAGTGAGACAGACGCGGGCAGGAATGAGCGGAGCAGGGAAGACGGTGTGTGTTACAGGAGCGGCCGGTTACATAGCTTCGTGGCTGGTCAAGTTCTTGCTGCAACGTGGTTACACTGTCAAAGCCTCTCTCCGCAACCTCAGTCAGCGTCTCCCTCTCTTACTCGCACTCTCTTTCGGTTTCCTTGGCAAGCTTATTATTGAAAGCGTGATAACGTTATCAAGTATAAATTCCAAGAGCTAAATTTTTGGAGCAACTGATAATCTAACATCGTCGTATTAGAGCTCATTGTGCAAAGTTTTGGTTTGATTCTTTTAACTTACGTATTTGGTCTCTCAATTTTATACAAGTGTAATTTGCACTCCCTTATTCACTTGATTGATTTGTTTTTCATTGAATTGGCTCTTTACGTGCCATCAACAGTTTGCAAGCGAGGGAGTGCAAGGGAAAGTGATAAACATGATAAATGATAAATTGATAATAGTAGCAATTACAAAGTACACGTATACCTTTGTTCAGTGTGATCTGAATCCTAATATGGTGGTGTTGTTCATCACTCTTTGGCTTGAAGAACTTAAATTGCCCACTTCCACGACTCGCTGGCAAACCGAATATTGCTGTTTTTTTTTTTTTTTTACTTATCCGTCTTAATCTCTGTCCTTCCATATTTAAAATTTCCTAAAGTGGTGTTACAGCTTGTTTGTGTTCCTGGATTCTACCTATAATGAGAGATAATAAAGGAATTAAAATATTGAGAATTTTTAACTTCAACTATAAGTTGTAACATGGGCTGCAAGCCCCCTTTTTAGTGGCAAAGTATCGTCTCCTTTAGGAGCAAGACTTTGTAGTATAAGAGTGGCACACGCGCTAAAGGGGGGTTGTCGTCATGGACTAAACCATAGTTGCCAAAAATTTCTAAGATATTAAATACCACCTTTTCTTGAGTTCACTTGGACTACGGATTGGTAATGGATAAGGGGTTCTCCGTATAGTCTTTCATTACCTTTTTGGTATTTATTGTACATTGCTCTCAGATTTGAGAATTTTCTGGGAAGTTATTTCACAGCTAGTTCTACTTATAATACCAAGATAAAATTGATCTTGAGTTAGGCATGTGAAAAGGGTTTATATGACATTCAAAAGAAAATGATGTATTATATTCAGTATCAAAGAAAGGAACACAAAGGGTGTGGCCAAGGGGGTTATTAAATTGTCATGGCCTCGTAATCTTGTCTCTTTTGTTTAGTGCTAATGACACCAAAGTTGATTACTTTACATGGCATCGAAACTTTGGTTTGACAAGGCCTAGGGTTCAAGTCTCTCAGCTTGCTTTTTGTCCCCATAATGCTAGTGAATTTTCATGCTGTTACCGGTGCACTTTGTTGATTTGTCTCTCCACGTGCAGTTTTGATCTTTTGAAGCATGCTATCATTCCGCAAGCTTAGCTTTTATAGCAGAACGCCCATGTAAATTGTATCTAGAGCCGGAGTACCCTGGTGTCAAAAAACCACATTTTACAAAATATATGGTAGAAAAAGATGCTTAGTTTCTCACTTATCGTCATTATGGTGAGTTCTATACGTGTAAGGTTCATCTTAGACCTGATATGTCCCCCAGATGGAAGACTAGCACAAAATGCTAGAATAGCTTGTAAGCCTTTGAATGCAGAAACTATGAAAGAATTATTGAGACGAAAGCCTAAAGAAAGTTCTTAGAGGTGAAACAAGACTTCTAAGTTTTCTCGTCAAGAAGCTACTAAAACCAGAGAGTGGAACACAATATGCAGTATTGTCAGTGAAAATATGAATTCATTTACCTTCCAATAAAATGCATCCAGAACTGCCTAGGTTCCTATCCGCCTTCTTTAAATGTTACTCCAGAGACTTCTTGCCTTGGTTTAAATGCCCAATCCAGTATCATGTCTAGTAAATCCAATTGAGCACGCGGAAAATAAGAGGGGACTTCTTTAGTTGCTGTCTTAGGATACTGTTAGTGAGAGGTTACATGTCAAAGTTTTCCATTTGAGGACTTGTTTGTAGGTATATGTTCTGTACCATCACGTAGAGGTTCTCAGTTTCCAGGCTCACTGACTGACTGACTAATACTAAAAGATTGCAGGTCCAGCGACTCTACAAAGATGAGTTTGAAGAGCGGGTATCATCATACCCAGAGAGTGGGTATCATATCACGGGATGAATACAATAGCTTTTTTCATACTAAAAATTTTCCCCAGAAGCCACTCATGCCAATATCCTCTGTATCTTGGATCAACATTAAACTTGGAAGGAGTAATTTATAGTGGTTTTACTTGCAAAATAATGCAGACTGGGTGAACTGAAGGAGATTTTCAAGAATGTTGTGCAACTTGGAACTTCTAACAAGTTGATGGAGGACGTAGTAAGATGCCTGTGAGGCTAAGTATGGTATATGGTTTAGAGTATTGCTACAGCGGATGAGGATCCAAAGAAGGAATTGGAGATATGAAGTAAGGACAGTCACGAGAAGTCGTAGTTACACCAATTGAGGAGATGGTGGAAAAATGCTTGAGATGGTTTGGGCATTTTCAATCTTTAGACTTCGCACTGGCATGAAGTCGATTGTAGCAAGTTGATGGCGGCAAAAGGGGAATTTGGTAGGTTAAAAAAAAACATGGGTCGAAGTAGTGATGAAGTACTTGTTGCCGTAGTGGTAGCTGTTAGTATTTATCATCTATGTTCATACATTTCTAGCTCACCACATTAGCTAGTTCAGCATGCTTGTATTCTTTGCGCACCACTCTATGTCACCTACCTAAGTCCCTTGTACATATAGGGGCTCCCCACATAACGTCATTGTATTGAATCGTACTCATTTTTGCACAAGCAACCTTCCACGTAGGCAACAAAGAGTACATAGTAGTAATAATACGAGTAGTGAAGCTCAATTGGTAACTTTGTTTAGGAAACAATTGAGCATAAGGATTTATGTAGCCGGCCTGACTGATTTAGACCAAGGGATATAGCGAGACTGGAGAAATAGGATTACTTAGCCATACCACAATTTTGCGACAGAGCCTTGCCGCTTAATTAAGTCATGCCTCACAGCAAGCCCGGAGAAGCACAATCATGACGCGAGTGCTCAATACCTAAATGAAGCATCATGCTGCTGGCCTATGCCGTGGGCTTTTGGAGTTCTATTCTTGTAACAAGGCACATAGTGGATAATTGGAGTAAGGGGGTGCTCTGATGTGGTCATTCTACATTGCTCAGGAGGTAAACTTTGAAGGCTATGGGACCAAGACCTAATCCCTTAAGCTCTTAAATTAACACTGAATTTATCATCAGCATGTGGACCTTTGCTGACACTTCGATAGAAATTTCAGATGAATTTTCTGATTCATGGTCTTAAGATGATACTTTTAAGGTTCTGAGCTTTGCAGCTGTTGTGATACTAAGGGATTGCAAAATCAGGTCCTCCTACTATCTATTTCTTTTATTTCCCATGTCTTCTACAAATTGGAATCCCTAAGGAGACCTTATGAATCACCTATAATTACCTGCAAACCTTATTTAACAGATCCACCCTTTGGCATAAGATCATAGTCCTAGTAACTCTAAGAACCCCAAAAATCCCGTAACAGTTGATGGTTGCTGCTGCCAGTCAAAAAATTCAATTTCTAAATCCTACCTATCCCATCCTTAACCAGACCTTACTAGTCCTACATAACATCAAAACCCATTAATCTAGCGTGTTGTGTACAAAAGGTTTTATAGCACGTCTTTGAGCCATAATGATGATTGGATCTCTCTCTCTCTCTCTCTCTCTCTCTCTCTCACTGTGGGATGCTTTTACGTGGAGTCATCATGTTATTACAGCATTTTATTGATCCTAATCTACTTTATTAAGTCATATTCGTTTTCTGCTAAGCTCTGATAATATAGGGTGTAGAGTTTCTAGTTTTACTGTCTCTTATATTATTTTCCTTTAGATGATCCGACGAAAACAGACCACTTACTTGCACTTGATGGAGCTAAGGAAAGACTTCACATCTTCAAAGCAAACCTACTGGAAGAAGGTTCCTTTGATGCTGCAGTTGATGGTTGTGAGGGTGTTTTCCATACTGCATCGCCTTTTCTCCCTTCAGCCACAGATCCACAGGTTCTCTTACTAGTTTCCTCGAAGGTGTATGTATTTGTCATATCCATATGCTTGATGAACCTGTTAAGCATAAAAAAGAAAACATCACAACTACTGACAATGATGGTGTGTGGTTATTTATGATGCATCCACAAATGGCGTTTTTCCAAGGCCTTGTGTCGCGCACTTAAAATACGGTCATCACTCTGCTCGGGCAGAATGTTTAAGTTTACATTATAAAAATACTGAGAAAAATAATTTTATTGCTCGAGCAAAAGATAAAGTTTACGTTGGATTGCTTAACAACCCATTTATTTGAAATTATCTTTCTAAAGACAATTTTTAAAAGATTGGGGTTTTGATAAGGTCTGGGCCCTTATTCCCCTGAAAAAGAAGTGTCTTGCCTTGAGGCAAGATGCTACTGGTAATATTTTTGCAAATTCTCAGCATTTCAAGTACGAGGGATTGGTTTTCCGGAAAGTATTCCCAGTGTATAGGCTCCCGGTTTGAGCACCTTTATAACACGATAAGGTCCTTCCCAGCTTGGAGATAACTTTCCCGTCGCTGCCTTTGGATCGGAGACTCCTAACTTGCGCAGGACCAAATCTCCTTAGGTTCACCAGCTCGAGCTTGGTGTCTTCCTTAAGATTTGAACCAATCCGAACCCTTTCGTTTTCTTCTTCAGGATGTACTTCGATGCTTACAAGATTTTCAACTGGTTCTCCCCTTTGCATCTTTATATCTTCCCGGAGGTCTTCGATAATGAGTGCTTCCTTATTCTTTGATCGGCATGAAGTCACGTAGCACTGATGAGCTGTAGTCTGGTCTCCTTTCGCCTCTCCAATCCCGTGTTTCGTGGGGAACTTCATCTTGAGGTGATAAGTTGACACTACAGCTTGTAACTGATTGAGTGCTGGTCGCCCCAATATGGCGTTGTATGCTGAGGGGACCTTTACCACCACAAAATCAAGCATGAAGTTGGCTTGTGCCGGAGGTGTGCCAATCACAACTGGGAGTGCGATAATACCTTCGGCTGCAACTGGATGATTGGAGAATCCATACAACGGTGTATCCATCTTTTGTAGACGGTCCGTTAGAATGTTCATCTTCTTGAATGCCTCGTAAAATAAGATTTCTGCAGAACTTCCGTTATCAATCAAGATACGCTTTACATCAAAGTTCCCAGCTCTAACTGTGATGACTAATGGATCATCATGAGGAGTTTTTATATCCTTTGAATCTTCATCGGAAAAGGTGATCGCTGCTATGGGTATCGTATTCGATTTCTTATTTGGGGGCTGACTCGTTATGCATACTTCTCTGGCGTATGCTTTTTGAGCCCGTCCTGATGAACCTCTTGTGGCTAATCCCCCAGATATAGTGTTGATTGTACCCGCATTTTCTTCCCGATCTTCTCTTTCTTTCATGGCCGGAGGTGTCTGTTGTCTTCCTTCTCTAGGAGCTACAAACTTTTTCAACTGGCCACGCTTGATAAGGGCCTCAATTTCTCGTTTAAGTGACTCACAATCGTCAGTTGTGTGGCCATGATCGTTGTGAAAGTAACACCATAAGTCTTTGTTCCTTTTATTTGGTTGAGATTTCATTTTGTCTGGCCACTGGAGAGCTTTATTGTCTTTGATCTCGTGAAGAATCTGTGATGGTTTTGCATTGAGGGTTATCAGCTTTTCCCAAGCGAACGGGTCTTTTAGACGTCGTTCGTCATGCTTAGAACGTTTTGCTGACTTTCCTTCTGGAGGAGTTATCTCTCGAGATCGTTTCTTCTGTTCTTCCTTTCCTTCTCCACGTCGTCCTCTGTGTGTCTCCAGGTATTCTTCTGCTTGAATATATTTGTTAGCCTTCTCGAGAAGGGATTTCATATTACCTGGAGGACTTTTGTTCACAGAGAATGAGAACTTGGATGTGGGTTGAAGACCTCGGAGGAATGCAGTATACTTCACGGATTCATCCAAATTATCGATTTCCAAAGTGGCTGCGTTGAATCATCTGAGAAAGCATGCCAAAGACTCGTTTTTCTCTTGCACAATGTTGAGCAGACTCGCTGAGTTCTTCCTTCGGGAGCAACTACTTATAAAGTGCTTCTGAAAGAGATCCGATAATTGGCCAAATGAGTAGATGGATCTTGGTTGTAGAGATTTGAACCATGCATGCGCAGCCTTCCTCAGAGTGGTAGGGACGGCTCTGCACATGACAGCATCTGAGACCTGGATGAGGAGCATGTTTGTTTCAAACTGGTAGACATGTTCTCCCGGATCTCCGGTTCCGTTGTAGAGATCACATTGAGGCATCCGAAAATTGGGAGGTAGTTTTACTTTCTCAATGGCTTCTGATAACGGATATCCAGATTCATCCCTTGTGGGAGATCATTCTGGAGAATGATATCTAGGGACCACCTTCCAGGAGTCCCGTTCTCGGGAACGAGACTCAGGCGCCCTCTTCTTGTGGATAGATCTTCGAGGGGTCTCAGGTCTGGCGACCTGTTCGGGAGGGAGTTGGTACTGTCTTCGACTGATGGATCACGCCGATAACAAGATCCACTCCTGGTTATGTGATCTCTGCTCTTCTCTTTGGGATTGTAAGTCGGATCGGCCGTTGATCGGTATTTGCGGCCATAACTTGATCTGGAGGTGGACGAAGACAAAGGTCACTGGGGTCAATATGAGAATGTTGAGTGGACGGCGGAGCCACTGCCATGTCGAGCTTTTGTTGAAGAGTGTTCACGACGTTTTTCAGTTCGTGGATTTCTTTCGTAAGGTCGGTATGGGGTGTTTTGAATAGCTGACGGTTTAGGTGGTGACGAAGATCACCGTTTTTCAGAGTAGACGTTGGAGATTGGTTTCTCCGAGGTCTAGTCTCTGATTCGGGAGTAGCAGACGTCACATTAACGTATAAATCTTCAGAAGAACTGCCGCGACGGTGGCACGAAGGGGTCGAGTGTTGGTCATGAGAACGACCAAGTTGATGAGAGCCGCTAGTTCGTGCGTGACGGTTCTTGGAATGACCGTGTGAAGAGTCATCGGAAGAAGAGTGATTGGCCATGTTCCCTGTAGTGGTCCCACGGATGGCGCCAATCTGTTGCAGCTAAAAACTGGATAGGGAACCACACCAGAAATCAGGCCTACAAAAGAGAACACGGAGTGACCGCCGGGTGGGGTTCCGGCGGGAGAACGCTCTGATGCTTAAGTCAGAGATGGCTAACAATGTAGAACTCTGAGAAGTAATAAAGATACAATGTATATGTGTGTGAACTTGTCTTTACCTGAGGGGCTTGACCCCTTTATATAGTGGTAGAAGGAGGAGTCCTAGTAGGACTGGGTTTTGACCAACCCTAATCAGAATCTAATTAGGATCCTAGAGGATCTCATGTCAATCTGAACTGATAGAGTCAGAGCCTCTTTAGGATTCTGCCCGGTGATTAATACGGTAAATGCCATATTAGTAATGAGCCAGTATGGGTTACGTGTCATAACTGCCACGTGTCGTCCATAAATTGAAGGGATATTTTTAGCTATATCAGTCTTCAAGGAATTGGCAACCGTAAATAAGTGGACTATAACCAGACTTCAACTTCTGGGCGAGCTAATTATGATCTCTCCCCCACCTTTCCCTATGCCCAACTAATTTTAAGTGTTCTGTTTAAGACAATGATTCTTGAAGAAATATTTGGTCCCATGTTGGACTCAACATTGGCCGAAAGTGAAGCCATTAGTTATCTGTCAAAAGAGTATGCATCAACCTTCAAGTTCACACTTATATTCTGAAGTGAGACACATGGGATCACGTTTAGTTAGCTGTCAAAAGAGTATGCATCAACCTTCAAGTTCACACTTATATTCTGAAGTGAGACACATGGGATCACGTTATGTGTCTGATATAGTCAATCGTATGCGTCTCCTCGTGCAATGGCCTTCTAGACTTCGTAAGGCAAACAACCATGTTGTAAAAATGAATGCCTTAGGTCACTTGCCATTACAATCCAGATACTTCAGGACAATATACTCTGTTAAGAGCAGATGCTCCAGTACCACTGAACACTAGCCTATGGCATGAGCACGTTAATTTCTCTATGCTGTTGCCAGCGGACTGGTGTCTGGGTGTTCGACTACTTGAGTGTCTACTCAGGTCGTCAATTCATGGGTTCTGGGATCATTGGTAGAGTTCCGGCAGCCCTGAACCGAACTTGATATGCACGTTGGATCCAAGCTCCGGGATGAAGCTTATAAGATGTTACTTAGCTCCCATTTCTTCCTTAGGCGATCTTGTACCTCAGACTAACCTTGTTTTCCACTCATAGCACTTTTCTAAAGGCCAGTGTCCTTACAATCTAGATAAAAGCAGGACTGACCTCCTTTGCACCTAAATAAGATGAAAATATGAGGTGTAAATTTCCAAGCATACGTGTTCCGAATGCATTTGAGAGAGAGAGAGCTTTAAACCAATTGGCTCAAGGACGAGCCTTGGCAACTTAAGGTTTTTCCATTGTGATTTGGTGGGGACGGACAGCATCTTCATGGAACTGGGGGTAAGACGGAATGTTCCTAAGCCTCACCAGATGCCCCACCGAAAGGAGCCTCATGCATTAGCCTGTGTGATTTGAAGAGTGAAGATTTCTCTTTTCAAGTTCAAGGGTTAACTAGTCCGATGTGGGCCTTTACTTTCTCAAAAAGGCATAAGCATTTTGGAATAGACACCCTAAAGGGAATTGGAAAAAGGAGGCAGGTAGAGAAACTGAGAAATGACAAGCCTCAAACCTACTAAAAATATTCTGTGAAGTATGTCAATCCACGGGCATGTGCTGCATATGTCTCAGCTGATTTTGGCCTCACGAGAGCTATCTGTCTACTGTGAGATACTGAGGACTATCTTCTTAAGAAATTCTTTGTATTTGACTCATACTTTTAGTATGAGTCGTATTATTTTAGTTCTCCACTTGGTTTTCAGGATGTTATTTAGTGTTTGTTATCTTTTAGCAGATTTTCTAGTATCCTAAGAATGATGTTAATTGACAAAATGACATCCTTGACAGAATATGATGTAGTTCTTTCCTCATTCTTAGCATGTATTCGGAGAGCATCTTCTAGCATGATAATGAGTGAGGTTCCCTTGTTTCAGACAGAATTCATCGATCCTGCATTAAATGGAACGCTCAATGTTCTGAAGTCATGTGCAAAAGCTTCATCAGTTAAAAGAGTAATTTTAACATCTTCTATAGCTGCAGTTGCATTGAACGGTAGGCCTTTGACTCCTGAAGTGGTAATTGATGAAAGTTGGTCTACTGATCCGGATTTTTGCAAGGACTTGAAGGTCTGTAATATTATCTTTCATCATCTTTTGAGTTGATTTGATCTTGCACACTGTGGAGTGAGATCACTCTGCCATTTTCGCAACTTGCCCGGTTTTTCCAAATGTGGATTCTCATACAAACACGTAACTTGCTCCTCTTCTAGGCTTGTTTACGTATATGTAAATTATTTGCTTTCTGGTTGTGGCCGTTGTTTTGGTTATAGAAATTAAGGAGTACAAGGAGGCTGTTTCCCCGTTAAGCAAACCAAGTATCATTCTGCAAAAGAGGCAGTCAGATGCAATTTTTGAACCATTTTGACCATTTCTTTGAGGAGAATGGAGCTGATAGGATGCAACTGCCATTAGATTAGAAGACCCAAAGTTAAGGTGTTGACAAGGACTTTGGGCTTATCCATTTATACATGTCCTCAATTTTCTCAACACACTTATCAGATGTGGGACGATACCTCGCATGTGCAACCTAACAATTTTCCCCTTACGTTCATTCCTATCACCAAATTAACCACTTAGAATGTGCCACCACCTACTCACTTTTCACCACCTTTGTTACCATTCCTGCCAAGAGACAATACATTGCACTTCGAGAATTCTCCACAAGGACCACGGGTAAAACTCTTCCTTTCTTAGTGTGGCTCTAGTAAAAGCACCAAGGATGCGGTTGAGGTATGGTATCTACCTGCTACTGTCTAATGCGCTTCATTGAGATGCATTAGGGCCTTTGATAGTTTGAGGCAGGATGGTCAGTCCCTGACCATTTGTTTTAAGATTCAAGGAATCTAATGATGCAAATGGGTGTATCTCAGTGCACTCTTGTGTGGGGATGCCAATAGAGTGCTCATTTGCTTAAAGGACAGAAAGAAAGACTCAGAGGAGGAACCCTGCTTTGAGGCAGCCTCAGTGAGAGGCAGGAGGTCATCTTATGATGGATCCACTGGTCCTATATGGTCAGGACCATTGGTCCCTGACACCCAATATTATCTACTTCAACGGAATGCACTCTACCTTGAGCATTTGAGCCAACACTTTGTTAGAAACATCAACAGTCCACCTCTTACAGATTTTATCAAATGAGTGGTTCTCCGAGCATTACTGCCATTACTGCCAAAGATAATGTGATTATAGGTTATGAATCTCCGAAACAATCTAGAGGATTCCTTATAACTTCAGGCAACTACAGGCATCATTTCAGTCCAGGTGTTTGAACTTGAATATCCCAAATTACCATGTTTGACCGAAAACTAGAGTAATGCCTTAAGAAAATGTGGTCACGCGGAATTGGTCACTTAACAATTTTCCAAAGCAATACCTCTGACTGCAGACTGTTAACTATTTGACCACATCATTAAGACAAGAAATTTTTTCACTGAACCTTGTTCTCATAATTTCGATATAACTAATTACTCATCTAACATCTTTGGCTTATGGTTTATTCTCAGACTAACCTATCAACTAGATGTTCCGAAACGTATGGACTAGCCATAATCTCTCCTTTGCGATATGCAATGTATTTAGTTGAAATACTAGACAATCACTGGATTGCTTCGCTGATTGCCAATGTTGCTTCCCCTTCTCTTTAATTGCCTCTACCAGCTCTGGTATGTTGTCTCAAAGACTTTGGCAGAAGCTGCTGCCTGGAAATTTGTAAAGGAAAACGGCATAGACATGGTTGCGCTAAATCCAGGAATGGTCATCGGTCCTCTCCTACAACCTACACTCAACACTAGTGCTGCTGAAATATTGAGCTTAATTGGTACGTATCCTTTGCTAAGCATTGTGAGTTTCGTCTTCATAAGTGCTTTTCTTTGCCTCAAATTAGTGATTTAGGATATATTTTGCAATGTTAATCAAGATGTCTATGTTTCATGCCATCACCGAAAAAGAAAGGAAAAGAAAACTCGGCAAGGGTATTGGTTAAAGGACTAAAACTATCAATTCTCCCTTTCCCCTTTCAACGTTTTTGGCAGATAGAGAATTTGATAGATTAACATAAAGCTTTTTCTAAGACACAAATAATTGGGCATACAATGCTCTCATGAAAATTTCTTAATCCGTAGCCTGTATATATAATGCAGGGGCACAAACGTATCCAAATCTGAGCTACGGATGGGTAAATGTTAAAGATGTTGCCTATGCACATATTCAAGCTTTTGAGACTCCAGCTGCTAGTGGAAGATACTTGTTGAACGAGTCCGTTGCACATTTCGCAGAAGTTACTGAGATATTACGCAAGCTTTATCCTGATTTCCAACTTCCCGAAAAGTAAGTTCTTATCATTACTAATTTGTTTCAAAGATGTAGTTTCATATGTAAAATGCAGGAAAAGAGTCATGTATCTTTTGAAATATCGTGATTTTCAGAAGCACAACTGGTTGTCTTTCTATAATTTTCCAGCACTCTGCATTCTAAGCTTTACATAGCATCATCTACAAGGGAGGTACACAGTAATTTTCTGCATAAGGGAGATACATATGATACCAGTACAACAGGAAAGAACTTTGTAGCAAGCTACATTGTTAGTACTGTTGACCACCCTTGCAATACCATCAACAAGATATGCATCGTCCATGAGTAGGTTTATTTTGGAAAATGTTGGCTATCATGGTTTGGGAGCATAGAGACTTGTAAAGTTGTAAGTGGGAAAGAGTTGAATCGAGAATCGGACTTATTGTTAGATAAAGTATCTATTTTGCCACTGAAGCTACTCTACAAAATTACTACAAAGTAAAGGAGAAATATATTTTGCGGAATACTGGACCAAAAAACATCTTCCACCCTGAAATTCTACTTTGCCAATTTGTGTTCTAGTAGTGGTACTACGTAAGGTACCATACTAACTCGCAGCAGCCTAACAAGTAGTGAGTTGGCTAGATGAATTGAAAAGGAGGAACTTGGAAAAATGAAAGTTGCAAAACAGGAAGGACCTTGCTTTGCTTTATGTTCAACCTTTACCACTGTAGTATGTCAGTCAAGTCACATATGGAACTGAACTGATCCTTGATTGGTGACAGTAACTTGGCTTCGATGGCTCCTGCAGAATCTAGACTTGATAAAAGCTGAATAATCATGTTTCATTGTTTGCTTCATTGCTTGTGATGATCATAATTAAATCCTGGTTCTTGTCAGCTTTAGCTACTAATGGCTCTCCCATAATAACTGTTGCAGGTGCGCAGATGACAACCCTTTGATGCCAAAATATCAGGTATCCAAGGAAAAGGCAATAAGCTTGGGCATTGACTTCATTTGTTTGGAAGAAAGTATAAAGGAAACCGTGGAGAGCTTGAAGGAGAAGAAATTGTTATATGTCCCAACATCTGTGTGAGACTCTTTCAGGAAATCTTTTAATGTCCCAACATCTGTATGTCCAACAGTTGGTTTTATGGTCATATTAACAGTTTTAAGGAGCTTCTAATTGTGGAATAATTATGAACTGGCATCTTTCTCTTTGAATGCCTTGTGACTGAGAAATAAATTGCAACAGGTTTATTTATCAAAGCTTTCTGCTGCGAAAATAACCTCAACTGATCCCTGACATTTTGCTGGCTATTAAGTATTCACAATTAGCCACTCAAACTAGGAAATGGTAACTCCACTTTTCACTGTCCATGTCCAATTTTGTCAATAAAGAACTTTCATTACACTTTTTATGTCTTCTAGTGACACTTTAACAAAGTTTACGATGCATGCCGAGAAAAAATGGGAGAGCACGTATTGATTCCCTTCAAAATGAGGCGGAGCCAACAGGGGGGCACGTGCCCACCTGCTGCCACGCAAAATTTTCACTTTATAAGGTGCCCTTCTCTGAGCAAAGCCGCGAACAAGGATGACAGACCTAGGCCAAACTACTGTCCACCTACACTGGCCATAAATCGAGGACATTTGATTTGGTCAATCTCTCAGATCATCTCACCATCCCATATCATCTCGTCAAAGATGTTGCCGTACTGCTGTTCTTTGGGCTTGTCTTCGGTTCTTGAGTCGAATACGAGTTCGGAAGTGCCAAGGGCATAGAGTAGAGTTGTCAAACAGGCCGGGCGGCCCGCGGCCCAGCCCAACCCGGCCGAAAAAAGCCCGGGCCGGCCCGGCCCTTTCATGAACAGGGCTGGCCCGGAGGAATTGTGCTTAGGGCCTGGGCTTGGACCAGGCCGACAAAATTTGGGAAAAAGCCCGGGCCAGGCCCGGCCTGGAAAAGCCCGGATCTGGCCCGGCCCAAAAATAGGCCCGGGACTGACTCGGGTGTGGCCCGGTTCGGGTCCAGTTCCGGCCCCACCTGTTTGAATTTTTTGTTTTTCCCCACTTTCTCCCCCTTTCCTCCAACGGATATATTCCAAAATTCCACTTTTACCCCCCCAACAGCAATATAACGGCTAGTTTGGGGGTATTTTAGTCTAACTTAATTTTTCAACTCCTTTAAAGGTTTTTACACTCTTACCCTCCCCAACAACTATAAACGGATAGTTTTTAGGGGTATTTTGGTCTTTTGTGAAGTTTCTAAAATCTATAAATTCACACCATTTCTCTCTAATTTTTCACACCAATCTTCTTACTCTCTCTTATCTAAACATTCTATATTTCTACAAGCTTTGCTACTATTTCCCTCTCCAATTACTACTCTTGCTAATTACTACTAGTATTTACTAATTAGTACTCTTGTTTATTAATTACTACTCTTGCTAAATTCTAATTACTAACTACTACTCTTATTAATTTGTTACTCTCTAATTCTTTTGTCTAGTAATTAGTAATTAGTGAATTTTTATTTATTAATTACTATTACTAAATTCTTTTTAATTACTAACTCTCTCCAATTTCAGAATTACCTCAGTGATTAATATTTGTTACTCGTTCATTCTTTTAATTGTTATTTCTTATTACTACTCTTATACTTGTGTATTTAGTTACTCTTACTAATTTTATTTCCAATCTAGTAAAAAAGTTTAGCGTGAAATATGGCTGGATTATTGAAGAAACTGAAGCGTGGATCATCATCACGAAAAACATCATCACAAGCACAAGCGCCAGCGCCACGGCCATCACAAACACCAATCCAAGCACCAACACAACCATTCGTTCCTGGACGAATGAGTACAGGCTGTATGATAGATACCCAAGCCAATTGGGAGTTCAATCAAAACATTCCAGATTTTGAATACACGCCTGATGAAGACCCCCCGCATTATAGTCAAGGACGCAGCTCGGTTGGCGAAGCTACTACTCCGTGGCATAATCTCAACCCTATGCCTGGTCATGATGAAGAAGGGCCGAGCAATGCCTCCGGTAATGAGCCAGAAGTCCAAAAGGGAAAAAAAAAGAAAGCCGAGTGTTGGAATCATTTCGATGTAGTTATGGTGGACGGCATCCGAAAAGCTCGATGTAAGTACTGCGCTAAATTATTTTCGTCTGGTAGTGGTAATGGACATCTTAACAGGCATTACCCTCAGTGTGCACCTCGACAAGGCCACGTCGAACCTACCCAAACGCAGTTATCTTTTGACGGTAAGTTATTTGTTTATAATCAGCGAGAGCAAAGAGACGGTCTCGCTGAATTTGTTATTCACGATGAACAAGCCTTTTCTTTTGCCGATAATCCTAAGCACTCTAGATATATGAACACATACGTTCAACCTTTGTACAAAAAGGTTCATAGAAACACAACTAGATCCGATGCACTCCGACAGTACAATGCTGCTAAAGCACGCCTTATCGATTATTTCGATAAATTTGACGGTAAAGTTAGTCTTACTTCTGATATTTGGCAATCTCCATTTACTTTTGTTAGTTATTCTTGTGTGACCGCTCATTGGATTGATGCAGATTGGGTTATGCACAAGAGAATCATCGCTTTCGAGCTCTTTCCTTTTCCGCATGATGGAATGAACATTGCTACTCTTATATTAAAAGCATGTACCACATTTAAATTAAAGGATAAGATTATGAGTATTAGTTTTGATAATGCTTCTAACAATACAGCTGCTGTTGATGCTTTAAAGGAGAGCCTCAAACCTGTACTTTCTGGTGAATTATTTCATGTTCGTTGTGTTTGTCATATAATTAATTTAATTGTTCAAGATGGTTTAGCTGCTGCAGGAGATATTCTTGTCAAAATGAGGGGTATGACAGCGTATGTTAATAGCTCGAGTCCGAGAACACAACAATTTAAAACGTTGTGTGTTGAATATAATATGCCTCGCAGGAGAGCAGTTACAGATGTGGTCCACAGGTGGAACTCTACATACCATATGCTTTTACACATTCTGGCATACCGAGAAGTCTATACGCATTTTCTACTAACCCAGTTCCCAGCCGGCTTGCCAACTCAAGAGGAATGGCAGATGGCCACATACCTAGCTGAATTTTTGGAGGTATTCTACACGTCTACCAATTTATTGTCTGGTACGTACTATCCCACCTCTCCTCTCGCTGTAATAGAAATTCTCAAGATGGCTACAATGTTAACAAAATGGAGATATATAGGACCCTTTAGGGAAATAGTAAAAGTGATGGATAAAAAGTTTAATAAATATTGGAGTAAACTGCCTGTTATTTTTGCTGTGGCTACTTGTTTAGATCCTAGGTTAAAGTTGCATGGCGTGAACGCCTCGATACAAGAGATATCGAAATTAATGTGCTACACAGCAGAGGAGACAACCGCACTCACAGCAAAAGTGAGCAAGAGGTTTGAGGAATTGTTCAACCTCTATCGTAATTCTGCTGACGTGCGCGGGCGAGCTACATCATCCACTGTTGAGAGGTATTATGCGCCATACCTTAAGGGCTTTGAACATCTAGTAGCAAGACAACTACCAGGTGAAGGTACTTCTAATTCGGCAGGTTCGTCTACTTTTTCCTCTTTTAATGAGATTGGTGTATATGCAAATACTGATCATTATTCTGATTTATCAATGCAAGAACAGGTTAATTTTAATTTGTTAAATTTTTGGAAACAAAATCAAAACATGTATAAAACTTTATCCCAAATTGCACGGGATGTACTGCCAGTGCAAGCCTCCACGGTTGCTTCAGAGTCGGCATTTTCAGCCAGCGGGAGGGTTTTGGATGACAGGAGGAGTCGTCTTAACCCCGAGTCGCTCGAGCTATGTGTATGTTGGAAGGATTATCTTGATGCGAAATACCGCGAGCAAGATAAACCGATTGATGATAGGAAGAGCAGTGACTCGGATATTGAAGTACTTCCGGATGATTAGGTAATTTCTTTTTATTTTCCTTCTCTTAAGTTTTAAGAATAAATTTTTTCACAAAATATACTTTTTTCCATATATATAAAATAAATTTTTACAAGCAAGATATATATTTTTCGTATATATAAAAAAATAGGTAACTTCGCCTGTTTGTTTACAAGCAGCCGGTCCCAAGCCCGGATAAAAGGAGGAGGGCCTATGAACACATTTATTTTTCTATACTTATTACTTAAGATCATCTCGGGAATTAACATGTATCAATCCCGGGTTTTCGGCCAATTAGTTTGAAGTAAAATATCAAATAGTAGAAACAGTCTCTCTTAAATAGTAATAATTGTTATGTGTTCAGATTTTATTAATAAAGATCACCAAGAAGAGTAAGAAAAGATTTAACATATAACAAAAAATAAAATGAGAGACAAATACATATATCTATACATACATATATATATATATATATATATATATATATATATATATATATATATGAATATTACATTTAATGAAATAAAAGGATAAAAATTAGATTTGTCAAAATTTGAAAATTGGACATGCCTAAAGATGAAATTTAAAATTGAATAACAAGAAAATTTATAAAAAAAATTAAAAAAAGGGCCCGGGCCGGCCCAAGCCCGGCCCTAGAAATTGGGCATAGGGCCAGGGCCTAGAATTTCTCCTCAGCCGGCCCGGATGGCACCCCCTTGGCCCGGCCCTGGCCCGGTTTCGCTTCAAGCCCAATGGGCAAGGGCCGGGCGGCCCAAGCCCGGCCCGTTTGACATCTCTAGCATAGAGGTTCAGGCCCATGACAGAGTAGACTTAGCCTATCAGTTTGGTGGCTTTGGAGTATGATGGTTATTTGCTCCAGCCCCAGGGTACTCATTTTGCTCCAAATCCATCCCGCCATTTATTTTCTCTACTTTTACAGTTCCCTCTCTGATCTCCTGCTCCAATAGAGAACCATGTTATGGGAAAATAAGATGATATTACGTTTGTTTTTGGATCAAAAGTCAAGTTCGTTACAAATTGTACTGTGTGTTCCTGGCTTTTGTTTACTCCTTGATGAGCGTACCCACGTGCTAAACTATCTTGACTTTCATGCCTGCCATTAGGACCGTATAATGATGAAACGATTACAACAATTATTTGCGCTACTACATAACACGTAGTGGGTTCGGAAATATACCGTATAAAGTTTCCGAATATTCCGACGTAGGATCCTTGTTGTTACGAGCCTCCAACACGCTTGATTTTTTTCGCAGGTACGAAAACGGCTACTAGAGTCGAGTTCTTCGTCCACGAACCAAATCCTAGAGCTTGGTGATTGCTCTAGAGAGAGTGCTATAGAGAGAGGGTTATTACTATTGACTTGTGATTTATTGGGATATCTCTAGCCTTTATATAGAGATACAATTAGAGACTGACTTTACCTCCAACTCTTAGGAGATAAAGATTGTATTTATCTCAAACACTTAAGAGATAAATATTCTCTAAATAACTGTATTTATCCAAACTAACAAATACACATTATCTGTTAGTGGGCGGATAATGGGTCCACTGACCCAATTTATTAACAGCTCCCACTCGCCCACACACAGGGCAAATAAATCGTACAGTCCCTCTTTATCTCTCGTCCACTCATCTCCTCATACAGGAAATGGAACGTGCGACCTACGAGAAAGGATGTCCAGTTGAGGAGTATTGTATTAAGTTATCACCAAACTAACACAATACATCACTCCAAAAAATCTCGTATGTACCCCAGATAGTTCAACTACACCAGATTAAACACTCTCAAATCCCTCATAGTGAGCAGTGTTAAACCTCTCATATGTTATGTATTCATGACTCATATCGAAACGAAAATCGACAAAGTCGCCCGGGCTATGAATCACACAACATGATGTAATATTGAACTTTCTTCCCAAAGCCCTCATGTCATTCCAATTAGACCCAACCGCTTTCCTAGACATGCCCCGCGAGACCGCATCATCCATGATCCAAGGGTACATGCTAAAGTAGCGACATTGAGTATCCTCTTCATGACATAGTCTAAGGTGAAAAGGGTACCATATAGGATCAAAAATTTCGATCCAAGTGGCTCACACAGTGACGAAGCAGGGATTCATTCGTCACTCCCACTGTCGGTCTGCATTTAGCACATGCAGTATGATTTGCATGCTATGGCGTAACCCGCAAGGGCGTGTCACATAAATGTATAATAAAATACGCCATACGAATCTAAGTCTAGTCGCTGTACAAGCGCCTAACCTGAGTTTTTCAGCCCAGTCACTCTCATAGTGCCTGCCTGAAATCTCACATTCGGCTGTAAACAGGCTACATAGAGTTGTGGAGATACTCTATGATCGACCTACATTTTTTAGGTCTCATCTTAGCTCCAACTAAGGCGACATGTTTGCTTTATAAGCTGTATCATCTTATTCGCCCACTTGGCGCTTAAGACAATTATGTCTCATCTTGCTCGCTATCTTAGCGCCAAGGTGAATTACCCGTGTGAGTGGGTCAATTCGAGCCTGGTGACACTCTCAATAAGGATGTATATGTAATCACAAAGATTATCCATTCATTCCAAAATAAACTCAAATCAAGGAATGAAAATTTAATGTAATAAATAATGTCAAGTACATAAGATGCCATAAACATATCAAAACCTACGTAGTCCCATACTCCTAATGTGAGAAAGGAAAACATCTCTAGCAATAGGCTTGGTCAAAGGATCAACCTGCATTCTGCCAGTAGGGCAGCTGTATTGTCACAGTGAACAGTGACAGACTCATCTGCATGAGCTGTAACCCCTAGAGCCTGTAAGAATGACCTCAACCAAACAGCTTCCTGGACTGCTGCTGAACAAGCAACATACTCCGACTCCATCGTGGATAGGGCGATGCAAGTCTGTTTCTTGCTGCACCAAGAGATAGCTCCACCTCCTAGTATGAATGCATAACCTGAAGTGGATCTGCGCTCATCTCTATCACCGCCCCAATCAGCATCGCTGTATCCTCTCAATCTCAAGTCTCCACCATGATAACACAGGACGAGATCAGCGGTTCCACGTAAGTATCGAAGAATCCTCTTCACCGCATTCCAATGAGCGGGTCCAGGATTACTCTGATAACGACTCACCATTCCAACGGCAAAGCAGATGTCTGGACGCGTACACAACATAGCGTACATCAGACTCCCAACTGCAGCCGCGTAAGGCACTTTGGACATCCGATTCTTTTCCTCATCATTCTTTGGGCATTGGTCTGTACTTAAAGTACACGCCTTGTCCATTGGAGTGTCTATGGGTTTTGAGTTATGCATACGAAATCGTTCAATGATCTTCTTGATATATGTCTCTTGAGACAAACCGAGAAGTCTCTTTGGACGATCACGTATGATTTTAACCCCGAGCACATAATTAGCTTCTCCCATGTCCTTCATCTCAAAAGTTGAGGACAGCCACTGCTTAGTGGCGACAATGGAACTCATGTCATTTCCAGCTAAAAGAATGTCATCCACATACAAAGAAAGGATTAGAATATTTTTCTTGGATCGTTTTACGTAAACGCAATGGTCTTGTTCAATCATTTCAAAACCTATAGAGGTAATGGCATGATGAAACCTAAAGTACCACTGCCTAGACGATTGTTTGAGACCATATATAGAACGTTTGAGCTGACAAACTTTGCGCTCATGTCCCTTGACTTCAAAACCCTCAGGTTGAGCCATATAAATCTCTTCGTCTAGTTCTCCATTGAGAAATGCAGTCTTAACATCCATATGAAAAAGTTCTAAATCCTGCTGGGCGACAATAGCTAGGATCAAGCGAATTGAAGCAAATCTCACCACTGGGGAGAAAGTGTCTTCATAGTCCACACCCCGCAGTTGGGTATAGCCTTTTGCCACAAGACGTGCCTTATACTTGTCAATTGACCCATCTGCCTTGCGCTTGACTTTTAAAACCCACTTGTTTCCAACAGTCTTGCGCCCTGGCGGAAGGCCAACTCCTAGACCTAATTCTTCTCCATTGAGCTCAACTCATCTTTCATTGCAGCCATCCACTCATTACTAGTAGGTGAAGATAAGGCTTCTTCCACAGAAGTGGGCTCATCTTCATCAGTTGGAGTGCACATAAGAATTTCACCGTCAATCTCAAAACGACGACGTAAAACTCTTCCTCGTGCACCTCTACGCAGTTGAGAATCTTGTTGACCTAATGGTCCTGATGGTGTGCTCCCACTGTCTAGGATGCTCCCACTAGGTTGAAGATCACTTATACTATCTTCAGCGACAACAGGATGATGAACTAATCCCCCACCTTCGCTTGGAGATGGTAAAGTGACTTCAACTTCCTCTAACTCATAGAGGTCAAGATTCTTACTCGCGTCTCCAATGCTAGGAAAATCATTCTCTATGAAATCGACATCACGAGACTCTATTTCAGTCTTTCCACCATTTGGATGTTCACCATACATCACATAGCCTTTAGAGTTTTCAGAATACCTCAAGAAGATACTCTTTTTAGCTCTAGGCCCTAGTTTCCCATACTTATGAGAAGTACTGTGAACATAACCTGCTGAGCCCCATGGGTGCAAGTTATCCAAATTTGGCTTTTGGCCATTCCAAAGCTCATATGGGGTGGATTTGACTGATTGTGAAGGCACTCGATTAAGTATATAGGCTGCAGTCAAAAGAGCATCCCCCAAAAAGATATTGGGAGGTTTGCTTGCGCCATCATAGACCTAACCATGTCTAACAATGTTCTATTCCTTCTTTCCGCAACGCCATTTTGTTGTGGAGTATTAGGAATAGTAAGTTTCCTGCGTATCCTTTTTTCCTCACAAAACTTCTTGAAGTGATCTGACAAATATTCGCGTCCTCAGTCAGTGCGAAGAGTTTTTAAATTCTTCTATTTCTGATTCTCAACCTCAGCTACAAAGCGTTTGAAACAGTCCAAAGCTTCATAGCGGTGAGATATCAGATACACATAACCATATCGCGTATAATCGTCTATCAGTGTAAGGAAATAAGAGGTGCCATGGCGTGCCTTTACACTCATAGGTCCGCATATGTCAGAGTGAACTAGCTCAAGTGGTTGAGTTGCTCTCACAGCCTTTCCAAAAGGCTTCCTGCATGCTTTACCTGCCAAACAAGCCTCACATGTTTGTAGATTGACTCTTGCGAGTGGGCCCAAAAGGCCTTCTCTAGCCAAACGAGTCATTCTATCTTGGCCTATGTGGCCCAGTCTTGCATGCCAGGTGGTAGAATCATTCACAATATTATCATTCACAACATAAGAATAAAAGGACTGAGAATCATTTAAATCCAATTGAAAAAGACTATCCATGCGAAAACCATGTCCGAACAAAACATCATCCAAAAAGATGTCCAACTTATTACCCTTAAAAATAAAGGAAAAACCACTGTCTAATAAAGCAGTAACTGAAAGTAGATTAAGCCGAATAGTGGGTGCATATCGCACATCCTCAAGAATCAATGTGCGCCCAGTGCGCAACTTGAGCTGGTAAGAACCAACCCCTAGCACCTCTTCGGAGCTATTGTTTCCCATGAAGATATGTTTGCTACCCGCTGAAATCCGGTGATAATCTACGAACCCCTCTCGATCACGTGCTACATGTTTTGTTGCACCTGTATCCACAAACCACACAGGTTGGGAATGAGCAACCATCACATGTGAGGAAACATATAACTGAGAGAGAGATTCTGAAAGTACCTTCTTCGGCTCAGTGCAATCACGAGCGAAGTGTCCTTTCTGTTGACAGTTGAAGCATTTAACTTTAGACATATCCTTTTTCCCACCACGTTTTCCTCTCTTGCGTTTCTTCATTTTTCCTTCCTTTGGCGCAGAAGTGCTAGCCTCGCCTTTCTTACCTTTCTTACTTTGTCTTTCGCGCTTGCCATTTGCATTGCGCGATCCCCCTTGGGCGACATAAGCAAGGGTCTTGTCAGCATCTCGAGTCTCGTCCTCAAGGATGACATGCTGTGAAACATCAGAAAAGTTCTTGATGTTTTCACTGTGAGTCAATATCTGTTTCATATTGGCCCATGAGGCAGGAAGGGACCTTATGACAGCTCTGACTTGCTGCTCATCTGTGAGCGCATGGCCAGCATCCCTAAGCTTACCAATCATATTGGACATCATCCTTAGATGTTCACTCATGGTATGTTTAGGGTCTTTTGTGTACTCCTCAAACTTAATCACAAGGCTACGAAGCCGCGTAGTTGAGGTTCCACCAAAAGAGAACTTGAGCTACTCCCATAAAGCTTTGCAAGTTGGAAGTTCATCATACTGCCCGATTAGATCATTTTGCAAGCTGCTCAACAAGGTGTAGCGCGCACTACGATCTTTCTGATTCCATTTCTGGTAGGCAGTGTGGTCTATTAGGGGTTGCGCCTCAGTTGGCGCGACCATCTCCTTGGTCAAGTGCTCCTCGAGCTCTTGTTCGTTCAGCATGAATTTCATCTTTTTGTGCCAAACGTCATAATTATCTCCGTTAAGTTTCTCACCCTTAACGAGATCAGCTATGACATTCTTGGTGGCCATTATATTCACTACATTAGATTGCGCAAGGAAAAGACATTAATTATACATCCTTCTATTTATTTCAAAAAATTCAAATGAAAAACATAATCCTTCCTCACATCATGAAATCGAAAATTTGCTAAGCTCGTAATCATCTCCCATGTATGTGAGTTGGGAAAAATATTTTTAAGTAATTTTTCGCAATAAATTTCATCATTATATAAGCCACAATATAATAAATCATCCACATGATAATTTAGAACAATATAAAATTGCACCATGCAATAAAGTGTGCAAGGACTCCATTGACCCCATTGGCATTCTAATAACTTATGCTAAGAAAATTCTGACTTGAATAATGTGCGTGCGAAATTACATCCCCGTACAAGGCTTTCTGGAAATATACAGGGAAATAGTAGAATACAACATCTTTGAGAATCCTACTACAAACTACTCCAATAAAACAAATGGAGATGTCGCACAACACATTATTCTCAAAAGAATTTTCTTAAAACAAGAGTAAACACATAAACATAAGTTTCTTTAGAATGCCAATCTAGTATCCATCCATTTAACCTAAAACTAGCATGCTCAAATAACAAGTTAAAGGGTAATTTAAATGGATGAATAGACCACATTCTCCTTCCAAGGAAAACGGACGTAAATGCCTTGAAATTAGGTTTAAAGACGTGTGGGCTTACCAAAAGCCCAACAAATATATTTCAACAAGAAACATATTTAAACCATAACACTAATCAAAGCAAATAAATAAAACATAATTCATTTATGTCATATAGCTCTCCATAATATTTATTTCTGCTCACAAAGTGCAAAAATTAATATTTACGCATTATTCGTATTTTTGGGACCACAAAAGTACAACAAAAAAATATTTCTAAATGGCCTAAAAATGAGAGATAAATTCTTAAAATTGGCAAACAGTAAATTTATCCCTAATATACCCTCTGGAATTAAAGAAATTTTTTTTGTGTGTTTAACAAACTTTTTAAAGCTAATTTCTATAGAAAAAGTCGTTTAAAAATTAAACATAACACACACAGAGGGTATTGAGGTAAATTTAACACCATAGAAAAATTACAGAAGCCAAGAACAGACTTCACGCGCCTGCGGTGGGGTCAGAACCTGCCGAAAAATCCTCATGCACCCCCACGCGCCGCTGTGCGTGTGGGGCAGCCTCTGGCTCTCTTTGGCAAGCGCGTGGTAAGCACGCGCGCGTATGGTGAGTAGACTCGGCCGCGCGTGGGATAGTAGCCTTGGCTGGCACGTGTCGGTGCGGCTTGACACGCGTGCGGCGCATCTTGGCGCGTGGAGTGAGTCTGCGGCTCGGCTTGGGCGCGTGGAGCGCGTGAAGAGACTGTTCATCTTCTTCTTTAAAAAACCCTAATTTTCCAGCCGCCGCCATGCCACGATGCCAACTTCCGAAGGCCATATCTCTCTCGTTTTTAAGCCAAATAATGCGTGCAATATATCGTTGGAAAGCTTATGCGACATAGATTAATTATGTACCAAATGATCATGATAAAAACTGAATATCATGCTCCGAATTTGAGTCCCAAAACTCAAAAAAATTACAGTTTTCTTGAAAAATAAAATTGTGATTTCTCACAAACCATGCATCCAAAAATCACAAAATTTTATGGAGTTCATCCTCAACCATAGGAGAACAAAACTATATAATTATTTTTCAGAAAACATGCTCAAAAAATTTTGAATTTTAATAATGGGTCTCATTCATGTATCCGGAAAAAATCGCAACATGCACATAATTTAATCTAGCATGTTAAAGGTGAATCAACAAGTAATCATGCTCTGATACCAATGTTGAAACGATTACAACAATTATTTGCGTTACCACGTAACACGTAGTGGGTTCGGAAACATACCGTATGAAGTCTCCGAATATTCCGACGTATGATCCTTGTTGTTACGAGCCTCCAACACGCTTGATCTTTTTCGCAGGTACGAAAACGGCTACTAGAGTCGAGTTCTTCGTCCACGAACCAAATCCTAGAGCTTGGTGATTGCTCTAGAGAGAGTGCTATAGAGAGAGGGTTATTACTATTGACTTATGATTTATTGGGATATCTCTAGCCTTTATATAGAGATACAATTAGAGACTGGCTTTACCTCCAACTCTTAGGAGATAAAGATTGTATTTATCTCAAACACTTAAGAGATAAATATTCTCTAAATAACTGTATTTATCCAAACTAACAAATACACATTATCTGTTAGTAGGCGGATAATGGGTCCACTGACCCAATTTATTAACATATACGAACCGAGTTCGAGCGAAACATGATCATGTTCAAACTCGTTCGTTTTATTCTAGAGTTGTGTTTGAACTCGGCTCGTGTTCGTTAAGCATATATAGTATTGTGTTTGTGTTCAGTTCGTGAAAATGATCAAGAGATTGAACTCGAGTTAGCTTGTTCGTTTAAACTTCACCAACCGAGCTTGAGCTTGAGTTCACGTTTGTGTTCGTATTAACTTATTGCTACGAACAAACTAAATTCTTAGAGACAAACTGGAAGCACATTACGAAACCTTACATAGTCATTAACGATTATGTTCTGGCTGGTAGGCCTGTGGCCTGACTTGGCGGTGGTTTGGATGGCAGTGTGGGCGGTGGTCTCGCCGGCGGTGTGCTCATGTGATGAGATAGGTTGTAGAGGGTGTTTGACTGCTCGAGTGTTTGAGAGAAGGAGGTGGTTTGGCCGCGGCATGGGTTGTGATATGGCTGACAGTGTGGGCGGTGGTCAAGTCGGCGGCGTGGGCGGTAGGCCTGTGTGATTACTACCTGAATACTAATGAGAGAGGGGGCACGGGTGTTTGACTGTTGAGTGTCTTCTAAGTCTCTGATGAGATAACAAAAATGATTTTGGTGATAGAGAGAGGAACATTTAGTGATCCACATGCTTCCACGTCCCAACACAAATATTTTGTGTAGGTCTATAATATATACTGTAATTTTTTAATGAATAAACGAACCAATGTTCGTTTATAAGGCTCAGCTCATGTTCGGCTCGTTAAGTAAACGAGCCCTCTTGTTCATGAACATTAATAAACAAACATCATCATGTTCAAACTCAGCTCGTTTAATAAACGAGCCCTAAAATTGTGTTCATATTCGCTTCACCTATTAAATGAACAAGTTTCAGGGATCACGAATAGCTTGCTGTTCGTGAATAGCCTACCTGCCATCTTCTATTATTGCAATAGTGAAGTACTTTGGATAGGCTTAGTGTTATGTTGATTACAAACCAAGTTCTCCATTTATAGATATATATTTTACACTCCTTTTTGGTCATGTGGCTACTGAAATTAATAAAACACACACGTGCGTGTACGTGCGCGCGTGCACTTTGTTGCCTTGTCTTGCAATATAAAACCCAAGTCTTAACTATCCTTTTGTTAGTTCTTGGACTTCCATAAACACCCCCCCCCCCCTTTTTCGTCAACAATCACTTGGAGTTTGATTTAGGTTAACTGTTCTTGGTAGTCTATGTAGATTGCTGATAAGTCTATTTTTAACGACAAAATTTTTCAATTTATCTGTTGGGCTTTACGGAAAATGTCAAAAGATGTGTTAGCTAAAAGATATGCGAGTTTACCCACCAATTTCCCCGTACTAGTGTGGTTGTATAAGTTGCACCCGTGCCTATTTAAGCTACGCAAGTTTTGCCTGTTCAATTACCAGTTACTTTTTTTTTACAATAGCTAAGCTATTGACAATTTTATTTTTTCATTAGATTAGAGTCTTATAGTCCAGCATTTTATGTATCAAAAAATAAATAAATTAGAAGGTGCCCACTTAGTCCAAAATTTCTTCCTCCTTTCTTTTCTCTCGTTTGACTTGTCAAATATTATCAGATTATGCTGATTTAGCCCAAACATTGAAGTTCATTCAAGCACAAATCCAAAAATTTAGATATTCTAAGAACTTATGGATTCCAAAATTTACATCTTTTATATGCTTGTTCATAAATCTTGTTACTAAAACATGGAGATTTTGCATTGATTCACTTTCTAGCAACAATAACTAAGGAATCTGACAAATCAATTTTATAATTTTTTTGGTTTGAATAGATCTATTTTGTTAGAAAATGAAAATGTATCTTTCAATAAAAAAAAAAGAAAATGTATCTTTCAATAACAAGTAAAAGAATGCAGCATATAATCAAAGCTTACAATAGACCTGGCAAACGGGTAACCCGTCGGGTCCGGGTAAAATCCGGCCGGGTCCGGATAAAAACGGTTCGGGTACATTTTACCCATTTTTTCAGGTAGAGATTTTTTGTACCCTGTCAAGGCGGGTCGGGTATTACCCGAGGGTAGATTAGTTTCAATGATTTTGTAATTAGGTGAAGTGGTTGGATTTTGCGAGCTGTTCCAACCACTGCTGGATGTGATTCAGCCACACCTATTATTATTTTTTTATTACCAGATATTAACTGAGCTAATTCGTTTGGAGCATTTTTCCTTCTTTTTTATTAGTTCACATTTTCTAATTTAATTTCTACAATTCATTTGGGAAGCGATCATCTCAGGTCTCAAAACCCAACACATCTCAATTTGAATACAGTAAGCACCTTTAATCTAAACACAATAAGCACAAATCAATTCCTACGATAATAGTAATATACTTAATACATACAAAAAATAAAAACACAAATAATACTAATAGATCTGAAAAAAATTATCTGCTAAACTCAAAAAGCGTAACAAAGTCGATCAGAGACCACTTTGGTCTTTGTTGTAAGTTCTGTACTACCCCTTTCATGATCGGAGACGTGGCGGTGGAGATGTGGAGGAGACTTGGAGGCAGATCTGGCGTACCTCCCTAATTGATAAAGAGGGCGACATCGTGAGAGGATCTAGCATAGATTGGTTGTCAATGGAGAGAGCCACGTCACGAGAGAGACCAACGCCAGGGGGAAGAGAAGGAAAGCAGCACCATGGGGAGAGAGGGAGAGAGAGAGAGAGAAAGTTCAGAGAGGGAATGAGGGAGGAGCAGCACAAGAGAAGAATGAGTGAATCTGTGAATGAAATCCCTAACACTTACTTATATAGTACATCTTCAAAATAGGTACCTGTACCCAAAATTTTTGGCTGGGTACAGATCGATCTGCGGTCCGAGCCTTTTTTTTGCTAGGTCTAGCTTACAACATGACTTTAGTATTTCTAAAAAAATACTTGAATTCACGGTAATAGATATGACTTAGTACAATCAACGAATAACACGAGATAGAAATAATTTCTTGACTCCTGTTTTCTAAAATCCCTCCATCTCGTTAGATCTTACTCATTCTGCTACACCACGTCCTATTTATTACCACCACGCTCAAAAGAATTTCAAATTTTCTCGTATTTTTATAGTATGAGCATTAAGAGAGGAAGCCAAAGTATTAGTGGATATATATGGTCCACTAATATTTAACTGCAGGGAGCAAAAAATGATCGGAGGAAGCCAAGATTGAGCATTTAAACCCGAAAACCATTGGATGTGCGGCCATCCTTGCCAAACAAGGCATTGTTGCCTTAACCTATCAATATGTACTTTGCTATTACCTAAGGACTATATTATTGCACCCGCTCAACAGAAATTAAATACCCAAAACTTGTTTGTAACGTATTTTAATTCAATAGCAAATTGTTTCATACCAAAAAAAAAAAAAAGAAGCCAAACAAACTATGTTAGCTTGAACATTGAAGTCATTCCTATCAATTTCCAAGTCAATTTGTTCAATACATATGCAGAACCTGTCCAAATTCCCACCCCGATCATGCTTACTTTCAGGTAATTCTGTAATCCCTAAATGTAAACAAAACTTGTGCCCATTCTTACAAAGATAAGTAGGATATAGAACGAATCGAACTAGTTAGTATTCCCATGTGGTTTCACTAAATAAGTGAAGCTTTGGTTGCTAACAATGAACGTGAAATTCTTTGTACCCAAACTAATTCAGAGAAGCGTTTGTGATTGATTGGAGGCCATTTTGACCCGAGCAATGAGATAAAAGAGTTATTCTCTCTCCTAATCACTATTTTTCGATCTCTCTAGCAAGCAAGCGGGAATTCATATAATTGATCTACATGTTAAATTCAACACAAATAAAATAAAAATACAAAATATCAAACCCATTTTTTTTAAAAAGATTACCAGATAACAATTTAAAATATGACAAGTCTCAGTTAGAGGTGTCAAACGGGCTAGGCCGCTCGTGGCCCAACCCGGCCCGAGAAAAGCCTTGCCTGGCTCATTACATGAACAGTAGTGGCCCTGATCCATAGGACCAGGCCATATTTTTTTTCCAAAAAGCCAGGCCCGGCCCCGCCCTAAAAGAGCCCTGGCCAAGCCCGATCTAAAGCCCAAAAAAAGCTTAGCCCTAAAAAGCCCAAGTCTAGCCCATTTTCCTGGCCAGGCTTGGCCCACATTCTGCCCCCATCTGGCCTGGTCCTGGCCCGAAAATCCCAAAAATTCAAAAATCCTAGATCCCCCCCTCCAACGGCTATAAGTTCTGAAAAAATCCACTTTTATCTCTTTACGGCTACATAACAGCTAGTTTGGAATGTATTTTCGTCCAACTAGGTCCCGACAAGTCTTTTATGCACTTTTACATTTTTACCCTCCACAACAACTATAAATGGCTATTTTTAGGGGTATGAAAACTTATGTGCAATCTTAGTATAAAAAGGTTCATAGAAACACATTTAAGTCTGATGCATTTTGTCACGACCCAAACCCACGGGTAAGCCCATGTGCTAGGCACATGACCAGCCACAGACTCATTCAAACAACTAATTAGGGTTCTGCCAGGCCTTATTTAAAACCTGTTCACAATTCTATAATTATACATTTATTAACACCATAACATGTATTTCTAAATATTTCCTTACAGCTCTTTCCAAAATTATCTCCACTGAATTCCTCCATGAAAACTGCTAGTATTTATTCTAAAGAAAACTTCCTGGAATTAATATACGAACGATTCACGTAATTGACTGGCGGTTCTACAATTTCTCAAGAGCTTAAACTAACTTCCTAATGAGCATCTCCTGCGGCTTCATTTTCATTACCCTCATAGTACCGAGGTTCATCTAGGTGTTCACCTGAAAACATTTATGAAAAGGGGTGAGCTGGGGCCCAATAAATACACATGCCATATTCCTAAAATAAATTTGAGGGTTTCAAACATGCCATGATTTTCCTTTTCACAATAAAATTTCAATGTTACCAAAATAATTACACTCAACATATCCACGTATATATATGTACTTGCATCAAAAGATTCTCGAATTAGAATAAGATCAACCAAGAGTTTCATCAAGCACTGTTACAATTAATCATAACATGTATATTACGGTCAGCGTATGGTCCCACTGACTAGGACCCAAAATCTCTCCTTCACCCGGGATAACAAATGTGGACGCAAGGGCGAACCACGGTGCAACAGTACTGTGCGACAACGTATGGTCTCGTTGACCAGGACCCAGAATCCACTTTTCCCCGTGGATATGGGGCGCAGTAATGACACAGTCAACTATCATCTCATTCCACATGTACCAAGCATGATTCAGTTATTCACACAACAATTCCATAGCATTTCATTTAAAATTTTATCAAACGATTTACCACAGACATAGGGCAATGAAAATGTTTCAAAACTTTCAATTTTAACTAAGAACATGTATACAGTATATAATTTTTCAAGTAGGGTATAAGGAGGAATATGGCAGGGTACTTACCTCGCTCAAAATCTGCTCTGGTATTTGCTCAAATGTCGGTCCTAACTCTTGACTATCAAAACCTCAATAACAAACCATATGGATGTCATTCATTGATGCTCAAGCACGTTAAGTATTAAGTTCCTCGTAAGTGTGGAAAATTTACCAAACCGCCCCTCGTACTTTGTAAAATTTTCTATTTGTCCCTGATGCCTAACATACCATTATCCACCTAGATATAACCTAAAAGAGACTTTTTAGACCACTGGTGGGTCTTTCGGACAAGAAAGGTCATTCCCGAAATTTTTTTCGCTCAGAATCCTAAACTGCTCATTAAATTGAGCGTTAATGCTCATTATCCAAATATATATCAAACGTCATCGGAATGCCATGAAATTTTAGATACTTAAGCCTCTCGGTAATTTTAGGTCACTGTAAAATTCTAGGCCAAAAATAATTTTGTTTACTATGTTGAACAATTCAAAAACCTATTTTAAAAAATAAAATTGTTCGAGACATTTCCCATGTCCAGAAAAATCCCAAAAAATTGCACGCCAAAGGTTTCATAGATATAAGAGAAGTTTCTATTTTGTACTTTCTCTAATTTTTCTCAGATTTGGTTATTAAAATAATTTCATAAACTGTTGTAAAAGTGGAGCATTACGCGATACCCGCTCAGGCGCTACGCCGCTAACGGTGCTAACATAGCAAACGACTTTAAAAACTTTTGAAACTCTGGAATATAAATTATCATAGCTATATAAGACTATTGTAAAAGTATTATAATTTAATAACTTAATTTACTATTTTAAAATACACCAAAAATCTCTTTTACGAATAAAATTAGTTAGCATGCTTCCCGAGCTCCAAAACATCTGAAAGTTTTACTGTGTGTAGATCTTACAAAAATAGTATAAGTTACTCTTTTGAGCTTTGTCCAAATAAATTCCTAAATATATCTTAAAATTCAAAAAGGAACTACTGGAATAGGAAACCTTTTTAGCGACACTTTTGAGTTCAACTTTAAAACATAACCTTTCCCTCTCTCGCTATAGTACCTTCTTCCTCATGCAAACCCATATGTCTCTTTACCCGAAACTACTTCACCAGTTTACATTACACCCTCATCCAACTATTATACATACATTTACCCACACATCTTCACTTACACACTCACATGAAATCACACACAAAACAGGCTGCCATCTTGTCAGTCCCACACACGCACACACCTATTTTTCACACATACAGTACACACACACAAGCACACCTCACGGCTGAATTCAGCCCTTCAGCACCCTACAAACCTTTATACACACACATTGCCACAACCAAAAGTCTTTCAAACCCATTACAAGTCATGGTAGCCATGTCTCCTCTCCAACATCCTCACGACCCATTTTAATTTTCCACTTACAGTAGCTTATTTCACTTCCCATCCATACACTGTAATTTACACTTACCCATTTGCAACACTCATTTGCAATACCCATTTAAAATACACATTGGCGATATCCACTTGAAATACTCATCTGCAATACCCATTTCGGCCACTCCCTTCACCCACATGCACCACAGCAGCTCCCTGTATAACATTCACACATAGGCAGTTTCTCTCTCTCACCTTCCATGGCTGTCCCCTTTCCCTTACACCCTTGCTCACGGCCACAGTCACAGCCACCATGGCTGTGACCTTTTCAACCCAACCCGTACCCTTCATGGCAGCTATCCTTCTTGTTGATGACTCCATGCTACGGTATTAAGTTGCCACCTAACGGCACCACCGCGCACACACAAAAACACCCATATACACATCTACAAACACACGTCCATATACCTACATACACACACTCAAACACGATCTCTCCACGGCAGAATTCCCTCACCCCTCTTAATCCCGAAATCAGTAATGGACAGGACAAAAGAAAACTAAGGAAAACTTACCGGAAAATTTGATCGACGTTCTTCGATCGCCGGGATCTCTTTCTATGTGCTCCGCCGTTTCCAGATATGTGGCTGCTTAGGGTCGGCTGACCCATGGAGTACATGCATATATATATATATATATATATATATATTACAACCCTAAGTTGTAAATTTACAATAATTCCCCTACCAATTTAAGAGCCATTTAAATTCTACCCAGCACCTTTATGGTTACAAAAATGTTTGATAAAGTTACTTATGAAAGATTTCGTATTAAGAGAATTTAACGGGTTATTACTTAACCCGTTACACTAATTCGTTGTTAGATCTTGTAAGTAATGTATCAACGTTAACTTTATATAAAACATCGCTAACACTAATTGTCGCTAAAGATTTCAATCACTATTAATAATGTCTGTTAACGTTAATTTATAGCTTTGATTTTATGGTTGTCCTAAATATTATAATTATAGCGCCTCCCCAAATTTGACGCTATGAGCCGCTCACATTAATATACCGATGCTAGGTAAGAGTTCGTTGCTAAAAGTTTATTTCGGTCTGAACAAGTTATAATAAATAAAAGAAAATTTTCGGGCATTACACATTTAGACAATATAATACTGTTAAAAGACGTTTGATTGATTACTTTGATAAATTTGATGGTAGAGTTAGTCTTACTTTTGATATTTAGAAATCTTCTTTTACCCTAGTTAATTATACTCGTGTAACGGCCGATTGGATTGATTTTGATTGGCTTATGAATAAGAGAATCATCCCTTTTGAACTTTTTTCCTATCTGCATGATGCTATTAGCGTTGCTAATATTATAGTCCAAGTACGTAACATATTTAAAATAAAGGACAAGATTATGAGTATCATTTTTGATAATGCTTCTAACAATATAGTTATTGTTGAGGCCTTAAAGTCGAACCTTAGACCTAGACTTGATGGTCAATTTTTTCGTGTTCCATGTGTTTGTCATGTAATTAATTTAATTGTTCAAGATGGTTTAGCTGCTGCAAAAGATCTTCTTCACAAAATGAGGGGTATGGCAGCGTATATTAATTGTTCGGGATCGAGACTATATCAATTTAAAGCTGTGTGTTTAATATAGTTTGCCTTGTAGGAGATCACTTACAAATGTCGGGCATAGGTGGAACTCCACATATCAAATGTTTTTACATGGTATGGTATACAAAGAAGTGTATATTCATTCACTGCCTACTAACCATGTTTCCACAAGGCTTGCCAAGTCATGACAAATGATAGATGGCTGCACACCTGGTTGAATTTTTGAAGCTATTTTACACGTCTACTGTACTATAGTCTGGTACGTATTATTGCACGTCCCCTATCGCTATAGGAGAAATTCTAAAAATTGCTACGATTTTAGCAAAATGAAGATATATAGGTACCTTTCAGGGTATAGTAGAACAGATGGACATTAAGTTTAATAAATATTGGTCAAAATTGCCTCTGATTTTTGCTGTCGCGCACTTGTTTGGATCCTAGGTTAAAGTTACATGGCGTGGATATCTCAATAGTAGAAATCTAAACAAATGTGCTACGCGGAAGCCGCCACGACCAAGCATACTAAGAAAGTAAGTGTTCCCAACCTATTCTGGTCGCACTCAAAGGTCCACTTAGAGTCCCACTTTGCATGACACGTCCGCACAAGCACAATATTCAACGCTTCGAACAGGTCAAAGTGCGCTCACCAAAGTCACGTGCATTCTTTGCTTCACACGCCTCACGCGCGACTTAGTCACCAATTATTTCATGCTATCGTGACTCATACTACCACGTTCGTCGCGCCGCAACCACTTGAGCACCTTTTCCCCAAAAACATCAGCCGTTGGAGCAACCGGACCAACGGAGTCAAGGGCATAGGCCTTGGCCAACCCCGTGGGGGGTCGGCCTCGGCCTCCATGGGGTGTTAGCCTTGGCCTTTCCCCCCGGTTGTTCACTCTTCGTGCAAGGTCCCTTTCACGCTTTGATCGCTTCATATACTTCGTATGTGACTTTTGTACCTTGTTCCTCACATGGGTATGCTTCACGTCGACACGCTCGTTGCAATGCAACTTTTAGATTTGTTATTGCCCGTGAAAACACCTTCCATCGGCGCGCCCGAAGTTCACCCAAAGGGGGAGTGGCCTTGGCCTCCCCTCATGGGAGTTGGCCATTGGCCTTGGCCACCCCTAGGGTCGGCCTCGACCTTCCCAAAGGGTCGGCCTCAGCCTCACCAAGGGTTCGGCCTCGGCCTCCCCAGGGATGGTGGCCTTGGCCTTCCCCCAATCCTTGGCCTATGGCCTCCCCTCTCGTGTGCACTTGTTTTCTCGAATCTTTGCACCTCCGCGATGTTTACGAACGTTCGTCCACCAACATCACGACGTTCGTCGTGCATCAACCTCGAAATTTCCGTCGTGCACCAACCTCGCGACGTCCGTCGTGCACCAACATCGCGACGTCTGTCGTGCACCAACCTCACGACGTCCGTCGTGCACCAACCTCGCGACGTCCGTCGTGCACCAACCTCGCGACGTCCGTCGTCCATCAACCTCGCGACATCCGTCGTCCATCAACCTCCCGAAGTCTGTCGTCCATCAACCTCGCGACATCCGTCGTCCATCAACCTCCCTAAGTCCGTCATCCATCATTCTCCCGACGTCCGCCTTGCATCAACCTCACGATGTCCGTCGTCCGCCACCGCGCACTGCTCCCTTGATGTCCATCACCTAAAGTCACGCACTACCACCGAATAACCCGTCACTGACGACCGCGTACCATAGCTTTCAACTTTGTCATTACTACATGTTGCATTTATCATCTTGTTATGATAGGTACACTCAGCCCAAATCCCATCTTCGGGACACCCGACGCGTGCCCGTGCACCGTCTCCATGACGTTCGTCGCCGCACCCACGCGCCATTCTTATGACATGAGCCCCGACACCAAGTATATGCTCCGCGATGTTCGTCGCCGCGCCCATGCGCCATTCTAATGACATGTGCCCCGGCACCAAGTATTGTATCCACAACATTCGTCGCCGCGCCCATGCACCACTTTCATAACATGTGCCCCGGCACCAAGTATATGCTCCACGACCTTCATCGCCGCGCCCATGGGCCATTCTCATGACATGTACCCCGGTACCAAGTATTGTCTCCGCGATGTTCGTCGCCGCGCCCATGCGCCATTCTCATGATACGTGCCCCCGGCACCAAGTGTTGTCTCCACGACGCTCGTCGCAGTGCCCTTGCGCCACTTCCATGTCATGTGCCCCGGCACCAAGTATTGTCTCCGCGACGTTCGTCGCCACGCCCGTGCGCCATCTCCATCACATGTGCCCCCGGCACCTTACTCACTCCGCACCACTAACACGGTCGTGCCCCTTGGCTCTCTATCACACTACCATGCTCCTTGCATCGGTCCATCCTTTCAGCACACCATGCGCACCTTGCCTTGGTCGTGGAACATACTTCGACCCACTCTCCGGAGTGTGCAACATCATGTGGGGATAGGCGACTCCTCCAGGACACTATCGCCACCAGGGAGCTCTTTAACTCCCCTTCTACCAGGTAGACGGCTCCTCTGGGATGCTACCTTGACGCGCTCTGAGTTCTCCGGCACAAGGACTCACCGCAGGGATAGGTGACTCCTCCAGGACACTATCTTCGCTAGGGAGCTCTTCAACTTCCCTTCCGCCAGGTAGACGGCTCCTTTAGGATACTACCTCGGTCGGCCAGGTAGACGATTCCTCCGGGATACTATTTTGGCCTACGGAATAGGCGACTCCTCCGGGACACTAACTCCGTCAGGGAGCTCTTCAACTCCCCTTCCACCAGGTAGACGACTCCTCCGGGATGCTACCTGGCCCGTCAGGTAGATGGCTCCTTCGGGATGCTAACTTGACGTGCTTTGAGTGCTCAAGCACAAGGACTCACCTGCGGGATAGGCAACTCCTCTGGGACACTATCTTTACCGGGTGTCTTCGTGATTGGCCTACGTGCTCTGGCACTGGGGGCTTACGTCGGCACCCCTACGGACTATGACCCTCGGGTCACTCCAAGACGGGAGTAGGTCTTCAGAGGGCATCGCGCCTAGTTCACCTGGCAGTTAGGCATCGGGCCTTCCCCACCATTGCCAGGCCTGTGGGACTGTGCAAGGGCTTGGATTGGAGGCTAGATCAAGGGGGTTCTCTGGCCATACTGACGCTGTGGGAGCCAATCTTTCCAGATAGACAGAGCAACGCTGTGCGGGGCAGGCCGGGTGAATATGCGATTTAACAATCCATGGAGCACCGGCAGCTGTGGACCCCTCAGTGACGTGTCACTCCAGAGGAGTGCCGCATGTCATGTGATGACATCATCATCTCAACTTTTATAAATAGTGGTATTGAGAATTCATTTTGGAGGGTTGGACATTTTCAAAACACTTTCACTTTCTCACTCTAAAATCCTAGAGAAAAACATACAGGACCCTGACTCCGGACCTAAGCATCAGACTATGACTATCTTCGTACATTCATCCTACGCCATTGTCCTCGTAACACTGCCACCCTCAGGCTCTGTCTGGGAAGCCCTTAGTCTCTGCCCTTGCTGTGTCTCACATAAACATACTTGGCATCTGAGTCGGACTGCATTTCTTGTGGCACCTCCACGTCGACTGCGAACCCACTTTCCTTAGCATCATTTTAGCAACTCCACTGGGGAGGTAAGCATTGCAATGCAGTTCGTCCCGTGCCCGACACATCCAAGCAACCATGCCTCAGCAACGCAGGGCTACTAGGACTACTAATCATAGCCTCAACCCAGCCATCCAAGAGGCCATCATTTTCCAGACTTAGAAAATTTTCAAGCCTTAGGGCTCTTGCACAGGCCTACTAACACCACTCTTTATGCCATTATCCACTCCCTTGGGGGCTTCACCCATTCCCAACCCCTTCAGCCTCACGTCCCATACCAACTTGGTGCATGGTGCGTGGGGTGGCTCGAGACACGTTACTAAGTCTTAACTCTGTCAGTTAAACCCCCCAGGTCTCGTGACCGCCTCTGCCAGATCTGAACAGAGCCTACCCCGCACGACTCACCCGCTTGCCCGACCCGCGTGCCTGACCCGTGCACCCATTCTCTCTCTCAACCCCTCGTCCAACTCCCCACCCAAACTCGATCCGCTCCCTTAAAACCCTAATCTAACCCTAATTTCTATCTCTTTCTCCTTCTTCTTCATGCGTCGCCGCAGCCCCTATTGGCGCCGCCGCTGCCTCCTTCTCCCTCGGCCTCGCCCTCCATGGCCCACCCCCGCCGGCGACCATCCCCCCATCCCTCCGGCGGCCTTGGCCTCTCGCCCTTCCTCCTCCTTCCCTCCTCTCTCCCTGCCAAGCACGCCACAGCACTGCTGCCCCCTTTCCCCTTTCTTCTTCCCCCACCCTATCGGCCTCGGCCTCCCTACCCCCTTGGGCGCAGCCCACATCCCCCATCCCCCGTCCTCTCTTCCCTTCCCCCTCCCCTTTTCCCTTTCCCCCTTGCCCATCACCCCCCACGCCTTGGTCGGCCTCGGTCACTTGGTCGGCCGGCCTTGGCCCTTCATCCCCATAACCTCTCCCCTTTACTCGATGGCCATCCTCCATGCCACCTTTTTTGGCCTTCCCCAAGCCATGGCCACCACCTTCAACCTTCATCTTCTTTCCTTCACCCGCGGCCAACCTTCAACAATAACACATGACCATCCTCCAAGCCCACTTCGGTCCATCAACAAGGCCACTCTTTGGCCTCATACCACACCCTAGTCCATCCCGCCACCTTCGACCTTCCCACAATCATCCAACGACCGAACACCGGCAATCGCGGCCAACACTTCAAATTTTTTTTTTGCAACATTGACAGCCGTGCATCACCCATCGCTAGGACATCACCTCCGCGACGCCCGTCGCCCGAACTTCATCTCCGTGACCCCCATCGCCTGAACATCATCTCTGAGACGCCCGTCGCCCAGACTTCATCTCAGCGACGCCCATAGCCCTGACATCCCCTCCGCGACGCCCATCGCCCGGACTTCATCTCCGCGATGCCCGTTCGTAGGACATCCCCTCTGCGACGCCCGTTGCCCAGACTTCATCTCCACGACGCCCGTCACCCGGACGTCACTCGCGACGCCCGTCTCCCGGACATCACTCCGCGACGCCCGTTGCCCGGAATTCATCTCCGCGATGCCAGTCGTTGTGACGTCCCTTCTGCGACCCCCGTCGCCTGGACATCATCTCCGCGATGCCAGTTGATCGGACATCATCTCCGCGAAGCCCGTCGTCCGGGCATCGTCTCAACGACCCCGTCTCCAGCGTAAGTGCACCGTCTCCGCGACGCTTGTCGCCCATCGCCCGTGTGACGTCTCCGCAACACTTGTCGTCCGTCGCCCGGGTGCCGTCTACATGTTCACGCCCCTAAGTCCTATCATTGTGCCTTTGTCTCAACCCCCAAGCATTCCAAGTTTTTGTAGGTGGTGCACGAGGTGGCTCGAGCCACCTACTTTTCATCATCATCATGCTTTGACGACCTCAACAACTCGCTAGCCAATACAACACCAAAATCTTGCTAACTGTTTATGCGTGCGATCCCCACTCGGATTGCCCTTCCGCGCACACCCCACACAGGGGGCTTATGTTCCCAACCTATTCTGGTCGCACTTAAAGGTCCCCTTGGAGTCCCAATTTGCATGACACGTCCGCACAAGCACAGTATTCAATGCTTCAAACCGGTCAAAGTGCGCGCGCCTAAGTCACATGCATTCTTTGCTTCACACGCCTCACGCGTGACTTAGTCACCAATTATTTCATGCTATTGTGACTCACAATACCATGTTCGTCTCGCCGCGACCACCTGAGCACCTTTTCACCAAAAACATCGGCCGTTGGCGCAACCGGACCAACGGGGTCAAGGGCATAGGCCTTGGCCAACCCCATAAGGTTGGTCTCAGCCTCGGTCTCCATGGGGTGTTGGCCTTAGCCTTTCTCCCCCTGTAGTTCATTCTTCGCGCAAAGTCCCTTTTGCGCTTTGATCACTTCATACACTTCGTATGTGACTTTGGCACCTTTTTCGTCACGTGGGTACATTTCACGTCGACACGCTCGTCACAATGCAACTTTTGGATTTGTCATTGCCCATCAAAACACCTTATGTCAGCACGCCCGAAGTTCACACAAAAGGGGAGTGGCCTTGGCCTCCCTTCACGGGAGTTGGCCATTGGCCTTGGCCACCCCCTAGGATCGGCCTCGGCCTTCCCAAGGGGTCAGCCTCGGCCTCACCAAGGGGTCGGCCTTGGCCTCCCTAAGGGTAGTGGCCTTGGCCTTCCCCCAATCCTTGGCCTATGGCCTCCTCTCCACCGCGTACTTGTTTTCTTGAATCTTTACACCTCCGTGATGTTTACGAACGTTCATCCACCAACCTCGTGACGTCTGTCGTGCACCAACCTCGCGACGTCCGTCGTGCACCAACCGCATCAACCTCGCGACGTTCGTCGTGCATCAACTCTGCGACTGCATCAACTCTGCGACGTCCATCGTGCATCAACTCCGTGACATTCATCGTGCATGAACCTCATGATGTCCGTCATCCATCAACCTCGCGACATCCGTCGTACATCAACCTCGCGACATTGTCGTTCGCGACCGCGCACCCCTCCCGCGATGCCCGTCACCCAAAGTCACGCACTACCACCGAATGACTCGTCACTGACGACCGCGTACCATCACTTCCAACTTTGTCATTACTACATATTGCACTCATCATCTTCTTATGACAGGTGCACTCAGCTCAAATCCCATCTTTGGGACACCCGACGCGTGCCAGTGCGCAGTCTTCGCGACGTTCGTCGCCGCACCCATGTGCCATTCTTATGACATGAGCCCTGGCACCAAGTATATGCTCCACGAAGTTCATTGCCGCGCCCATGCACCATTCTTATGACATGTGCCCCGACAACAAGTATTGTCTCCACGACATTCATCCCCGCGCCCATGCGCCACTTTCATAACATGTGCCCCGGCACCAAGTATATGCTCCGCGACCTTCGTCGCCGTGCCCATGCGCCATTCTCATGACATGTGCCCCGACACCAAGTATTATCTCCGCGATGTTTGTCGTCGCGCCCATGCGCCATTCTCATGATACGTGCCCCCGGCACCAAGTGTTGTCTTCGCGACGCTCATCGCAGTGCCCATGCACCACTTCCATGACATGTGCCCCGGCACCAAGTATTGTCTCTGCGATGTTCATCGCCGCGCTCGTGCGCCATCTCCATGACATGTGCCCCCGGCACCTTACTCACTCTGCCGCACCACTAACACAGTCATACCCCTTGGCTCTCTGGCACACTACCATTCTCCTTGCATCGGTCCATCATTTCACCACACCATGCGCCCCTTGTCTTGGTCATGGAACATACTTCGACCCACTCTCCGGAGTGTGCAACATCATGCGGGGATAGGCTAATCCTCTGGGACACTATCTCTGACAGGGAGCTCTTTAACTCCCCTTCTGCCAGATAGATGGCTCCTCCGGGATGCTACCTTGACGCGCTTCGAGTGCTCTGGCACAAGGACTAACCGCGGGGATAGGCGACTCCTCCGGGACACTATCTTCACTAGGGAGCTCTTCAACTCCCCTTTCGCCAGGTAGACAGCTCCTCTGGGATGCTACCTCGGCCAGTTAAGTAGACGGCTCCTCCGGGATGCTGCCTTGACTCACTCTGAGTGCTCCGGTACAAGGACTCACCACGGGGATACGTGACTCCTCCTGGACACTATCTTCTCTAGGGAGCTCTTCAACTCCCCTTCCGCCAGGTAGACGGCTCCTCCAGGATGCTACCTTGGCCTACGGAATAGGCGATTCCTTCGGGACACTATCTCCGTTAGGGAGCTCTTCAACTCCCTTTTCGCCAGGTAGACGACTCCTCCGGGATGCTACCTGGCCCATCAGGTAGACGGCTCCTCCGGGATGCTACCTTGATGTGTTCTGAGTGCTTCGGCACAAGGACCGAATTGCGGGATAGGCAACTCCTCCGGGACACTATCTTTGCCAGGGTGTTTTCGTGATTGGCCTACGTGCTCCGGCACTAGGGGCTTGCGTCGGCACCCCTATGGACTATGACCCTCAGGTCTCTCTGAGACGGCAGTAGGTCTTTGGAGGGCATCGCACCTTATCCGCCTAGTAGTTGGACGTCGGGCCTTCCCCACCTTTGCCAGGCCTGTGGGACTCTACAATGGCTTGGATTGAAGGCTAGATCAAGGGGGTTCTCTAGCCACACTGAAGCTGTCGGAGCCAGTCTTTTCAAACAGACAGAGCGACGTTGTGTGGGGCAGGGCAGGTGAATATGCGATTGGACAGTCCGTGGAGCACCGACAGCTATGGACCCTTCGATGACGTGTCACTCTCGTGGAGCGCCACGTGTCACGTGATGACATCATCATCTCAAGTTCTATAAATAGAGGTCTTGAGAATTAATTTTGGAGGGTTGGACATTTTTAGAACACTTTCACTTTCTCACTCTAGAATCATAGAGAGAAAAATATACAGGACCCTGACTCCGGACCTAAGTATCAGACTGTGACTGTTGTCGTATATTCATTCTGCGCCATCGCCCTCACAGCGCTGCAACCCTAAGGCTCTGTCTGGGAAGCCCTTGCTGCGCCCTTGCTGTGTCTCACATCAACATATTTGGCATCTGAGTCGGACTGCATTCCTTGTGGCACCTCCACGTTGACTGCGAACCCACTTTCCTTGGCATCAGTAAGTAAGTCATTTGAAGATCTTTATAACTTATATTGAAATTCCGCTGATGTGCACGGGCGAGCTACATGATTGAGTGGTGAAATATATTATGTGTCATATCTTAAGGGCCTTGAATATCTAGTGGCAAAACAAACAACAAGAAAAGGTACTTCTGTTTTACAAGTTCGTCTTATTTTTCCTTTTTTTTAATGTTGTTGGTTTATATGCAAATACTGATCATAATTTTGCATTACCAATTGATGAGCAGATGAACTTTGATGTGTTAACCTTTTGGAAATAAAATGCAAAAAATTATAAAACTTTATCCCAAATTATTCGGGATGTATTACTAGTGTAAGCCTCCACGGTTGCTTTAGAGTCGACATTTTCAGCTAGCGGGAGGGTGTTGGATGATATGAGGAGTCGACTTAACCCCGAGTCACTTGAGTTATGTATATGTTGGAACAATTATCTTGATGCAAAATACTGGGAGCAAGATAAACCAGTTGATGATATGAAGAGCAACAGTTTGAATGTTGAAGATCTTCCAAATGATTAGGTAATTTCCTTTTCTTTTTCTTTTCTCAATTTTTTAGAATAAATTATTTCTTAAAATATAGTTTACATTTTCACCGTCGATTATTTTCAAACAAATCAAATGTATTTAAAGTAAACAATGCACATGAGAATGTGTTTATTTACAAGCAAAATAGAGCCGGAGGCTGAGCCACTACCCGAGGAGAGATGGTCCCTATCACAACATTACGCTCTATCAAGGAGAGCTCAAATCGCTATCCCCGGGCCAAATGTGTTGGTCACCGTACAAGCGTCTCGAGAGACGGGTGACAGAGTCATTCGTCTTCATGCTCTCTGGGTTGCAACGCACACCCCTGATCCACTTCGAGGTTGCGGAGTGGTAGCTGCCAAATCGCGCAATGCGTTATTTTGACTTCCTACAGGGCTTGCTAGAAGATGCCTCAAATATGAGGGTTAACAGGAACCCACCAGGTGTCGGACGATTTGGCAAGGTGAATGTGCACGACTTGTGCGTATGAGAAATTAAGGTTTGGAATTCTTGGCAGGACACGCTGGTGGCCATTGTGTCCGAGCCTGACCCCGTGATCAACATCGAGCAGTACAACGAGTGGTACTACCCCCTCACGCTAAAGAGAGTAGCCTCAATAAGGTTTGAACGAGGGCAAAGGTACCACCCTAGGGGTCAGATCAATGAGAAGTGGGAATTTGATCTCGTAAGTTGGCCAACGTTTGCTTTTAATTGGATTTAATGATTCTTGTTTTACATTCAATCTCGTATGCTTTGTGGTTATGCTTATTATCTCTTTGGATGTAGGTTAATGCCTCGCTTGCATTCTTATAGAAGCTGATTGAGCTGCAAGATCTGGTGAATGCCATGGGCATGGAACTTCACCAATGGGCTGATGCATTGGCCCAAGGCTGCGGGGATTTTATGCGCCATTATACGGGACTCGCTCCGGGCGTCTCCCCAGGAATGTACTATCTGGGGTGGCAGCCTCCCCACGTGAGTGAGGGATACAGTGATCCCTTGGGGTAGACATCGGGGGTGAGCCAGGGGGTTGGTGGTCCCTCCGTAACAGGATAGGCTCAAGCGCCATGGGACTAGTACATTGTCCCATTGTTTGCTTTGCTTCTGAAGTCGGAACCAATACCCATTTCTCAGAGTCAAGTCACACAAGACTAGCAATACATAAACATCAATCTCTTCGAGTCAATGCCCATTGTCCCGTGGGCGGGACCTTTTGGCCCCCCCGAAGGGCAATATCAACCGGCCGAAGCCACAGGAGGGCAATATCCTCCGTTCGCCCCCCCTAATGAGGGATTTCCCCTAGTCGACCCCCCCAGAGGACAAAATCCCCCGGTTGACCCCCCCATTTATCTGAGGGGCATCCATTGAAGCCTCTAGGGCCTGTAAAAGCCTGGCAAATCCACGAGAGTTACTTTAGCGCAACCCCTCAGAGCAAAGCATCATATACTTTCATTTGCCTGAATGGCTTGGATTACACTTGCAAATGGGAGGAAATGTCTACCCTAGCTCCGGGGTCTTGGTTGAGCGACACTGTGATATCTGCCTACGTGGAGATTCTGAGGGAACGGAATCGGGACAATCAGAATGACTGTCTGCACATTTTTTTGTTCGATGCGTATTTTCATGGAATTCTCGTATCAGTATGGAGAGAGTGGGTCAAAGGGAGGGGGAAGCAAACATTGAAACAGTGGCAACAATCTGATGCGCTCCTTGCATTTCTTAATAGGGATAGTTCGGTGAGCGCCCGTGAAGTGGACGTGTTCCTAATACCATTTCTAAGTAATAGCCATTGGTACTTGATTTGCTATGAACCAACTCGGAAGGTCTTATCAGTCCTCGATAGTCTCCACGACGATACCAGAGATATGCCCGTGAAGCAGCTTTGGAAATTCCAGTTGGATGCTGTGGTAATCTTACAATTGTTGTTTAATGTTTATTGTAATTTATGTACAGTAAATGTTAACTCGTAGCTTACGCTATTTTTTATTTCTCCACAGAATCTTGTATGTGCCATGGTCCACTATCTCCGTGAACTAGATATACTGGCGAGGCCGCGGCTCTAAGTTTGAGTGAAGAGGAGCAGGCCCAAGCAAGCTAATTATTCAGACTGTGGGGTCTTCATCTGCATGTACATGGACTACATTTGTTGGGGTGAGAGCCTCAAGGCGGTCGTCTGGAGCGCAGCAGAAGTATAGGCCTTTAGATATAAAATAGCTTGGCAATTTATAGAGGCCGGCCTAGACCAGTAAGGTATTTTCTACATCTGTCTAAGGACGAGAATCCGGCTCAATATTAACTTGTTGTAAACTATTATTTTTAAGACAACAATTTTATTTTAAATACCAATTTATTCGAAAGTTCGATTGAGACATGAATGTTTTTGCGTTGTGGTGGTTTATTTGTGTGTTGTGGATTTTCGGCCCTTATTGAGATAGGTGTAAGAAAATATTATGGTGTGGTTTTTTTGCCCTCATTTGGTGGGAAAGAGAATGAAAAAATATTTTGTTTGGCAAACATACCGTCCGCTACATTATGTAGCGGACACTCTACCTAACCTAAAAAATTCAAAGTGTTGAAGACTGATGTTTGGTGCCCTAAAAACCCCAAAAAAATTCCAAGTGTTGAAGTCTAATGTTTCTGCTGTGCCGTCCGCTAGATAGTGTAGCAGATGATCTAACCAACCAAAAAAATTCTAAGTGTTGAGGACTGATGTTTTTGCTGTGCCGTCTGCCAGATAGTACAGCCGACAGTCTGCGACATCCATTAGATAGTATAGCGGACGTCCTAAAAAACCAAAAAAATCCTAAGTGTTGAAGTCCAATATTTTTGCTGCGTCATCCGCTAGACAGTGTAGCAGACGTCCTAAACACACCTTCTTAACTTTTTAACTTGAGTTGCTTGTTCAATAGAGTTCTTCATCCGCGTAGATCTCTTGCGGCCTTTTGTTTGCGATATAATTGGATCCAAAGGCTGGATATCATTGTCGTCTTCCTCCCCCGGCTCATCATCTTCTGATCCCATTGTAGGCTCAGTGTCAACCGCATTGCTGACTGAAGCTGCTTCCAACTGGTCGACGATGGGCTCTTGCTGCTGAGCTACCTCGAGGAGATGTTTATATCCGACCATTGTAGCAGCACCATTTACGGACAAACGGGTAAACATTGTCACCAGATGATTATACCGCAACGTCTCTGATTCTTCAAAGTCAGTATACGGATGCTCCGGAAGGGCAATGGTACCGTGCAACCTGTTTGCACCTTTCGTCCACCGTGGCAGGACGTATTTATCGGGGATTGTCCTGATATTCTTCTGGGTGAAAACCGCAGAATGTGTCTACACAGGATGCCATGGAACTCAAACTTCTTGCAAACACATGTCACCGAATCCGTCAATGTGTCATGGCTCACCGTATAAATTCTGCGCAGCTTCTCAGGGACGAGGTCATTCACGAGCGAATAAACCTTGTACTCACGCGTAGACTTTTCTGCCACCTTGTTTATACTGTATCGTCCCGATTTTTGCAGCTCTACTTGGTATAGCATGAAGATCTCCTTCGTATAGACTTTTGCACCGTTCAGCTCCAGCGGGGTCTCAAGCAACCTTCTCCTTTGTTTGTACGTGCTTGCAAAGTCTGCAGCCCTTTCTTTCACGAATAACGATGCAACCTCTTTTTGTGCGGATGTGACGAAACTCTTCAAATTGGTAGTTGTACCCACATAACTATCGAACGTGGCATTCATAGATTCACTCATGCCCGTCGTTTTCATGCCCGTAGAAAAATACCTCCTCGTGTAAACGCCAATCCATTGCTCTTTGAGCTCGTACAAGTGCTGGAGCCACTCGTTGTCTTGCAATGAGTAATCCTCAACAAGCTTTTCCCACCTCTCCTCAAATTCCTCAATCGTTAACGACTTGTTAATGCACTTGTCAAAATCCTGTTTAAAGTCTGGATACTTTGCATACACGTGATGCAGACGTTCAGGGTATTTGTTGCTTATGTGCCAAGTGCACAAGTTGTGTCGAGTATCTGGGAAGACGGTAGCAATAGCCTTCTTCATTGCCAAATCTTGATCGGTGATGATAACTTTGGGTGCTTTGAAGTTCATTGCTTCCAGCCACGCCCTAAACAACCATACAAAAGAACTCTCGCTCTCGTCCCTTAACAAGGCGAACCCGAACAGGATGGAGTGATAATGATGATTGACGCCCGTGAAAGGAGCGAACGGCATCGAGTACTTGTTGGTACGGTATGTGGTGTCGAAAGTCACGACATCCCCAAAATGCTTATAAGCTAGCCTCGAACGACCGTCGACCCAAAAAATTGTGCTAACTCGATGCTCGTCGTCAAGTTTATAATCGAAGGTAAACTGCGGGTCCTCCATCTGCATCCGTTTCAATAGGCTCATTGTGAATTGAGCATCATTGAGGTCATACGCGGCTCGTCTATGGGTTCGGACCGCGTTACGAACGTCTGTCGTGTTAAAGTTTAAATTTTGAATTCCCCCAGCCTGTTCAGCAAGAACATTAATCATGTCGGTAGGTCCTAGCCGCGCATTGCTCATTGTGTGAATTAGGCTCCTTGCGACCTTACCCATCTTCTTGTGTTGATGCATCTGACTCACCTTAGAAGGAGTTACTAACGGGTGATTGTGTGCCAGTTCCAGGCTGGTAATAAGCCAATGATCTTGCTTGGGTTTATAGCTTACGAACATCTTGACCTGGCAATTCGTGCGCGCAAAGCAGTCCCGTCTTCTCCGCGCATATCCTATTTTGTCATCACTGTCATCATTGCCTACGTGTGTCTCATTTTGCAGTGGGTTTCTGCCCCTATGACACTCGTATAAGCGAGAGCATATTTTTTTGTTACGTTGCTTGTTCTTGTAGTCTTTATTCTAATGCCAAAACCAACCCTCAATGAAAACGCTCGAAAACATTCTTCAGCTTCTTCCAATGTTTGAAATGTTCGTCCTAGATACGGATCACTAGCATCTACGGGGGTGTTGGAGCTCGACACGAAATCAGACATTGTGAAACAAGACCTATGTAGAAATAGATTACGCTTAACTATCAAATGACATTTCTTGAACATATCAAATCAAAATTACCTTGATGAATAGACCAATTTAGGATGACAAATATACCAAACATAATCTCAAAAGTGTCTCTAATTTAACAATTATTTATTTATTGAACATAACAAATTAAAATTACTAAGATAAATAGAAAAATTCATTATGCCAAAATACAACAAACATAATCTCCAAAAATTAGAATTTAACTATAATAAATTTTTTAAAGTTAACGAATCTCAAAAAATTCAAATTTAACTATAATAAATTTGTTTGAAGTTAACAAATTAATTTCTTGAACATCACAAATTAATATTACGTTGATGAATAGAGTGATAAATCCCAACAAACATAAACCCAAAAAAAATCTATGTATTCATCCCAAAAAAATTATTCTTTATCATTCAATCCATAAAGAAAACTTCACCATTCACAAACTTACCTTGCTTGAGTGAAGCTTAAAGCAAGTGTTACTCAAAGCTTGAAGGGAGCTGAAAATAGAAGCAAGTGAATCTCAAGGAGATGAAAATGCAAAAAGATCTGAGAATCAGGGAACTTCTGGGTATAGGTGCAAATCGTCCACGATACTGTACGGCAGACAGTGTTGGGGACAGATCTGATGAATACAGAAATAGAGGTACAAAAATAAATTGACGTGTGTCAGTCGCGTCAGTCAAAAAGTCATCTGCTACATAGTGTAGCGGACGACTTTTTGCTGACTGTTGTCAGGGTCAAAAAGTCTTCCGCTACACTATGTAGCGGATGACCGCAGAGGGGCAATCTGGTAAAAAACCCCGTCTGCGACACAGTGTCGCGGACGCCTGACAACTTTGAAAAAAAAAAGATCTGGACCGTCCATCCTTGCAACTTCTCTTATTTTGCTAGCGCTATCAACTGATCAGCTCCCTATATATGTATACACACACACACACACACACAGAGTAAAGTCCCTTAGGTTATGGTGAAATTACAGGCGTGTCCATTGGTTTGGACAAATTACACTTATATCTATTGACCAAACGAAATATAAAAATACATAACGGTTTTGAGAAATAACTTTACTGCCCCTAAATGAAATTGAAATTTCATTTTCCTTTATCTTTTTTTTCTCTCTTCATCTACTGTCTTTTCATTTCATAAAAATAAAAAAATAATAAAAAACCATAAAACCAAGGCAACAATGGTAGCAATGGCTCAGAGAAGCAGGATGGGGAAGTGAGTCTGGTGCGACGAGCGTGGAGAGTGGCCACCGCCCCCACCGGAGGAGGATATATACATACAATAAGGGTTATGTTTTTTAATGCAAAATTAGTAATTTTTTACTGATTAACCTTACCAAATTAAATAAATCACTATGAATAGTGAAATTATATGATTAGTAATCAAGTTGAGCAATGTATGTTGCATTTAACGTATTCAATAGTGACGTGTATTCTTTTATTTTAGCCATAAATTTTCTTTTATGAATTTTTGATCTCTCTGATTAGACTTTTTGGGTCTGCCCCTACTAACACTCACCCCTAAGACTCAGTGGCAAGATTGAAATAAGCCTTTTCTGCCATAAAGGACTGCATACCCACTACACGTTGCAAATATATATCATTTACAAAGCCATCCCAAATATATCGGTGGCAAGATCGTACCAGGTGATCCCCAACCTTATTGATGGCACACAACCTACCTTAGTGTTTTTCTCCATGGTAGTAGAAGTATTATAGATAAATATCTTATCTTACTTATGAAAGAGCTTCTTCATGGTTCTTATACCAATTTCGGCCCTCTCATGGGCCTTATACAATAGTCTAAACTTGAGTTATCTCATGGAACTATTGAAACTTCCTACAACATACTCCGTATGATGCAATGGACATTCATGTGTGCATGACAAACCCCACCTTTTCTATTAGCTTAAATGGTGGATTATATCACGCAGTTCGCCAGTGCTGAAGGGTTGGGACAGAGAGACCCCCCACCACCATATTGTTAGTCCTCAACTACACCTAGAGGGGGAAGGGTGTGTGTGAATAGGTGCTCCTAGAGGAAGAAAACTGACAGTGGAAGACATATTAGACTGCTAAGATTTGTGAAAAGCTGCATGCTCATGACTCGTTTCTGTTAATGTTATTGTGTAAGGTTTTGTATAGTCAAGGGATTATTATGTTATTTTTCCATAGTCTAGAATATTCTTTAGGTTTTCTATCATGCCTATATAAAGGATCTCTTGTACATACTTTTACACACATCAATATTATTATCTTCTCTCTTATCATGGTACCAGAGCCACAACGATTCGACCACCTCCTCTGTTGTCCTAGCCACCGCCAACCGTTACTGTTCATCAAGGCTATCCTATCTTTTTTGCTCAATTTTTTTTATCCCCTTTTGATACCTCTGTCGGTTGTTTTTAGTCCAATTCCAAATCCAACACCACCACAAGATCCCATTTTGTTCACTGATCACAATGCCGCCAACCACGCCACCAAATTCTTCTCCACGTATCACCCCAAGTTTATGGCGACAGATCCACGCGCCACCACTGTTCCATGTGTCTCCATGCACCCCCATGTGCATGTCACGCGCTCGGGTCTTTAAAAAGGTTATGGGCTAATCCATAGCCCGTCTGCCTGACCCGACCTTACCCGGCCTTGCCTTTTACCTGGTTTGTTGTTTCCGGTTCATTTAGACCAATTTATTTTATTTGATCGGGTCACTTGGTTTTGACCCAATTTTCTCTGGTCCCAGAGCGATTCTCACCATTTTTTTATCATTCTGAACTCATTCCTTCCATCCGTTTGCTCAACTTTTGTTCATATCTTTTGTTTTTTGAGACTCTCGATCGGTTCTTTATTATCTCTTGCTTATCTTTTTGCTTGGTGACAGAAATAGATCCTGCTCAGCCTCTTTCTATCATCCTTGATGGTTCTAATTACATTTTGTGGGCCCAAGCTATGCATAGCTTCATCAAAGGTAAGAAATTATGGTGCTACCTTACTGGCGATATTACTATACTCATCCAAACTGTAGTTGGAAATACTGCCAAAGAAATTTGGGATCTTTTGGCTCAGCGATACACTACTACAGATCTTGCTCAATCATATGACATTTGATCATGTTGATCAAATGACATTTGATCCTTTTTCTTTTGTCTCCAAGCAACATATGTCTCACTATCCACTCATTTATACTGCCGATGGTTCTCATATGTCCGTTAATCATGTTGGCCATGTCTTTACATCTACCTTGTCTCTTTTCGATACTTACTTTATCCCTTCTCTTAAGTTAAATCTTATCTCTGTTGGTCAACTTTGTGATCTTGGTTTTGACTTACACTTTTCTCGTACTAATTGTTGTGTTCAGGATCCAGAGATGGGCCAAACTATTAGGATTGACTGTAAAGTAGAACGATTGTTTGAACTAGATCATCAATTTATCCATCCCCGTCGTCCTATCATTTCGTATCAGTTTGCTGCCTCGTTACTTCATAAAATTCTCTTGAGTTATGGCACTCTCGTTTAGGTTATGTTTCATTTTCTCGGCTACATCCTCTATTATCTAGTGGTTTGTTAGGTGTTGTCAGTTTTAAAATTTTTGATTGTTTACCATGTCAGCTTACTAAACAAACTGCACTTCCATTTCATTTAAGTACTTCAATTTCTTCTGCTCCATTTGATCTCGTTCAATCTGATATTTGGAGGCCTTCTCCAAACACTACTATGGGAGGTTCCAAATATTTTGTTATTTTTGTTAATGATTATTCTCGTTTTACATGGTTGTATTTGATGCGAAATCAATCTGAATTATCTCAAGTATATCATACTTTTGTTACCATGGTCAAAACTCAATTCTATCGCAATATTAAGCTTTTTCATACTGATAATTCTATGGAATACAAATCAAAAGAGTTTCTCCAACTTCTTCAAAAGGATAGGAATCATTACTCATAGATATAGTCCCAGCACTTCTCAATGGGCGTGCTGAATGCAAACATCGACATATTCTAAACATTGTGCGTGCTTTGCTTACTTCTGCCTCGTGTCCTAAAATTTTTTGGGGGGAAGCTGCTCTTACAGCTGTCTATACCATAAATCGTGTTCCATCTCCCATAATTGGTAATCAAACTCCCTATGATCGTCTATATGAGTCCTCTCTCGACTATAGTATGCTTAAAGTCTTTGGTTGTGCTTGTTTCGCTCTTCTCCAACCCCACGAGCGTACAAATTTGGAACCTCGTGCACGTCTTTACTATTTCATAGGATATGGTATTGAACATAAGGGGTATCGGTGTTGGGATCCCGTCTCTAATCATTTACTTATTTCTCGCCATGTTGTTTTCTGGGAACATAAGATGTTCTCCTCCATCTCTTCTTTTCATTTACCTCTTTCATCCAGCGTTCCATTTTTTACTAACTCATATGTTCCACTATTTTATGACTCTGATGAAACCAACATGCCACCTCCTAATGACTTTACGGCCCCTCCTAAGATGTCTGCCCGCCTTGTTGATCCTGCTACACCTGATCAAGGTCCACCATCTGTCTTTGAGGTTACTGAATCTCCACATTCCCTTCATGCTCGTCCACAGCGGGCACGAAAACCTCCAGCATATCTTCAGGACTTTCATTGTTTTTCTACTACTATTTCTTTACATGAGCCTCAGGTTAGTTCTGATCCCGTTTGGGAGCAAGTGATGCACGATGAGTTACATGCACTGGCCAAAACCCATACTTGGGATCTGGTTGATCTTCCACTAGTAAAAACAGTCGTTGGATGCAAATGAGTTTATAAAATTAGGACTCGCTCTGATGGCTCCATTGAACGTCATAAGGCCCGTTTGGTAGCAAACACTACAAGAAAAGAGGCCTTTTGCGATGGATTTTCAGCGACGGAATAGTTTCCGTCGCTAATTAAGCTTTCACCAACATAAATTCCCGTTGGTAAAAATTCTATCGTTAAATACTATAAGTGACAAAATCAAACGTCGTAAAAAGTTTTTGGCGACAAAATTTTGCCTGCGGCCTTTTAGTGACGGAACTTTCGTCGCTAAAACTTTTTTAGATTTTTTTTATTTCCAAGGGTTTAATGAAAATATTTTAGCGACGGAATAACTCCGTCGCTAAAAATTTCGTCAGTAAAAGTTCGACCTTCACCAACAGACTTTTAGTGATGGCGTCTTTTTGTCGTTAAAAGTCTTTAATAAATCCCCCAGATCTGGTTTTCTCTCTCCCTATTTCTCTCTTCGAATATTTTGAGTTCTCATCGCCGGCGTTCCCACGGTGCCCCACCTCCACTGCCCCTTTCTCACTACCGTTTTCATCTTAACTGTGCCCCATCGCCAGTGACACCTCATCCTCCCCCCGACGCCGCGTGACCAACATATCCACCTCCACTGCCGCCACGCCACTAAGCCTCCATTACTGTAGCGCCACCAACACCGCCGCCCTCCACTGCCGCCGGCAATAATTACCCATCAGCCTCCCACCAATCGGACGCTGCGTAACACATATACTACACTGATGTTGTGAACAGACCCAGGTATAGATTTTAATGCTTTCTTCATGTTTATCTACGTGATATATCCTTTTGCTTTTTGATTAGTGAAATCGATCTTTTGAAATGAATGCTATGTCACTATTATTTTTGCAATTTTTGACCGGCAGTATGATTGTGATGCTTGATGTTGTTGACCATCATGATGAAGATGAGAAATATGTATATTCTTCTCGTTTAGATCTTTCGGATTATAGGCCTATCTAATGCATTTAGTCTGTGAGCTAATTGGGGAAGAAATCAACAGAACATCAGCAAAGTTTAAATGCAAAGCCTTGGAGGCCTTGATACTTCGTATCTCGTGACCTTAGGACTTTATTATTTTTATTCAAGTTTAGATGGTGGTAAACTGGAATTAACATCCATACTGACTAGATGCTCATTGCTAAGTTTTTCATGGAGCAAAAATAACTTTCGTGGGTTCTCAGTTATGGCTGAGAGATTAGTTCTTAAGAAGAAGTAAGTAGTTTAGGCTCTTGCTCCTTATCTTTTCTAGAGTATGTTGCTAATTTGTTCAAAATTTGCCTGCTGTACTCCGATGTTCTTACATAATCTTGATGGCAGTGTTTGTTTGTTTGAGGCTTACTAGAAGCAGAATGTGAACACTTGTGAGAACCTATGAAGCACAGACAAGGATGGCAGTAGTAGTTCCCATGGGTATTATGAAGACTTAGATGCAGTTTCCACATTTTGGATTTTACCACTACAAATTTCGAAAGAAAAAATAGGACACGAACACATTATGGGTTGGTTATATTAAACAAAAAAAAAAGAATTGACAACTCCATCAGTGGGTAGGTTATGGGTAGGTTATATTAGACGTACATATAAGATTGCCCTATGTCTATTCACTCTCATTCGCTCCGCCTCAATCCCTAGTGACCTAGATTTTTTCATCATAAGCTAAACCCTAGATCAGTGGTGGTGGTGGATAAAGTTCTTGGATGATGGTGTTCCGTTGTGCTGATCAGAGTGCAAAATAGAGAAGATGAGAACAACTGTGGGGCCATGAAAGAGAGAATAGCTTATTCTTTCCTTATAGCTGCGTCCTAAGGATGACACGATATGTTAATAAAAATTATAACACTACTCTTGAACTAATATTCACAATGATTGGAATGTGAATTGTCGGTTGTCTTATTGTAATCAACTTCAACAAGTGTTCTCCACATACATGACGCTCCATCGTGCTATAACTTTTTCTCATGGCTGTCTAATGGATTGGAGTGCTTAATAACATTACTTTGAAAACTTTTTATGTACCCGTTAATTAATGATTTCAGCTTAAATAGTACTATTAAACCTTAAAGTTGAAATGGACCAAAGTTACATCAATTGCATATTCTAATGACTTAACTATAATACATTGAATGCAACTTGGACATCATTATCATTGAACATGTCAACTTTCAGCAACCCTTAATGGCATAAGTTTATATTAGACGGGCGAATGAGATTGAAAAGAGTTGACACGTTATGGGTAGGTTATATTAGACGTACATATAAGAAGCAGTTATATCAGTGCATATGGTAATTAAACCCATTAAAAACTAAATTAAAAAATTAAGAGCCTAAATCGTGCTAATTTTTATCAACCATATTTGGCATATAGACAGACTTACACATAAGTATCTCGATCTCTGTCCCCGGACAACGTGCTGGTGACTGAGAAAGGACAGGCAGTGGAGTGAAGTGAGCCATGAGATCCCCCTATTTGGAGATTCCTATTTCACGGTCATGAAAAGGATTAGGAGACAAAACAAGCATGCCCCAAATGACGGACACTAAAGAAAGAGCAATTATTGTGCGTTACTGTCGCTGAAAGACGGCTAGTGTCGCCACCTCCCATTTTGGGAAAGTCGGCAAAACCCCACAGACGCAAATGAGCCATCATTCTCTTCAACCCCTCGCACTTCGTGCCATTGCAGCGCTTAGTGCGCCGTTGCAGGCCGCTTCTAGTTGAGCCCCGCTCCAACCGACGGTTCTTGAAGCTATCTAGATATAGATAATATTAATTCTATGTAATTTGCAGTAAAATTAATTCTAAGTTATAGATAATATTATTAAAAAGTTACCCATGGCACACATAATGCGTTCACAAAAATAAAATTATTAATATGATATTCTTATAAAAATAATTTTGACCTTTAGAATTTATTTTGGCTATATCTTTTAGTGAATTTTAAATGATCACATGTATAATAAAGTTGTTAGAAGTGGTAGATGCAGTGAAATAAACATTTACCAAAAGCTAAAATAATTCAAGCGCATCGGATATGTGCATTTTGAATAATTTTTTTTCTATTTGAACATTGATTATTTGTTTAATAATTTTAGGTTGTTAATTGTGCATTTGGGAATTGTGATTATTGATTGAAGATTTTAGGTTGTTAATTAATGATTTTAGCTTGTTAGTTGTGCATTTGAGAATTGAGATTATTAATTGATGATTTTAGATTGTTAACTGTGCATTGAGCAATTGAGATTGTTGACGGAGGATGGGACATAATTGAATTGAATGTGTGATTTTTATTAATTTTTATTGCATTGAGCATTTGAGAATTGAGAATTGAGATTGTTGATGAAGGATGAGACCCAATTGAATTGAGATACTTGTTAGTTAGCACAGACACGAACACCGCGTGCGATCGACGGTGTTCGGCATTTAAAAAATAAATCAATATATGCCGATGTGTGGGTAGGTGTTGGACACGTGTCCGGAGGTGTCGGACACGTGTTGGACACGTATCGGACACCATACCGACACCCTGTATGAGGTGTCGGAATTGAGATTGTTGATTGTGCATTGAATTTAGGTTAATTAGGTTAACGCGACATTTTTAGTACCCCCTAAAATCTCATCGTGGCTCCAACACTGGCTATAATTAGCCATAATTAGTCCCGATTAACCCTAATGAACCCAATTAACCCTAATTAGCTCTAACGAGCCTAATTAGTTTAAGTTAATCCTAAGAACCCAATAAAAATCAAATTAGCTATAATTATCCCAAATTAGTCCTAATTAACACCAATCAGTCCAAATGAAACCCTAATTAGTCCTAATTACTCATATCTTAGTAACCCATGATTAAATTAAATAAAGCCTAAATCCTAAAACCTAACTAAACTCTGATTACGCGCCTAAGTAGTCGTAATTAAGCCTAATAATCCAATTATGCCTAATTAATCCTAATTAGGACTAATCAACACTACTCTGCACAATTAAACCCTAATTAGCTCAAAATAACCCTAATTAGTCATAATCAACCCTAATTAGCTATAATTAGTCAAATGTAATCCTAATTAATACTAATTAGCCTTAACATAACCCAATTAAGCCTAATTAGGACTAATCAACACGACTCCGCACAATAAAACCCAGCTATTAGCTCAAAATAACCCTAATAATTAACCCTAATTAGTTATAATTAGCCCATGGTAATCCTCATTAACACTAATTAGCCCAGATTAGCGTTCAATTACTCGTTGCTTATAAACCCTGCATTCTTTATATTCGTTGTTGTTTTGCGAAATCCATTGGCAACGAGATGGTTCAACTCGTTGCCAACAAATTCTATTTAAAGTGGAATTGGTAACATATGCAACGATTTTTCTGCAATTTTGATATTTCGAAAAGATTTTTGCATATATTATCAATTTCTGAACGTATGTTTGCATAAAAATCCTTAGTTCCCATTCAAAGGTAGTCATTGCAAAGTAATGCTTTGTAATGAGCCTTTGGATGTTCAGTTTGGACAATTTGGAAAAGCTACGTGTTTGTAAATCAGTGTTTCAACTCATGCTCTGTGCTCTATGTCGTGGATCTTTGGTACACGTTCTCATACGTTTCTCCGGGTGCATACAGATCTGGTGTTCTAACATTTGTCAAACCTTGCAAGGCAAGGTTCGATGAATGTTAAAACACCTAATCGATGTCGTGTACTTGAAGAAGTGAGGGGGGGTGCTACCGAATTTTCTGCAGACATAGGACTAAACATGAGTTATTCATTGTTTTATAAACATGTAATTTTCTGAATGGGATAGGACCACTACCTATTAGAGAATGGAGGGGAAATACATAGACATGTTGTCACATTCATGCATTCATATTTACATCGACCCTGCCTAATGATTGGTCATAATTGAAGGTGGTATATAGTACGATAATTCAGTCGTCATGTCGGTCGATCAAAGTTGGATGAAAAGGAAGAATGCTGACGATTTTGAGGATCGCGTTGACAAATTTCTGGATTTCGCTTATGCCCATCCCGCACATGTTGACTTTGATAAGATAAGGTGTGCGTACGGTAGATGTGAGTTGTTGCATTGAAGAAAAAGAATTGAAGTAAAATGACATCTTTGTTGGTACGGTTTTATGGGTGGATACACAAGGTGGACGCAGCACGGAATAATGATAGTATTGTTGTCCAACCCGGCTAGTAGAGGTGAGCATCTAAACCGTTGAAACCGATCCAACCGTGAAAACTGAACCAACCAATCCATCTATTTCCAAACCGATCTAAAAATTAATCGATTTGGTTTTTTTTTTTCCCAAACCGTACATTCGATTCAGTCGGTTCGGTTTGAATTTTTTGAAACCGCATAAACCAACCAACTGTATATAATATATCTATATTTTTACATAATCCTAGTTATTTTTTACTAATGTTAGTTATCTAACCACTCATATAAAATGGGATATCCTAAATCCCTTAATGTAACACACATTTTTCATTTACTGCCTACATCTCACTAAGTGTTATTAATTATGATAAAAAAAATTCAGTTTTTTTGGAGCTTATTAGTATGTATAAGTTCTTGATTTTTGGGCCTAAACTTGCAAAAAATTGAGTTTGGCCCAAATCGATTAAACCGTCCAAATTGAACCATTCAATCCGTTCAACCCGTTGAAACTGAACCGTTCAACTACGGTTTTTTTTTCCAAACCTAGGTTGGTCATTTCTGTTTGGTATTCAGCTTCCAAACCGAACTACCTGAACCGTGCTCACCCCTACCGGCTAGTCAAACATGAGTTAGGGAAGAGGCACGGTATGATTACCGAGATATGATTATGGATGCTGGGCATGCTAATGTTGACTGGGTTAACAATGGTGGTGACGACAGTCCCTAACTGCCGAACGAGGGGGCTCATCAATTTTATGAGTTGTTGAGAGCTGCGGAAGAGCCGCTGTGGGATGGAGCTCCAAAACACACACGACTGTCTGTGGTTAGTAGGTTATTACAATTGAAATCAGACCACGGGCTGAGTGAGAAAGCTTTTAACGAGTTTGTTACCTTAATCAAAGAAATTCTGCCCGAAAGTGAAAAGCTACCGCGTCGTACTATGACGCGAAGAAGATGATAAGGAAACTTAGGTTGAGTTATGAGCAGATAGATGTGTTCAATAATGATTGTGTATTATTCTGGAAAGAGAATAAGGATTTGTCATGGTGTCCAGTATGTGATCATTCGAGGTAAAAACCGGACAAAGGGAAGAAGAAAAATATTGCATGGAAGATATTGCGATATTTTTCGATCACACCACGGCTTTAGAGAATGTACTACTCCTCCAATACGGTTGAACATATGAGGGCTCAACGTGAGACTCGTAGCAACGATGCCGATGTGCTGACACACCCAGCTGATGGAGAGGCGTGGAAGGAGTTTGACCGCATGCATCCAGTCTTTGCTCAGGAAGTTCAAAATGTTAGACTTGGTCTGGCAACCGATGGGTTCAACCCTTTCGGTCAGTCTACCACGCCTTACTCCTGTTGGCCTGTTATTATTGTCCCGTACAACCTTTCACCAGGCATGTGCATGAAGAAGCCATACATGTTCTTGTCGTTGCTTGTTCCAGGGCCGAAGAGTCTCGGCAAGGACATAGATATGGATTCAAGGTTGTTGATTGATGAGTTAAAACAATTATGGAATCATGGAGTCGAAACATATGATGCATCCTTAAACATATTTTTTAGATGAGGGCTGCTTTGATGTGGACTATATATGATTTCCCCACATTGGGAATGACGTGTGGCTGGAGCACACATGGGAAGCTAGCATGCCCTGCTTGTATGGGCGTGAACCCAGGTCATACGTTAAAGCACGGTGAAAAGCCTCGTGGTTCGGATGTCACCGTAAGCTTTTGCCACCAGGCCATCAGTTTCGTAGGCAGAAGGATAAATTTGACGGGACAATCGAGCGTGAGGTTGTCATACTGGACTACCCATCTGGTGAAGAAGTGCTCTCACAGCTGGAGGCACTTGATACTGACATACCACACGGCAAGGGTGTGCCAGATCAGAAGATTCCAGGGTACGGGAAAGAGCACAACTGGAGAAAATTAGGATGAATTGAGACGGTATTTTGTAAATACGTAATTATCTTGAATATATTAACCATTTCTTTCTTTTCTGACTTCTGGGAGTTTGCCTACCTGAGGATGCTCGTTATTCGAAACAACATGGATATGATGCATATTGAGAAAAATATTTTTGATAATGTGTTCAACACAGTGATGAATATCAAGGGCAAATCGAAAGATCACCTTAAAGCGAGAAGAAATCTACAATAGTTGGGTGTACGCCATGTATTGCATCCTCGGACAGTCAGTGGGAGGACGATACTTTCGAAAGTACCTTACTGTCTGGACAAGAAACAAGTGGAGAATCTCTGTCAGTGGGTTAAGAATTTAAAGCTTTCAGATGGGTTTGTGTCCAACATATCTCGTTGTTGCAATGTATCAGAATGCAAGTTCCAAGGGATGAAGAGTCACGACTGCCACGTATTCATAGAGAAATTCATTCTTATTGCCTTCCAGAGACTGTTGCCATGAGTTGTTTGTGAGACTTTGACTGAATTATCTCATTTCTTTCTAGATATATGTTCTTCTACGATCCGGTTGAGTAACATGGAAGTGCTTGAGAAGAACATTGTGGTGACGATTTGCAAGTTGGAGAAAATCTTCCCACCTTCGTTCTTTTGATTTAATGGAGCATCTGCCTGTTTACTTGGCATACGAAGCTAAGATGGGTGGACCCGTGCAATATTAATGGATGTATCCCTTTGAGAGGTAATCTTTAAATTGTTACAGTTGTTCATTTGCATTAATGCGACACCTGTTATCATTGATATTCCACCTAACTCGATTTGCTAAACTTCTAGGTTCATGTTCCATTTAAAGAAAAAAGTCTACAATAAGGCTGGGGTTGAGGGCTCAATTGCGGAGGCTTACGTAATGGAAGAACTTACAAACTTTTGTAGTCAATATTTTCGGGCCTGATGTTGATACAAGGTTAAATCAACTAGGCCCAAATGACCCTGGATCAAGCACAAATTTGGAAGGGCAATTGTCAATATTCAAGCAGTCAGGAAGTCCGTTCGGCCGAAAGTATACATGATGGCGAACGGATGAAGAGTACAGTGCTGCAACAATATATGCCCTTCTAAATTGCGATGAAGTCAATCCCTAATGAACCAACATAGGGAAGCTCTAAGAGTATAACTAAACAAGGATTACTAGTACCACTGTTCAGGGCGAAACACGCAGTCTTGGCTTAAGTTTGCATATCCTTTAATCTAAATGGACATTAATGGGTGCCTCAAGTTTGCATATCCTTTAATCTAAATGGAACCCACATTCTGAGCATTGTTTTCACTTTTCTTATTTTTTTTTTCAATTATTCCGCAATAGAAACCTCCTGTTCATAAATATTCCGAAGTGCCCATTTTTCCTGTTTTCTTGATCGACTGGTGAAGTCAGTCTTTAAGAAAGTACAGATTTGCTTCTCAAGAACAACAACAACCGTCTTAGGTCTCACGAGCCAAGCCAAAAACTACGTATATTTAGGTCGATCGGAAACATTAAGTTTTTCTCCGTTCATTAAAAGTTGAGATTGTGTGGGAGTAGGTCTTAAATTGCTCTCTTTTGTGAGTTAGGCGATCCACATCTTTCACTATCTTTTCAAAAGTTGTGATTTGCCAAAGTAAAATCACATACTTTGGTCTCTTAGACACATCGCGAGAGAGCGGTAGTATAAAATCAGAAATGTGGCACATATCATTGACATACAACTCAAGGAGAAAATGGAAAAGAACTTTTATAGAGTTGCACATGGCTCATATAAGCGGTTAATTTAACACTCAGCACATAGGTTCTCTTGGTTCTCTAGTACAGTAATTAGCATGGGAGTTCACATCCAAACTCCAAATTACCAACCTACACTTCCAGAATAAGAAGAAAAACATTGCAATGCTCTCAATTCAATATCCACAAAATTGCAATTGAAACTTTGGGAGTTACTGAATTTTTATTTTTTTTGGTGGAGTACAAAAATGAAAAATCAAATCTAGATACCATCTTTCTAATAAAAAGTGTTTAAAATTTTTTGGACGCATTTACCCACCTTGACTTACATGTTGGGCCATACTCAAAACATATGTCCGAGAAAATATCCCTAAAATTCCTTCAGCTTAGATGGTAATATAAAGCGTATCCATCGACTATAAGAAATATCAAATACGCCATTTTATTGGACAATACACAAAATGGAAGTAACGGATTTTGAATATGACTCATTCACCCTTTTGTGTGTCTTGAATTTTCTTTTCACGTACCAACGTCCAACTTCATTTTGTTCCCAATCTATTCTAATCGCACCCCATGGCCTGCTAAGGGACCAATTCTGCGCAACACATCACTCATTCAACGGTCAATTATTCAATGCCATCACCAGGTCAAAGTGCATCTTCCTTCGAACATTCACAGGCAATCACTATTTCCATCGCCAACGTAGCTATGTTAGCGCTAATGACGCTTGGAAGAATGCAAATCCTGTGAGGGGGTCGGCCACCTCCCTGAACAGGGGGTCGGCCACCCCTCTGCCACCCCCCTAAGAAGGGGGTCGGCCAACTCCCTAAAGTGGGGGTCAGCCACCCTCTTTAAAGGGGGGGTCGGCCACCTTCTCTTGTAGGGGGTCGGCCACCCTCTTTAACAGGGGGTCGGCCACCCTTTGTCTTGGGGGGAGTACTGTTGACCCCTCTGCCATCTCACTCTTCGCACTCTCTACAGTGCTCACTCACCACCAGTGGTCGCGTGACGCTTATTGTTGCCCGAGCGCCATCGTCACGACAACCATCACTCGCGGTCACGCACTGTCATCTAAGTATTGCCTCGAGACGGTCACCGCTGCTCCCATGCTCCACTTTCATGACATATGCCCCCGACACCAAGCATTGTCTCGCAACGTTCATAGCAATCATGTTACAGGCCTCCGGGCATCTCACTCGTTCACCACACCATGTGCCCACGCGATAGACGTGGAACATGCTTCGACCCACTGTCCGGAGTGTGCAGCATCACGGGGGGCTCCGGCATGAGGACCCCCCGCAGCGGGATGGACTCGTTACCACAAAGCCATTGCCATCACAATCACGAGGGGCTCTGGCACGAGGACCTCTCGCAGCGGGATGGACTCGTTACCACGAAGCTATCGTCGTTTGGGGTGACTTGCATGACACCAAGAACTGAGCTGCGACCATGGCCACTCATCTTACCGGCACTCATCAACGCCCCTAGGACGATGACCCCGGGTCACTCTGAGACGGGAGAAAGTCTTTGGAGGGCATCGCTCCTAATTCGCCTGGCAGTTGGCTACCGGGGCAACCCTCACCGCTGTCAGGTTATCTTTGCGTCTCTTGACGCACCTTGTGGGATTCAGTAAGGGCTTGGACCGGTGGCTAGGGCAACGGGCTTACTCTGATCATGCCGTTGTTTGTGGTCAGTCTTCTCAGACAGGTAGAGAGATGCTGCGTAAGGTAGGGTAGCACAAATTCAGGAACTGGCTGTCCAACAGAGAATCGGTATTTCGGGACCACCCCTGGTGACGTGTCACTCCCAGGGGATGACACATGTCAGCTGATGACACATGCACACTTTTGCCTATAAATAGTGGACTTTGGAGCTCATTTTGAAGGATTCTCTCTCATGTGACATTTTCACTTTCTCTCTCTAAAAAAACTATTCTCTCTAAAATTCTAGTGAGAGAAACACATTTGGACTTCTGACATCGGACCCCTGATGCTGTATCCTCGACTTGGACCTTCTCTTGAATCGTCGTCGCCCTATCTGTGCAGCACTGCCAGCCCTCACGGCCTATCTGGGGAGCCTTGCTCTCTGCCCTTACTCCGCCCTCATTGTCTCTTACTTTGTACACTTGGAAGCTGACTCGGACTGCAGCCTTTGTGGCACCTCCACATAGATACGAACCCGCTTTCCTTGGTATTAATTTTCTTTCTCAACTATTTTCTGACAGAAGAACCACCCACCTCCCCACTCTCACCCCCCCCCCCGCTTGGTCTTCCTCCTCCCCCACCGTACCCACTTGCAAGCCCACAATCAACCATCTCAGTCATAACCTCCACCCCCCGCAACAATCATCACTAGCCCCCCACAACCACCACCGCCAATCCAAAATGCACCACTAAATTCCCACGGTCTTCATCACCGACCACTACCAATTAAATTACCCAAAAAACCCACCGCTGCAGTCGCTAATGCCCGACCAAAGCCACCACTGCACCCGCCACCCCTTACTTAAACCCACCAACCACCATGGCACCACCACTGTCTGGGCGCATGCACATGCAAACACTCACATATACACACAGACACCTACACACACTCGCACGTACACACACAAAAATTAATTGAGTCATTGGAAATGGAGGCCTCGACGTCGCCCACTTGGTAGTGGCAGCTTCGTCCTTGGCCAATGGAAGCCTCGTTCGTCAGGCAATGGTGGCGTCAGTGTCGACCGTTGGGTAGTGGCCACATGTATTGTGTTGGTTTTGTTATGGCTGGTCTTGGTAGGGCATAAGATAAAGAGGGGGAAGATGAGAATACGGGGAAAATACATATAAAAAGTTTATACATATATGAAGAGTTAAGGTGTCATGTATTGCCATTTTAAAAATATGATATGTTGACATAAACAGAGATGTATTAAATACAAATGTTGATTAAATGAAAAGGTATATATGTTACAAATCTTTTAGATTCTGAACTGATATGTAGTATCTTTAAAGTCTATAGGGGTTAAGTAATGTCGTGTTTGACAAAGTTTTTTTTTTTAGTTTTGGTTTTCAAAAAGTCAAAAACCAAAAATAGTGGTGGTTTTTATTTTGGGCAAAAGCTCATGGATGTTTGGTACAAGTTTTGTCGATATCAGTTTTCCACTTCTTATTCTTCTTTTCTTTTTTCTCTTTCCTTCTAATTTTTTTTTCATTGTTTGATATATGCTTCCCCAGCCCAACACATAGTCGCTACCGCCCCATTGTCACCAACAACCATCGGTCGCAACCATCCACCATAACCACCCGGCACCCCCAATCACAACCACCCCAACATCACTACCACCCAAACCCACAGTAGTAACCATCGATTGATGAAACACAGATCCACTGCGATGTCACAATCGACGAATCAAACTCTGACGTTGTCTCAAAAGATCCACCACGAAATTACTATCTATGAACCGAACGCCTGCTTTGTCTAACGAATCCACCGTCATTTCCTACAGATCTAGTAAACTTGGAGATGGACCTGTAGGAGAAAGAAGGAAAGAGAAATGATATTTTGGTCTAGTGGTATTGGTTTAGAAGCGATATTGGTGCTGGTTTTTTAGATGGTGGTGATGTCGCGTGGTCAAGAGTGGTAGTACTGGGTGGTTACATGTACAGTGGTGACGATAGGTATGGATATGGATCTAGTGGGAACTATTACGACGAAGTGGGGTTGAAAATTATTAATTTGGTTTTGCTTCTAACAAAGGTTGAAACGGAGGTCCCAAATCAAAAAATTAAAACTAAAATTCAAAACTTTTCAAATTGGAGTTTTAAAAAACAAGAGCAAATTCAAAACTAGTTTAAAAAACTAAAAGAAAAAAAAAACAAATTCCTCTGTCAAACATTAACTTCTTTTTTCAGTTTACAGAATTGAATAAGAAATTAAAAAAGAAACTCTGCCATACGCTGTCTAATATCATCCCTAACCTCCAAAAGTTTGGAGGTATTCTAGGACCCGGGTACCTTTCACATGAGTGAAATGGTAGCAAGCACAACTCTACCCCACTATAATAATTAAAGCTGGGCACATGCCAGGCCAGCGTTGTGTACTCCTCATCAACCCCCCCCCCCCCCCCCCCGGAAGCCTTAAAGTGGGGAAACTCCAGTAGACAAATCACCGGACGCATGGCTCATGAGTGCATGTCTTCAAAAGATTATAGAACAATAATACACAGAGTTTGACAGGATTCCGTTCGAGATCCTCCGGATGATTCTTCATGGGGGAACTATTTCTATTTACCTCCCATGTTGATTATTTGAACTTTACTTTTGTTAATGTAGTAATCGTGAAAGTACGGCAAGACTAGTAAAAATCTCTAGCGAGAAACTAAACTCTGCATAATTGAAAGTGAAATTCTATGTTTCACTTTTCATCTTATATCATACTTAAAAATGTCAATTACCTGAAATAAACGAAGTTCTCATGACTTGGTGAAAAGTTAAGGGCTATATGTTTAGCATTTTTGTTTTATATTTTTATTTTCATGATTTTCGTATTCAATTACAAAATGCGCTCATGTACTTTTATTATTTTCACTAAAAAAATTTAACTACTTTTTCTTTTTTACATTGGGTTAAGTTTGGATGGAAAAAGTTGAAAAAATATCTCTGAGGTGTTTTCAGTTTTTTATCACTATTTGAGTAATTTTACTCAAAACGTAAACAGAAAATGATAAAAGTATACAAATTTTTTTTTTTATCATCATTGTAAAAAGCATTAAATGAAAATGATAAAAGTACTGACCCTTGATTAGGTGTTAATAACTTTTATAAGGTTGACAACGAAAAGATTGTAGAAGGAAGGAGGGGAAGGGGAGGGGTTTTATTAATATTTTAATTATCTTTTATTTGACTAGGAGAATTATATTAATGATAGTCTACGAAAATTGAGTATAGTATATCGACAAGTTTTACAACCCAATCGGAGTACACAACATAAAAATTCAAATGAGTACGTCTTATCTTCATCATGCAACACCTCCTTATACAGCAGGCTAATTATAAATTCTCTTCCCACCGGCTGAACTTGTTGCTACTGCAAGGAATGTAACCATCTTAAGTGATCGAGTTCTTATTTTTTTCTAGCCGAGCTGCAACTATACAGATGCACACAAATGAAAGATACATAAAAGAAGATTGCGTTTTTGTGTTAAGATTACGATTCAACGAATTAAATCATTTTGGGTCAAATAGAAGAAACAAAGACAGTTTCAAATGGTTGGTGCTTTGATTGCAATTAAGGTTCTTTTCTTTCTTGATTTCCTTTGATAACTAAGAAGTTAAATCTACATTTAAAAATTGGTTGCCTCAAAACGTTTTTGGTGTGATAGCTTTACATACTCCAAGCTTTACATACTCCAAGTTAGTATTTGAAAAGTACTTCTCCATAGTTTCAACAAAATTATTCAATCCTCTCACCAAAGACCTTGTTACTTTCATTTTACATAGCAACTTATTTTCTACCGACATCAAACGTTTGGAGAATTATGCAGTGATGACGATAAAATTCCCATTTTATGTCACTGGTGATACAAACATTTCAATTAAACGCTTACTTTTAGTCTTGACGATAAGCATCAAAAGTTTGAATAAAGTGACACGTTACCGTATGTTTTTGACAAATACCAAAATTCTAATCTTCTCTCATAAATACATATATTGAGGGGCTTTTGCAAGACTTCTCCCTGAGAAACCATCAATCACTCAACTCGCATGTACCTCAAGGTCACCCTTTCCACAACATGGTGGGAACCAGAACGTGGAAAGGATCGGAGATCAACCACGCTCCTACCGTTCAGTTTCCCGCACTCACGAGCTCAACTCCTTTTCTGAGTTCTAGTTAATATCTCATTCTGTACGATTCAGGATGTCACAATAAGGGATGTCAAAAATTGGATATAAAATTTTTAGCCGCTGGTGTCATAAGATTAATCTGATATGATCATATTTTGCACAGGAAGCGATATCAAATAAACTTTAAGCATTTATGGTTTGCATAAGATGTGTAAAAAGAATTATGTGTCGACGTGCGTTACTACTAATTACATTTATACATTCTAGTCTTTGCACAGTAACTTAAAAATAATTCAATAAAATGTTACTCACGCATAACGATCGTGAGTGTCTTAATTGTACATATACGAGAAATGTATATTTGAGATTAAGTAGGGAGAAAAAAAGTACTATTCAAACTTTGTATTTATCTATACAAACAAAACAAATAACTAGAATTTTTTGGTAAATTGGAACTAAAACAACAAAATATAAAAAATTGATAAACTCACTCTAAACTCTAAATGGTTTTTAGTTGTACTTTTTAATTACACAATACTAACCTTTAAAGACGAAAATAAATTGAAAGTGAAATCGGAGGATAGGAACATACTCTAAATCGGAATTTTTTGGAGTACTCCTTAGTCATTCAAATATCAAAATATATACTAGGAATACTTAAGCTTTTAACTTTAATGCTTTAATCAAATATTATGTTTGTAACAATTTTATTTTATTCTTATTATTTTTTTTTGGATGACGTGTAGGAGGGAGGAAGGGAGTGACCATGGTTCCCTCGGCCTCCCAATTGGTCCACCACTGGTTAGTACACAGTGTTGCATTTAAGGTTGCATGTGAGTCGAGACAACATAAGAGAATGATACCTTATAAAAATTGTGGTTTGCTTCCATGCCATTGGCCCCGTACCGGTTATGAACTTCACCTGTCTAAAATTAATTAGGGTTAATTACACTTATGTCCCTGAGGTTAAGAGGTAATTACAGTCAAGGACACTAAGTTTCAAAATGTAACATACCGTGATCAAAATCTTTTCAAATGTATCACCCGTATCCATCCGTTAAGATTCCGTTAAAAAATTATACTTTTTGACTGATGTCATCATTATATATTTTTAAAATGACAATAACACCCTTACACTTTATATACCGAATAATTTTTAAAGTCTTTCTTTTTCTTCTTTTTTAAGAAAATTAAGAATAACCCCACATTATCCTCCTGATTTAAAAAATTAGGGTTTATTAGAGCCCTAATTTTGAAATTAGGGTTTCAAAACCCATTTTTGGATCTTTAAATTTTCACTTTGCTATCTTTTTTATCTTATTTTAAATCTTTTTTCACCTCTTCTTCTTCACAGCAGCCCCCCGACAAATACCCATCTCTTATTTCCCGTCCAACCGGCGACCGATCAACCGCGATGGAGTCGGTGCCACCACCAACCCCGACGGATCCCTATCTCATCTTTCCAGTCCAACCGGTGACCAGTCAACCAACAGCACCCGTGATGGAGTCGGCGCTGCCACCACCATCCTCAACAGCAGTTATCTCTCTTTCTAAGGGATCGCCGATCTCGTCGCCACCACCGACTATCGCCTCGCCGTGGCTGGGTTGGCCGTGATCTCGCCGATGTCGCCGAAGAGGCTACGGGACCAGGTGAGGACGATGAGGCCTAGATCAGTGTGGTAGAGGCAAGTGATTAGGTTTGGATTGCCGAAAGATGGCGCGGTAGCTTTGGTAGAGGTGCGGGTGGTGGTGAAAGAGAAAGGTGGTAGCAGCGATGGAGTGGGGGAAGAAGGGTGGTGTGCGGGGTGGGGGGCAGAGAGAGAGAGAGATAGAGGGTGAAAATTTAAGAGAGAATTTTTAAGATAATGACATTTGAATAAATAAATTTGTAACTTGAGGGTAATATAGTCTTTTTATCAAAACCGTTAGGGTTTTCCAAATTTCGTATGGTCAACGGACATAAGTGTAATTTGTCCAAACTGTTGTCCTTGCCTGTAATTACCCCCTAACCTCAGGGATATAGGTGTAATTAGCCCAATTAACTAATAGACTACCAACAAACCATCTTGGCCACCTGCCTTTCTCCCTTCATGGCATCACAAATTATTTATTCCTATTGAACAACCCTACACTCAAAGTCGTGCTTCACAATTAAGCTTGGGCGCTTGATCAAATAGTGCCCATTCTATATCCTTGCTGTGTAGCCCACACCTCAAACTGATTATTGATTTATCCTAGACAAGTTAGAGCTATCAACTAGTGAGTAGGCATCAACTCGAAGGACGAGTCCCGGCGGATCGAGCACTCGTGTTGTAAGGAGCGAATCTTAGAGTTTGTCTGGCCATCCTTTAAAGCATGTTTGGGGAAGAATTTAACCTCGAACCAGTGGAAAGAGCGTGCTAGAAATCTCGAGTCAAACAAAGAAAGAGCAACATCATCTAAATGAGAAAAAGACTATGGAGCAAAAAGTGAGTTGACAAGAAAAAGACTAAGGAAAAAAAGAAAACCAATACTTGTGTCACCAATTTGCCTATGGTGCACTCTGTACTTGATTGGCCTCCTTAAATCAGCAATAGCATCAGCGCGAGCAACGATTCACTCTAATAGTCGCTGTCCTGTTGTTGGGTTTTCAGTACCTGATCTCTTCTTCTTTTAATTCTCTTTTAATCTAGTAATTAAACTTTGGTTAAATATCTTATGCTTCTCTTGAATGTTGTGCCTAATAATATCAAGTGCAATTGGCAGTTTGCTGTATGTGAAGGAAAAGTCACCTATGGATATTGTTAGCTCTCTCTCTCTCTCTCTCTCTCTCTCTCTCTCTCCTCACAATAAGTGAAACTCTCATTGTTCCTCACTGCTTGCACACTGTGTGACCCCATCTCTCTCTCTCTGTCCCTCTCTCTCTCCCTCACAACAAAGCAAACATATTGGCAAATAAGAAATACAAGCCTGATCCTGTCATGGCTGCTCTCTTCTTGTGTATCTATAATCCCAAATACAACCTCCAAGCTTTTTCTCGGGGGCTCCTAGCAAGAGGGGATACAATCAAACCCATAAGGCTCCAATTGTCAAAGAAACCCTCAGTAAGAACATCATCGGCCATAAAATGTTCATCTCTTTCAAGTTTTACTCCAAACTTGGACGAAGCCCAAGAAATCTTGGAAGAAGCCCAAGAACACATGGAAGACAATCGACCTCTTCATGAAGCTTGGAGAGAGATTCAAGGCTGCAGTGATTGGAAAGACCTGCTTGATCCCATGAACCCTTATCTGCGCAAGGAAATCATCCGTTATGGCGAGTTCGCGCAAGCGTGCTACGATTCCTTTGACTTTGATCCTCGCTCCAAGTATTGCGGGACATGCAAGTACCAAGGAGCACATTTCTTCGAAAAACTTGACATGGCGGACCGAGGCTACCACATGACAAGATACTTGTATGCAACATCGAACATCAACCTACCGAACTTTTTTCAAAAGTCGAATTTGAGTAGCGTTTGGAGCCAACATGCGAATTGGATGGGCTACGTTGCCGTTTCAACAGACGAAAATGAGATCAGACGCCTAGGTCGCCGTGACATTGTCGTTGCATGGCGTGGCACTGTCACCTACCTCGAATGGATCCATGACCTCAAAGACATTTTGTGCCCGGCTCATTTTCGTGACGATCCATCCATCAAGATTGAATCGGGGTTTTTAGATTTATACACTACCAAGGAAACTACATGCAAGTATTGCACATTTTCCGTTCGTGAACAAGTTCTAGCCGAAATCAAGCGGATCATCGAGAGGTACAAAGGTGAAGAACTGAGCATTACAATTACCGGCCATAGTCTTGGAGCAGCTTTGGCTATATTAAGTGCTTATGATATTGCTGAGATGAAATTAAACATAGTAGATAATGGTACATCCATGGCAAAAATTCCAATTACCGTGTTTTCATTTTCCAGTCCTAGGGTTGGGAATCTCAAGTTCAAGGAACGTTGCGACGAACTTGGAATCAAGGTACTAAGAGTGACTAATGTGCATGATAAGGTCCCAACTGTGCCGGGAATTTTCGCTAACGAAAAATTCCAGTATCAGAAATATATTGAAGATAAAATATCATTTCCTTGGAGTTATGCTCATGTTGGCGCAGAGCTTGCATTAGATCATACTGAATCGCCGTTTTTGAAACAAACCAGAGACCTTGGCTGTGTGCATAATCTTGAGGCTCATCTACACCTAGTGGATGGGTACCATGGCAAGGGAAGGCAGTTTTCTTTAGCGACGAAAAGGGACATTGCGCTTGTTAACAAGTCTAGTGACTTCTTGAAGAGTGAGTACGGTGTGCCAGCACATTGGAGGCAGGATGAGAATAAAGGGATGGTGAGGAGTGGCGACGGCCGGTGGATTTTGCCCGAGAGGCCCGGGCTGGAGGCGCATCCGCCGGATACTGCCCACCACCTCGAACAAGTGCTGAAATTATCAAAATCATCACTGGAGATGCTTTAGTTTGACGGTAACTGTCACAAACTAGCCTATTCTCATGTAGGTTTCTTCCCTTTTCTTCATTAGCCAAGATAAATGCAAAGATAAAAACTATGCTTTTAACGTGGGAGGCAAAGCCCTAGTGTAAAAGAAAACAGTGACTTTTACGACTATTAATGTTTGCTGCGAGTGGTTATACCATGCTGTTTAGTGTGTTGTACCTAAGCTCTCGCAAAATATTACAGTTACCGTATGCGCTTTTGCAATTGGCGCAAGTCAGTAAGTATATGCTATGGACGTGTTAGCTATTTCCCTTGTCTTTGTAATTCGACATCTTTTGGAAGCGAAGGGTGATTGACAACTTTTACTTGATAAAGCAATTTTCCTGCACACATTGTTTGTCCGAACGGGCATGTCCGAAATCAGTACGTTCAATTCATGTGATCATGGGCTGCATTGGATGTGTGTTAGACGGAATATTTTCTGTTCGTTTTGGTAACTTTTGATTTATGCAACATGTTGTGCATCACTTAAGTCGTTAGGCATCGGCCGTAAAATCATAGTATGGTTTCTTGACTCTATAATCAGTCACCATATGAAATGAGGGATACTAAGAACAACAAACATTGAGAAAACCATTTTTCTTTTATTGTGTTTTCATTATTTTAAAAGCCCGTGTGATCGTTATCTAATATTTGATTAGACCCATGGCAAGAAAGGTCGCTATAGTGAATTGTTTATGACGAGATAGTGAGTTGGTCCCTCCCCACATTAGAGCCTGCTGGGAGTTCTCGTGGTGTTTAGTGAAAGCGAGAACCAGCCCTCTCCATTTATAGCGGAAATGGGGGTTCTTTAATTTCAATCCAACGAGATTGGGACGATTGAAGAACTGAGAAAGTGACCCATCCAAATGCGTGGGTGGGAGGAAAGAGTTTTGGAAACGGGGAAGAGCCAAATGTGGAGAGACATGTAATGCTAAGACCGGGACGTTCAGTTTTGGGACTTGCGCAGTCCGAGCTTTGATTGCCAAGCAGCTGGAAACGAAGCTATCAGTACCAACAAGGCTTTAATGAGTGAACTTTTAACTGTTTTACAAGCCAAGAGTGGTGCTTTCCCAGTGAAATCATGTGATGCGTACTAGCAAACAGTTCGATCAAAATTGGTTTAGCAAATTCTGGCCAAGTATTTTTAAAGCGTTCTTATCGTTCGAAACGCTTGGGGTCTTCGCTTGATTTGTGTTTTACATGTTGTGAATTAAAAAAGAGAAGGATATCGATTATTACTTTCACGCGAGAGTTATTAATTAGCGAATGATGTGATGAAATGATTTGGGTCGGTGATCGAGTGCCTGTATTTTCCGAGTGCATGAAGCCCCATGGTACTTGAATTGTGTTGATTTTATCGTCCGTTGGCAACGTAAATTTCACTTCACTATCTATTTCCGCCTTTCTAAGTACACAATTTTTTTAAGTACTTAAGTCTAAAGGTTATAACTATCTGTCAGCCATTATCTCAGCCATAAAAGTACCAAAGAGACCCAAACGACCCTAGAAGATGGTGGAAGTTTCAGTCAACGTCATATGAATCGCATTCGTTCATAAAAAGGCCAGATAAATCGACGCAAATGATCTTCCCCAGGCCCCAGCACCATAATCAATGAAGGACATAGATTAATTATCTCCGCCAAACTGATGAATACTTATTTTTCAGTTTACTGAAAACCATGAAAACCTACTTTGCACACAATTTTGACATTAACATCAAAAGGAGGAGTGAAGTGTGTGTGTGTGTGTGTGTTTAAGTAACAAAACAATTATACAACGTTTTATTTCAACAAAAAAAGGTTCATGGTCATATTCATACATTATACAACCTTTTGAATTTTCATTCAGCAAGGACAAGATTTTTGTTCATGAAAAGAAGTGCCGTAAGCTATAGAAAAGTCTTCGGTACGATCATAAAGCCAGCTCCAAAATGTCTTGAAAAGAAGTGGCCTAAGCTATACAAAAGTCTCCAGTACGATCATAAAGCCAGCTCCAAAATGTCTTTTAAAGCACTAATACTCGGCTACTTTACACTTAAAAAAAAAAATAATACTCGGCTACTTCACACTAAAAATGAATGTAACCTTTTTTTTTTCCCTCTCAGATGCGGTGGTGTTTGCATACTTTTGTGGAACTTAGTGCATCTTATATTTTCTTGCGTACGATGCTTGATGCTAATGGTTTTGAGGACTTATGATGTAAAGCATGTGGTTGTCATTGTCTTGATATTTTATCAAAAGGAAGTTAACTTTTTTAAAATATATTCGAGTGTGGAAGTGTCTCGTCAAGGTTTTAGTTCCATCGACTAGGAAGAAAAAGTTGGAACTTAAACACTGGCGTGAAAAGTTTGATACATGTGTTTATGTGAAAACTTATGAGCAAGTTTGCGTTAGTCTTTGTTTATATGTTTACGAAATTCTTATCTTTGGTACCAATATGCATGTTATTAAAGAGACAAATGATTTCTTGTCTAAGAACTTTGATATGAAAGATTTAGGTTCTGCGAATGTGATTTTAGGTCAAATTGATAAAGAATAATGATGGTATTGCTTTCACGCAATCACATTATGTGGAATAGTTGCTTAAAAAAGTTTAATTAATTTGGAGTGAAACCTCTTTATGTTCCTTTTGATCCAAATTTCAATTAAATAAAGATATAGGTGGAAGTGTGTCTAAGCATAAGTATGCTCAGAAAATTGAATCTTTGATGTGTCTTTCTAACTATACAAGATCTGATATATCATATGTAGTTTGCTATTTGAGTAGATACACATGTAGCCTGAGTTCTCAACATTGGCAAGCTATAGAAAGTATATTTAGATATCATAGAGGGATAATAAATTATGGGATTCATTATTCTAATTTTCCTAGTGTTTTAGAAGGGTTTAGTGATGCTAATTGGATCACAGACTCAAATGAGACCAAGGCTACTTGTGATTAGGTGTTCACCTTAGGAGGTGGTGTTATAACTTGGAAGTCCACTAAGCAAACTATTATATCCGTCTCACTATGGAAGCAAAGCTTATCGGCTTAGATTTGACTACTAGTGAGGCCGAATGACTTAGAAGTTTATTAGTAGATATACCTTTATTGAGTAAGCCAATACATGTTGTTTTGATACATTGCGTTAATCAAGCTACAATCTCGAAAGCCAAAAGTAAAACTTCTAATTGAAAAAAGGGACATATTAGAATTAGACATAATTCTGTAAAAAAATTGTTGCCTCGACGTGTGATAGCACTTGATTTCCTAAGGTATGAAAAGAATTTAGAAGACCCATTTACAAAAGGGTTAGCGCGCGGACATGCTAATCGTCGAGTCATCGAGCGAAATGGGACTAAAGCCTATACGTTAGTCACCATAGTGGATACCTAACCTTCTGTGATTGGGACATCCTATGAATGAGGTTCAATAGGTAAAAAGAAGCTGTAGGGGTGACTAGGAGAGCACTAAATTTTTATTATTGAGAGGATTTCTCTAGTTCCATTCCAACGGTGATAGTGCTCGTATTGTGACGGTTTAGGAAGAGTTTAACTCTGAATAAGGTCAAGGCAGAAATCTACATGGTGTTGGTCACAAATCACCCTCAAAGGACTCACCTATATGAGTGTGTGGCAATAGATCGCTGATGTGAGAAGATAGGCTACTCTCTAAAGACATTCACCTATTTTTTATTTTTTGGGTTAAGACATTCACCTATATGAGTGTGTGGCAATATGTTGACTATGGCTAATAACTAAGAGTCATAGCATGGTCCAAAAAAGTTGGTATCTATATCATGACAAAACTCTGTTCGATCTTTAAAACCCTGCGTACAAACATTTGTAGAGACGCTGGGAAGTCTCGTGTATGACTTGGTTTTTCCATAGTAATATATTCTTTGGTGGAGAAATTGTTTTCCAAATGATGTACCTTATATTTTCTTGCATACGATGCTTGATGCTAATGGTTTCGAGGACTTACGATGTAAACCATGTGGCTGTCATTGTCTTGACATTTTATTTAAAGGAAGTTAACTTTTTTAGAATATATTTGAGTGTGGGGGTGTCTGGTCAAGGTTTTAGTTCCACCGACTAGGAAGAAAAAGTTGGAACCTAAACAATAGTATGAAAAGTTTGATAAAATTATCTTTTTTTAGTGGCTTTGTTATAAATGATTACGATACACGTGTTTTTGTAAAAACTTATGAGCATGCTTGCGCTATTCTTTGTTTTTATGTTGACGAAATTCTTATCTTTGGTAGAAGTATGCATGTTATTAAAGAGACAAATGGTTTCTTGTCTAAGAACTTTGATATAAAAGATTTTAGTTTTGCGAATGTGATTTTAGGTATCAAATTGATAAAGAATCTAATATATATATATATATATATATATATATATATATATATATATATATATATGAGAAAGCCGAAACTGAGAGAATAGTGTCCAATCATCGCTTATTTAGACACTCTCTTAATTCACCGTATGGACTTTTCTATTTTGAATTAAAATATCTTAAATTGACTTACTTTTGTAATAATGATTTGGACTCTCTCTCTCTCTCTCTCACACACACACACACACAAAATTTGATTTGAATTCATTCTTTCTATTTGAAATTCAACCAATTATATAGATTTTACATTTTTCTCTCTTCTATGTCAACATATCCCACTTAAAATTTTATTTATATCTTTAGAATTTCATTAATTCCTAGATTTTGATAAAAGTAATTTTCTATCTATTCCGTTTTAATCTTAATCTTTTTTATTATTTAGGAAAGCACAATATTCCTCATCAAATTTTCTATTAAACTACCATAATTTCCTTCCTTTTACTTCATTACAATTTTTATATATAGTTTATGCTCCAATTTTTTTTCAATCATTATTATACACTATTACTCTTTTCTTGGTGATCTTGAGTATTATAACCTCAATACATTGGTTATTTTGTTACTATTATCACAACAATTGATATTAGTTAGGAGATACTATTTTTATTATTTTATTCATTATTTTTCAACTTCATTTGTCACTAAAAATTAAAAATTATTGCTCAAGTTCATTTTCAATAATAAAAATTGGTAAGAGAACTTCTTTAAAATGGTAAAAAATAAATTTTTGATTAATTTATCGTCACTACCAATTTTGTAATTGTTATTAGGCATACAAATATGAGATCTCACAACAGATATTTTGATAGTTGTTCTCGTATGCAACGCACGAGATCAAAACTAGTAATGGTGGTATTGCTTTGACACAATCACATTATGTTGAGCAGTTGCTTAAAAAGTTTAATTATTTTGGAGTGGAACCTTTTTATGTTCCTTTTTGATCCAAACGTTCGACTAAAGAAAGATGTAGGTGAAAGTGTGTCTCAGCATGAGTATGCTCAGATAATTGGATCTTTGATGTATCTTTCTAATTATACAAGACCTGATATATCATATGCAGTTTGCTATTTGAGTAGATATCCATGAACCCTAAGTTCTCAACATTGGCATGCTATAGAAAGGAAATTTAGATATCTTAGAAATACAATAAATTGTGGGATTCATTATTCTAGTTTTCCTAGTGTTTTAGAAGGGTTTAGTGATGCATACCAGCAAATAGTTCGATCAAATTTGGTTTAGCAAATTCTGGCCAATTATTTTTGAAGCATTCTAGTCGATCGAAACGCTTGAGGTCTTCACTTCATTTGTGTTTTGCGTTTTGTGAAATAAAAAAGAGAAGGATGTCGATCATTACTTTCGCGAGAGAGTTGTTAATTAGTGAATGATGCGATGAAATGATTTGGGACACTGATTGGGTGCATGTATTTTTCGCGTACATGGGATCCCGTGGTGCTTGAATTATGTAGATCTTGTCGCCCATGGTCAACATAAATTTCACCTCACTATATACTAGTTTTGATCTCGTGCGTTGCACACGGGATCAATAACTATCAAAATACTTATTGAGAGACCTGGTATTTGTACGCCTAATAATAATTACAAAATTAGTAGAGACAATAAGATAATCAAAATTTTATTTTTACCTTTACCAATTTTTATCGTTAGAAATGAACTTGAGTAATAATTATTCGTTTTTAGTGACAAATAAAGTTGAAAAATAGTATATGAATAATAGAAATAGTCTCGTCTAACTAATAAGAATCAATGAATAATACTAACAATAATAACCCGTGTGTTGATGTTGTATTACTCAAGACCACCAAGAAAATAGTAACTGTACATAATAAATGATTGAAGAAATGAGATATAAACTATATATAAAACTTGCAATGAAATAAAAGGAAGGAGATTAGGGTAATTTAAGAGAAAAACTGATAAAAAATATTGTGGTTCCCTAAACAATAAAAAAGATTTAAGATTAAAAAGGAATATATAGAGAATTATTTTTGTCAAAATCTAGGAATTAATGGAGTTGTAAAGATATAAAAAAAATTAAGTGGGGTATGTTCACATAGAAGAGAGAGAAATATAAAATCTATAAAATTTGTTGAATTTCAAATAATAAATTCAAATCAGAGAGAGAGAGAGAGAATCCAAATCATAATTCAAAAGGTAAGTAAATTTAAAATATTTTAAAAATTCAAAATAAAAAAGTTCATATGGCGAACTAAAAGAGCGTCCAATTGAGCGAAAATTGGGCAACATTCTCTCAGTTTTGACTTTCATATATATATATATATATATATATATATATATATATATATATATATATATATATATATATATATATATATATTGAACAAATTTTGGCTTCTACCCCGATTGTAGGAATTTTCCTCTAACCCAGTAAAAATAGTGACAATTAATAATTGTTAAATGTTTATAATGACTTTTTTCTAACACTTTCAGTGACAGTTATTAGCAGTACTTTTTAAGCTTCACTAGATAAAAGTCACTATAAATATTTAGAGATGATTGATTGTCGCTATTCAGAGAATAAGAGGAAGATTCATCTAACTCAGATAACAGCCAAATTTTTTCCATAGATTTTTACCTTTCAAAGTACACAATTTTGTTATTTTGTTAAGTGCTTAAGTCTAATGCCATTATCCCAGCCATAAAAGTACCAAAGAGACACAATCGACTCCGGTAGATCGTGGAAGTTTTGGTCAACGTCATATGTATCTCATGTTTTCATAGAAAGGTCTGAGAAATATTATCAATGAAGGACATAAATTATCTCTGGCAAACTGATGAATACTTATTTTTAACTTACTAAAAACCTTGAAAACCTACATTGCACACAATTTTGAGATTAACATCAAAAGGAGGAGTAAAGAGTGCGTGTATGTGCGTGTTTAAGTAGCAAAACAATGTCATACAACGTTTTATTTCAACAAAAAAAAAGGTTCATGGTCATATTCATACATTATACCACCTTTTGAATTTTCAGCACAGACAAGATTTTTGTTCATAAAAAGAAGTGGCCTAAGCTATACAAAAGTCTATAGTATGATCATAAAGCCAGCTCCAAAATGTCTTGAAAGCTGTAATACTCGGCTACTTTACACTAAAATTAAATGTAACCTTTTTTTTTTCCTCTCAGATGCGGCGGTGTTTGCATACTTTTGTGGGGCATGGTGCATCTCTACTTGTACGTTAAGTTGCCTATTTTCATGTCCATATGCACTAAAAATGAAAAAGAACTATACATGTATATACATTCTCTCTGCTATGTTTGGCTATTTAGAGTGGTGATAATGAAGACATTGCCAAAGGAGCAGAGGTCTCGAAGCGTTGGTGCACAAAGGCTCGAAGAATGAATTTGAAGGGACATATTTTGTACTCATACAAATAAATTTAATAATGTCCTAATTAAAGTGAAAGACTTTTTGATAATGTCCTAATTAAATAATGTCCTAATTAAATAAATTTAATAATGTCCTAATTTTGTACTCATATAAATAAATAAATTTAGTCGACATCATTCTCTCCAAAAACACTTCTTTCATTTGTTTTCTCTTTAAAAAGAATACACATATATACGGATGTTCCAAGATTCGAGAAGAATTTTTACTGCATCAAAACTTCTTCTATGATTGTTGTATCTTTGGATTGGAACATCGTTGATCAAGTGCAGATTTTGGAGCGTATCTTCTTCAAGGGAAGTGCATTTTAGCATGCCTCAACCGGATTTCAGGCTCTTCTAAACCTCTTATTTGATCAACCTTTATTGATAAATTGGTTTATTGTTGATTGTGATTTGGCATAATTAGTTTAACAATATCCTCCAAAGTCATGAAAGAATACTCCAGCAAAAATCTCAAGTACGATGATAAAGCCATCTCTAAAACGTCTTTTTAAAGCTATAATACTCCGCTACTTTACACCAAAAACATGTTTACTTTTACTTTTGTGGAACGTAATGCATCTTCACTTTTAAGTTAAGTTGCCTATCTGCGCATGCACTCCAAAAGAAAAAGGGACTTGACATGTATGTGGATTCTCTCCACTATTTTGGCCTTTTGTAGGCATAAAAGATTAGAAAATTTAGGAAATGAGGGGTTTTTGTAGTAAATATTTGTTGAATGTGGGATTCTTTTGAAAACTTACAACGTGTTTGGAACCATGGAACTGATGGAATTTCATTTCAAATTCTCAAATTTTGTTGTATGGAACATTAAAAAAAGGAATTGGATTTCATGGGATTTGACTGGATTTGTTTCTATAGTATGAAATCCGATGAAAATGGTCGGATTTCATAGGATTTCGATTTACTTGAATTAAAAGTAATTATTTAAATATCTTACCATTTTTTCAGGATTTCTCCAACAATGAATTAATCACCACCATCTTTATTGCCGCTACCAATATCACTTTTAGTACCACCACCGGCACCACTACTCCCGCCACCGCCACCACCACCACCTCCATCACTGCCACCACGTCACCACCACTACCACCATTATCACTGTCACTACCGCTAACACTACTGCCACCACCTCAGCCACAACCACCGTCAACACTGCCAGTAGTGCCACAACTCACCACTGCCGCTACTGTCACTGCCACTGCATCACCCCCAACTACCGCCACCGCCACTACCACCACAGCCAATACTGCCACAATCACCACCTTCGCCACTACTACTGTCACAACTACCATCATCGCCACCACCGCCGCTGCCACCACTGCCATCGCCAGTGCTGCCACAGCTACCATCATCGCCACCACCACCATAACTACCACACCATTGTCGCCGCCACAGCCACCAATAATGCCACCACCACCATCGTCACCACTACGCCACTACTGCCACCCCCACCATTACCACCAATGCCGCTGCCACCACTATTGCCACCACTGCCGCTGCCACCACTACTGCCACCACCATTACCACCATTACCGCCGTTGCCACCACCATTACCGTTGCCACTGCCACCATCACTACTATTGCCGCCATCACTATTGCCACCACCGTCACCACTATTGTCGGCATCACTATTTGCGTCAGTTGACGACCACCAATTACGCCTTGTTACACCTCAATACCATCACTATCATCATTTGACCACCCTACCACTTCCACTGTCGATGTTGCTACCCTGTGCAGTGCTGCTGCCGCCACCACCACCACCATGTGGTGGCACTAGCACACTTGAAATCACTTATCATAATTTATTTTTCATCATAAGTCAAGGATATAATTGTCTAAAAATTTATTACCTTTCCATTTTATGTGTTCTCCAAACACGAAATTGGAATTCCGTGATTTGAATTCCCTTTCGTTCCAAACAAAAAAAAGTAAATTCAATTCAAAATTCAATTCTAAATCTGAAATCCAAATCTATAAGAATTGGTTCCAAACGGACCGTTAAGAAAAAGTAGGATGACTTTTCAAAATTTTTTAACAAAGGGTAGACTTAAAAAAAATGGGTCTTTCGAAATTAACTAATTTGGACTTCCCAGATTACCCTTCCCGCCAAAATCGTTGACAACTGTTCTGGTATAAGTCGTTTTCTGCAAGAATGCAAGTACGGTTATGCGAAAATACTTGTCAATTTGTGCAGATATTCAAGTCTTTTTTTCCCTTCGAACTGATGCAATACTTACTTTGTCTAAGTGAAGAGCTTATATTAGAGCACCCAAAGATTTACACGATATAAACATAAATCTTGGCAGATTTGTGGGAGTCATTCCCAAATGACATTGATTCTCTGTAAAACCTATGCTGAAAAATCATTCCGACTAATCCCATTCGCACTCTAAATACTTTTAATCAACACTCAACCAAAGAAACTGTTTTCAAAAACACCAAGATTAGATTTTATCTAAACTTCTATTTCCTTCTGACTGTAAATTTGTATTTCCTAAGATACTTTTGAGATGTATAAAACTATAAAGAGTTTTGTGGTAATATTTCAATGAAGAACAATAGCGCTTGAAATTTTGGAGCAATGTCAAGCATAAAACCAGTATTGTCAACAAACCATTCAATGTTCCCTTCATCGATAGTGTAGACAAAAGCTGGTGCTCCATGGTGCTAATAATGATTATTAGTAATATACTTTTGGTAGAAGATTTTGGAGCTCTTGGGTTGGAATATGAAGTGGTCTAAAACTTAGGGGAAAAAATAGGTTTTGTATGGAAATATTGGTTTTGTTGGCTTGTTTTGCAAGTGAAGTTTGATAGGCATTAGCGAGAAAGTAAGCTGGCGTTGATTCAAAATTTATGTATATTGTACCCTACCATGTTCATATCAGGTAAATTTTTGGGTGCTCTAATACAAGCCCTTCCCTTAGGCAAAGTTAGTATTGCATCAGTTTGAAGGGCAGAAATGACTTGAATATCTGTACAAACTCACAAGTATTTTCTCATAACCGTACTTGCATTCTTGCAAAAAAATGACTTCTACCAGAAGAATGGTCAACGATTTTGGCGGGAAGGGTAATCTGGGAAGTCCAATATCGTTTGATTTCAAAAAACTCATATTTTCTTAAGTCTACCCCTTGTTCAGAAATTTTGAAAAGTCACCCCACTTTTCACAATTTTTCAAAATAAACCTCTCATCTA